>OY744516.1:183822713-183940213 GCA_963556195.1 Sepiola atlantica | reverse complement strand
AAAGTCTCTTCTTTATCTATTCAAAACAACAACAGCCATAACAGCAAAAGCGCCCCATGAGCCAATCAAAAACTTCACCCAATGGCTGTAACTAGATACATTACATCCCTCCATTCCTAGATGTTACAATAAACATAGTCTCTTAACTTAAATGGAGCTCTCTTTACACACTCAGATCTCCGAGGAATAGGCGATGCTTTCTGTTTGAAGTCTATAGGTTTCACCTCAGCTTCATCCTGGCTTACCAATTTGGGTACTCCTTCTTCCTCGGTAGACTCACTTGTACTGGTTGTCACCATTTCCTCTGTGGCATCATTCATATCAGTCACATCCTGGTCTGGGACCAGGATTTTCTTTTAATGATCTGGTCTGAATGTCTCTGTATAACTCCTCTCTAGGTCTCTACCTCAAAATTGACATAACCCAACTGCTTCGTAATGATGCCCTCCAACCACCGTTGACCAGGGTCAAAATTCCTCACGATCTTAGTACCTTTCTCGATTTTGTAGTTGTACACTCTGCTCCTAAACTTGTTTGGCTGTAACAGATGAAAGGCGGTTCTTAATTGTCGCTTGAACAGCAATTCAGCTGGAGGAACTCCAGTTACTGTGTGTGGAGCTGTCCTGTAGTTAAAAAAGAATGCGTTGACTTTTGTTTCAAGAGATGTTCGCGTGTCTTTGTCCATCCATGCTCTTCATTGTTTCTTTGAATGTACGCACACTGCGTTCAGCCTGGCCGATGGAAGACGGATGGTAAGGATCCGTGAATATGTGTTTAACCCAATGTGCCTCTAATACCCTCTTGAATCCATCACTGGAGAAACAAGGTCCGTTGTCACTCACAAGCAGGAGAGCCAAACCATGAGCCGCAAAGAGTGCCCTCAACGTATCAATGGTAGCTGCAGAAGTGGATGTTTTCATTATGCAAATTTCCATCCATTTGTAGAAGGCATCACACACTATTAAGAACATGTATCTAAAAACTGGACACGCATAGTCTATGTGAATCCTTTACCAGGGCTCTCTTCGATATTTCCAATAATGAATCGGAGTTCTGTTGGACTGTACTGATTTAGCACACAACTTTAACACCCCTTTGCGGTCCACTCAATATCTTCATCCATTTTGTACCACCATAAATCGCTTCTAGCTAATGCTGTCATCCTCACAATGCCTACATGAGTCTGGTGTAATTGCTGCATAACTTTTCCTGTCAACTTAGGAGGAATACTAATCCTTCTTCCCCACAGTAACACGCCATCTTTGCAGGTCAGTTCCTCCCGTTTATTGAAATATGGTTTTAACTGTTTACTCCAACCGATCCCATTCCAGCCATTCATGGTGAATTTGTATACCCGACTCAAGATCGGATCTTTCCTTCACTGGAGCTTCCACAAGGTCCACTCTAAATATTTTATTAGTGGATTTAGATATATCTTTTTCTTGAGCTTCGAGTGGAAGATGACTCAAACAGTCCGCATTACTATTGAGGGCTCCAGTTCGATATTATAGTTTTTCTCTTCAAAACATGTTTGTTGGCAGGCTTCCCACTTCCAAACTGTGCCTTTCCTCATTGCAGTGGCTCAAGTCGTGTGGACAAATTTGGTAAATGGCTGCGATAATAATTTACTGCCTCAAGATATGCTTTCAACTCTGTAACATTCCTTGGTTTGGGGGGCTCTTGTCATCGCAGCCACTTTCTCTGGTAGAGAAGCTGTATTATCCTTGCTGACCTGGCACCCTAGATAGGTTATTTTCTCCATAAAGAATTCGCACTTGCTTCGTTTAAATTTGAGTCTCGCTATGATCAGCGTATGTAATACTCTCTCTATGTTCTTTAAGTGGCTGCCATCATCGGGACCTGTAATTAGTGTATCGTCCATTCGTACCTTGCGGAAAGAAATATCTTTCAATTGGTTGTCCATCTCCTGTTGAAAAATGCATGTAGCACTGTGCACCCCAAACTGTAACCTTGTGGGTTGGTACACACCCCTATGTGTGTTTACAGTAAACAATTCCTGGGTACCTGCCTCAATTTCAGCTGCTGATAGGCGTTGGTTAAATCCAGTTTGCTGAATGTTGACCCCCTCTCAATGTGGCAAATATATATTCGGTTCGAGGAATAGCGTAGCTGGCACATGGAGCTGCTGCATTGAGGGTTTGATTATAGTCCCCACGTATTCGGATCCCCCGTTGTTACTTTTTACATCTGCCACTATGGATTCAGCCCATCTACAATATTCTACTCTTTTGTAAATGCCTTGGTCTTCTAGGCGGTCTAACTCCTTCTCCACCCCTTCTCTCTCAAAGCATAAGGTACAGGCATGGCCCGACAAAATTCGGACTTGGCTTCTTTATCAATGGGTATATTCACCTGAAAGTTTTTCAGGTATCCCATTTCTGCATAAAATAAGGCATCATATTTTGTAAGTATTGGTACCTCTCCTTTCACAACCAGTAGTGGTAAACAGTTTACTTGTCGTTCATGTAATACCTCTACAACTGTGCCCCCTTGAGGTTTTACTATCTCACCAGTATACGTCGTCAGTTTTACTGTGCGTTTTTAAATCCTGAATCCTACCCAGCTCTTTATTTTGTTTTAGACTAATGACCGAACAAGATGCTCCAGTATCTACCTCCATGACAAATGTGTGTGTTTAACAACAGTTCCACCTTTATCAGTAGTGTTTGTAAATTGGAAATATTGTATAAATTCAATTCTTCTTGCCGAACCTCCTTCTCATCCAGATTTAACCTTTCCATAGTGAATCCTTTTTCAACTGTCTGGTCTTCATCCACCACATTCATTGCACCGCTCTTTTTAGTATTTTACTTCAGTCCAGGCAAGGGGAATGTTCCAACCAAAAACTAATAACCTGCCAAAGGTATAGCAACATGAACGTGTTAAATGCGGATGAACTGAACTATATAAAATCATAACAACAAAAAATGTCCACTTGAAAGCCCCAGAAAAATTCTCATAATCTCGATCATTGATCAAAACCAAACGCCACAGATACAGACATAACTATATCGCAATTCATCCATAGATTAATCCGTTAAGCAATCTTGCCCCAGGGCAACCCACTATACAACAAATTTAACACCAGAATTCACTTCAGCAAGTGGTTCCCCAACACGTATCCAACCGCCATTAACGGTATATTTACAATCACAAGATAGCCCCTGATTAAACCTTAGTTCTTCCTCACCACACTCACCGAGACCACTGCCAAAACCTGAACATCGACCATAACCTAAAAAGTTACCAGACCCAGATGATGAACAAATGCCTTTAGAGGAAGAACTTGCTAATACCGTGTAGGAAAGCAGATTATGACGCGTGAAAAATAGCTCAACTGTAAAAATTCCAAGTCTAAAGAGCTAGCAAGGCTCTAATAAAAAATGTAAATATTGTTCTCTAAAGACTTGTTCTATCAAATATATATATCATATAGCAAAATCTTATGACATATTCTTTAGAACTCTACATCCTCAGGAAATATCTCCCTTAATTAAAAAAAAACAATGCGAGTCCAGAGTACAAAGCACAACATTTCCAAAAAGAAACTGAAACTTTGCAGGAACGAAATTGTCTCAGATCAAACAATTCATTACCTCCCCTAAAGTGCAAAACTGACTGCAGAGCTCGGTTTTAAATACAAGGAAAAATAAATGAAATAAAAACATTGTGACGGAACTTTAGGGCAAGATTCTAGCACTTGTAAGAAACACACACTCTTCAGACTCAGTTTTAAATACAAGAGAATTAAAAAATATATTAAACATTGTGAGGGAACCTAATAGCAATTTTCTAGCACTTGCCAGAAGAACGCAATCTGCAGGCTCAGTTTCAAAACAGGAAACAATTAAAGGAATTAAAAACATTGTCACGGAACTTTAAGGCGAGATTTTAGCACTTGTCAGAAGCAAACTCTCTGCAGGATAAGTTATAAATACAAGATAAATTTAGAGGAAATGAAAACATTGTGCCAGAAATTTCAGCCAAGATTCTAGCACTTTCCAAAAGCACACCATTTGCAGGCTCAATTTGAAATACAAGAGAAATTACAGGAAATAAAAAGTTGGTGACAGAACTTTAAGCAAGATTCTAGCACTTGCCAGAAGACCACCATCTGCACGCTCAGTTTTAAATACAATAAAAAATTAGAGTAAATAAAAGCGAAACTTAGAGGCAAGATTCTAGCACTTGCCAAAAGAATCGAAACAAAAGTTAACAAGATCAGGGTGAAAGTTGCAAACAAACAGTTTAAGAAGAACGCAATCCATTTTTACCGACATATAATAAAAGTGAAAATCACGGTGGAAAAGCCATCGAAAAAAACAAGAGCTTAGAGAATTACTGGAAGCCTATGTTTCAGATAACGTCTGGGAATATGAAACGAAAGTTGGATCAATTTCAGAATCACAAAAAACCTGGCCTAGACAACAAGCTTAATTTCTGGCTTAAAAAACTAACAACACTTCATAGCCATAATAGTAGTTGCTTCACCAGCTAAAATCTCATGATTCATTTCTGTTAGGGGGCCAGGATGTCACCCCAGCATAGCTAGTGAAAAGTGATACGACCCTCATAATTTAAACCAGTGAGACAACACACCCTACTAAATACAGATCCCCCTGCTGTCTGACTACAACTTACACACTCTTCACTGACCTTGTTGCAAACAGCATCTACGAGGACCTCTCTTCTGGATCGTTCCTAGAAAAAGAACAAACAGGGTGCAGGAAGAATTATTTAGTGACGAAGGACAACTTGTTGCCCAATAAGACCATCATTGAAGACTGTAAGAAGAGGCAGAGAAAACTAAGCATGGCTAGCATCGATTACCAACAGTCGTATGATAGTGTACCCTACACATGGCTTTTGCGGTGTCTTTAATTATATAAGATAAAGAAAACTATGACAGTACATAGAAAAATGTGGCACACAACTATTACATTAAGCAACACCAATTGAACAATAACACTCCCTTACGCCCAGATTCAAAAGTTGTAATGCATTTTCCTCGCTCTTGAACACTATTTTGATGGCCGACTAAAGTTTACATATATAAGATTCCCTTCTCATTACCTCTGTGGCCATTTACATTAACTTGATTGCTAAGCCTGCTCAGAATTTCAGTTAAATATGACTCTCGTTCTGGAGTGCGAATCGTACGACTTGCGTGAATAGTTATTTCTACACCGATGATTCCAGAAAGATCAAACGTATATTTATGTAAATAATATTTAAATATTTATTATTCTAAATGATTATTTTTAGCTTCGTCCGCAGCTAGAAACTCTCATGATTAAATAAAAGAAGACGTCAAAAGACATACTCCATGTTCCAGACTGTTTAACACTGTTATCGCGGCCGGTTATGATGGTCGGCTCTCCTTGAAATATATAGGATTTATTTCTCACTTCGTCTGTAGCCACTTACGTAAGCTTCATTTGTTAGGAGGCTCGGAATTTGAGTTAAACATGACCTTTGTTCCCTGCTTCGAATCTTGCGATTCGCGTGAATGATTATTTATATACTGATTATTGTGGACGGATAACACGTATACGTATCTACATCATATTTAAATATTTATTATGAAACACAATTATTTTTAGCCCTTTTCTCAGCTGGGGGCTTTATAATTAGTAAATAAAAGAAACTGTCAAATATTTTAATGCATGTTGCTCTTTGTTGAACAATGTTATGAATGTCGACTAAATATGCCCGCTTCCCTTGATATATCTAGAATTTATTTCTCATCTTGTCTGCAGCCATTTGTGTTAGCCTCATTGGTTAGGGCACTAGAAATAAGAGTTAAATATGTTCTGGGGTTCGAATCGTGCGACTGGCTTTAATGGTTATTTCAACACTGATAATTCCGGAAGGATTAAACGTATACGTATTTAGATAATATTATAGTATTTATTATGAAACCATTTACATATAAACATATTCATATTACTAGAAGGGCGCCCTATATCACCCGAGGTTTTGGTAGGAGAATAGGGTATAAAGTGGAACAACACTAGCAACGTAGAAACATTATAAGTTAAGTATAAGTTTTACAGAGTCGACATTTTGCAGTCGTAAACGCGATTTATTAAAAGCACACAACCATGGCCGTGTAAGAAGATTGAAATTGATAAAGAAACATTAATGTTAGTACTCTGAATTGAAGCACAACAATAATAGTTATTTATTCATGTTATCAGTTAAGTATTACGTAAAAATATAAAAAAATAAAGTAAACGTGTTTTAGGATAGTTTTGAAAGTAAAATGCCTGCACGAGTTAAATATTATTTAAATAAGAAAAAAATGAACCAGTTGGAAGTTTGTTTATCCCAGAAAATAATAATGCAGCATATTACGACTTATTTAACTTTATTTGAATATTCTAACTGTTAATATATCTATTTCTATAACATCTATACTAACAAATACTGACTTATATATATATATATATATATATATATATATATATATATATATATATATGTGTGTGTGTAGAAATAAAAATGGAATAAAGAATAAGCAATTCATCAACATATTTCGGTCGTAGATAGGGCCATTTTCTATCGGATAATAAACATTATTTCAAAACGGAAAAGTTTTCAAATTTACACAGAGAATGCGATTGGAAGAAAATGTCACGTGCAGAGAACAACAAAAGGGGGGGGAGGAATGCGAGGAATGTTATGAAAAGAGAAAGAAAAAGAAGATGAAGAAGAGGAAGAAGAATAAAGAGAGACCGATCAACCAGTGTCTTTATAACGTAAGTTGAAGAAGAAGAAAAGAAGAAGAGAAAGCGAGTGTAAAAAGAGTAAACGTGAGAAAGGGTAAATCGACATTTTGCTGTCGAGAACCATTAAAGAAGAAAAATAGAGAGAGAAAAATCAGTGCTAAGTTATCGCCTGCTGATACAATTCGGACTGGGAACGTTAAAAGTCTACAAGGATTAGAAGTAATTGGAGCAGTTAACGTCGAGGGACGAAACAGGAGAGGAAGAGGAAGCAGGGGAGGAGGAGATGGGGGAAGAAGAGAGACGAGGGTTAAAAGTTAGCCAGAGTCATATTCATTAAGATTCATCTCGTATAGAATCGATCTAGCCGAAGGAAAGGAAATATTAAAGAAACCTTGTCTTTGGGCAATGGTGTTCTTATGACATAGGATCAGACAGGATTCTGTAAGACGTCGAAGTTTGGTGTCATGAATATGTTTGATAGAGATTGCCTTATGGGTATTGAAGTGGTGGCCGGAAGAGATCATATGAGTGCATAGTGCATAAGAGGTATCGCCGTTTTTTTATGGCACGATTATGTTCATATATTCGTTTCTGTAACGGACGTTGTGTTTCGCGGAAATATATTTTGTCACAGTTGGCGCAAGGAATAGTGTAAATTCCAGCTGTAGTGGGTGATGAAAGGACTTTATTTTTGTTTGTATGCCTTTGTAAAATGTTTTTGATGGTGAGTGAGATAGCTTGGATAATTCTAGAACTATGTTGGGAAAGCTAAGAAAAGAGATGTGTTCTTCGTTTCTTCTTCTTCAACTGACGTTATAAAGACACTGGTTGATCGGTCTCTCTTTATTCTTCTTCCTCTTCTTCATCTTCTTTTTCTTTCTCTTTTCATAACATACCTCGCATTCCTTTTTTCTCCCCCCTTTTCTTGTTCTCTGCACGTGACATTTTCTTCCAATCGCATTCTCTGTAAAAATTTGAAAACTTTTCCGTTTTGAAATAAAGTTTATTATCCGATAGAAAATGGCCGTATCTACGACCGAAATATCTCGGTGGAACTTTACAACATGAGTTTTTGAGTTTATGTTTGTTAGTTGTTGAATTGCTTATTCTTTATTCCATTTTTTATTTCTACATATTGTCTGAAACATTGTTTCTTTTTTCCCATATATATATATATATATATATATATATATATATATATATATATATATATATATATATAATGTAGGAATAATGCATTGCTGGATTACACTTATTGCTTCCCACACCCTTAGATGTAATGCCCAACTGTTTATATTTAATTCCCACCCCTTACCCAGCCCTGCTAACCTAATCGTCCCCTGAAATAGTTGTCACTGCCACGAACTTGAGGCAATCTCTTTTAATTACTTAGAGAGAGTCATTCCGTTGATTTCCAGGAGAAATTCTACTCTGGAAAAATAAGATGTTGTTACCGCTCAGGCTCTTCTAATCTACTGGATTATATAATTAAAAAGTTGAAAGAACTGCAGCCTCGAAGGTACGAATACAAACTGTCTCGATAAAATGTAGGTTGGGAAAAATACTTATATCTTCTCTGGTCCTAACAGACCTCCTTCATATCATCCAGGAAATATACTCGCCTATCGAAACTCATATTCTGATGCTTCTGTGTTTCTCCAAACACAAAATTAACGGTCAGACTCTGGTATAATATTTCCTAAAATACAACGCCCCCACCTCTAATGTCATTATGTTTTGTGATGTTGCTTTAAATGCGGCGTTGTTCTAAGAACATAATTGGAAATAGATATTATATATTTCAGTTAGGACTGCTTCTCTCTACCTTACGTATCAGTGTAATATCTAGACACTTTTCCCCGTCCTCATTATACACTTAAATGCTCCCAACTATACTTTTGTTATAGTACACTCTTATTTCCTCATACTTCCTGTTACTTTACCCCATAATAGTTTTTTATAAGTTTTTTCCCCAATAAATTATCCTTGTTGTTATCTATATTTATAATCTTTCTCCTACCCTCTTACTCTGCACATCCTTCTGCATCATGTTTTCAACAACAAAAAAGGCTCTGTAAAAATACCTCTTAACCCACTTTAATTTTTATTTTCTATTTTTATTTTTATTTTTGTTTTCATTTTTATTTCTTTCGCTTTATTTTTTTATTTTTCATTTTTTACATTTATTTGTATTATTTTTATTTTTATTTTTATTTTCATTTTTTCACTATCCCTCTGATAAATGAATGTTTACTTTTTATTAATTTTTTGCGTAAATTTGAAAGGGTAAATCTTCGCTAAGTTTGGGTCTATATTTGTGTGTATGTAACGGTGATTTGTCTATAGCTATCATTGTGCTATTTCCCCTCTCATGCTACCAACATATCTACCTGTGATTCTTTCTGTAAGTTGGTGTCTCTGTAGAACGGGGATGTTATTGTCTGTAAGACGTGTGGCTATAGGCGCTTATGAAGACAACGTTTTAGACTTACTTCATAAAATTATAAAATAAAATCAAAAATAATAAAATAAAGTTGTTCCAAACTGGTTTAAAACGATCGTATATCATAATGGACTTGATATTGAAATTCTTGGAACAATAGTAATGCTTGGATTCATTAATAGTAATGCTTGGATTCATTAAAAGTTTATATATATATATATATATATATATATATATATATATATATATATATATATATATATATATATATAGTGTAACCCTGATATAGGAGCACCGGATATAAGAGAAACCCTAATATAAGAGACATTGTCTCTGGGCACAAATTACAGCATGTGTTCATGTCTATAAATTAGACCCGGACATAAGATGTACTTCTCCGGTCCCATCCTCCCCAATATAAGAGAGTTCATTTTGAGTGACAGTGTGATGTCGTAAATGAGTCAAAAGACGTTGCTAAATCATTTCACCTCATCGGTGAGTCTTTCTATGAGCTATAAACTAGTGTTCTGCGCCCACTAGGACGTTTGCGGCACTCCGTACTGCTCGTAGCGATGCACAGAGGATTGCCAGACGCTGTGCAAATGATTACTGGCTCCATCTCTGCCAGAACATCCAGATTTCTGCCGATCTGGGAAACGTGCGCGGAATGTATGAGGGGATGAAAAAGGCTTTCGGTCCAAACGTCATCAAGACCGCCCCACTCAAGTCAACTGAAGGCGTGGTCATTACTGACCGATGCAAACAGATGGAAAGGTGGGTTGAGTACTATCAGGAACTTTACTCGAAGGAGACCACTGTCACTGACTCAGCACTCGCGAAAACCAAATCACTTCCCAGAATGGACGAGCTGGACACCCCACCCACCATGACTCCCTAGCCAGCGGCAAGGCCTCAGGCAGCGATAACATCCCACCTGAGGTATAAAGTTGGCAAAGGGACGCTCCCTCCTGGAGCACCTATATGGACTCTTGCTGCACTGCTGGGAGGAAGGAACTGTGCCCAAAGACATGCGCCACGTTAAGATCATCACGTTGTACAAGAACAAAGGAGAAAGAAGCGACTGCAACAATTACCGTGTCATATCACTGCTAAGCAGTGTCGGCAAGGCCTACGCACGCGTCCTCCTCAACAGACTGCAAATTCTCGCTGATCGCGTCGACCCAGAGGCACAGTGTGGCTTTAGACCCGCCAGATCGACCATATACATGTTTGTTTCCATAAGACAACTCCAGGAGAAATGTCGCGAGCAGAGGCAGCCTCTCTATCTGGCCTTCATCGACCTGACCTAAGCTTTTTACTTGGTCAGCCGAGATGGACTGTTTGCCCTCCTTCAGCGGATTGGATGCCCGTCCAAGCTTCTGAGCCTAATCGTGTCCTTTCATGAAGACATGAAAGGGACCGTCCAATTTGATGGATCGAGCAATGAACCGTTCCCGATCAAAAACGGTGTCAAACAGGGATGCGTTCTTGCCCCTACGCTCTTCGGAATTTTCTTTTCCTTGCTCCTCTCGTACGCATTGATGAGTCTGTTGACGGCGTGTTCATTTTCACCAGGAGCAACGGTGGATTATTCAACATCGCACGTCTGCGGGCAAAAACGAGGGTTCAGAAGGTTCTCATCGGAGATCTCCTTTTTGCAGATGATGCTGCCCTTGCTGCACACTAAGAGGATACCATGCAGTGTCTTGTTGACTGCTTTGCAGCTGCACTCGGCGAGTTTGGACTGTCCATCAATCTAAAGAAAACAGAGGCCATGTGTCAGAACGTTAGTGATGCTCCAAGCATCTCCATTGGTGAACACACCCTGGTGGTTGTGGACGAGTTCACCTACCTCGGCTCGAAAATCGCAGGCAGCCTTTACCTTGACTCTGAGCTTAACACAAGGATCGGCAAGGCAGCAACAGAAATGACCCGCCTGACCAAACGAGTTTTGGAAAATGGTATGCTGACTACCAACACAAAGATGCAAATCTACCGGGCAGTTGTGCTGAGCACCGTCCTCTATGATAGTGAGGCATAGACACACTACTCTCATCAGGAGCGCAGACTGAACGCCTTGAACTTTCGTTGCCTCCGCAGACTCCTCGGCATCACCTGGCAGGATCGAGTCACCATCATCGACGTCCTGGCCAAGGCAGGATTGCCCAGCATGTATGCTATGCTGCGAGCTAGACTCCTCCACTGGTTGGGCCACGTGCTCCGCATTAACGACGCCCTCATCCCCAAATACATGCTATTTGGAGAGCTTGCCACTGGCACAAGGCGTACTGGACGCCCCACACTCCGCTACAAGGACGTCTGCAAGCGGGATTCTAAAGCTGGCGGACTCAACCCCTCTCAGCTCGAGACCACTGCCTTAAACCGCCAAGGTTAGCGAACCGTTATCCGGAACATCATCAGCGTAGCTGAGGAGAGGAGAAACACCCGATGGAGGGAGAAGCGATCACGCAGGTCGCAAAAGACAAGAGTCGCCCTATCACATGCTCACTGTAAAAAAAAACAGAAAGATGAGAATAAAAAGACTACACAGCCTGTTGCAGCCCTGGGTTCAATTCTGACCAAGACCACGACGCGCATCCCCTATGATCTCCCGAGATCGATGGAGCCAACAACAATATATATATATATATATATATATATATATATATATATATATATATATATATATATATATATATATATATATATATATGAGAACGGAAGGATGAGAGTAATCCGACGTAATGAGAAATGAAATAGGAAAAAACAATTCATATTTTTATATATTCATCAACGGTTCATCTTTATTGTAAGATTTCCTCAGCATGACATTTTCCTTAACATTATCATCCTGAGGTAGTCTTAAAATAAAGACAAAGCGTTGATGGATATAGAAAAAATATGTCTTCATTCTCTTCCTTTTTCATTTCTAATATATATATATATATGTTTACTTACCAATGTAATATATGAACTCATTTTTACTATATTCCTTCAGATATGTGTGGGCTGAAGTCATTTTTGGTTAGCATGGTCAAACCAAGTTCTTTTCCTGCTTTTTGTTTTGTGTTTATCTTTAAACTACTTGGCCTGACGAAGCGAAGCTAAAATATGGCTCTAACTCAAGCATGTCGGTACACATGTTTCTAAATGTCTGTATTTAAACACCGTTATACGAACTGTATGTCTGTACTCGTTGGTGACAACTGTTTTATACACCCATTACAGTAAAGATTCACAGATGTATTCCTATGCACAAAATACTTAACATGATTATATATATATATATATATATATATATATATATATATATATATATATATATATAGTTCCTCCACTGAAGATTGCGTTAGCATAGTACATGTAAGTATTAAAATATTTAATTAAAATATTTATTTATAAATATTATTATTTTTCAGCCCCCTCCAACAAAAGCCGGGCACTCTTGAGTGGCTTTAATAACAAGCATTGCAAATAGCTACATGCATGATCCGAACGCCGTTCGTAGATCACCCTAAACTGCTTGGGTAAATCTAGCCGCCGACTCGCTATATACATTTAAATTCCTCCCTATTTACTAACTAATTGGCTATGACCGATGGGTTAAGACTCTCGACTACGAATCAGTAGCGATTTGTGATCGGGGTTCGCGCCCACCGACCTTTGAGAATTAGTTCATACACTGAAGATTGCGTTAGCATGAAACATCGATGTCTGTAGGTATTAAAATATTTAATAAAAATATTTATATATATATATATATATATATATATATATATATATATATATATGTTTTGAGGTACACAATTTATAAATACATTTAAAAAGAATACGCGGAAATCTCTCTAAGGCCCTTTCGACTATCATCTCGTCAGGAGAAAATCGATAGTTTTAATTAATAATAACGTCGAAAAAAAGAGAAAAATGGGGAAATTAACGTTAATTTTGGCACACTCAATTTCCCCATTTTGCTCTTTCTTTCGACGTTATTATTAATTAAAACTATCGATTTTCTCCTGACGAGATGATAGTCGAAAGGGCCTTAGAGAGATTTCCGCATATTCTTTTTAAATATATATATATGCATGCGTACATGTAAAATACTCGAAATCCGGCGTTTCGAATCGCATGACCAGTAGTGAATAGTTACATCTATATGCGTATGAGTCCCGATTATAAAGGATAAAAAGTATATGTACATAAGTAATAAACAAAACAAATATTATATATATATATATATATATATATATATATATATATATATATATATATATATATATATATATATGCAAACATATATACATATAAGCATAGTAACACACTTATTAAACAGTTTTCTATTCGTTTCATATACTTTTCAATCGAACGATTTATTGTTAAACTTCATGAGTGGTCGTGGATTTCTAACTGCAATGAAAATGTCCTCAAATCACGGATCATTGTTCCCCTCGTATGTATTATGCACTTAAATTCCCTATCATTCAATAAATTAAAAAGAAAACTAAATTACTATTGTCTTAGCTATAATACATACTATCTTTCCTTTTATATATACTATTTCATACACAGACTCTGCTGAAGATTTATTTCGTAAAGGCCACGAACACCATCCAATATATGCACACTCCTGTGGTGTATACGATACTTTACAGTGTTGTATTATATTTATATTCCATATGATTTATGAGAAGGGAATGTTTAGAGTCAAAGAAGCCATGCAATTTATGTAAGCACAGCTGTGTAAAAATGAGAACAACAAAGAAAACAAGTTCGGATACTATAATGAAGCTCTGTTTTCGATTGTAAATGCAGGTGTATTTCAAACAAACTGAACTTAGTGTGCATTGCCCAGAAGTTAATATACTCTTGTACTAATCCCTGTTTTAGTGATAGAATGATTCTAATATTTTCTCGCGATTCCGATACAATTACCGATTCTTTCAAATTTCACGATTCCGATACTATTATCGATTCCAATTCTTTTAAAATCTCTCTCTCTCTCTTTCTCTCTCTTTATATATATATATATATATATATATATATATATATATATATATATATATATATATATATATATATATATATATATATATAAAGCTTTACATTCTTTTAATTTTCAGATTAATGTCTAAAAACATGTAATATGTGCATATATTTCGCAAACGTAAACAAACACTTGTAGTGTAGATAGGAAAAAGGCGAGCCCGGCGGATAATATTACTGGTATTTAATTTGGAGAGATTTTCTCGTCAATCGAATAAGTAGAAGCCTCATGTCTCTGGTAAACTTAATTCTACTTAGTTACGGTGATAGGAAGGGGTAGGTCAGTCGCTATCAACTCTTTTAGAAATTTTATTCCCATTTTCCATTTTTTAATTACATCTCGATGTTGCATCCGTGCACTACGCTCCTAAAAAACGGACTGACTAAAAAAAACTTCTTTATTTTTTCGTTTTCACGATTGTGACATTATTGCTTAAACCAGTCACAACGCACCTGTTTTACCATACCCTGATCTCCACCCTTATTCCAGGCGTGTTTGTATTGTTAGTCCGAGAGCGAACATGTTCCCCAGATTTTTGTGTCAGGAGTTGCACTGACACACGTAGATACAAACTCCATAGTAGCTGGTGTAATGTTTTTTCGCATACATACATTAATTATGTAAAACCAACACTAGTCTAAGAGTATTGGTGGCAAATAGGTAGAAGAGACAGACTTTGATTTTGAACATGTAAAGATTTCGAAAGCGTGACAGAAGCACAAAGGTAAATTACGGCTGTCACATCTGTTGAAGTGTCGCTCTGAATATTAATTCTTGCCTTGAAACAGTACAAATTAGCTTTGTAATCTAGTGGCACATGATATTTTATCTTCCTTTCTCACAGAAGTGACGTTTTTACTGTTTCAATACTTTGTCGTTATTTTATAGTTAGTTAAAGACTGAGTTCAAATCTCATAGTCCATTTCTGTTTACTGTTCACAGAAATAACTCGTGTAGCTACAAACATTACAAGAAACTTTATTACTATGTGCGAATAAATCCAAATGAAACTTCCATGAATTGAGTTTTTTTCAAAGAACTTCATCTATGACACACAATACCGCGCAGCAGCTTTCCAGCTGACTACAACGTGATCGTTTTCAAGTCATATGTCAACAAATACGTGTTTAGCTTAAGTAGTCAAATTCTGCCCATTCCACCCATTGTTCCCGATCCTTTCATGGTTTTGCCCATCATCCAATCCAACCGACAATTTTATTACTATATTTTGGAGTAGCCATTGCATTTGTAGATAGTGACTTGTGAGAACAAACACAAATTAAATAAAAATAAATTTTAGAAAAATTGTTCATGATTGTTGATGATCTAGATGTGATTCATTAAAATAACGGATTTTTAATGAAGAAACATATAAGCATTCACATTCACATTCACATTGCGTAAATATATGATTTTTATGATTGAATTATTTCTAGGATATGATATTTAATGAGTTCGTTTGGTTCGACTGGCGGATTTTTATATTTAGAGACAACGCATTATTAAAAAACAAAAAAAACTTGGTTCACCCCAAATAAGGCATAGTGTAATTCAGGCGTAACAAACTAGTTTGATTAGGGACCAGCTTCATAGGGAGTATTTAAAGTTGGAACTTGTGTAGCAAGATTGTTGTACACATTACATTTAAAGTACTGTATGTTTGTACAGTCGAGGAAACAGGGATCAGTGATCGAATTCCGAAGGCCGACGGTCTGAGGTAAGAAGCTATAAGAGTAGAACGGCTTTAGAGACCTGAGTAGGATTTAAGTGAAGGGGTGGTAAGTTACTGCTAGTCAAGTTAATCGGGGGGGATTTCCGTTGAGCGGGTACAAGTGCAGTAACTTCGTCGAAACACATTCCGCTTATGAAACAAGCACAGGGATGCAACATTGCGGCGATGGGGCTGGGGTTTATGGACAGGGTGGGAGCTATTAACTAAGAGACTTGTTTTTGCACCCTGTCAAAGAGGGGGGGGGCTAATATTTGATGCTCCAGAAAGGATGTTGCTTTTCTGTACTTTGGCGTTACAAGCAGTAGAGCTAATTGCTCGAATGTTGATCATTCAAAAGATGTTTATTTATTGAAACACAAGATTTAAAACAAAACTGTCTCTTTTCATGTCGGTAAAGAAAACTAATAAACGGTTGTAAAAAGGAAAATGGTTATTAAAAAAGAGAAAAACAGTGACGAAAGATTTTACATAAAATAATAATCCGGATGTATTATTTGTATTTCTCCACTGAATTCACTTAACTATCGTATTTTTTTAGACCCGAAAAATAACTTTGAAGATCCATTCTTTTGCCATTATTCTATAATTCACCCGGCTTATTCTTGACTAATTTCAGCATAAGTTCGAATTTTACCTTGATTACGTATTTAATCCAAAATTAAGATGAGGCAAGCTGTTCCCGAAGTTGAAAACATACAGTTTATGGAAGATTTGGATTCATACATTTTTCCTTTCAATGCAATTATAGTGCTAGAAGAGATAATTAAAAATATCCTATCGATATTTAGAAATCACATAATTATTTTTAAAGTTTCAATTAACACTCCCCCTCATTTACATCCCTTGTAAAGTAGTAACACCTACCACTTTTTCCTGTTATTAGAAGTGAGACTAGTTATGTCGTTTATTCGGTGAGTTATTTTACATTTTAAACTGTGATAGGATCGGGTGCGATTTGAACGAACGCCAAAAAGCTACTGGCTTGAAGACCAACTCGATCGGTAACTTATCATTTTCGGCAATTAGAATTATTCCAGCTCAGTTCATTAAAAAAAATAAAGTAACTAGCCAACTTATAATAACAAAGCACTGAGCAAACGAATTCTGATCCAGGCTGACTGACATTGAGAAAACAGCAAAAAGAACGTACGCTACGAAGCGAAAAGAACACTCAGACGCCCGCATAGCGTTCCTTAACTCGCGCGCACATTCCTGCAAACTCACAAAAGTACAGAGCGAGTCACGCGAATAGCAGCAAGTAATTACTGAATCACACACACAAAAAGAACAAAGGTAGGCCCATACACAATGCCACGCAGCCTATTAATCACACGCGCATATTCACACGAACACATATATAGACATACACATCTGTAAGCCTCGTGTCTACTTATTTATGGAGCTTTCCTTATTAAGCACGAGTTACATATGCTTTTCTAAATTAACATCTCTTGAATGAAAATAACTTTTATAATCTTATAAAATTATAGGAATACAAATGTTTAATTATAAAATTCATTTTTTGTTAATTTTCCATTTGTAAAATACTGTTTATGTGTTTAGTTAGCACTTTCTAACTGGTGATTCGTCAATTCTCACGATCTTTTATATATATCCATTTTTATATGGTTACACGCTTCTTTGTTTTTAATGAGAGCGGTTGTAAAAATTATAACTAAATATTGGGAGTTAACATTTTTTATCCCATTGTTCTTTTTTTTTACAGAATTGCGCATCCATACATGATACGCCTTGCGTCTTGGCGCACCCATCCCTGATAAGGTGGAGGGAGAAAATATGTAAACGATCGCTTTCTACCGTAGTTCAGAAAAAAGAGATATATTTTATCAGCTTATCTGCGCCCTGTCTCTGACAAAATACTGTCTGAGTCGATACATCCTGTACACGTAGCTATATTTCGACTCTTGGAGTTCTAATGAATATTCCCCATTACCTCTTACTCTAGCATCATGAGAAAAATTTCGTTTTTAACATTATTTTAATACATTAACATCTAGTTTGGGTACAGTTGTTCGGTTCGTTTAAACATCTGAAATAAAATTATTAAAACCAGTGTTAGTCAATTGGAAAGCAAAAAGACCTAAGGTCAAGGATTTTTTTGTTTGAGAGATGTAATCTATTGGGAGATGAACACGTTACTTTTCCTTTCTGTATGTACTTATCTTGACACACACTCATTCCCCACTATTCTACGTCATTTTCTACGAGGGGTGTTTAATAAGTAATGCCCCTGACCCACTTCCCGTTGTTAGATCTACATGAAATGTTGCACGTTTAATCATTCATATCTTTATGGGTTATGTTGTAAAAAACAGCTCTGAACTAATTGTGGTGGTTTACAGGTGTTTGAACTGAGTCAGCTGTGAAATGGAGCCAGTTGAGTGTTGCGCAGTGATCCGGTAAAAACTTATGGTGATGATTCTCCATCATATGACCTTGTAAAACGCTGGCATCGTGAATTCAAAGATGGCCGGAAGTATGTGGAAACAGCTCCCATACCTGGTCGTCCTTCTTATGCAATTGCTGAGGCATCTGTCCGTCAAGTGGAGGCTGCTATTTTGAAAGATCGACATATTACTATCCGCTAAATAGCCCAAGAGGTCAGGATTAGTACAGCGTCTGTGGAAACTATCACTCATGACCATTTGCATATGCATAAGGTGTCTGCCAGATAAATTCCCAGGTTGCTCACACTTTTCCAGAAGCAAAGAACGCGTTAAGTGCTCGGGGATGAATTTGGAGATGTGCCAAGAAGATGAGTCAAAGTTTTTCAAAAGACTGATTACACAGGACGAAACTTGGGTCATTCACTATGATCCAGAGACCAAAGCCCGGTCAATGCAGTGGAATACTTGGACTCACCACCTCCAAAGAAGGCAAGGGTGCAGCCCTCCGCTGGCAATGTCATGATCACAGTCTTCTGGGACCAGGACGGAGTAGTGATGACAGATTTTCTGGCAAAAGGGTACCACAATTAAATGATCCTATTACGTATCACTTTTGATGAAATCAAGAGAAGCTATCAAAATCAAGAATCGGGGAAAGATCAGCAACGGTATCCTCTTCCTGCATATCGACGGTCCAGTCCACAACTCGCATCTCGCCAGATAAGAAGCACGGGCGTCTGACTATGGAATCCTCTCCCATCCCCCTTACTCTCAAGACCTTGCACTCTCTGACTTTCATCTCTTCCCAGCCATGAAGTAGGCTTCCAACGGAAAGCGTTTCCCAGATGCAGCAGCCTCTATTTTTGAAGTACGACGTGGTTGGGGAACCAACCTAGGGTGTTCTACAAAAACAGTGTCCAGAGCTGTATCAAACAATGGGAGAAACGCATAACTCATGGTTGTTCCTATGTAGAGAAAAATAATAACTGTGCCAAGTTTCATTAATCTACTGCTATGGGAAATGTGTTAGGTGGATCACTTATTGAACGATCCTCGAATCTGCATGTCTTTACTTCTATCATCACATGTTATAAATATCTAGTCATCTCAACTCTGGAACTTGCAAAGTACCATTTACTCTTTTAACCGTTATTAGTTCCTATACACTACGTACATCACTTAATAACAAAAACTAACAACTGAATCCGTTACATAGGCGGGATAATAACGAACATGGCGAGTGTTTTAATGACTGTTTATTTCATGCCTGTTGCGTGTATAACGCAATGACGTACCGCGCTCTACAGTGACTATTCAAAAGAGTAATTGGAAATTTTCTTTACAAAATATGGAATAATGATAACTCAATGTTAACGCAACAAAACTTCTCAGGTCATTACATCCATCGAGTGGTAAAGTTGGTATGACCCAGAAAGTTATGATATTCTTAATGTGTTAATTCTGTGTTTTGACCAAAAAAAAATCAGAATTAACAAATTGAAAATATCGATGAGGTTCACACATAAGCAATTAGGTAACGTTTTTTATAGTCCATAATGAAAGGAATGCTATGGATACGATAGCAATCAAACTCGACGCCAGTATCAACTCGATATTTACAAGATATCTGTGATTTCTACAATCTACATTCTCCATAATATTTAGCCCAGACGCACCGTTTGCTTAGAAAATCAGAATCAATAAATATGAAGTATATTCTCTTCTAATCTGATTATATTTATGTGCCAGCATTTTTAAACTGGGAGAAATGTTGTATTATTTGGATTAGTCGGAATACTGTTCTCATTATGGATGTTTATTCTCACATTGTTTCAGCAGAAGTAACATCTGGCCTTCTTTGGGTGCCCTTTTGACACCTTGAACATGGATGATAACAATCCATGCCCGTTGATAACGACTCGTGAGTTCTATATAAAGATGACACAATCCTACTAAATATACATAAAGAACGTTTGACGTTACATCAACCGATAGGATGTAAGTATAATATCAAAAATCAGTACAGCAGTCCGAATAATACAAATAATACATATTATCACTCATCTAAAAAATTCCGAAACATACCTCATGACTTTATTAACAATATTTACTTCACTGAAATACACAATAATACGCAAACAAAACATTGATCACATTTACAGTTTAATCGTATCATCTAATATATTCGTTGTTTATTTGTCTATTTGTACTATACCGTTAATTGGTGAAACAACGTGTGCGACCTTTTATTGCAATACACATTAAACATTTAAATATACACTATAATAACAAAATCATTTATACAAAACTTAACAAACTAGGAATAAACATAGCTCAAATCACTTCAGCTACTATTAATAATTTAATCCAAACACCTAAATTCAGCACTATGCCTTATATCAAAGCTGGCATATACTCCATCCCTTTTCGAGACTGTAATAAGTTCTACTTTGGAGAAACGCAACGTAACCTTGACAAGCGTATTCATGAACATAAGAGAGCAATTAAAACAAACAACATGATTAACGCCTTATGTGCTCATACTATTGAGTATGGGCACATCTTTGACTTCAACAAATCTACCATGATCAGGATGGTACATAAAAAGTCGACATGTCGTATAATAGAATCTGCAGTAATAGCCCTCTCTACAAACAAAATCAGACAAAGAATAGGTTTCTACTGTATCTCCCCCAACCTCTGTAAAACAATCTTAAACGAGAATAAGATACGTTTAGACGCTGGATGATTCCCTAAATATTATTTTGTTATTTTCTTTTATCTTCTTTTTTCTTTTTTCTTTTGCCCCCTATCTTCTCTTTAGTTTATCCTTCTTTTTTATATTACTATGTATATTTGAAAGTGCAGGTTTATTTATGCATACATATATGTATTTAAAATATTTTTAAAAATACATATATATGTATGTATCATTATATGCTGACATTTTGCACACTTATTTCTGACGCTTTACATATTTGCATATATTTCACTCCATTCAAACCGCACCACTATATATATTCCCTAATTATATGACCTTCCCGTCTTTTATCATTTTTAGCACACTTTTCATCCGCTCTTGAAAAAGGCCACATCACACCGGCCGAAACGTTGAGCTGATGGGTATTCCATTGTTCCATTTTTAATTTCATATATATATATATATATATATATATATATATATATATATATATATATAATTTTCCATATATATTTATATATGTAAGCACTTGTGTTTGTATATTTATCTGATTTTGATCTTTTTTATGGAATACTTTCAATTTTCAATTTCAAAGGCCTCCACACTTTCTATTATCAATATAATATTTTTCTTTCTATTTCATAAAAAATAGACAAATATTTATTTAAAGAAAAGGAAATGTAAGATTTGAAACAATGGAGAATAACATAAAAAATTCTACTATATTTTATCTGTCTTTGTACCTTACCAAAAGTCTCTCGAATCGATATTATCTTCTGAAAAAGATAGAAAAATAAAATCTTGTTTTTCCTTTACGATGCTATGTTTTTCTTATCTTATGTGATTCTTTGGCTGTTGTAGGTTTCAATGAAACGAAACAGACTTTGTGTTTTTCGTATGGATTCTTCATTCTTTGATTCGCAGAAAATAGACAGAACTGTTTTCTGGATAGTTGTTATACAGAATAGAATAGCAACCAATAGCTATATAAAACGTGCTGGAAGTCATTTCTAATCTCTTATAATAATATAGTTCAGTAAGAAGATTCTTAAACATAATTTTCATCATCATATTATATTTTATTGACACATCATCTAATTATGACAGAGAATATTTGCAGGTGTCTGTATTTAATTATTGTTTACGTGTCTCGTTAAGACTTGTCTTACAGTCATAAAAGAGAACGTATATTCCAGAATAAGCTAACGTAATTGTAATCTATTAAAAAAGTAATTCACCTGAACAGATATTTATACATAAATGACAAAATTAAACTATGTTACAGGATAAACAAAGTCTATAAAAATAAATATTTTATAATTTGCTATTCTCACATGACTTTCTCACCACCCAATTTTTTCTGTGTAATAGGTTAATTAAAGTGGTCATTAATAGGCAGATATATAAATAACATAGTACCAACGCTGTTACGCCTCAAGGTTCAATTCACAGCCCAACTTTCTTCATGATCTACATAACTAATCTCCCAAATAACATTCTGCGATCATTCATTAATCTTTATGCAAATGACATATGTGACCATAGTTCGAAGAGCATTAATGATTAAATTATTTCTAATTCCCTCTCTTTCGAACTGGAGCACATCGATCAATAGGGAACCGTGTCTTTTGTTACTTTTCATACTTCTAAAACTAATCTAATTTCCTTTCACGAGCAACCCTAGGATCCGCACTTTGCTGTAATTTAGATGAATACCTCTCTCCTTAACATACCCCATCTGCTTTGAGAATTGTCAAAGACTGATCTTCACTGCAAACATGTTCCTTATGTGGCTGGGAAAATGGTTTGATCATGTTACTGCTCCAGAAAGGATCTAACTCCTGACGCAGTCCTCTACCTGTATAACAGTCAGTTACGTCCTTATCATGCTGATCATAATAACGTTTCCTGCATTGATAGAGTATAACATTGACTTTACAATCTAGTGGGAAATGTTGCTTTTATTTCCTACAATAGAGTGGTGCGTTGCCCCCCCCCCAATCTATGGGTACACCATGTAACACATTAACAACAAAAACTTGTTTAGGTACAACCACTGTAAATACTTTACCTAGTCTTCCTGTGTGTACATGAATTTAAACAAAACGTCAATGAACAAAGTATATTTACATGAACTACTACTCTCTGGAACACAATATACAGGGGGTTGTTTCCCAGCTTACTACAGTATGGTCCTCTTCAATGTTAACACATTTCTGTTCATCCGCCCTCTTAAGTAATTAAATTCTGCCCAGTTTCAAGCATCGTTTCCAATCCTCAAGATGTTGTCTTACCGTACATCATACACAACCATTAAAACTTATCTTCGAATGACTTCTGGGCTTTGATAACTCAATACTATTCAATGCAATACATTTAACAAATTATGAACGATCATGTTTCAGTTACTGTGTAAGGAAGGGGTGGTAGAAATCAACACAGAAGATGATACAGAAGTCCAGACGCTGTCCAAATTAACCTTGGGTTGGTGCGTTGTTAGCACATTTATTACCTCTTGGAAGACTAGTCCAAGCTCCAGAGATTCTGATTCAGAATGCGACCCTCCTTTGTTTCAAGCGAAATCGGCGGTAAAATAGTTTCTTGTGCTGTCTGCGTAGACCTCTTTCTGGTCCCGAGGTATATCGTAATTACCATTAAGGAGATTGTAGGCCAAACTCTGTGACTTGTTAGTATATAGGAAGAAAACATAATTCTGTTTTAAAATATCACGATTTCTCAAGATGTTTTTGGATTTTCGTGAGTCAGTCTCTTGGTTTAAATGTAGATTTCAAAACTTCTAATGATTTTTAAATGAAGAATTTCATAGGTGGGGTGTTTCATCATACTACTACTACTACTACTACTACTATTACTACTACTACTACTACTACTACAATTTATATTATCATTAGGAATGCTATGGACCCCTAACGGATGGGTTTATAGATTCAGGAATACTCTCATCATCTTACTCTGTGAATTTTACATAAGAATACACTTTTATATGTTATGTAAAATTCATTGACCAGACCCCTAAAATTGTCCCCGACCGCCTCCCCCATCTCTCTAACCCCACCTTCAGAATTTGCTTTTTTACTCTCCTCCAACCCTGAGAAATATTTTAAGTCAACGAAAAAAAAAAAATTTGGCCCGACCCCTAAAATTTTCCCCGACCCCTAAATCTTTCCAGGCCTCTCCCCCCAACTTGTTTTTAACTACCCCCCAACCCTGAGAAATATTTTCAGTTCAAAAAAGAAAGAAAAAAAATTGGCCCGACCCCTAAAATTTCCCCGACTCCTCAATCTCTCCAGCCCCCCAACCCGTTCTTCACTCTCACTGAGAAATATTTTAAGTTAAAAATAAAAAAATAAATAAAATTTGGCCCAACCCCTATAAAGTTCGGCCCGACCCCTAAAATTGTCCCGCCCCCTGAATCTCTCCAGCCCGCCCCCTCCCCAACGTTTTTTCACTCCACCCAACCCTAACAAATATTTTGAGTTCTAAAGCAAAAAACGAAAAAATTTGGCCCGACCCCTAAAAAAATTCGCCCGACCCCTAAAATTTTCCCCGACCCCTTAATCTCTCCAGCCATCCCCCCAACTTGTTTTTCACTCTCCCCCCAACCCTGAGAAATATTTTAAGTTAAATAAAGAGAAGGAAACAATTTGGCTCGACCCCTAAACAGTTCGGCCCGACCCCTAAAATTTTCCCCGACACCTCAATCTTTCAAGCCCCCCCTTAACTTGTTTTTCACTCTCCCCCAACCCTGAGAAATATTTTTAGTTCAAAAGAAAAAAAGAAAACAATTTGGCCCGACCCCTAAAAAGTTCGGCCCGATTCCTAAAATTTTCCCCGACCCCTCAATCTCTCCAGCCCCCCCAACTCGTTATTCATTCTCCCCCAACCCTGAGAAATATTTTAAGTAAAAAGAATAAAATAAATAAAATTTGGCCCGACCCCTAAAAAGTTCGGCCTGACACCAAAAATGTTCCCGACCCCTCAATCTCTTCAGCCCCACCCCTAACTTGTTTTTCACTCCTCCGCAACCCTGAGAAATATTTTAAGTTAAAAAAAAATGAAAAAATTTGGCCCGACCCCTAAAATTGTCCCCGACCTCTCAATCTTTCCAGCCATCCCCCCTCGAAACTTTTTTAAACTACCCCCAACACTGAAAAATATTTTAAGTTAAAAAAAAACGAAAAAAATTTGATCCGACCCCTGAAAAGTTCGGCCCGACCCGTAAAATTTTCCAGCCCCCCCCCCATAACTTGTTTTTCACTCTCCCCTTACCCTGAGTAATATTTTAAGTTCAAAAATAAAAAAATAAAATAAAATTTGGCCCGACCCCTACAAAGTTCGGCCCGACCCCTAAAATTTTCCCCGACCCCTCAATCTCTTGGGGGAGAGTGAAGAACGAGTTGGGGGGGGGCACATCGTTCTTCACTTTCCCCCAAGCCTGAGAAATATTTTAAGTTCAAAATATAAATAAATAAAATATCCAAATTAGTACTAATTAACATTAAAAATAACTGAAAAGGACCCCCCTGTTGAAATCTATTCCATGGACCCCTATAACGTGGGTTTATAGATTCGGAAATGCGCCCATCAACTTACGCTGTGAATTTGACATAAGAATATACTTTTATATTGTATATATATTGTCTAACATTTTTCTATAGGGCACACAAACACACACACACAAACATACATAAATTCAATGTTATATAGAAGATATATATATATATATATATATATATATATATATATATATATATATATATATATATATATATATATTATAATAAGCACATTTACTAAAGGCCGGGCACTCTGAGTGAGTTTAATAACAAACAGTACAAATAGCTTCATGTAAGTTCCAAACACAGTTTGTTGATCCCTTTCAACTGCTCGTGTAAAATACCCGCCGACTCGGTATTTACAAAGTTAAATTTCTCCTGAATTATTAGCTAATTCGTTGAGCCCGCTGACCGTAGAGAATTAACTTTCTGCACTGAAGATTGCGTTAGCATGAAACATAGATGTATGTAGGTAATAAATAATTTATATATATATATATATATATATAAAGAATGGATGTGTATCTGTGTGTGTCCATGCATTTCTATATATGTAGGTATATACATATTTTTATATGGATGTGTATGTATGTTAAGCTAGGTATATATTTGTGTGTATATATTATGACATTCTTATGAGTTAATATATATGTATATAGATTAAGACCTTGTGTGTTAAATTGATAAATAATCCTGACTAAGCCGCTAAGTGGGTAATACAAAGAGAAAGTAAGGAACAAGTGTTATATGATAAAGGATAGAAGTAAGAAAAATAGTAGATACAAAAGATAGGAATTAATTGAAAGGGTTAATGGTTAAATAATATAATACGATACTAAGCTTGACCGATGAAATTATAAATACCTACAATTCCCCGGAAATATACTTAATAAGACAGTTTTCCAAATCCCATTTCACTTCCTCGTTTTTTTGTTTTCAAGTCTGTTGCAAAATACCACATTACACCAACCAAGAGGGAGGATGCATGGGGGAGTATATCATGCTGAACGAACATAATGTACACTACCTTTTGAATAAGAAAGTAATGTCTGTCGAACAAACTTGATTTGAACTTAGAACACTTCGTGTCGTTTACAACTTAACCAACGTAACTCCCGATTTCTCGTTTACATCTGCCGCTGGCCTTTTCTCTTATATTAGTGACCATAACCTACAGAGTATTCTGGTACTCTCCATGCAGTTCTCGTGGACATATGGGTGGGGCTCTCCCTCTCTCGGCCTTTTCTGCTTTACTTGATCATTCACAACCATTTTCTATGAAACCAACTGATGCTTGTGCCACCATGTTTTTTTATACATCCTGTCATTTATAATTAACTTGATTTCGTGTAACGTTCATACTATTTTTCTATTAGAGTTTATGCGGTGTACTTTTATTTCAATACACCTATGATCCGAAGTTCACACGGTTTGGGGGCATCACGTCCGCATTAGTTTTCTGTTTGTCTGATCTATGCACCTGCGTTTTTTATTGTTTCAGCTCATGAAGTGTAAAGTGTATCTTATGAGAAATAATGCACAAGTATATTTTCAGTTTAGTACGTGGCTACTACATAATTTTGTTTAAAAATTCTTGATTCTTTTTCTCAAGTAATCTCTTTTAATCCTGCGATTAATTACCGTAGATTGAATAGTGTGCTTCCAAAGTAATTAAATATAAAGAGATATTATGTTCTCCAAGTATCACTATGACAGCTCAGTTCGATAGTTCTATGAATTTTATTGTTTCAAGTTTTCTTTCTTAATTTGAAGTCTGGAAAAAATGTGACAAAATATGCGGACCCATGGGGATCGGGTACCCTGGTTACGCGCTAGTATACAACTTGGTGGTGATGCTAGGCCTTGCGTAGAGACGAAGTGGAGAGATAAAACTAGTATATATTTGACGTAGAAACGAACTTATTCAAACAACAAGAACAGGGCGGCAGTCAGTCTGGTAGAGTCGGGTTTCAGTCAAAATCCATTGCCTCTCGAGGTAAGGAGACAGTTGCCAGATGGGAAGTTACAGATAATGTAAATCCATGATCGTAAAGTTAATTCCAATAATATTAATAAAACGATGTTGTTCTATTTAACTTGGCAGATAATAATTTGGGGCTGTCATCGTTAATTACAGCAGAGCGCCTTCGGCCCACACGTCGAGAATGAGAAAGCAATTGTTTTTGCGATAACGCCAGGCCAGAAAGAAAATTCCATTTATTTTAAAGAAGGGGGTGCGGCCCGTGTTCCTACCCCCTTGAGAGAGGAGGACCTGTAGAGAAGAAAAATGGCGAAGAAGGCGGTGTATGACGATAGACTCCTTCAATAATAGTAATAGAGACGAGAAGAGCAGACACGACGCAGTCAGAGTCAAAAAGTTGGATTGAGACAAAGTCGGACGTTCGATGATGGCGTGCGACGACGAATAGAAAACCGGATGATCCCCACCGTCGCTTTCGCCAGTTAATTTGTGACTAAACAGCTACTTGTGAAACGAATTCACACACACACACAGCCAACTAACGAGATAACTTACAGAAAACAACTGTTACGAGTACGGTAGACATTAATCCAATGTAAAATCATTTCTTTTATTTTATTAATAATTACTCTTCCGTACAAAAACCCGCCCGAATTGTTGAACATTGTTCTTTTCCTTTTGTTCTGCTTTGAACGATGTTTCGCCCTCACAGAGCCAACATGTTGCTGTTCGCCCAGTTATCGCTCGCTGCTATGAACAGTTTCAACGTGGGAGTGTATTTGTAGCTGGACGAGACGACAAGATCAGCGACGTCATCATCATCATCGTCGCCATCCCGGTCGAGTGGAATTTCGATCAACATATTTTGTATTGCAACTAGGACGATCGGGGGCACGTGTGAGGTCGACAAGACCGCAGTACACGCGTGTGGTGTTCACACAAATATTTCAGTAATAATGCGATTATTATATCTCTGCTAAAGATTCTGGTTCTGCTTAGCTTTTATTGTGTGTGTTTTTTAATCGTTTAAAGTCATACACAATATATTTTGTTTTATTATTTTTGTCTGTAAATGTATTTCCGGCATTACACATTATGTGTATGTTGTTTATTGGTGTTATGGTTATCAGCAAAATCAATTGGGCTAGAGAGGCTCCCGGGAAAAATGCCTTTTTGTATTTTAATCTCTCTACGATGTTATCCTCCAACATTCATTTTCACTCTGTACGTTTTTGTATTCCTGAGAAAGGTAATATTCTTAGAAATTGTGTACATTCTTACTTATTCAAGTTTACGTGCTTGCTAAATAAGTGACGTATGTTGTCTTGTAGTCGTCCATGCCATGGTGATGTTTTTTCTACTATTTAATCTTTGTAAAATATTGATTCGGTTCAATAAATTTTGAAAAAAAACACAATTCACAGTTGACTATAAGGGAAATAAAGGAATAAATAATTTAGACAGAAAACTATACATATTGGCTTAGCCCCTGTCAAATTTCGCCTTGAATTGCCCCGTCGTTGGTGCATGTAGTACATCTCCCGGTAGTCAATTCCAATGTGGCTATGGATAGTAGGTAATTTCTCCATCAATACGCTGTTACAATTTTTACCATTAAAACTTACAAAATGCGTTCAACATTAATTTGTTGTTGATAACCGGCGTGAGTGTGTTTTGGGGAGGTATTATTATTATTATTATTATTATTATTATTATTATTATTATTACTACTACTATTACTATTACTATTATTATTACTATTACTATAATAATAATAATAATAATAATAATAATAATATTAATAATAATAATAATATATATTCTTTTTTCCCAATGTCACTCATTAATTTATTGCAATTACATGATAAATCACCAGACAAGATTAAAGTAAACTCAAAAGTCGCCAGAAAAGGTAAAATGATATAAAAACAAACGGTATTTAGCTTACAGAATTTTCAATGTTTCAGCCTAAATATTAGCCATTATTTTCGTATGTCGTATGGCTTCAATACACTCAGCCCCACAATGAAGTATAAACACAATAACATTTCAGGTTTTCTGTTATTATTTTTAGTACCAAACAATAATAAATCAACGACGCAGTGTATATATATGAGCATCGGACTGTCACGATCGGTAGTGACTAATGTCGGTTCAAATGTCTGAGTCGATTCGTTATCTGCTTCTAGCCACACTGATTAGTAGTAGAAGGAAATCCTGGCTCTTTCTGTCTCTCTCTCACTCTCTCTCTCTCTCTCTCACTCTCTCTCTCACTCTCTCTCTCTCACTCTATATATATATATATATATATATATATATATATATATATATATATATACACACACGAGAAAGGAAGGATGAAAGTAATCTAACGTAATGGGAAATGAAAAAGGAAACGCCAAATCATAGTTGTTTATGTATTCATCAACGTTTCGTCTTTATTGTAAGATTTACACAGGATGATAGTTTGGTGGTGAGATGAAGGGATATAGCAGCATTAGCTACTATGAACCCAAGAGAGTCGATTATATGAGAGTAAATGGTCGGAAAAGATTCAAATGCAATATGACAGTGTATTGGGAGGTATTATTAATAAAAATACTGTCAAACTATCATATTAAGCCTCCAAAAGATAGCTTCATCCATCATAAGATATACTAACATTGTGCCCACTGGAGGGAATTGTTGGATATCAAGCATCGTCTACAAATGCGATGTAGTGACTTGAAATAAGGTCATATATCGAGTCCACTTAGGGGGAGTTCAAGGATATATTCAGGAATCATATGAGTTAGTTCAAGGGTGGACGGGGGCTAACACAGATAAGCCTGTATACTTACTTTGGCCGTTTTGTTAAAAATCTCGTTATCAGACAAGTGCTTTTCGAATTAAAATGGTCAGTACTAGAGACGGCCAACAAGTATAGGCCGAACAAAAGAAATAGATGCACATATTAACATTGGAATCGTACTATATAATGACATTAAGAGATAATTTGTTAAACGCCAGGCAAGAGATGGTGTTTGCATAACAATAATTACCTATGGTCAAGCACGAAACCTAGATAAGTGGGGGACAAGAAAGGAAAGTGGACTCTCATCTATGAGTAATTTGGCTAAGGACAATTCACATTTTTCCAATATATATCTAGGATAAGCGTATCGAGGTAGTTCTGTGTATTGGGTTTAGCTAAGGCATAACAGAAATCTTAGCTATGGATTAGGATACCTGGATAGCGGGGTGAAAACGGGTGATTGGATGTTAGATTGATTCGGTAGAAGAACCTGTCGGGGAGTGAACCACCCATAAATAGACAAATGATAAATAATAAAATGAAATAAATATTTTCGGAAAACATTTGTATGGGAACAGCATAGAGATTTTTCTAATTATTCTAATGTAAATGTAAATCTAACTATTCTAGATGATGTGGGGGAGGTAAGATGAAATAGCTTAATACCATATTATCCCCAATTCATCACGGGCCAGTCCTCATTCCGCAAATTCCTTCTTAAACGAAATAACTCTAGGTGGGAAATAGGGTTGTATAGGTATGTTTGGAAACGAACACTGTACATGTATGCAACAATTATATAAATATTACTGCCTGAAATATTGCAATCAGCATACATTTCGAACTTATTGATAGAATAAAATAGAAAAAATAAATAAATACATCCAATTTTAAATATCTAAGGATGCTTAGTTGTTATAATAGATATATTTTACTTGGGTATCGAAGGGGGAGAAGAGTCGTGCATCGTGATTCCACATTCTGATTTATTCATATTTTCTTCTCTCAGATAAATCAACATCCTCGGCCATCGCTACGAAGAAATAGTTACATGTCATCAACCTTTTCCTTGGATTAGTATAAATAAATTAGAGAGAGGTGAATGGATTCTGAAGGTAGATCAATCCGTGTAAGTTTATGGAAGATAATCCGCCCAGGCGTCATTCTGAATTACTTCCACTGATTCTGTGAAAAATGTTCACCGTTTTTTGTTGTTGTTGGAACTGAATTTATTTAACTCTTTCAATCTTTCATCTTACATGAAATTACTTCTCACAACCTGTTCTAAATAAGTTTAGCCTTTAATATTTGTTTTTATGAAGGAAACTAGATTTTTGAAAACATTACTTCATGTTAGTTTTTGATATTTCTGTTTTTTATCATATATTTTAACCTGTTTGCTGGAAGATTGTTATTTATTTAGACCAGCCTGGTTCTTGCATCAGCGAGTGAATCGGCTTTTTTGTTTGTTTGTTTTTTCTCGGCTTTCTGTATTGTATCATGTCTATCGACGGGAGTTGAAGCTGGATCCTTCAACGAAATAGTAGCAGGTTTACTGTGCAGTTCAGATGCCCTGGAATTTATTCAAGCGTTGCGCTGTTGACGGTTTGATTTTTTCGAGGGGAGGGGAGGTACCTACGTTACTGTTGACCTTTGGGTATGTCCTCCGTCAAATGTAGGGGATAACCCGGTGTTTTCCCCTTTTATCCCTTTGTTTCCTGTTTTTCTTTTTTTTCCTTTTTTGCCCCTTTTTTTCAATTGCATCGGACTAACTTCTTGTGGGGCACATCATAGCTATCACATATAACCACGTTTTTTAGCTGCCTTTTGATCCGTTAATTAATAAAAAAATAACCATGTACACACACACACACACACATATATATATATATATATATATATTTATACATACATACATCCATACTTAATTTGTGTGTATATGTATAAATATACATATATATATATATATATATATGAATAAAATTGGAATAAAATTATCGGACGTGATGTAAAATAAAAAGAAAGGCTAACTACTTTAGTATTTATGAATTTATCAACTTTTCGTTTTCATGGAAATACTTCCTCATGGTGAAAACATCAATGTAAGAAAAAACATACATATATTAATTTTAAATTGCAAGACAATTGTCTAACTTTCGGCATTGCTGTGGATGTGAATCAAGCGAAAAATGAAAATCACGATTTTGGTAGGCCCTTCATCATCAGTAGGCTGTATCTTTCAATGGACGCTTGAAATGAATAGAATGACAGCTTAGACGTATTAGTCTCCCATATCTATATTTCGCTAGGGGGTTGGTGGACCTCCGAGGACGTCCCCGAACCTTATGGTAAAACCGCAATAGCAATACTTATAATGTATACATAAAAGAACGGCATATAAAAGTACTCCTTAAAGGACGAGCATAATTGATTCCCGAACAGAAAATGTGTGTATCAATTGTTTGCCTCTTTGCGATGATAAAAATATAAATATAATGACACTAAACATTATCTCTAGAAAATTTATTACAATTATGATCAAAAACGATTACATGATTTTGATTTAAGTAAATGTTTTAGTTAAACGCTTTTGATAAAATAATGAAATTCAAGGAATCTTGCTTAATTGTAGCCTTATTAATATGGATCAAATTCAATGTGAATCTGAACGAACAAAATACTGTGGGATATTTTGCCTATATTATGCACTCAATAAACTCTTTAAAATACTAAACAAATAGCACTTGGAGAATATTTATTAAGTGATACATAATACATCTTATTAAAGTTTTACATGAATTAGAGATATTTGAATTTTCTATGAAAGTCTTCCTACCTTTATTTGGCTATTATGCATGAAACTAAATTAAACAAAATATAACTTATATTAAACACTATTACGCCTGTGTATAAAAATATTGTTTAAGAGTAAATTGTGTACAACGAAATGGAATTATATATATATATATATATATATATATACATATACATATATATATAAATATATATATATATATATATATATATATATATATATATATATATATATATATATATAGCTTACTTTATATATCAATCCCTTGAATTTTAAATTTAAATAAAAGTCAATAATACTCACCGTGTTGCCGAAAATGTATATTTCTAAATTCATAATGATTTGTTAAATAATTAAGGAGATATTCATGTATATATATATATATATATATATATATATATATATATATATATATATATATATATATATATATATATATATATATATATATATAAATCAAATTGGGACAAAATGACCCGACGCAATGGAAAATACTTAATGTATATATATATATATATATATATATATATATATATATATATATGTATATATATATATATATATATATATATATATATATATATATATATGAATCAAATTCGGATAAAATGATCCGACGCAATGGAAAATTAAACCGCAAAAACATCTGTTATTTATTTATAAACGTTTCGTCTTTATTGAAAGACTTCATCAGGATGAAAAACAATGTAGAAAAATCATACATGTAATAATTTTGAATGGCCAGACAATTGTCTAATTTTCGGCATTGCTTTTTATGTGAAGCAAGCGAAACATGAAAATCACGCTTTTCGTAGGCCTGTTATCATCAGTAGTTTGTACTTTCAAGGGACGTGGGAAATGGAGGGGATGATGGATTCGACTTATAAGAGTCATATATCTATTTTTGGCTAGGGTTTTTTCCTCGGTACAAAATATGTCAGAGCTGAGAGTTTTCTTACTATTTTGAAGCGCATATTATGATTACAGACAGTTTATGCCAAAACTGTGTGTCTCTAATCATAACTTACGCTTCAAAATCGTAAGAAAAATAAAATCTCCACGCTTTAAAAAAATATAATTGTTTTTTTTTCTTTATTTCTTTCTTTTCTTTGTTTATTCACTTCCATAATTCAGAGCTTTACTCTCACCCTGCCCCCACATCGACAGTTGTCCAAGCTCAGGTTTGATATATTTTGACCCAGACTAACCTCCTTGCTAAGAATAGATATAGGAAGCTATCATAAGTCGAAGCTATCATCCCATGTATTTCTCGCCTTCTTTTGAAAGATGCAGACTACTGATCATAACGGGCTTACCAAAATCTGATTTGCTTTTTCGTGTGTTTCACATTCACAGCTATGCCGAAAGTTGGGCAATTGTCTGCTAATTTAAAATTAATATATGCATGATTTTTTTGCATTGTTTCTTCATCCTGTTGAAGTATTTCAATAAAAATGAAACGTTGATGAATACATAAATAATATATTATTTTTCTATCATTTTCATTTTACATATATATATATATATATATATATATATATATATATATATATAAATATGTATATATATGCATACTTTATTGGTATATATATATATGCATACTTTATTTGTATATATATATATATATATATATATATATATATATATATATATACTAGTAAAATACTTGTCACATGATCATAGAAAGCTATTAATATAGAATTACGTTACATTTTTAATGATTTTTATTATTTTTAGGGTTTTTTGTACTGTTCTATTTCCAACTCCCAACGTTTACAAAATATGCGTTAACGTTAATCACCCACGTCCCAAGAATACATATTCCATAATTCATAATAATAAACTCAATAGTCTCGGATGTAAATAAGCACACACTTATTATCAAGGCTTAAACGAGCACACCATCTCTTTTGAAAGTATATCTAAATGAATAAATGCGAAAGTGTTTTCGACCTATCCTAACTATACTAACATCAAAACACGTTAGGATTATTTCAATTCAATGATATTAAAATAGATTGAAATATGTTATATATAGGTATCTCCAACTCACTCAAATTAATGTCGATTTTGCTCATGTGCATATTTATTTAATTTTATGTTTATAATAAATTAATATTATGTAATGCACCTTTCTACTTTTTATTGTCAAATTCTCTTTTACATACGCAATCGTTTTATCGATAGTACTATTATAATAATAATAAATAAAATAAAATAAAAAGATTTTATAAAAAAATGTTTGCGTTTAAAAACTTATTCAGAATATTATTTTCAAGGGAGATAATTTTCTTCCGGTATTAGTAAAATGTCAAAAGTCGCTGAGATGTTTGAAAACAGATACTACACTTTGATCTTAGCCAAAAGGCCACGGAACGATACAAATATTTTTTGTGACTAGGCATTTTTAAATGAATTTTTAAAAAATTGATTGCATTGGAATATTTTTTAATGGACAGTTTAGTATAGTATCGGTTCTGTTTTAATAAGACTGTCTTCCCAGGAATTACCTCATCCGTTTTGAAATGCGTGAAGGGGGAAATCCTTACAGAATTAAAAAAAAAAACAAGATGCGATTTAGTCAGAATATATTTTAAGGGGTAGTGTAGTATCGATTCTGTTTTCCTAAGACCACCCACGCAAGAATTACTTCCTCCTTTTTAAGTGAAGGGAAGATGTGTTTGTTAATCATTATATTATTCTCTGTCCGGGAGGGGGGCAGTGTAGTATATGTTCGTTCACCATAATACTAGCTAAAGAACAAGGTTTACTCAAGTTCATAATAAACAAGTATTTTTGAACTCGGAAATTATTTAAGTTATCGTTCTTCCTTAGCCAGCAGATTTATTTTTATTTAAAAAACTGGCGACTATATTTTCAAGCCAATTTTAATTTAGGCGTTTCACGTGTAAAATGAAATTCATCATGGTTTTTAATGTTATTTAAATAAATAAATACAAACATTTGTTTTCACCTATTCTAACTATATTCACATTAAAACCGTGTATGCTTATTCAATTCTCAGTAGTATATTTTCATTCATCATGATACATTCCTCCAAAGCATTACCTCCTCTTTGGGGGAAGGCCGTACAGTATACATTCGTTTCTCACAATACAATTTCCTCAGGATTACCAGTTTTGTGTGTAGGGGATTTGTGTACTATCTATTATGTTGTCATAATATCATCCTCCCAGGCATAAACACCTCGGTGGGGATGAGGGGGGGGTCAGTGTATGTAGTTTGTTCATCATACTATCATCCTCTCAGTCTCTAATTTGTATATTTAAAAAAAGAAGTTTTTAATGAATTAATATTTTCTAATATTTAATAATTAAATAAATGCGTTTATTATTATTTTTAAATTGTCGCTGTTGCTGTTGTTGTTGTTGTTGATGTGGTTTTTCTTATTTAGTTCTTCCCACAAAAGCAGAGTAAGGCACAATGTCAATATATAACGTGGGGAGAATCCAGCTCCCCCTCAAATGAGCACTCTGAATTCGAACAACAATTACAATTGCCTCGATCTATAAGGTGTTTTCCTTCACTAACAGAGAACATAAAATCTAAGTGCAGATTCAGTACAGCTACTACATTTTGCTCCTAGCCAAAAACATACTTAACACGTTGGTCCTACTGCTGTTGTGGATGATGATGATGATGATGATGATGATGATGATGATGATGATGATGATGATGATGATGATGACATAAACAAGTGTCATAGCAAAAAAAACTTCCTCTAATCTGTCTAAATTAGAAAAAAAAGTATGTTTCTTTAATATTACTTAAGTATTTTCTGTCTTTTATAATAAAGGCAAACATTAATATAAAATAGTTTTATTTGACCAATTGATGTTACACGCTCATGTTTATTCACTTCATTACATAACAAGTTGTAATGAGGGCTTTATTTTTGCTTTTATGTTAACACAAAATAAAATTTATCGACGTTGAACATCTTAAATACTATATTAATTAACCATGTTGTTGTTTTATTCCTAAAAATATATTTGACAAGGTTAATACACAGTATATTCCCCTCACATTGGAATATTAAATGAAACGTATTTGTTTTATTTCTCTAAAGAAGACCACAGCCACGGTAATTGCCGCCCGGAGGGCGGTTAATTTTCCTAGTTACTTAATATAATTAAGAATTTGATGTTGATCTATACTTTTCTCTATTAATTTTTTGTATCTCACCAATGTAAACATATTATCTGGAGCGGCTAAATAGTAACGTTTACAAAGTAATTAGTGTGCATATTTTACTCACCGCGTTTCCGAAAATGTATATTCCAACATTTCTACTAAATGATTTAGAAAACTGAAAAAAATGTAGATAAAAAAGCAAATGTACACATTTAAAACACAATAATGTACCCATCGTACTCAACAGACTGCTTTGAATATATATATATATATATATATATATATATATATATATATATATATTATTTATAAATGTATTTATATATACATTTAAATATACATATATATATATATATATATATATATATATATATAATGATCAATTAATAATGTTTAACGCTTAAGTATAGGCCCCCTGTTTTTGTTTCACTGTTAGATACTTGAACTCCCTTTTTATTTCTGAATTTCCCTGCGGTAAGTAAACTTATGTAGGTGTTAAGTCTGCGACATCTTTGATTTAGTTAGTATTGCTGGGAATATAACCAGCATTTTTCTTCTTTGTTTAACATGACTCACATCTTCCATATATATAAATATATATATATATATATATATATATATATATATATATATATATATATATAAGTAAACTTATGTAGGTGTTAAGTCTGCGACATCTTTGATTTAGTTAGTATTGCTGGGAATATAACCAGCATTTTTCTTCTTTGTTTAACATGACTCACATCTTCCATATATATAAATATATATATATATATATATATATATATATATATATATATATATATATAAGTAAACTTATGTAGGTGTTAAGTCTGCGACATCTTTGATTTAGTTAGTATTGCTGGGAATATAACCAGCATTTTTCTTCTTTGTTTAACATGACTCACATCTTCCATATATATATATATATATATATATATATATATATATATATATATATATATATATATATATCAGTTAAACTATGATAACACTAAAAATAGTCAATTGTGTGAACCAATTATTACTTATTAGGCTGGTTTGCAAAGTAACTATGTCTATGAAAATTACGTCTGGCGCTAGGCACATGGATGAAGAAAGAATACTATTTTTTGATTTGATAAAACACGAGATCCTGTCTGGAATGTTTCACAAAGAGGAACACGCTATTAGCTTATTCGAGCATATTGCATATTAATAACGATAGAGCAGAAACAGAGAAAGCTAGAGAAAAGAAGAGAGATATATTAGCGACGTCTCTTCTGTGGGTAAAGGGTTATTGGGAACAAGAATATGTCTCCCCACTAGATTTGGAAGTTAATTTTATACTCTGTTTAGAGTAGGGTACTTTGTAAAGCGGCTTAGACGTAGCTACCGTATTCCATGTTTGAAAGTATCTGGAAGTAAAAAATTGCATCAGGTATCCGATACTTTCGGAAGCGATAGGATGATCTAATCATTGTTCCAGGGGCCATAGCAACGGACTGGATACACGTTTACTGTTATAGAATTGCGGTGCCACTTGACTTTTTAGTATATTTATTCAATTTATGCAATATAAAAACCGTTTATACTTTTTATACTAATTAATTATGTTTAGTTAAAGCCTTTCAATTTTTTACCATTTTGTTTTTAATGTGACAAAACTAAATTAAAAAATATAATGTATTCCCCACGTTTGATTTGTAGCAAACCAATAGCACGGAAGCTTTAGGAGCCATTACGGATCATATGACTCTACTGTTTTGTATCACGACTGACAACTGATATGCTACAATAATTCCCTAAGGTAAATCGTGAAACGCTTCCCTAATTTATGCTGCATTCGAGTGCCAAGCAACATACTTACATAAATACACGTATGCTTACCTGCAACATTTGCACTATGATTTTATGAAACAGTTGGTTGTAAAGTATTCTTAGACTGTCACATTTCCTGCTGTCATCTGTCAATAATGTAAATTGTGATAAGTGTTTTCCCGCATTGCCTTGAAAATAACGTTGCGTTTTTATGAACATTATTCATGAAGTACTTTCTACGACGATGAAATAAGTAAATACGTTTTTAAATCCTCCCTTTAAAAGTAAGACACTGCGTCAGAACTTTCTTTAGCAGCTTATATATGAAAGCGAAAGTGTTAATGGAATGCATAGAGGATAGAAGAAGTAATATAAGGCGTGTTATATAAGGAGGAAATATATAGATAAATTGTTTTATTGACAATTGTTATGTATGGAAATATTATATATATAGAGAGGTAAACGACAGTAAAAGAAGCGAAGGAAGGATATCCAGATTATAGATAGATGAGGATATACAACAGTAGAGAGTGAGAAATTTAAAAAAATATTATAACCATTGTTTATTATTGTATTGTTTATGCCTCCAGGCACCGACGAGTATCAATGCGGTGCTATATATTGATAGTTTATCAAGATAAATTATATATATAATATATATATATATATATATATATATATATATATATATATATATATATATATATATATGCATATATGGAAAGTATTAAGTAAAGTAATGTCATATTGTATGTGTTAGGGAAGTTATATAAGGAAAAATTATATAGCTTACACTATAATTAGATGGTCTGTTGTCACCTCTTTTTTATCGACAATTTCGGAACTTTATTTCTAACAGACGTTACTTCGGCTATATGATTTTGTATTTGTTTTTTTACGGAATATGAACACATTTCAGTTATTTTGTAAACTATTTTCATTGTGTAGGGAATGCCCATTGATAGTATCTAGATTATTTGCACTACTGTCCTAATCTTAGGTGTTATTCTCACAACATTTTGGCCGATGTGGTCTCCAAACTTTCTTCTTGTGAATCTAGTCAACCCCAATAATATTAATGTCGAACCCAGGAATATGTGTGTAATTTTGATCGCCAGTACGGGTGATATTAAGAATACCATTACGCATTACTTAATACCTATATCTCAATATGTTGAAAGGTTTTCAAGAGTAGAGCAGGGTAGAGAGATTGTTTAAATCTTAAAACTACGATATCTGCGTTTAAGCCCCTAGTTTGATTATTTAATTTGTGAATCCATTAATTTCATTTTTTGTTGTGTTGTGTGTAATAGAAGTATGTGCGTAATAATATGCATGTTATCGATGTGTGATTTGGTAGATTGTAATATTATGACACAGTTGTGTAGGTGTTATTGTCCCCGATCGCTTAGGCGAAACATGGAGCCTGTATTTTCGACATAACCTCTCTCACTTAATATACACAGTGGATGTAGTAGATAACGGTGTTATATGAGACCTGCTAGTTAGAGTCTTATATGTGAGTTGAGTAGAGTATTGATTTACTCCTCTCCAGGAGTTAGGCACAAGACCAGTTTTTATCTTACTCCCACAAGTAAGATGTGACCTAACGTCGGGTCGGGAAAGTGGGGTTTGAAAAGCCAGCGCCCGAGAGGTGAGCACTCTGGCTATTAAAATTTGCCTGGGCAGTCCCGTCGGCATTCCCCGGTAGGGGTGCCTCAGGCAGTAAGCAATAAACTTACTCCTCCTCAAAGAGAGGAGGCGAAGCCTGGGAGAGTGGACCGCCTAGAACTGCACAGGACCGACCCATAGACCGGCGTAAATCAAGCCCCGAGGACCAAGACAATACCAGTCTATGGGGTGCAGTATCCATCGGAACAGATACTACACTTTGATCTTAGCCAAATGGCGGGAGGCGTAACTGTATGTTTGCCGAACTTACAGAGGGGTTAATTGCACGGTAGTTGTTGAAGTGCAGTTTTGTGGTTGTGATATGAGGAGTGCTGATACATTTACTGTTTTTATTCTGACATTGATTGGATGGGCGTTGGACAGGTAGGCGGTACATGGGTATGTTTTGACATCTAGTGGATATTTTGGTAGTATTTTTTAAAGTGTTTCTGTATGTTGTGATTGAAGTGAAAGACCATTGGGATTGCGTTGTTAGCATCTTTTGGTTTGTGAGTTTATAATTAGTTCCTGTTGTGTTAAGATGGATGGTGTTTTGATCCATTTAATGGGTCAATTGCTGTTTTAAAGAGTGTGTGAGATTCTGTTGTGCTGGAGCAGATGCGTTAAACGAAATGTTAATATGCATCCTCAGATACTAACACCAACACCAGACAATCAGATTTAACGAACACATTCGTTTCCTCTTTTTTTTCTTTGTTAATTTCTCATCAATAAACAGATAGTAGACGCTCAAACATGAAACTGCAATATGTGCTCCGAATACTAGACCTTATAAAATTCATTTGAGTTCACAATTAAAAAAAGAAGTGTTTATACTCCATTGAAGGTTTTAAAATATGAAAGGTTTCCGAAAATAGAATATCCCAACGAAATTTGAAAATTGTTGAAAACACTCAGTGGAATATTATTGATTAATTTATTTAGTAATGTCTATTTTTTGCGATTAACTGATTGCACCCATGTATGTATATATATATATATATATATATATATATATATATATATATATATATATATATATATATATATATATATATATATATGTATATATATATATATATGTGTGTGCGTGTGTTGTGCCTGTATGTGCATGTATAAATATGCATGTCTATATGTACATATATATGCACGTATATATATATATACATATATATATATGTATATATATATATTTATATATATATATATATATATGTAATAGATAGATAGATAGATAGATAGAGATATATGTATATTTACATATAAATGAATAAATGTCAAAGCTGTTCTCACCACTATTAAATTCATTAACATAAAATAGCTTATGCATATGTTATTCTATGGTACAATATCACATTTTGAAATACCCTATATATAGTTATTTGCGAACAGAAACACCTAATTATATATTTTCCTTGATTGCTTAGTAATGCTATAACCGCTTTCGAATATATTAATAATGGCATTGTCACATTTTCTTATATATATGGAATAGTCCTGTCAACAGTAAAACATCTTTTATTACTTTACCGATAAGATAATATGCTACACTTTGATCATAGCTAACAGGCTGATGAATCATAATAATGTTTTTATGACAAAGAAGTTTGAATTAAAAAACGATTTAATATATGAGTATTTTATCGTTTTCATACAGTATTATGTGCTCTGCCCCTCCAAGGTTATTGCCTCTTTTTTGAAAGTATAATGTAGCATATGCTTTGTTGTCATGATAACATACTACCAGGAATTAAGCCTTCCCTTTAGATTGGAATCCCTGTAGGTTTTACTTCCTTTTTTGGAGGGTAGTGCAATATGTTTTAATTAGTCATTATATATACGACCAAGGCATTATTTCAACTATTTGGGTGGGGAGACAGTATAGTATGTATTCGTTCCTCATGTAACCCATCCCCCAGGATTATCTTGAAATTATTAAATTGAAGTAGTGTCGTATCTGTTGTCATGATAACATATTCCCATATATTAACACCCCTTCTGTGTGTATTGATTCTTTCGTCATGATGTCGTACACCCAGTCATTACATCCTGCGTTTGATGTCAATAATATATATATATATATATATATATATATATATATATATATATATATGTATATATGTGTGTATATATATATATATATTATGTGTATATATAGAGAGAAAGAGCTAAAGAGATACACAACTACTAAACATAAATAGAAATATTAAATGTGATTTCAACTAGCGTGTCAATTTACATCTCATCTCTGTTTTCCTTTATACATTTGTTTATTTGTGTTATGTTTTTGGTTTTGTATAAATAACTGATTTCACCTTTATTTCTATTTTATCGCCTAATAAAATGAAAATAGTATTTGAATTCATAAGTGTTCGCTCATGCTATATCTGTTATATAATTGTTTTACTCACAGGAAATCTAAAGTGACTGGATGTTCTCATGTAACAGTTATTTCAAGAGCCTCTCGTCTTCGATGATAGCTAGATGTGTAGCGCAGATCGTTTGACTACGTATGATGCCCATGTATATACTAAACACACCAAGCAAAGATTCCTGGTGTAGGAAATAGTACACTTTTAACACAAGATATTTCGATCCTCTCCAGCCCATGATTTGTCGACGGTAAATAGTTCACGTGTTTGATGTATACTGGAGTATATACACGGCGCATGATTTGTATATGCTAAGCTTAATTTTAATGTTTGTAGCTCTTTATCGTCATACTAATTTTCAAAGTTCATCGAAAGTTGTGGCTGGTGTTTTTAATCCTTTGAAATATTTCAGAGCTAAAGGTTCCATCTCAAACGAAAATATACGTGCTAACAATTATGGCAATTACACTAAGAGGATACAAACGCAGTTGTCTAATTTGGGTGTATATGCATTAAAATAGAATCTCAGAAAAATCTTTAATTTGGTTTTATGACATAAATGTCATACATTATTTCGAACATTTTTTTGTATGCTCGCAAACACGTGGTCGGCTTGTAACATATTCACTTAGTTGCAATATGTATTTACACGTGCGGAGTAAGTTGCAGTTTGGGGTTCAGAGGCTTCAACTCCAGGGTCGGTGATGCATTGCATTTAATTTGGATTATTCACGGACAAGACTGATAATATGTGGCGATAATGGGAGATTTGAGGTTACGGAAACCCGATGCACGGGGCCAGACAAAAGATCAAATTTCGCTTGGTGAACGAATTTCATGCGAGAAGAAAATGCATTTTAACTAGAGTAAGCTGCTGCTAATAGTGAACACACAGGATTTACAGGTAACATCTCTGTGGCAAAATACAGACGTATGACATAATAATGCCAAAATAACTTGATATTTCGTGTAGAGAATAATTGTCAGCCGATTTACAAAGATCAGAATTATATTTCGAGACTTCTTACGTAACGAATAAAATGATTGTTATATGTTAAATATTTGTTTCTTGCTAAAACGCATTCAATATAAGAGTACTAAGAACATTGTTAAATGCTTGATTAAGTAAAGTGTATATTTGATATACTTCAAGAGAGTAAGTTTGTCGAAAAGTGGGCGAGTAAGTCTCGTGTGCGTATGACGTTAATATTAGTGTCAGTTCGACCAATTTCCGTATATCTCTCAACAAATGCCCGGACGCGTTAGCGCTATACTGTATAGGGAGAGAGAGTCATTCAGACAACTCTGATGATTTAGAAACAATTCTCGTTTGATTCAATAGATAATTATTTTGTTTGTCGTTGTTCATTTCAATATTTACTTTTTGTCGATGTATTTTTTCACGTGTAAGCCTTATTCGAGCGATCGATCTGAGAATACATCGTCAGTTTCAATCCAAAAGGAACTGCGAGAATTAACCAGAAACATTTACTACTATGAAAAACTGTAGAACAGTCTTTGACTTGGGATGTATCGTGAGAAAATAGAATTATATTTACTTCAAAATTAAAATTAATTCTGTCATTCATGTTTAACTGCATAACATTTTGAGAAATCTCTGCATTCTGAGTTTAGTCGCACGTCTTTAAAATCGTTGGAGGTTCTATCTGAAGTATTTCATATGAACATAATTACATTTATTAATCTCAATTATATTCTGCAAAATTCTAGATACAACTTATCACACACTTTTCACCTTCTATATAAATTACCGTCAATTACCTGAGACGTGTCAATTTAAAATGTGCGCTATTGTTGAATTGCTCGTAATTATAGCTGGTGCCAACTCATTTCAATTAGGTATGTTATATAAAACCAAGACAATACTTAAAATTTAGTTTATTGAGTAAGTAATTTTTGGTTCAGAATTCTCTACGTAATAACTATTATGTATGCTTTTACGGTTGGTTAAGCAGTAATAACGCCAGTCAGGTCAACGTGTTTGAATATCGGTTGAACTATTGTATCGATTTCGCTAATACATAAATGCATACTAAATAACTCGTTTAACACTGAATCCAGCTGGCAACATCCCCTTTCCCTAAAAACGCTCCCATAACTATACCACAAACTCTTATCAGGGGAGCAACCCCTCTTCTCCAAGAGACCCTCGCTTTACCCTATCATACACGCTACGTGGCAACAAACAGCAGACTAAAGTAAACTCTCTGAACCTTTCCACTAACCATAAGTCAGGGTAGCAAGATAGCCCTTACCCTTACCCCTCTGCCACCCCTACCATTAATTTAACATCAGGGTAGCAACACTATTTCTAAGCAAACATTCCTTAACCTACCAATTACCCTAAGTCTGCGTGGTAACCCCTCTCCTAAAAATACAAGAACATGGTCACCTCTATCATTTAACAAAAACGGGTTAGGTGTCGTTCAAACGTTATCAGTGACACCTGGACTAATTCATTGGACTTACGTGGTCGTTCCTGTTCTTTTTACAAAGTTCCTCGGCTTCGATACAAATCAAAAAATAAAAAATAAATACTGAAGAAACTATGCAGGTCCATAGAAAATTAAATTTCTTTTAGGTTTCGTAAAAGTTTTTTGTCGTATATTTTTCTTCTATTTTCTATTTTTTTGATTAACTATACTACACTTTCACCAAAAATATATGATAAATAAGCTCTGCTTTCATTTTTGTTCCATTGTTAAAACATTTTAAGACATGTATAGTGAAAAATTGAATTTAATTATTAAAAAAGCGATTTGTCAAGTTCCGATCAAATAGAAACATGAATAAGATTAATAAAACACATTTTTTTAATTGAACGATTCAATTTTTATACATCTCTGTATTTTACAATGTATTTGAATAACATAAATAAGAATGTTTCAAATTATTTTTTTCATATATCTTTTTTCAGTTTTAATTTACACCCGAGTAACCCTTTTGTAGTAAGTAGATATACTGCAAAGTGTTTACTGGTGCTCTTGTGGGAAGGTAAGGCATAATTTTATAGTGTTTTGTATGCGCACCGTGTCGGGATCACGAAAAAAGTAAATATCGTCTGGTATTCCTCCTAGTATACTATATTTAATTTGACATTATAAGTCATAATCATAGGCATTAAAAACACTGTCATAGTATCCAGGGGCAGGATTACTCGTGTCGATGAGACAAGCACGTAGATATGGGCAGGTCATGTATCTAAGAGAAGAAAAAAAAACGATGTAAAATCTTTGTACTGATTGTAAATGTCTTGGGAGCTACCCACTGTGTAAGTGAAGCTTACATTTTTTACCTGACAATTGGGTCATTGACGTGAATTATTCATGTCATTCTATGTTATCTTAAATGGAGTTGTTTCGATTTTTTCTCTGGTCATTTCCTCAAAATAACCAAGAGTTTTCGCATGAGGTTGAGAAAAGCTGTTTGTTTCCGTGTATTGAACATTTGTTGTTATTTGATTTCCGTCCTTTTCCTAGTGTGTTATCAATATTCTGTAGCCGAGTTGGCCCATTCAGTTGTAATAACGAAGAATAACAAATTATATCGTTCTAACATTTTTAATTGTATTTCCAAATTCAGTGCAAAAATCATATACACCGTGGAATAAGTGTATATGCACGTATGTACCCAAATTCCGTCTGATTTGCTTGGAATTTAGTTGGTGACTTGTCATCAGCAATTACATAGGACGACCTTTAATTGGTCTAAATTAATATCAACACAAGTTTGTAAAAAAATGACTCAAATATCGTCCTTTACGTCACAGCCACGCGAGATTTGCTATTACCACACATACATATACAGTAAATATTTCAGTATGTTTTTTTATAGCCCTGAAGCTTTTAATAGCTATTTTAATATATGTGGATAAAGTAAAACATAGCATTTCGAAAATGTGTCATAGTATTTGTTTTGCATGTTTTACAGAATAATTATTTATTTTCTTTTAAAAAACAAAACCTAACAAATTAACATATTTCACTGGTTAAATTAATGTTTCAAACGTTCCGGCAAATGTATAAGTGAATAATCGATCTAAATATACCAAATATAATCTGGACTCGGCATAACTGATTCGATAGTCTGAAACGGTATCCATTAGGCTCAAAACTACCCAATTACTTAGATCATTTTAAGGTATTAATAATTAAAATGTAAACGTTATCATGGTATAATAAAGAATACAATGTGTTATTAAAACCTGATTTTGTAACGAAACGGTAATTGGTGAATTCTCTCATATTTCGCCAGTTATGCTGAGTGATAATATTAATTTAAGTGTATTTGTGGAAAATATATATAAACAAATTATATTTGCCATCCTTATATACATTTTTAATAGACAATATATTTTGTTGTTTGAAGACATCGCATCAACATCTTATTCTGACTGGGTGTCTTTTCATTCGGCTTTTTCAAAGCATACGTTATGGACTGCAACTTAGATCTATATGAGCTCTACGATGCAGATATAAACTACAGCAACCGTACATATATATATATATATATATATATATATATATATATATATATATATATAAATATATATATATATATAAATATATATATATATATATATATATATATATATATATATATATATATATATTGTGTGTGTATTTAGGAAGCATCCCTCATTTATGCTAACATTGTTACCAATAACAGAATTTGTCTGTTTAATCACAATCCGTTTCCCAATTGTTCTATGGTCTTTTTTGTATAAAAGTAAAAAATATATATATATTTATTTGATATATATATATATATATATATATATATATATATATATATATATATATATATATATATAAATTCATTAATTTACTTACATAAAATAAATCTATGGACACTTGTTACTTGCTATCAGCATGGCCACCTTAAGCAAGGTTCGAGCCGTCGATGTATATGGCTATAGTCTTATCCTTTAGTATTCGGCTACGATGCCTTTCGCAATATGTAAGATGTTTATCGCCTATCAAGTTACGTAGTTTTAGTATTGGTTTACTGGCTATAGAACAGTCTCGTGTTTATAGTATCCGCTTAGGAAGTAGACGTTTTTTAAAACCACTTCACTGTTCTATTTCTAGTAAAAACCAATAACTAAACTACGTACATATATATGTATATATATATATATATATATATATATATATATATATATATATAAATAAATGTGTGTATGTATACAGCTTTCATGAATTCTGCTGCGTACACTCAATATCATATTTCAACAAATTTTCATTTGAATTAAACCAAATGTGTTCTGTAATATTAATGTGTAAGCATCACAATATTATCATAAACACAATATATACAAACAAGTAGATCTTATTACACGAGAGTCATTCATGGAATCATTGTTCAATCTTTCAGAGAAGTGTATTCAATGATTTCATTTAAAATTGCACCACATTTTGTTTGGCTTGTTTTTTCAAATTTCAATATCGATATTCAGACACCTGGGGTCTCCAAGACGGTATTAATTTCCTCATTCAAAAGGCACCTACAGCATCGAGCGAACTCTACTTAACTTTAACAACATGACGTATTTTTGGATTTTATTTTTGGGGTTTATACCAACAAAATGAAGAAAAAAGTTATAGTTCCGAGAAAGATGCATTCATCGAAAGTCTTCACAAAAACAAATGGTTTTATCATTTAAAATTACACCATTTTTGTTTTTTCAAATTTCAATATTAATATTCAGACACGTGGTGCTTCAAAGATGCTATTAATTTTCATATATATATATACCAAAAAGATTATATATATAGTCCATTACAAACAAACGGTTCAGTACTGTCACATTTACTCATTGTAGATTAATTGCTAACCACTCAAGCTGAGATCAAACAGTATTACTTTATCAACAGCCCACGCTTATAATCAACTGAGACATCCTGAGACGTAATGTGAAATGAAAATATTACTCTTTATACAAACACATTTTTCTACCGACAATATAACCATAGAACACATACTTGATATCGTATATATATATATATATATATATATATATATATATATATATATATAAGGAAAGAGAGAGATAAGGCACAGAGAGAGAGAAATACATAATATTTATGTATACATTATTTATAATTTCTAAACTTTATACATAACCGATATATACTAAACCAATATAGAGAATACATACATAACTTATGAGAAAGTCTAAACCAAGAACCGCGTGCAGTCGATCACAAACACAGTTAACTATATACTATAAAAAACACATACAGACAACTGTATTGCTTTAAGATCGACGCCATGAATGTTTCTTGGAATAAAAGCATTTCTTGTTTGGATTCATCAAGTCGTATTGCCAATAATGTATTCAACTGAGCAATGATATAAAAAAGTGTTGGGGAATTTGCCAAGTTGGCGTCCTTTTGAATCTGGGTACGAATATATGTTATTGATTAAGGTGCACAATAGTGTGACGGTTATGGATGAATGGCAAACGCACATCACACGATCGGACGTTTTGTCGATTAGAGATAAAGTCAAGAAAACTTATTTGCCAAGGGTTTATGTCTGTGGCTACATTTTGTTCCTGCCAATATTGTACAGATATATATATATATATATATATGAATATATGTAAATTATAACTAAAAGGTAAACTTTTAGAGAGTTGGACCTATTGTGAAATAAGGAAAGCTCAATATACTGGATAGAGCAAAAATATGGTGAAATAGAGTGAAATCGCCGTGGTTGGATTTTTATGCAGATTCCTCTGGATTTACCAATATTTCTGAGCCCTACGTTTTTTGGATTTCGTTATTGGTGATTCCCATGCCCGTTTGAACTTTTTGGAAGGTTTTTTTATAGAAGTTTTTTTGATTTTTTAAATTTTTAATTTTAAAAGAAAACTTTTTCAAATTTGGAACTTTGACAGTCCTACCCTGTCAACTTATCAATCATAATTTTTCTCTCTGATGATAAGATTTTAATCTTTGAAAAACCTGGTTTAAGGAAAGAAAGAGATGAAAAATAAATGTTTTTATTAACTAAATTACACCTTGTTTTGAACAATTGAAAATACCGATTTGCTTCCATTTGCAGGTCTTATTAATTTTCATTGACGTACTATATATGAATATAGATATATAAAAGTCTGATGTGTTTATATGTTTATATATATGTATGTACACGATTCACACCTACACTAATTAAGCGATTATTATAAAATTTCAAACGCGGGTGTTAGGCGTAAGGGTTTGGAATATCGGCTATACCATTAACAAAAAACGGGTGACAGCTCTTCGTGAAAATGTAGATACCTCTATTTTTTAGATTGTTTCCCAACAGTTGTTATGTATCAAGTAAGAAATATTTCCCAGATTTCGGTTCCTTTATTAAAAGTATTTAAGTAGTATGATATGAACAAAACCCTTTATTGGAAAATGTCAACAATTAAGATTTTCATTTAATTTGATCCATAGTCATTAGACATGAAAACAACCCGATTTCCTGAATTTCAATTTCATTTAAAGACACAGTAAGCTTAAGCCATAAATTTGAGACAATTTTAATGAGAATAATGTAATAGATTTGAACTAAATTAGAATAAAAATTGAAGATCATTATATCTGTATTTTCCATCTTAATAAAGGACCATAAATGTTGTGAAAAATTACTCTGAGACGGGCATTGTTCTCGTCTCAATCTTTCTAAATAAGGTATATATACATATTTGTATATTGTACGTACAGGATTAAATGTAATTAAATTAGACATGTTTATTATAAACATGTCTATTTAACTAGAAAATAATGAAAGTTATCGTTTTTCCTTAGCCAACATATTCATCTTTCTTAATAAAGATGTCGACTATATTTTTCCAGCCAATTTTCGTTTAGGTGTTTAACGTGGACAATGACACTTGTCTTGGTTTTCATTGTTACTTAAATAAATAAATGCACATTTTATTCCACCTATTCTAACTATATTCACATTAAAACGGTTTATACTTATTTACTTTTCTATAGTATATTTTCATTAGTCATTATACGTTCCTCCCAGGTATTACCTCCTCTTCGGGTGGAAGGCTGTACAGGATACATTCTTTCCTCACGACACCCGTTCCTTCAGGATTACCAGTTGCGTGTGTGTTGGGGGAGTTAGTGTACTATCTATTTTGTTGTAATGATATCATTCTCCCAAGCATTAACCCCTCCTTGAGAGATCAGTGTGTGTACTTCGTTCATAATGATATCATTTTCTCAGCCCCTCATTTGCATATTTATCGATGTTTAAGTTTCGAATTAATTAATATTTTCTAATCTGTTAATTAAATACACACGTTTTTTTAAAAATAAAATGGTTGTTGGTACTGTTGTTGTTGCTGTTCCTATTTACTTCCTCCCACGAGAGCAGTTAGGCACGCTGTCAATATTTGAAAAAGCCACGGAGTTGACATGTGTGTAGTCATGATGATGATGATCATGAATGAAAAAAAAAATTGTCATAGAAAAGAAATACCCCCCATCTAATTTTTCGAAATTCAAAAAAAGTATTTGCTTTGATATTCTTTACGTATTTTTCTTTTTTTTATGATAAAGCTGAACAGTACAAAGTACTCACTTCGAAGTACTCATTATATAAAAGTAGAGCATTTTACAAATCGACGTTCCACCCTTATGTCGATTCATTTCATTATATTATCAGTTGTAATGGGGAATTCATTTTAACTTTTATGCTGAAACAAAATAACAGTTTTCGACGTTGAATATCTTAAAGACCATATCAATTAACCTTTTGTTGTTTTTTCCTAAAAACACAAGATTTGTACGATATTCATGCACAGTATATATGCCCCATATTGGAATATTTTAAATAACACTACGACAATCATAGTGTTTTAACGTTTCCTCTAAATAAGCAAAATGTCAAATGAAAATTACTTCTTTGGTTTCTATAAAGAAGACTGTAGTGTCAGTAATTGCCGCCCCGAAGTCAGATATGTTTTGCTAGTATATATATATATATATATATATATATATATATATATATGGGGGTGTATGTGTGTGTGTGTGTTGTGGGCGGTGCGTGTTCGTGCCCGGTAATTCTGGTGAATCAGCAGCCGGCAAGGTGTATGAGTATAACATTGAAGAATATATAAGCAAAATACCAACTAATTCGTATAGCAAAATTAACACATCTATATGGTCTGAAATACATATACACTTAATGCAGAGACAATATATGCACAGTGCTGTGGATAGGCAGAGACATCCAAAATGTAAAGTAATTCTGAGAGTTGTAGTGAGTTGAGCTAGTGCTGCTGAAGCAATTATTTTCAAATATTTGTCTAGCTGAACTATTTTTGTGGCTATTATTTAAAATGTGTAAACAGAGAGTGATTAGTAAAGAAAGTTTGGATGGAGCTAAACGGGAACGAGTTCGAGAAGCGAAATCGCGTTAGAAGTATGGAGTGGCAGTATAGGGTTAGTGTACTTTGTGAGATCGGGGGTCATTGTAGACGCCTCGTAATTAGGTATTTAATAGTTTATATATCATAGGAATAGTAAAACACGTATTGAGTATCATGCGTCTAATTATAAAGATTGTACTTTTACGGCATGTAAGTCAATTTTGGATAGGGTTATATGGAAGCGCAGTGGCTTTTGTAAATGAATAATTGAATTGAGCTGTGTGCTTTCTCAACCTTGTTAAAAAGCGATAGCAACCATCGATCTGCGAGGATTACTGCATACATCAAAGTCAGAAAAGAGATCAAAGAGGCTAATTATGTAGCGTTTTTACATACAATCTGATTTTTTAGAGTAATTTTCTTCTGATGTGACGTTGGATGTGCATACTTTTGCGAAATATTATTCGAAAGACAATCTTCCAAAGCTTCGACACAGACAATTGTACCAGATATTGTTATGTTTTTTGTAAATGTTAAAAAGATACAAATAACAAAATTAAAAAGATAAATAAAAAACATGTTTATTAGAATATAGAATAAACTTAACTTATATTTATATAGATATATAGATATATAAATATAAATATATGTATATATATATGTATATATATATATATATGCATATATATGTGTATATATATATTTATATATATATATATACATATATATGTATATATGTGTATATATGTGTGTGGGGTGGGGGTGTGTACGGATGGGTGTGTATGTGTGTGCCCGGTATTTCTTGTGAATAAGCCGCCGGTAAAATATATGAGTATACAATGCAAGAGGTAAACTAATTGGTATAAAAAATGTAACACATCTATATCGTCTGAAATACACACAAACTTAACGCAGACAATATTTATATATATTTATATATATATATATATATATATATATATATATATATATATATATATATATATGCACAATGTTGTGGAAAGGCTGAGGAGTTCAAAATGTGAGGTTATTCTGAGTGAGAGTTGTAGTGGGTTCAGCTGGTGCTGCTGAAGCAATTATTTTTCGTTTTCAAGTATTTGGCTTGTTGAAATATTTTCGTAGTGATTTTTTTTAAATGTGTAAACAGAGAGTGATTAGTAATGAAGGTTTGGATGGAGCTAAACAGGAACGAGTTTGAGAAGCGAAATCGCCTGATAAGTATGGACTGTCAGTTTAGTTTGTGAGATGTGGGGTCGTTTTAGATGCCTCGTGAATAGGTATTTAATAGTTTATACAGCATGGGGATAGTAAAATACGTATGGAATGACATGCTAAAATGTTAGTGAATGATAATAGGATTTTGACCCTATCTCGATTTTTGTATTCTTCACTTTTCCACAGCAGCTTCTTTATGTATTATTTCTGTTAATTTAGGATTAATTTAGTGATTAAGTGCGTACACAAACGAAATATATTGAATCAAATCCTCAATATCTGTTATTGGTTTTTGGTCTAATTGCTTTGTTTTTCCCTTATATTATTTTTTAAAGCTTTCGACAATCTCTAAACATATTCTGTCGAAACTATAGTAGAATTAAATAGGAAAATAAAACATGAAATCAATAGTTGTATATATTGAACGGATTAGACACATTCATTTGATAGATACCGCGTAACATAATTCAGTTCATATAGCTGATCAAGTAATTCATCATCATGAAGAGTTAATCTTATCCTTCGTGATGATAAATTGTAGGTTATTATAACTATTTTACTCTATCTTAACTGACATTTTTATTAGTGTAGTCATTCCTTAATAGATTTATCATACAAATTATGAATGCGTTATCAGCTGTACTTGACCGGACAATGAATACAGAACGTATCATAAAGGAAATATACGCGTCTTTCTATTTTCTTTTTTTCTTTGCTGGTTGCATTATTTTTTTGTTTTGCTATCTTGTTTGAACTATTTAATACTTATTCTGATACGTAGAAATATCCCAAGGCCTTATTCATTTAAGTAAGTAAAAAGGCAACATAGTAATTTAGATTGGTAACATTGTAGATACTCATTCGTCTTCACTTTCAATATTTGATCTCATTCAGGCCTCGAATCTCACACTAGAACTTTTTTTGTTCTTTTACTTAAGCGTTCCAGCTTTCTCCACCCAATATCGATCATTATTGACTTGACTTATTTAAAAAAAACAGAATAGATGAAAAATATAGCATATGCATACAACAATATATATATGCTATATTTAATCAAAATATTTGTCACATTTCACATATTACAAAATTGATATCTAATTCAGTTTTAAACCAAATCTAAAACCGATTACAATGTTGAAATAGACAGATACACAGTAAGCCTCATATTATAAAGTAGTAGAAGGTCTATTTAATTGTTGATGCGTATTTTAAGTGTTGAGGAAAATGTAATAGCACTAAATGATTCACGAGCATCAAATAACATTCCATTTCCAAAACATTAAAATTCAAAACAAATTACGACAGTAAAATATGCCCTATTTCGAAATATTATAATTCATGGCTAAGTAAATACTAATTCAACTCAAAATAACAAACTCAAAAAATAAGGTAACGATTTGCCCATGATTTCTTTTTAAATCGGTTCTGATATCTTTGATAAATTATTTAACCTAACTGTAAGAAAGCAATGCACAAAACAACACGCAAAATCCGGAACAATCGTCTAACAATCAACTGTCGTTCCTGTCCCCCCCTGTCTTACCTCAAATCCTTTTTTATCAATTCACCTGGACGCTATGCAAATTTCATGCACGGCACAGGCTATATTTGTCTTTTATGCCGGCGAATTAGCTAAGTTCATTAGAGACACTTAATATTTTACAAATCAATGTTAATAATATTGAAATGTTTTTTTTTATATTTTGAAAATGGATTTCACTGTTTCGGAAATGAATATTAAAAATGGAATGTAATAGTTTTATTAATCGATTAATATTTGTTTTTAATTGTTCTAATATTTTGGAAATATACCTTAATAAATTTGAAATAGTGTTTAATATTGTTTAATTTGATCTAAATATTTTGCCAATGCATTTAAATATTTTGGAAATTGATCTTTATACATTGAACATTGATTATAACATTTTGGAAATTGATTATAACATTTTGGAAATTGATTCCAGTATTTTGGCAATTGACTTCAATATTTTCGGAAGTAGATTTTAATATTTTGGAAATCGATCTTAATATTCTAGAAAATGATTCTCAATATTTTGGAAACTATTCCTATTTTGAAAATGGTTTATAATATTAATGAAATAGATTTCAGAATTTTAGTAACGGATTGTTATGTCATTATCATGCTACACGTCTTTCATATATGTCTAGTATTTTTTCACATTATAAAAACAACGACCATCGAGCTGAAGTTTATTATTTTACTAAACCGCAATCACATCTAAACGTGTCGTATATCGTCTGCTTATTAGGTTTGTACTTTTACGGCATGTAGGTCTATTTTGGATAGGTTTATATTGAAGTGCAGTGGCTTTTGTAAACGATTGCCTACACGCTAATTTGAGCTTCTGTCTGCTTTCTGAACCTTATTAAAAAGCGACAGCAACATTGAGCTGCGAGGATAACTGCCGACTTCATAGTCAGAAATGAGATTAATGAGGCTAATTGTGTAACGTGTTTACATACTAAGTAATCTTTTTGGAGTAAGTTTCCTCTGATGTGACGTCGGATAGTCATACTTTTCCGAATTATTATACGAAATACCATCTTCCAAAGCTTCGACACAGAAAATTGTTCCAAATATTTCATTTCAATTTCAAATGTACAGTCAAATGCTCTACGTAGTTGTAAGGTATGAGTATGTCATCGGTATTCCTACGTATATAATCGACTGCATATATTTGTTCGATCTTTGATGCTGAAAATATACAGTTTGTTTTAGTCTGTATATTTAACAACTCATCATTTTACTTTATTAAATACAGATTCACTGCATACAATGTAGTAGTGTACTTATAAATGATTGGATTAATAACTTCCAATGCATGATTATTGCAAAATAGATTTGAACGGTGTATAGCCGGTTTCATAGTCGGCGACTTTATCCAGTAATTCAATCACACTCACTGTAAAAAAAGTTGGGTTACTCAATTTAAATCATAACTATTACAAACGGTTGCGTTGTATTTAAAAAAAAGAGGGGTAAAATTCTAACGCAACTGGATCAAGGAGAGTTTTTTCGGATTCTGTTTTTTCGTAGATGCTGTTGTTTAATTTGCTGTTGATAACCGAGTCGACCCTCTGCATAGAACACAAAAATATCGTACCTCAGGACTGTTTTCCCTGCATGGAGTATTTCTCATTGGTATTAGCTAGTCGTTTACCTGAAATAATGCAGGCATTTGCTCCAACATCGAGGATTATATAAGTTCAGCGTTTGCATTTGACATCTAAATTCTTGATCGGAACACAAAAAAGAATGTAGAAAGTAACAATGGTATCTCAATTACTTCATGGTGTCGCACCTTACATTTCTACCCTTGCAACATGCAGGGACAAACACGACCAGATGATAACCACATTGATACTAATTTCTCCTGCATTTTCACCAAAGCCCTGTTAGGCTGGTAGCTCTGACATAACCACTATGCCATCCCAACTACGGCGGGAAAGGGTAGAATTTAGTCGGATGCTGTTGTATTTATGGTGGCAATTTCGTTGTCATCCTAGGTACTTATTGATTGAGCAAACAGAAAAACAGAGAAAGAAACGTAATTGAAAATATGTGTGTATTTTCTTTTATTAAAATTCAGTAAACAGTTGAGATTATGATTCATTTAGTGAACGTGCGATAAGCTAAGATGTTCGTTGTCTGTTGTTCCAAACAGTGTGTGTGTTTTGCTTGTTTGATATATCTCGCTCTCCGAGAACTACTAGATGACTGACTGACACATATTATCAATTATATAAATAGTTTGTCTCATAGATCTGGTGTTTTCAGAGATATTCAAAAATCTTGCTGACATATTTTGGTTAAATTTGTAAAATATTTGTCGAAACTAACTGTTATGTGTAAAACTGATCTTCCTATTTCAGGAATATTTAGACTTACCCAGACATAATAAATACAGTAACATCTAAGCGTAAGTTGCAGTAAAACGTGGCAGTTATAGCCCCAAGCGCATGACGCGTACTTCTGTAACATACTTCTGCTAATATAATTATGTTAATTATTCCACTGTGTTTTATTTCATTATTACCGGCATGCAGGTCACAACACTGGCGACGAAGGATTTCGAGACTTACATTACCACAACACTGGCGACAAGTATTCTAGAATTAAACTTCACACATCTTACGTTGAGGATTTATGCGAAGATAACAAACACCTGTGTCACACCCACTGGAATGTATATTGTATTTATTCAGTCCTACCTATGTTCCCTTCGAATGATTGTATTCAATTAAAACCACGTATTCAAAAGTTAGCAACGGAAACTAAGTGTTTTATCTAAAATTTGAATTGTTTAATTTAAAAAAAGAAAATACTTTTGAGCTATTTATTTTAACAAGGAAGCAAGAAGTTAAAGTATTGAATTTTAACAAGCGAAGTGTAGGTTTGAAATAAATCTCCAACGTCACCTAAAGGAATTAAGACTTTTTCTAATAACGAAGTAATTTAAAAACAAAAGATTTGAAAAGTAAACTTTCAACCGCGACGAGATAATGAAAGATAAATGAAATAAATGTGTGACGATTTGTTTTCTTTTCGTTAATAAAAAGTGGTGGTAATATTTGTATTCTTCTCGTAAACCAGAAAGTTAGGAAAATGAGTTGATTACGAACTTAGTTTTTTTTCCTTTTCACTAAGTTTTTTTCAAACTTGCCACGTGTGGAATGTCTACAAACTTTGTTAATTATGCATGAAAAATATACAGTCAGTTAGTCAGTTTTTGCGAATGACCATGGTACATAGAATATTTTCAAATAGTAATCGTAGAACATCAACATCATGAACAACTACGATAACAGGCTAGGGAAACCAAAACGTCTTACTGAAATACAATTGAAAGAGAACAATTAGAGTTATCGATACACATTTCGCACAAAATAAAAGATTCGAGGAAATTTATATTCCCCACTCCGTAAAAAAACAGATATTATTTGAATTGTAAAATTTGCGGGAGAATGGTAAGGTTAAAGTGCGTTCTCTCATACCATAATTAGGATAGCATCACGATGTTGAACTACTATGAAAACGGAACTGATTCTACAAGGGGTGGAAGTTTTTAACCTTACAAGAAATGATAATTAGGACTATACTACTTTTGCGAATAACTTCAGATTATCAGAATAAAGTACTAATAACTTTAAATGTCTAATTTTGACAAAAAGGATTAGTGTGAAACACACTCTGAAATTAGAAGAAAGACCTTAGACAACGAGAAAATGAGCCAGATATTACACTCCAGCAAATAACTGATGACTGCCAATGGTTTACTAGCATGTGTCAGGATTCCAAGGTTATCGAATAGTGTTAAGTATCCAACATCAGAAAATCCGGAACAATACAAAATGTCTTCACCAGTTAAATTTAATAGTCAAAACAGAAATAGTCCGTTCTAAAAATCGTGCTTCAGTTGCTGACAAATGCATTGGTACAGAGATTACTTCTATAAAACTAAGAAATGCTGTAAATGCGATCGCATAGAGCATAAAAAGTACGCATTGCAGAACAAAAAATGAAAAAAAAACGTGTTATCGGAACTGCCAAGGGCAACAAATCGACAATATTTGGAAATTTGTTTAAGTTGGAATATTAAATAGAAACATGAAAATTCAATTAGACTCTGGGTCCTATTTATCAATTATTAATCTTCACACAGAGGGAAATGAGAAATCGTACTTTATTGAGGACTGACAAAATAACAAAAAGCGTAACCGGACAGCAAATAAAATTCGAGGACGAACTGATAACGTCAGTCACACTTACAGTAAACACCCTGAAACTAAAACTAAAAGTATTTGTGACTAATAATTCGGTTGATGTATAAGACACAAGCTGGGTGGGGAGGTTTCAGCAGTGGAATTTACTGATAAATATTGATGCCAGAATGTAAATATTAAAGATTCCGCGGATAAATGTTAAAATAAATATTTGAGTTGAAACCACGTATTCAACTAAAAAAAGAAAAATGTTGCGTTCGGCTCAGAAAAAAAGGGAAACGTTTTTTTCTGGAGTAGATTTAAGCAACGCATATGTGCACATCCCATGGGGCAGATCATTCTCGAAGTTATTGTGAATGAATTAAAATAAATGATTATACCCATTTAAGAGACTACTGCTTTGAGTCAAGGAAGTTCAAGCTATATTTCTATCAGGTAATTGCCGCATTACTGAACGAGCTACAATTTGCGACGGACTATCTGGATGATATTTTAATAACTAGTAAAACTATAGGGAAACATAAATCGCACATACAAAGTTTTCCAAAGAAGTCAAAGTTACCGTTTTAAACTAAAAGAAAAGAAAGCTAAGTTCTTTACGAACCAAATTACATTTATTGGACAAATGATAGACATTAATGGGTGAAGACCCGACCCAGAAGGAGAGCAGATGCTATAAAGAATATGCCAGCACCATAAAAATATATTGTCTTTGCTGAGTTTCCTTTGGTTAGCGACTTAGATCTAGGAAGTAATTTATACTTAAGTGCCATGATCCTTTATGCGTTGTTCTCGCAAGAGCCTTCACTCGGAATTAGGTAAGATAAGGGAAAACCTTACCAGCAACGGTTATCTGGAAGATGTAATATCGGACTGCATTAAGCAGAACGTTGAAGAATTTTTATCTTTTAGACCTTTTGCCCAACCAAGATGTCCAGTTTATCTTAAACTGCCTTGGATATGAGGCATTAGTCAGGAGTTAGACAAGCAAATAACTAAATGTGTAACCGGTTACCATTTTTTGTATCTTTACGTTTGGTGTTTTGCACAAAATCTGTTTTTCAGTCTTTTTCAAATGATAATCTGTCTTATTTTTAAAAAAATACTAACATTATCTACCACTTAAGATGCTAGTGCTATGATGTGTATATTAGGCAGACAACCCGTCATTTAAAGACTATGATAAACTAGCATACCCAATAAATATAGATAGGGTAGACCTGATTCCTTGTGTCACACATCTGATTCGGCTTTGGAATCGTCTATTGGCCAGCATTTAGCTGGCAATGCATGCTGTGCCAATAAGTATAACATGGAGTGCTTCAAATCTCCTGATGAGATGTTAAACAAAAGAGTTCTCGAAGCACCATTTACGAAGATAAACAAAATTCAACTTTCATTCAAAACAATATATATATATATATATATATATATATATATATATATATATATATATATATTGTGTGTGTGTTTAGACAGCATTTTCTCATTTATGCAAACATTGTTAAAATAACAGAATTCGTCTGCTTAATTAAAACCTTTTTTTGTCAATTTATCTTATGGTCGGTTTCGTATTAATTAATATATATATATATATATATGTATATGTATATATATATGTATATATACATATATATATATATATGTATATATATATGTATATATATATATGTGTGTATATATATATATGTATATATATATATATATATATATCGTGTCATATGTGTATATGCGATAAGCAGCAATTAATCATATGCTTGAAAATGCAAGGTCTGCAGTCATTGTTTCACACCATATATTTTACTGTGCTGCATTTAATTTCACACAATATCGGTAACTCGCACCGTATCCATCGTACAGTGTCCTGAATGGCTTAGACAGTAGTCAAAAGCTGCATTAAGGTCATTCACTTTCCCATAGTTATTGTATTCGTGTACCTTGTTCTTAATGCTGCACTTGAATTGCAATTAATATAATATAAAAGGATATATAAAAACACCGTAATGAGGTCCGTTCTGAGCGTCATGCTGCATATAATACTATGTAGTATGTGGTGAAAGCGTTCCATAATGAGGTGTTTTAGAAAAACTAGAAGAAATAAATCGTTATAACGTCTGAATGTATTTTAATGTGATTGACAAAACTAGTTCTCTGTTCACCTTTCAATAAAGGAGCATAAAGTTCACGATACGTCCCGCCACTTACTATGCATTATATTAAAGTAACTACCTTAATGTAATGTTTAAGTACTTTAATTGTAAAATATGTAGCTGTTTACTAACATTCCTATGTATGGTGTCTAAAATGAAAACGTTTGTGTACTTTAGTTTTCATTCTACAGAATGCGGAAAGATGTTTGATCTTTAATATCAAAACACAGTATGTTTTGTAAACGACTGTATGAGATTAATTGAACACACACTGATATATGAGCCACCGTGTGTTTTCTCAACTTCATAATGGAGCGATACCAACAATCGATCACCGAATATTACCGCAGATCTCGTAGGCAGAAATGGGATCAATGAGGACAACCATGCACTTTTTCTACATATACGCCAATTTTGTCAAGAGAAATGTTTTTCCGCTGCGACGTCGTATTGACATATTTTTGCGAATTATTATACGAGACACCATTTTCAAAAGCTGCGAGACAGAAAATTGTATGATATATCGTATATTATAGCTTACAGATATTTGTTAGGTCTTATATGCAGAAAATTAGCAGTTAGCCTTAGTCTGAATGCCTAACAGCTTATCAGTTTTTTTAAATATTTCATACAGATTCCCCGCATAAAATGTAGAAGTATACTTATAAATGAGTGGGTTCATAAAAACTAGTAGATTATTATTACATACATTTTCACAATACATGTAGATGGATTTCAACGCCGGTTTCATAATAGGCGACTGTATTCATAATACAATCACGCTCTCTCTACCAGGTGACAGTTTACTCAATTAAAATCATAATTATGACTTATTAGCTTTATATATTTAAAAGGTGTGAATTACTAATGCGACTAGATCAAGAAAAGTTTTCTTTGACTCTGTTTGATCGTAGATTCGGTTGTCCTTGTATGTGTTGTTGTTGTTGTTAAGTAAGTCGATCTACTTCAAACAACTCACGAAAAACGTGTCTTGTCTTTAACATATAATCGTTAACCTCAAATACAGCGAGTGCAAAAAGACTCAACTAAGCGTTTGGCCAAGAATACACAAAAGAATAAAACAGGAACAACGTTGTCACTATCACGTTATTGATTTGCAGTTTCGGGCAACGCAGGTTGCCACTTGTTATATGTAGGGTCAAGTTAGACCACGTTGCGGCAGTTCTTGAAGCGGATTTCTCCTACAACTTTATCCAGCTTTGTTAGTCGGGTTCTCTTTATGTACCACGGCGAAAAAAGGGCTGGACATTAGTAGGGGCACTTTTGTTTTTATCGTTGCGATTTTCTTGCAATCCTAGCGTCAACTCTAGAGAGTTAACAGCATAACACACAAAAAAACGGCATTATTTGTTTGTTTTACCATCGGTACGGCGTTTAGATGATTCATGTAAAAGAACGTGCTATCAGTGAATGTGTGCGTAGTATATTGCCCCTAAATGTGTACGCCTGTCGTCTGTTTTGCTTGTCTCGCTTTGCGACAATAACTAGGCGACATACTCTGGATGTATATATTCCTAGTTATAAATATTTTGTGTCATTGTTCTTTAATCTTCAGAAAATTATTCTTCAATACAAATCCCGACGCATACTTTTGTTAAATATCTTAAAATGTGTGTCGAAACTGTCATTGCTTTAATTTTTCAGATTTATCTCTAACCTAATTCTTTTCTGTGGATCATGATACTCCGTAATTCTAAAATTATTTGTGTCAGGAGTTTATTTTGAAATGCAACTTTTTACATTTAAATTCGCCATCATTACTATCGAATTTGAAAAAGTTATCCTCATTTTTAATGGTTGCAATAATATTGTTATATGAACATAAGTGAGGGTAAACATCAAAGGACGATGTCACATAAAAGAAGTGCATCCTTACGTCGAGTACACATGAAGAAATAAACTACAACCTAATTTACTTCGTGTTTTTATTCAATGACTAATTAATACATGCAGGTGTTTTTTCCAAGAGCTAAACATATTATAAGATGAACTCGAAGAGATAATAGAATATGATAAGTAGGCAATTAGGAGATAAATGTACAAAAGTAAGTGCGTCTTCGGAGAATTGCTAAAAGAAATACATTATGGATGTTTCTAGATTACTTAAGGATATTATGGTGTTTATAAAGAAATCTGAATGAGCTGAAAAAATTAAGTAACTTACGTTTTTATTTGTTTTAATATAATTCTAGAGTTGGAAGTATCATGTACTATGCACTATTATATACATATTTTTTCTCTCTCTCTCACTCTCTGTCTCTGTCTGTATGTCTATCTATCTCCCTCTCTCTCTCTCTCTCTCTCTCTCTCTATATATATATATATATATATATATATATATATATATATATATATATATGCGAGCACACCATTGTCAAAAGTGTCGAAAAACACTTCTTCGCCACTATTACTACTAATATTTATATGAAATAATGTTTTAACAGTTAAGTTAAAAGAAAATATATTAGAAGTAAATAAAATGTTTCATACTAGAATGGTGAACAAATGAAGAAATGAAAGAAATAAACAAAAACCTTAGAAATCGGTATCAAGAACAAAAATAGAAAACCTCTCGTTATGATAATAGTGTACGGAATTTATTTTTTGAATTAATTTATAATGGCGGAGTTTCTCTATTTGCTTTCTCTCTTCTCCTGAACATTTTTAATGGTTTCGCCCAGCATATGTTGTATTCGTGTTACGACAGTTACGCACATGTATTTATATATACACTATGAACTAACAACACCCGTGTTCCGGGGTTACCCTCGTGAAATAGAAAATAATGCATTTAAGCCTCAATTCCCGTTTCATAAACCAACTTCAGCTTTAATACAACATAACTCACATATTTCATAAAGTCGTCGTTTAATTGTTAGTTATTTTCGGGATAAAAATAAGATTTATCCATAAATAATGGGTTAACACTCGTCTTAACGCAAATAGGCCACCCATTCGACGAATAGTCAATGTGTATTTGCTTTAAAACAATTTACTTCGTTAATACTGATTGTTTTCATGAAATGTGTTGTTACAATCGTATTCATGCAGAAGTTGTTTTTTGCGACACAGACTAAATCTTAAAGCGTTCCTTTACGCATGAACATTCTGCAGGGGGTAAATTTACATACTAAAACGCATATGAATTGTTTTAAAGCATATGAATAAGGTAATCGGTTATTTGTGACATATTTGTGTTAAGTCGGTGTTTCTATGTAAGTAATGTATGTGATTAAAATAAGATGTATCTATGGATAGTCTGACATTGCTATTGGTGACCAGACAAACGAATACACGTAGACAAAAATGTATTCATACACAGATTGTATTTTGTCACGCAGAGTTAGGGTTAAGTTGTTTTATTTTCCACAGGGAGTTTCTGCCGGAGGTAAATAAACGTATTTAAATTTAAGCAGCATAATCATCAGCTGTCGGATGCAGAATATTGAAAAAAAATGGTTGTGTGTACCTCCCTCTGCGTTAAAAATATATGTTTTTTATTGTAAAAATAGTGGGTACGGGTGAAGCTTTTAAACAAGAGAAAGCCGACGTTTTGTAAGGCATGTTCCGGCTGTCTACGTAAAAACTAGGAAAGTTGCCGAAACGCCTGTTTTTATAATTTTTAGTTCATTGAGAAAAAGGCACAATGTCTAAAAAAATTCGCTTTCCCGTGAATAAAAAAACTAATTTCGATTGACTTTCTTTGTAAAAATATAAGTACATTGTCATGAAAATAAACATATAGTGAGTGTTTTCTTTTCAATATGTTTTGTGTTTAAAATTCTCGTGTTCGATTTTGACGCCGGTTTGTTTTCACTCGGATTTTATCTTGATGTTTACGTATTTCTGCGTCGGTAAAAGTCGGAATTGTCTGGTTTTAAAACTGTAATAGTATCAAATATTGTAATTAATAATAAAGGACCGGCGGTACAGTTATAAAAGTGTGGGGGGGGGGGGTTCTCCTAAAAAGTGTGGGGGGGGCGATTAAACACATGCATATATAACTTCATTATTGATGACCGTAAAGTAGGGGGGGCCAAGTCAAAAAGTTGGGGGTGGAAAAAGTGACAGTATGTGAGGGGGAGTGCGCTATCGAGAAACCTTAAGTGGAATTACCAGCTGCAGCTGTATAGCTGGATAATAGCACTCAGTCACGGTGATGTACATAAAAATTTCCGGTATACATGTCTTTTGGAATCTTCATTATAAACAGGCAAAACAAAACCTCGCTATTGCCAACACACACCACCTATGAGTTACTTAGCTAAGCTTTCAGAGAAACAGATAAGCACGGTATAGTCATGGGTTGAAAGAAAAAATATAAAATATAAGTAATTAACGCTGCGCTATAAGGTTAAACTAAAGCACACATAAGTTTGATCATCTGATTCTAGCCTATTTTCTCTAGTCAATCGTAAGGTATTCTTAACATGACCATCGTTCATAGGTTTGTCAGTCTGTATTGTACAGTGGTAGGTATGTAGTCATGTTAACATTTCATTTCCGATTTCTTGAAATAAGCCTCTGCATGAAGTTAATCTGTTGATTTGGGAAAGTGTTATGCTACTAGCAACGTCAACAATTTTATTCCAGAGGGCATATTTTTATGTAAATTGTTGTCCTCCTTCATAAACCTTCCTCTTTAAAATTGACCACAGCTGCTTATTCGGGTTTAAGTCAGGAGAACAAGGCGGCAAAGTCATGAGACTCTCTCCCTTGATGCCCAGAGATGCGAGGAAGGTAGTCGTAGTCTTTGCTGCATGAGATGAAGCATTGTCGTGCATTAAAATCAATTGACGTAGACGAAGTAAAGGCAGGTCGTCCGGCCAAGGTGACTAATGCTCATCTAAAAACGATATGTATGCTTGGCTTCTTAGTTTCACACCCTCTGGCACTCGGAAAGGTCCAATTAATTTATCACATATGATACCCGCCCAAAACATAACTCCCCCGCCCCCTTGTTGGCGACGAACGCGATGTGAGATAGCAGCTCCGGTAGGACTTCAAACTTAAGCCCATCCATCCGGACCATCAAGTGTTGCTCTAGTTTCATCTGTGAATATAACCTGTTGAAAGTCCGTTTTCATGTATTTTTCTGTCCACGCAATGCCTTTTCCCTTATGGGTTTTGTTCAAGGGAGACCTGGAAATGGGCTTCACGTCCCTGGCTATCTCATTCAAGACACTTCATCTGATCTCCCTAGGCATCGGAACACCGCCAGCTTTTCAAAAATGGAGGTGCTAGTTTCATTTGGTTCCCTAATGATCTGTCTGCGTATTTTTCGCATATCGCGAGGTGAAATGCTCTTTCTTGTACCTTTATCTTTCCTTGGTGCAGTGTAGGGCTTCTCCACAAAAGAAACCAAGGTTCTCTTATCCCTTCCTAGTTCCATGGCTAAATCCAGAAGTGTCAGTCCTTCTGCAAGGCCAGATACAACTCTTTGCTTTTCTGTAGATGTCAACCGTCGATTTTGGGGCATTTTTACAAACCTGCAATAAAGCGAGAAACAGTGAAAGTGGCTAACAAATGCATAAATGTCTATAACTTTAGAAATATGGCATAGATTTGCAAAATATTTAGGTATCTTACCTACTTAGGAGCACTCTTTCAGTGTTCAAAATTTCAAACTTGTGCGATTTATATTATTGAAGTTATTAACAATATTATGATCTGCAATAAAGTGAGAAACACAGTTTACATATGAAAAATGCATACATAAATGAATAAGGAAGAACATAAAAACTCATAAAATATAAAATCATTACAGTTACTACAGACCGACATTTATTGCTGCGACGTAAGCATTCAAATATGACACCAGATGGTAAAAAGCGGGGAGAACTTTTATTCTTTTGAAAAGGTGTGTATTTCTTGTCTAAATATCGAAATACATATTTTACATCATCCTGGATGCTAAAAAGCAGAAAGTGAAAAATTGGAATCGAAATAAATAAATACGTTTTATTGAAGAAGATTATCACATACATTCTCTTTATTTATCTATTTTTGTTCATATCTTATTTCACGGCTCTAGCCTCTTTCGAATTATAAACATATATAAAATATACATATTTTCTGTTAATTTATTTATTCTTCTGTTACCTTGAGCGCATTGCTAATTGCTTCATTAAAATCAAATGCCGATGTTATACAAGCTTATTGCGTTCTTAAAATTAGATTATTACGAGCATTTCTTCTAAGAACTGATTACATACGAATGATATCAAGAACTCAAATGACCTTTCTAAAAGCCGTAAGGGTTTGATTAATTACCACCGTAATTTCAAAAGATGTGTGGGTTACCTAGTAACGTTTTAAGTACATCGCGACAACACAAGTACTTATATCCTTAAGATGCGTCGTTTAAATCGGCTCACTTATCAATTACAAGTTTATTCGAAACTATAACGTGACCTAAAATCAGAAAGATGCAATTATAACAAGCCGCGCATGCGTGGTCCCCCTCTATATGTGACTCGATGTGGCGAGTGTAAAATGCAATAGATTTGGGCAATTTGGGGAATTTTTGACCCCCCCCCCCCCTATTGTAGCCCCTGGGGGCTCGAGCAAGATGTGCTCTTAGGTCAAGGATGCTCATTGTATATCCAGAACAATTGCCTCTACATTTTGACCAAGTTTCATAATAATTGAATGGATGGATCAAACGTTATGGGAGAAAAGGGTCATATTTTGCCATGTTGGGGGCTTTTGACCCCCCGGGGGCGCGAACCAAATTTTTTCCAAGGTCAGCGATACTTATTTCTTATTAGGAACAATTGCCTCCACATTTTGGCCAAGTTTCAGAGAAATTGAATGGAGGGATGAAAAGTTATGGGGTAAAAATTGTCATTTTTTGCTATTTTTTGGGCTTTTGACCCCCTGGGGGGCTTACCAAATTTTTTTTTCAAGAATCAGAGAATGTCACTTTCTAACCTGATAAGTTACAACTTCATGCACACATGTGTTGTACTACAGGGAGGTTTGGCCAGAGTCCTGTCGATAGAGAGTTTATATAACATTGATGGTTGCGGAGAAAAATCCGGACGGACGGACGGAAATGCCTCAAAACATAGGTCTCCTGATTTTATAAATCGGGGGACCAATAACGATAAACTGTTGAAAATGCCATTTAACACGTAAACGTAAGTTATCTATGTAAGTCGTATTTCAAAATAAAGCGTTACACACATACGCAAATGTTATTTAAAATTCAAGCGTGCCTTACCAAAAATATAAATACGGACAACGCGAAAGTAGACTTCCTTTTTTGGGGCTTGGTTCAAAGTCTAGTATCAGTTTAAGCAATACACTTCATTTGTTGTGTTGTTGGTCTGTGAAAGAGAATTTAATCTAGACTGACACATTTTTTGTACATATGCAGAGTGTTTTTTTAGAGAGCTAGATATTTCTCACATTAAACACCTTGTGTCTAAATCTGTTCTCGAGGGTTTCAAGTCCATAAGGGCAGCAGGCAGGGCCTCTTATGGCAATGTGTAAATCCACCTAAAATAAAATATATCTATAAAATCTGTTTTTCGAAATTTTTAAATCTTATTATTTTTGCTTCGAATGGTGTGTCTTACCAGATGCCAGACATTCGCTCACTATCTGAGAGAGTTCAACCAATCAATTTTTAACAATTCTAACCGCCTCTTTAAGCGCAATAGTTCGTGTTTCTTTTTCACTGTGTTCACCTGCTATATTCACCAGGTTGTACTTGAAAATATGTTTCCTGGGATCATGATTATTGGAATCATCGTGATATTTCTTATATTTAAGTTTCTTTTCATGTCAGACATAGAACGTGTGTTATTAGTTATCATCTCTTTCTCAGCACGGTTTAAGACAGCATAATTAGAGTCACTGCCTTCAACTAGGGTTACTACTTTCTCCCTGTTATCACATATCACTATGTCAGGTCGAACAGCTTCAGTTATAGAGATGATAATGTAAGTAATGCATAGTACTACTGGATGGTGTATGACTTATTTCAAACAGTTATTTTCATAATGTGTTCCCATGACCTGCTACTACACTGGAAATACATTTTTTCACATGTTCCTCGGTATACAGATCTACAGACTCCATTGTGTGGTATTATTAAGTCTAGAGCAACACGACCAAGTAAATAGGAACCGATAGAGCCTTGTATGGCAACGTTTAAATGCATGTAAATGTTGATATATCTTAAAAAATCTGCAGGTTTGCCGATAAAAATGGTATTGAAAATCGAATCGTGACATACCCACAATAATAATAAAATAAAAAAATAAATTGTAAAATGGTGATTTTAGTAAAAAAGTTATGAATGTAAAGTAAACTGATTAACATTTTTAAGGATCTAAGTAATATGCGCGTTTTCACTATGTGTTCTGGCTCTGATGTTAAAGAACTCCCGATGGGTAAACCGTTATCTGGATTGTGGAGTAATAATATAGTATCACCTGGTGCTAATAAATAATTATTAAATACCATATTTCACTTTATTAGCAAGCATTTGCTAGTATTGTAATAACCCCACTCAATGAAATGGACGAGAAAGTCAATCTCTTGGAATATGCTATAATCACCACATCAAAGGTTCGACACTACCCCTATCTTAGGAGAGTTCGTGCCTGCGTGTATGCTATCATGACGAAAATAATGAGGTGATACTTTGGGCATTGTCTGATAAAAAAGAACTGGTAAAAATAGTCAGTAAAGAGGGGGCAATGTCTGCGAGAATGATCTAATAACAACAGAACTGATACTCTATTATCCTTCATGCATTGAGCATTACAATACAGTACATTGCTCTAAAATATTATGGTAGAATAAACTGGGTATTACAACACAGTACATAAATAAATAACAATATTTAACTCCATAGTTTCGCCTTCAGACAGACATATACCAACCTTACATTAGTGGTATATTGTCCACATGAGTAATGCCATTTTCATGTCATACATTTGGAAACATAAAATAAAATAAAATATATGTATAATATGCATAATATATGTATAATATGCACCCCCCACAAACAAAAATAAATCGAAATTATATATTTTTCAATCATATGGACAATGTTGTTTTGTTTAATGTTCGGTCATTAGAGTTAACCTGTCAGATATGAGAGTATTGATAACAAAGATTATAATCTATATTAACATGAAGGACTTACAATTGAGTCTCACGTATGATATATTCCCTGCTGGTAATTTGTAATGGTTGGCAAGCTTCCGCAAGCGTATCAGATGTATCTGTGATTTTAAGATCGTTATCGGCGCCAAACCAAAGCAATAGAACATTCTCAGATTTCAAATCATCGACAGAATAATCCCGTCATTAAATATTCATACGCGATAGTGACAAGAATCGTAAAATATTAAGGCGTATGTTAACTGCAGCAGAGAATGATTCATTTTAAAGGTGTTAATAATAATAATAATAATAATAATAATAATATCATCATCATCATCATCATAATCATCATCATCATCATCAGGTGTATTTGTTGAATCGGGCCACAATTTATCCTCTGTTGAAAGTGGGGCCTGATCGTCGAGTCATATTTCAACAAGATATTAGGTAAATAAGAAAGTAATGTCGTATTTTACTTCATCACTTTGCAGCCTCCTAGTTATACACATTTCTAGATTTCTTTGATGAATTGGTGTCTTAATATCTTGCTTTGTCTCCTAGATATAGTAACTCGTTGGAAAATATAAAGTTTAACAGTCTCAGCCATCAGAAAAATGGATAGTAGTGAGGAGCATCTGAGGCATGCTCTATGAATTCATGAAAAGGAAACTCAGCTGCAGAAGCTACAAGGAATATTGGACTGTCTACGGATACATTTTCTGAATGATCGAAAATGTCAATCGTGGTTTGCAAAATTTTCTTCTGCAGACTTTAACTTGTCTGATCGGCGACGTTCGGGAAGGCCAACACCAATTGAGAGAGACACCATTAAATAGGCTGTGGAGGTCAATCCAAAGTTAACCAGCAGAGAATTAGCTCAACAATTAAATACAACCCATACCACAATCATTTTCTTGCTTTCACGAGTTAGGAAATGTTTCAAAACTTGGACTCTGGGTTCCCCACAATTTGACCGACGCTCAACGAAATCAAAGATTTAGTGTTTGCATATCTTTGCTTTCCAGGTATCACTGAGAACCATTTTTGCATAGAATTTTGCCTGTAGATGAAAAAAGTGGTTCTTTACAAGAATACCCAACGTAAAAGACAATGGTTAGACAACAACCAAAGTCCACCACCTCTTCCAAAATAATGACTTCACCCAAATAAGGTCATGCTCTCTTTATGGTGGGACATGGCAGGACTGATTTATTATGAGTTACTAGAGGCTAATCAAACAATCACATTAGTAAAATATTGTTCGCAGCTGGATGATGTAAGAATAACTCTAATAAAGGAAAAACCAGCATTACTCAATAGGAAAGGTGTAGTGCCTCAGCATGATAACACGAGCCCTCGCACAGCAAAACTCATAAAGGAAATAGTCATGAGATTCAATTGGGAAGTTTTGCCTCACCGCCTTATTCACCTGACATTGCTCTATCTGGCTACTATATTTTCCAGTCGTTGCAGCATCACTTAAACAATAACATTTATGGAAATGACGAAAACTCAAAACTGACCTAAATTTGTTTTTCTCTTAATAATCAGAAATTTATTTTGAAGAAAGCATTCGAAAGCTAATTGATCGTTGAACAGAAGTCATAGAATGAGGGAAATGCTCTGATGTGAAGTTTAAGTGAAATAAATGTGTTGCACAAAAACAACATTACTTTTTCCCAATCTAATATTACTTTTGAAGGCAATTTTACGGCAAGACCTCCACCGTTTTTATTAAACTAGGGCTAATGTTACTTCTTTTTAAGTATGCACCAATGTCACATCTGTCCTATGAGTTTCCACATACACAACTGTCACCCAGGTCCTGACAGGTCACCTAAAAATAGAATTCGCAACATTGGTTTGGTGAGTGTCCGGTCGCGTACACATACCAATGGGCACTGCATACTGCACTTCGAGGGGTTCAATCTACTCCGAGATCCGAATCCAATAAGTCTGAGGCCGCATGAAGCCTAGTATTTGTGGTGTACTACAGGGAGGTTTGGCCAGAGTCCTGCCGATAGAGAGTTTATATAACAACAGGGAATATTTACGCACTCGGCTTTCTTTTTATCAAAGGACTAGCTCACGGATCAGGTTGAAAGCAGTAAGTACATCTTCACACATCAACACAACTTTATGTTAGAGTATGACGGGCCCTGTATTTTAAAGTGTGTAGATCGACTAGTATGAATTGTGAAAAAATAGGATAAAGTACAATTTAAGGGCATATGTGATTTTGGGACAAACAACTATGTATCTTAGTGACTCATTTTGTAAAGTCATAACAAATTTGAGGTATGTTTGACCGATAGGAAATGTCATGGTCAAAGAAGGTCAGAAAAGACATGAGTGACGGAAATATTTTGCAGGTGGGGTCAACGTGAACGGATGACGTCACAGATCCTTTGGGTGAATATTTAGTTTACCAGTCAGTTCCCGATCTTCGAAGCGAGAGGATCAACAGACTCAGCCATGTAACTTTGTGTGAAAAGTTGGGTTTGGAGTTAAGAGTCGGGACTCTGGAAGCGAGAGTCGGGGCGCTCAGCATGTGGCTCTGTAATGTGTAGTCGGGTGGAAATTCGCAAGACATGAGTAAAACGTGCTAGAAAATAGCTAACTACATCCAACGTCCCACAGTATGAATGAAGAAAAAAGAGTGAAATGAAGAACCGACAATGGAACCCTCTCCAACCGAAGTGTGAACATAAAAAGGTTGAATCTCTCTGATGGAAAATCGTCTCCGCGTATCTCTTCTGCCTCTCAATAGACTTTGACAACACAAAGCAGATACTCCACGACGATCACGAGCCAGCAACAACGAGTAGGGCCAGCAAACACACGACCAGCGACGAACGAACCTGTAAGGTAACTTCTTTTGTTGATGAACTGTGTTAAAAATACCTATGTTAAAATGACTCTGAAAAACATGTGTTTAAAATTGACTATGAGAAATTGACTACATTAAGTGTTTTACAAAAGTATTAAAAAAAAGATTGTAACCACTATTACTCCTCTCACGAACTGTTCGTATTGTTTTCGGCCCGGAGAGGATGTAGTTCGAACTGTTGAAGTGGTTTCGGAGAACTGCCTCAGTCAGGCAGGATTATTACATTAATAGTAAAACTCCCCCCTTTTTATGTGAGTATGCAACATTTACACACCACACTGTCCTGTGGCATATAACCCCACCCCATAAATAATAATAATAATAATAATAATAATAATAATAATAATATTGGGAAATTTGGGAGGCTTATTGCCATCCAAATCCCAGAGCAGGCCAATGATCGTTACATACGCGAAATCAATGGTAAAGGGATGTTGTGATAACGCAAATTCATATGCAGTAGTTATCAAAAAAGGTGGAGAGCACTGGAAATATGGGGAGACTTGCTGTCACTCAAACTCCAGGGAACCCCACTGGTGATTATCAGTGAGCAATCTCTGATTACTGCCTGTGTGAGAACTCCTTGTGAGTGAATAATAATAATAATAATAATAATAATAATAATAATAATAATAATAATAATAATAAACAGCGAGAAAGGAGCGAATTAATACAAAAAGAGTGGAAAATGGGGAAATCTCTTGCTAACCTGCCTCTAAATAATGTGAAAAATTTTAACGACAGAACTAAAAAAAAATCTACAAATCCCTAAATAGCCGTAATATACTTTATAAGAGGCAGAAAGAATGAGGTATTACTTCTTATACAGAAATCAAAATATCATGCAGGAAAATAAAACAGGAAAAAGGGCCTAGCCATAGAATACATTTACAACAAGAAAGCCTAGAAACATATTAAAACATGGATAATTCAATTCCTTGGGATGTATATTATTTCGAAAATATCATCAATATTATAAATAAAGCAATGCAAAAATGGATACTGGGAATAACCCCCTAGAGACATCACCTGACTGAGATAAAAAAATATATAGTGTGCCATTTGCCAGGCGGATTGTCTATAATACCTACTTGTTATCATAGTCATAATGCCACCTAACAACATACTCTATAAGTGTAATGCCGGATACAAGTTTGCGAATACAGGAGAAAGAATACAATACCTCATGTATATGGACGACCTGAAGCTATTTGCCAAAATCAAGAAAGGAATTAGAAATGCTGATGAAAATAACCAAACCATTCAACCAGGGCATTCAAATAGAATTTGCCATTTAAAAAGCTGCACTATGGGGGATAAAATAGCAAAACGCAGTGAACAACGCAACCAAGAGGACATTAATACACTTGGCAAAACTAAAGCCTATAAATATCTGGGAGCCACCATAAAACTTAAAAATAAATCAAATAGAAGATTAGAAAGAAAACCTTAGAAGAACGAGAAAACACTTAGAAAGAAAAAAAAACTGACCAGAGAAGAAAGTTATGCAAACACCTAAACAAGCTACAAATAGAACACCTTAACAGAAAAAACAGACTCTTTCTTGACAACTTCACAGAACATCATGATCAGAAAAAAACAATATAAAAGCAAAAATAGACAGAACGGAGGAAATCAGTGAATGTTGATTTTGTGGACAAGGAGACGAAACGGTAAACCACATAATGTGAATGCAACGAACACGACAAAAAAACGGACACGGGAAAGGCAGAAACTATGCAAATGCTTGCATGTCGAACACGCAGATAGATAGTACAAGAACAAACAGAAGATAGTATTGGAATACGAAAATCACAAAATCCTCTACGACATAGATCTATAAACAGACAAATGCATCCGAGCGGAGACTACTAGAAATCTGCGCCGAATTGTTCTAACTCAGATTCCAGGTAACACTACATTTTCTTATCAGTGAGCGATCACTTATAATGACCTGTGTGAGAGAAATTCGTTTGTTTAATATAATAATAATAATAATAATAATAATAATAATAATAATAATAATAATAATAATAATAATAATAATATAAATAATAATAACAATAAAACTAATAATATTAATCATACTGATAATAACAACAATACTAATTATAATAGGAAGAAGAAAATAAAGAAATTAATAATAATAATAATTCAATTAAGTCGGCAGTGCTCAACTGTCTGCCCAGTTGAAGTACAAATACACTCAGAAGAACAATAAACACCGGTTCATATAGAGGCTATAATTCCCATGCAAGTCAATACTTGGATAATCTAATAGGATTGTTTTCGGTCATTAAGCAATATTGGCATATCGGCTATGTGAACACTCTATGCTGATAAGTGCAAAACGATATTGCCATGAATATACGTTTTAGCTGTTTTGAAATGCTATTTTTGAAATATATTTTCGGACACCATAGCTACCTAGTTCTTCTGGAGTGCAATGTGTTTGCATAAGTATTCGACAAGTGATATCGATGTTAATGTGTTCAAATTACTTTGTTTAAGATGGTAATACATAATCCAGTCGGTTAGTCTAATTGAACAGACACAATATACCATTATCCGACGTAGCAGCCAATTATTTTGGTGCTGGAAAGGCTAATCTTGGGCCAGAATTAATGTTAGTTGTTTACGTGGCTGACTTGGCGCGATGCTTCGCCATATAAGACAATTAGTTCTTAAGTTGCGTATTGATGCATGCTTATCGTGTACCCTCATGAACGGTACTGGTCCGTAACGTAACATGATGTAAAAAACCAAGTCCTCAAGTTAATAAAGAACGGTATACTCCAATCAGATATACTGGCCAAAGCTGGAGCACTTAAATCTCACGAACAGAATGTAGGTAATTCTGAGCAATTCAAACCAACATTTTGTAACCTAACCTCAATGATTTCAACTCCGACATGACCATTGCTCGGCTGTCCACGTACAAGAAGCAATACAACAGAAATCCAATAACAAATCGAGGTAATGTTCGTACCAGCACCTAATCTAACTGCGATAATAGCTTTCTGAAAAAAACTACTTTCGAGTTTTAATGAACTGTAGTAGCCAATAACAAAGTATTCCAGGAACAAGCTCCCACCAGTTAACATTTCCAGCATAGTTTAAAACATGCGGCAGTTTTCGGAAGCCGACACACGTTTCGAGATTGTTACTTGCATATAAACATTCTGTTGGCATTAACGCGCACACCATATTTAAACAAAGGGCACATAAACATGTAGTTTAAGGCTGTATCCCGGAGAGGTACTAGGTAGTTCTGTATTGTCTCTCTCACCATGGTACATAGAGGCAAACAAGGAGCGATGAACGATCGTATTTGACTACTGAGTAAGCAATCGCGATCATCCTAGTAGCTTATCTTGATCAGTAATAATGAATTAAGGGATAGTTTTTTTTATTATGACATTCATGACAGATCCATCAGCAATATTCTTTAGCTGCATCTTAATATAAGATGTCGGCACGCCTATAATTTTCGTGAACACTTCTACATAACTTCTAAATTTACTTAACTATTGGTAGGGTAATTCCGAAACAAAACAGGGGCAGGTCGACAGCTGGTGATTTAGCATAGGTTGCCTGGGCGGAGATATACAGACATTCTATAGGATCGGCAGTGTTTCTCCTGCCGATGCATCATTTGTAGGTTCTCCTTTAAAAGCTTCTAACTTGCAAATATGACAGCATAACTGTTGGCTAAGCGTGAAGTAGTAGTTGCCTTCTAACGGCAATTGTGTACATTTTTAAGGAACTATGCACCATGTGCGTAGCACTATAATGAATTTAGTAGTCAATGCTGAAATGCATGACCACATGAGGTACACACAAATGTATTGAAGGGAATACTCAAAAGCAAGTTTCTATACAGGCTGTAATGTTGAATTATGCTTCTATTGTCTGAGTTCTGAGTGGCTGTTTGCCCATGAGTAAATCATCGTGTGTTTGTAGTATGTGCAATATATCTGGGAGGTGTTATGTTGTACATAAAAAATAATGTAACTTTGGGAAAGTCATGTTGATGGTTCCTATCTTATATTTTTTCATTTTTTCATTAATTATTTTTTTTTATTTATACCATTTTATAGAGTTTATTGTTTTATAGGGGGTTATTGGTGAGTTATGTATTATTATTGTTGTAAGTATATTGGACTAGCAGGCATTTTCTTTTGTGGATATATATTTTTTTAATTTCGATTTAATGTCCATGCAATTTATGGAAAGGATTGTTGATCGCTTGTAGAATCCTGCATTTTTCAGTAGTACATTAAGAGCAACTCCTGGAGGTAGAGCTGTATGATTTTGGTTTGTCGGTGATTGTCCATTCTATTTTATAGGGTGGGTAAGACCTGTGAAGTTTCCATATAGTGGTTTCAAGGGTGGTGATTTGGTCTTTTTGAGATATCTAAAAGTGTTTCTGTGGGCGTAGAGTATTTGTTTGAAGCTTCCTCGAGTCATTCAGATATAGATTTCCTTCCTATTTGTATCCACGCCAGTTATGCCTTTTGCTTCGTATAAAATGGAGCTGATTGTGCATCCCCCGCCTTATGTGTTGTATGAGCATCCATGAATTACGGGATTGGATGTTGATTAAGAGGCTTAAATAGATCCTACGGATAGAAAGCAAGAACCGCTAATTAAACATATAGAAATATAATAATCAAACCACACAGAAGTAAATAAATTATAAACGTTATTTGAAAAATATATTTGGTTCATTACTGATATGATCTCATGTTAAGATCGAGTTCTAACTCTGTCTGATGAAATATCAGGTTATAATAGCTGTTGATCGATAACATCGACATGCCAGTGTCACAGATCTTGTGCATGTCTGTGTAAAAAGAAATAATCATATATACAAGCTCTAGTTGATTTTGAGCACTTTTTATAAACCCGGCTGAAATTATTTGGTGATGAATTACTAGGATTATATATATATATATATATATATATATATCTATATATATATATATATATATATATATATATATATATATATATATATATCGGGTGAAATAAACCAAAGTGAAAACTTTTAGTAGATGGAACCTATTGTCAAGAGGATTAGCTCAATATACGAGATAGAGCAATAGTAGAAATAGAAGAAAATAGAGTGATAAATATGCGACGATTGTCCAAATTTATTTCAAATTTCAATTGTTCAATGCAAGGTGTATTCAGTAATAAACGAGTGTTTATTATTCTTTCCTTAAGCCAATGCTTTTCAAAGATCGAAATCTTATCATCAGAGGAGAAATACAGATGGATAAGTTGGCTTTCGAAAAAAACAAAGTTCAAATATTTGAAAAATGTGAAAATTATTATTAAAAGAATTTTTGTTAAAAAAACGTAGTGAATGAAACTAGAAATTTTCTTTTCATTCATTACGTTTTTTTAACAAAAATTCTTTTAATAATAATGTTCATATTTTTCAAATATTTGAACTTTGGTTTTTTCGAAAGCCAACTTATCCATCTGTATTTCTCCTCTGATGATAAGATTTCGATCTTTGAAAAGCCTTGGCTTAAAGAAAAGAATAATAAACACTAGTTCATTACTGAATACACCTTGCATTGAACAATTGAAATTTGAAATAAATGTGGACAATCGTCGCATATTTATCACTCTTTTTTCTTCTATTTCTATATATATATATATATATATATATATATATATATATATATATATATATATATCAATAGATAAAGTGAAAGAATAAAATAAGGTACGAATCAAATGTAATTACAATTCAATGTAATTTTTATCCGGATGTTCACTAATTAAATATATTAGTTGTCTCTTATATTTTAGTTGATTTAAACTTATATATATATATATATGTATATAAATTGTTAAAAATAAATTCCAGGAAAATAATAATCTTAAAACAATAAGTACACAAAAAATAAATAAAAATATAATAAATAAATACAAGATGTTAACAAATCCCACCCAGAACCTAATCAATAAATTATGCCACTCATTTATCCCTAAATATAAACACACTTTTGAAGCAGTAAAACAAACACCCACCATAAATAATTAACTCAATTTATTAGAACAAAATTATTATTTAGACCCATATATTATTTCAACCCTGACCCAGTACTTATTTTAGAAGAAACACGTACATTTTTTTACGGTATATTCAGACGCCGGCTCACAATATTTTCGTTTTTTGGAGACGACTTTTTGAATTGGTGAATCTATCAAGAGGCCGCTTTTTAAAATTATTTCAAAAGCACTTCAATACACCTTCACATTCCCCCTCAACGTGAATGGTTTTTGCTTTGTTTATGAATGCGTATAACTAATGCTTCCATTAACCTGAAACTGCCAGAATCGATGTGTTATTTGTTAAAATATTCCTTCTGTCGTTCTTTGGGATGACATGCTTTATAAGATGTTGGTATATCGAGCTTTGAGGGGAAGTGAAGTAACAAGTAAGTCGGCGTGTATAGTAGTCTTAGTCATGCCAATATAGTGCTGTTTGCAGAGACATATTCTCTGATAAGGCATTTACATACGTATATGGCATTACTAGTTTTAAGTAAGCCACTATTCTTTATATATATATATATATATATATATATATATATATATATATATATATATATATATATATATATATTAGAAAGGGTGTGTAGACATATTTTTAAAAATTGTCTCGTAATAATATTGTTAATGCATAACAATGTGTGATGTAAAAATAAATAACATTTATTTTAATTTATTTAATTCAGATTAAAATACATGAATAAGAGGAACATTGATAGATAGATATTTGGGAGGGAGAGTAATGACTGTAACAATAGGAGCAGAGAAACGAAGTTTTAGGAGAAGAAGAATGACATAAATAATTGAATGACATAAATAAAGAAGAGAATGTATAATTCATTCTGATTGAACGTGGTGTCATCACTTCCTTCGAGGAACACCTGTCTATAGGTTATGCTACAGCTGCAATTTAGTGAGGTTTCCAAACAATTTACTTTCTTGTGTTTTGATCTATCTGTCTATGTTCATGGCGTACACTGTACCAACGTTGAACCAATGGATTACGTGTCGTCATGTGCTATATACGTTTTTCATACTTAAGCGTAACATACCAAATAAAACGGCACTGTTAAATTACCTTTAGTACTCTTTAAACCATCTCAAAGTAAATCTTAATGGCTATATTCACGACTAGAATATCGATTTCCATAAAGCTTAACCGTATAGCTAGGACAATATTGAGATGTATTGGAACAGAAATGAAGTGTGAACGAAGGAACCATATACAAAAGATCTGAACACGAATCGAAAATTGTCAATATGTATGGACGAGACAGTTATTCGGAAATACGAAGATTATGGTTTCCATTTACAGCATATCACACCCTTTGTATTCAATTTATGCCGAACTCAGTTATTAATATCTTTAAATATCTATAAATTATTAAATTGTGCCTGAGATGATGATCCCACGGTCTAGTCTCGTCATGTGGGTTAAACGCATGCGCACACATCCGATGCAATAGGCGAATCCTTAGAAAATGACTTCTAGTCTCTAGTTTAATTGGGACATAAATAGATAGTGGCATTTAATGCAAATAATTTAATAATAATTTAAACAACTAGAAACCTTTTCAACTGGCGATTACCATGTCTAATAGTACCTTACCTAAAAGTCCAATATAAAATTACCTCGTCCTAACATTAACAGTTAATATGAATTGAAAGAAATATATGAAAAATACTGACAGGGCTGCTGCATCCTATTTCCATACTAAGCCATCATCCCCCTATGCATGGAGTATAGTTCTCACATCGGGGCTGGTGCACCAACCACTCGTTTTTCCCTCTTCGAGTTAAAATGTCGAATTAATTATATAAATATAGTATTATGTTTTATTACCAAGGGATTCTAACACGAATAATTATCATAGGTTTCTCACTTGAAGGAGAATTTTTATCGAGGAGTCTGAGTAACACCTTTCTACAAATCTTCAGTATTATACGCTGTTTTCGATCACCACTTCAACTTACTTTCGGTTCTACATATACCGATAGCTCCTCACTGATAATGACAGCTGACCTTCGTAATCATTTTCCGTTAACGTCATTTATAGTTAGAATGAACTAAACTTTTGCTCAGAATCATATCATTTAGCGAGAAACAAATTCAGTAGAAGTACCTAACTAAGATATATTGCTTCATACAGATGACGACTTGAAGGGGATATGATGATAGGTTTGCATTAAGTGCAAGTTAAATATAGCTTACAAGAAAGTAAGTGGAAAATAGAGTGTGAGTTAATGGGCGCGTTTAGAGAAAAGTTGCGACGCTTCGCCATGAAGACGACCTGCTATGCAACAAGATAGTCTAAGTTATCGATCAAGACACACAATTAAAATATGAAACCTGAGAATAAGGAGAGAAAAGCCATCGAAAAACAGATTATTTACCAAGATAGAATGAATTATAATGTCCAAAACGTGAAAATAAAAATGAAACTGGCTGAAATGTAATCTCTTTATGTGTGAACGATCGAAGCTAAAATCATAGCATATTTATATCAATAGAATGTATATATCATGACAACTATGTGTCCAGCAATTTATATAGGTAAACTTTATAGGACAGGAAGAGTCTATAAATAATATATATATATATATAATATTAACCTAGGGACATGAACATAATAATATCGTTTCATTATTTCAAAATATACAGTAGACAAAAAAGTAAATTAGTTAAGATCTTGATCATTAATAAGGATATGGCTGATTCTATTTCATATACTAGACATAAAATATATGTGTTTAAATACATAAGTAGTAAATAAGTAAATTTTAAATTAATTTATCATGAAGTAAGCGATTAATAGAAGAAAGGAAACTGTTGGTATTTGATCCGATGGGTTAAGTATTGTTCACAATTTGATAGGGTTTTTTCGACAACTTTTCATATAATACACGAATTTCGTCCGGCAGTCTTGCTAGTAGACAAATATGTAAGTAAAACCAGATAAGGATATTGCAACGATGTTTAGATATCTAGCTGACATGGTGTAGATTTTTATAAAATTGTCACATTAATTGATTTATTTTATCAAAATCAACGTCTTGTTTTAAACGGACAAATGACTCTCTGGTATATAAAATATCGTATAAACAGGTGTAGTTTACCAACATCTATGTTATTTCACAAGGCTATAATTTTGATTTTTCAAATATGAAATGAGTTCATTATGTTTATCATAGCATACTACAAGAATAAGTCACACCCACACACACACACACACAAACGCACACACTCATATATATATTTTAATATATATATTTCTATATATATTTCTCTCTCTATATATATATATACTTATAATATATATATATATATATATATATATATATATAAATATATATATATTTACATATATATATATATATCAATATTTATAGTACTATATATATACATATATATATATATATATGTGCATATATATATATATATATATATATATATGCATATATATATATATATAGATATACCCATATGAACATTCACAGCAATATGTATATATATATATATATATATATGTATATATACGTATATATATGTATATATACGTATATATATATGTATATATACGTATATATATGTATATATACGTATATATATATATATATATACGTATATATATATATATGTATGTATACGTATATATATATATGTATATATACGTATATATATATATATATACGTATATATATACGTATATATATACGTATATATATATATACGTATATACATATATATATATATATATATATATATATATATATATATATATATATATATATATATATACATTCGGACGTTTACAGAGCACATCTGGGCGCTCACAAGTCCACGAATCATCCACTGGACAGCACTTGTATGATAATAAAAAGTGCGGTGAGGCGTACTCTGATGGTTGTTTTCGCATTTCACACAAGGCCTATTCCAAACACCATTTTACGGTTTTAGAGGCAGTTAGTGTCACAAATTGAACTTATCTAGAGACCCTTAAAACATACTTAGCCTCTATATCGTTTATATATTGCATTTTCGGGTTATAATTGCAATATTCAATCTCACTGGGTTTTTTTTGGGGGGGGGGGGCTTTCCACGTTACTCTTTTCCCCGTTTTAAGCGATATTCGCCAATCTTCCCCTTGCAAATGTGTCGGTTGAAAGGTACCTTGGGATTTAGTTTGTTAATTTTAGTCGAAGTTTTTTTTTTTTAAGTTTTTAATCGAATGTCTTCTGACGATTAAATATATTACTATAATTGTCCTCTCTTTTTTTCATTCATGTGATATTGCCCTCGACTCGCTATGACTTCGTTAATTCTATTTAAAAGCTGGATAAAATTCTGTACCCCCCCAAAATTATATATACATATTCATCAACAGACGATATCGTTTCGGAATTTTACCTTCGTCATTGCAGGAGTGGCCAGCGGTCACATGGGCTGTAACGCTGTTCGTAGATTAAGTCCAGAATCACAAGACAAACGGTCAGGAAACCACAGTCACGAGAAATCGACACAACCAGTAATTGAAATTAAGGTACACTTACCCGGAAGGTGGGGGATGTGTATCGTCGTGTTCAGACGCATGCATGGAACTAGCTTATTGCAGAAATGCATATATATATATATATATATATATATATATATATATATATATATATATATATATATATATATATATTTATATATACATACATATATATATATATATATATATATATATATATATATATATATATATATATATATATGAGAGACGTGCATTCTTCTCGTACCTTTATAAAGTTAATTATTTTTATACATATATATATATATATATATATATATATATATATATATATATATATATATATATATATATATGTATGTGTTTAACTGATACTTATAGCTATTAGAACTGCTAAACACAACTGGTCTACATGTTGCCCTATTTATTTGAAAATAGTTGGATTCTGACGGCCTTCACATTGTTAAAAGGATTTCTTCTTCTACTCAACGTTGTTTTCCGGAAACCATGTTGAGGGTAGTTTACACGACTCGAACCTTTTTCTCTTCTTTTCGTAAGGATGTTTTGCCAGCCATTCAAAAAAATTCTGTAGTTTATAAATTAATGCGTCAGTGTGGAGCTGACTACGTTGGCAAGCCATCCCAAAGATTAGAATTTAGAATATCTCAACACATACCACGTGATATTCGCCTACACAAGGTTTCGAGATCATCCGGGAACTTCCAGGCACAGGAATCAGCCATCGGTAATCACCTCGTTAGTACAAATAGTTGTTCTGACAACTATTCCGATGGGGGATTTTCTGTTTTACACAGTGCCAGGTCGAACTACCATCTCAATATTATTGGGGCGTTAGTCATTAACAACTCTCGACCTAGCCTGTGTAGACAAAAGATTTTGAAGCATCAGTTGGAGATCTTTAATGATTCAAAGCCACCATAACGTTGAGAGATTTACCTTTTATTTTCTTCTCAATCGTTTTCTCCAACTGAAATAAGTTTTGTCCCCTCATATCTCATTCGACTTTTAGTTTTTAATTTACCATTCTGACGTTTCCTCTCAGAGGGTCAGATGATAAGACCTTAAGGCAATACATATATATATATATATATATATATATATATATATATATATATATATATATATATATATATGTGTGTGTGTGTGTGTCTGTTTGTGTGTGAAAAAGTCTTCACAACATTTCTATTCTATGATATATCGTACATTTAAAATTCTATAAATATATATATATATATATATATATATATATATATATATATATATATACTGATAGAGAGCGAGAGAAAAAGAAAGATAGACAGACAGACATGCAGACAGAACACTACATGTGAACACAGTAGGACACACACATATGTCAGTTGTTAAATCATTTCATGTCGGATCCCAATTTAATTTTTAGAGAGTGAAATAAAGCCAATAAAATGGAAGCTAAAAGAAGTGACTAATAAGTCATTTAATCCGAAGATTGGAAGAACAATCAGCATTCACATACGTGGTATAAAAACAGAGAGAAGTAGAATAATAGAAGAAGGAAAGAAAGAACCTGTGGGTGTCAGTCACGTATCGTATCGTTTCGCTTCCTTTCGATGCAAGAACAAGGTTTCAATGTATTATTTATTTTGACACGCTTTTCCAGGAATGACATTGGATTTCATTTTATGGCTTCGCTGTTTGCGACGGCACGTGAAGAATTTTTTATGTTTAAAATAATGGAATGTACACATGAAACAGATGCGTTCAAATAGAGGATATGTTAGGGAACGTTCTATTAATCACCCTGTCTCTTGCAAACATAACTAAGTGTTTCGTGCGGAAAATGACGGGCAGACATAACGGTATTAAACACCTTCTCATGGATCTGGTATTGCTGGTATATTAAAGCACTGTATATACATTGTATGTATGAAGAGTACATCATATTGGTAGAGATAATGACGTTGTCCCGATGTTGTAATTGTTCACTGGGTGCAGGTGGCGGTATAGATGAGTTTTCAGACATGAATACGACACTAGCAGATGAATCGTAGTCTGTTTATCAGGTTTACATAATACATTTTTAAACATATCAATTTATTTGGTTAGATGTCCTTTTTAAAGCATTCTTTTATTTTATTTCATTATATTTTATCAAAAATGATCCAAGCCTTTATAAGCGCTCTGTGTCACAACTGCTTATGGGTACCTTTAAATCACAATCTTTTTTTAATTTCTCATGTCTAGCCCTGGAATTGTTTAAACTATATTTTCGAACTCATAACAATATCATTTTATTTTATCAGATATATTTTTCAAATGAATCCCGGATTTATTTGACTATACTTTATAAAAAAATCTCCAGGCATTCAAAGATATGTGTGTAGCAAAGCTGCTTATAGGTATCTTTAAATTATGTGTCTTAACTTTTCAAGTCCAGCTCTGAATTAAAATGCATTTCGGGTATGATAATGATACTAATTAGTTATATTACATCTGTAGCCATAAGGTAGTTATGATACGCCAAGTGGACCTTTCATTATTTGTGAAAAAGTAATAGCATGCGTATTTCTAATTCGAACCGCGAATAGTTGTTACTCTTGTGTGTCGTACTATTCTTTTTATCAATTAGAAACTAAAGTGTCTGTAACAAATTCAATCACATTTGTTATATTATGTTTTTCATTACCCTTCAAATGCATGTGCATAAAAGCATTTCTGGTATAGTCTCATATTGTAATTAATTTAAAAGTGTCTTATTTTGCATATTAAATCGTACGCTCGTTTCAGCATTTTTTCATTTTTTTAAATGTTTTTATCTTTTTGTTTTTGATGGAGATAAAGCATCCTATCGAATGCCAGAAATTCACCAGCTATTTCAAACACTCCAGCGTTTTTTATAGATGTTAACCGTCCATTTAAGTGCGATTGTTTGTATTTCTCTTGCACTCGGTTCACCAGGTATATTCGCCCGATAACATTTTAAAGTATTTTTCATTGGCCCTTTTGCTCATATACCTACTAGTCTGATTGAGATCTTCCTCAGATTCCAGTTTCTATTCATGTCGTGCATAATACCTTGGTATTTCGTAATCTTTTTCCCTTTCTGCTCTTTTTAATCCCGCATCATTAAGGACACGGACTTCGACTAGGGTTGCTACTTTTTCCCTTTAATCCCATATAACGATGTCAGGTTTCACAGATCCGTTTTCTAGACATGTAGCTGTAGGTATTGCATAGTCATAGTGGATGCTGTATAATTTTTTCTCTCACTGTTCTTTCTAGTATATGCTCCCAGGAGTTGCTGCTACACTGGATATTCAACTGTTTACATATACTCCAGTGAAAGTATTTCCACTCTCTGTTGTGACGCATTATATTATAAACATCCTTCATGAGAACCTTACAACTGGATGGCAGGTGTCTCACTCTCTTCACTTCTGTATGGCATGTCCTGCAATTGAAATTTTTGCTCAGACCACTCATCTTTTTCAAGGCATTGGTCATCAGGCCTTGCTCGTGGGCACCCATTATCAGTCTCTCCTGATCATAGCCCGTCTACAGAGCCTTCCTTATTTATATATTCATGGGATAATTCACATAGGAAATACTTAGCACGTTGTTTGTTTGCATCTTCTTCCAGTTTTCTGTAATGTAAGGTCTTGGTGTATTTTCTTGCGGCTCGTTCGGATATCTCCGTGGCAGGATTATTGTGTTGTCTGTTTATGCCTCATTTGTAAGACAGTCTTGTTCAAAATCTTTAGCCAGTTTTGTGATATAGGTTGTTCTGCTTGCTCTGGTTTCTGGATGTTGGCATACCATCATACGGTGTGGGTTATGCGAGCTAATCAGATATTGGCCGGTGCTCACAATAGTGGCTCGATCTTGATGGTCAATCTCTGAGAGACCCATACCCCCTGCTTCTCTTGGCAGATACAGCCTTGGTAGACACTGGTTCCTGTACACTACTCCATACATTATCAACATTTTCTCGTTTTAGTGTCTGATCTATTAATTATCTTTTGTGGCCAATCAATCATTCCAAAGCTGTATGTTATCATTGGCATGGCTAATTGGTTAGTGGCAGTGACTAAGTTTTTGTTTGTAAGCTGTGTTTGCAACTTTTTCTAACACTACAGTGATATTCTCTGCAAATGTGTTCTCTCATCTTGGCATAGTAATTGAATCGTGTTCTCTTATGCCAAGGTATATGTATTGCTCCTGTTATTCAATGTCGTTGATGTCAGTATCTTCCTCAAGCTATAGGTTTTCCATTTGGATCTCCTTCTCAGCTTTGAGGGGGAACTTGTCACATGTGTACAGGCCGGGCTTTACTCCAATATATTTGGAGGAGGTATGTCCAACCTGCAAGAGTCGGTTTAAGTCAGCAACTGAATTGACATACAGCTTATGGGCATCCATCAGGAGCTGGTGGTTGACTCTTTTGTTTTGATCTTATTTTAGGCCTTGGCTAAAATTGTAGGCACTCTGGCTTTTTTAGTAATTTACTTAGCGGATCAATCGCCAGGCAAACGAGTAGAGGAGGTAAGCTATTTCATTGGAAGATTCCTCTTCGGACCCCGACGTCAGGGATATGTATTACCCCATTAGTGTGTCTAAATGTCATGGTTGTTTGCACCATATTTACTTGTACTGCCATGGTTTTCTCGATGACCGGATGTATATTATATAGATTAAGGCAGCGCAGGAGCCATGCGTTGGGTACACTATCGCATGTCTTTTGGTAATAGATACACACCATGCTTAGATGTATCTTCCTTTTGCTACAGTCCCCACGGATGGTCATATTGATCAACATCTGGTCCTTTGTGCCTAAACATTTCCTCCTGCACCCTGCTTGTTTTTTCAGGTGTGTTCCAAAGGAGAAGTGGGTTCATAGTGGCTGTCTGCAACAAGGCCAGTGAAGAGTTTGTAGATAGTAGTTAGGCAGCAGATCGGTCTGTATTTTGTAGGGTTTTGTGTCTCACTTGTTTTTTGTATGAGGGTCGTATCACATTTTTCTAGCTATGCTGGTATGGTCTCCTCACCCTTCAACAGTCTGGTGAAGCAGCTACTATAATGGCTCGGAAGTCCTGTTAGTTTCTCCGGCCAGAAATTGGGTATATTGTATATGCCAGTTTTTTGTGATTCTGAAATTGATCTAGCTTTCGTTTTGTCATTTCAGTCATTATCGCGGCATCTGGCATTTTGGCTTCCCTTTATTACCTGTCGGGGCGCCCCTTGCTAAAGGAGATGCTTGTGTTGATGTGGCTCTATGGGTAGTTGCCATTGACCCATCATTTTTGACGACCATCCATGGGCGAATGGTAATGTGGTTTCTACTGTACCTGTGGTGTGGTGTGGTGTTTTGAACGAGGATGGGAATTTTTGATGGGGCTTTCAAGTGGAAACTTACTGGTTCTTATGATGGCTGCTATCTCTGATGCAATATATTCCAGCGCGGTCTCTGTTGTCTTTTTGTGCTTGGTTAGTGTTATGGGCTATGAAATATGCTCAGGCAAAATAGCCTGAGCATATTTCATAGCCCATAACAGTGTCCACTTTTCTTCACTCACCCATCTAGACTCTTGTATCCTCTAGTGTGTTCTTCCCATCGTCGTTGACCCTTCACGACTATTTGTGTGGTATCAGTTGAGGCAGGTGCAATTACTTTTTTTTTGACGGGGGCGAAGTTTATAAGATTTCTGGTAGTTTATGTACCTTGGTTCGTATGGTGGTGGCTGTCCTATGGTTTTTTTGTATCTTATGTAAACTTCCATGTGACTGGTTACCGTTGGTAGCTTATGCAGTTGGTTTCCGCATTCGATTACTGTTTTTAAGATTGCAGCTGTGTTGATCATTGCCGTTCTTCGTATGGTCTCAGTGATCCCTTTGGTTTCAATTTCATTCAGTCTTTTTATCAGGTTATTGGGGACTCTTCCTAGTACTCATACGATTATTGGTATTATATTGACGTTCTTCATGCTCCATATCTCATTCAGTTCTCTGATAAGTTTCGTGTATTTCCTTCGTTTTTCAGTCTCCTTGATCTTCACTCAGTGGACTGTAGGATGTTACCCTCTTGTTGATTATAATGACATCCGATCTTTTTCACTTGTATGAGGTTATCTGTTTGCACCTCCATGTTACAGAGGATATTGTTATTTTCATTTTCAAGTACTGTCTTTGGTGTATGCTTGTACTATTTGTCTGCGTGTTCGAACTGCAGTTGTTTGTATAGTTCCAAGTGTTTCTCACGCAGTGATGTTTACTCTTGTATTAATTTTGAGACAATTATGGTATTTACTGGTTCGTCTCTTTGTCTACACGGTCTTCATTTACTGTTTTACTGAGTTTGATCTATTCTGGCTTTAATGTAGTTAATCCTAATCGCATTGTTCTGTGCAGCCGTCAGTAGAGATTCTGTCTTTCTGTTGAAGTGTCAAGAAGAGTTCATGCAGTCACGAAATAAGATTGATCGCAATAACATCAACCCCCTTTTTAGCTTGGCTACCTATAGATCCAATACATTTTTAGGGTTTATTACATTTAAGTTCGTAATCTAGCGTTTCTATTTTGATCTTCGTTGTTCAGAACCTGTTTGCGGGATTGGTTTCTCAAATGTGTTGAACACGGAATCCATTAGTTAGTACTGATGTGTGTGTCATTTGTGAGTAAACTCTCTTTCCTTTACTAAGTAAATTATGTTTGTAATCCATTTATATATAGCTCTGTTTTCACAGTAGTATTTATTGTTTTGAAACATCTGAAAAAAAACTTATTTTCTAATGTTTAATCATTTCTTTTCATGACATTTTTCACGTCCTGGCTTCGTATAGGTTGATAATAGTCTATCAAAAACTGTGTTAATCTTCCTTGTAAACATTGCTTCTGCTATTGTCAGGGAAGATGGAACAATGTTATTTGGGGTCATCCTATATACTTTTAAAGATTATTGACTGGTTGTTTCATATGTGTACACCCTCCATACGCTTTTGCACGTATTTACGAACCGTTATGCCGAACAATTTTTAATCTCCTGTTACGGCGCGATTGTGATATGCTCCACTGTAAAAGTTTGAAACATATATTGATTCACTAGACGTGTATTGAGTTCCGTTGTCTGATACAATCCAGAAAACGACCCCAGATCTTGCGAACGATTCATGTAAAAAACTAATGGTAACTCCCGCTGTTGCTTATTTACATTTTAATGATACTAGCCATGTCGAGAAACTGCCCCCTACCATTATGTAATAGAAACTATTTAGTGCGCTAGTTAAATCTATGTAGATACTAAACCACGGTCGGTCAGTTTTCGGCCATGGTTTAAACTTTATAGGAGGTGTTGCTGCTGCCAAAGAACAATCTTTTCAATTTTTCCCCGCATTTTGACCTTATCTATCCATGCTTGTCCAGTACACATAACATCTCATGATACTTTTTTTATTCTCGAAAGCCCTGGGTAACGGACATGAAATTATTTCATTATTCTTTTTTTTGGAATAACCAGTCGACTCTTGTACATAACTACTTCATCACAAATTGAATAAAATTCAGAAAGTTGTCGTGATTTTCTGTTTTTCTTTTTTTCTTTTCTTTTTATGTTATTTAACACAGCGTCATCTAGTGCCTTATCTTTTATTTTTTCGAGTATTAGCTTAACTATCCTACTGTCGTTACATGATGTAGTTTTACGTTGTTAGGAGGCAATCACTGTCTTTAAGAGGTTAAACATTTTTTTGGTTAAGTCTTTTTTAACGATGGAAGATACTGCATTTTATAATTGTAATATAGGAAAATAGCCCTATCTCTGTAGTTAACAGTGCCCTATTGTCAGTGTGTAACACAAACTCTCTCCCGTAAAGACACCGATGAAATTTAATGAATGCATAACTAATACGCAGTGCTTCATTTTCAATGTGTGAGTAACGTTTTTTGCAGCTTGTAATGTGCGAGAGGCGTGAGAGATAGGTTTTAGGGATCCGTCTTCCATTTTGTGTAACATGCAAGTTGCGATATCGTGCAGCCTAGCATCAGTAGATACATTGATATCAAAGGCTTGATTGTAGCGTATCACAAATCATTCTGATGTGAAGATATTTTTTCAAATACCTCCTGGCATTCTGTTGTCCAAACCCAATCTTTTTTTTATAGGCGGTCGCAAATTGCGCATGTTTAGAAAAAAACACATTGTAATAATTTGCTAACATTTGCAGTGACAATAGGTTTTCCAGATACGGCATGATCTTTAGCGCACTAGCTCGATTGTATCTATAATGTGACCAATATATTTTATTTTTCTATTAAAAAAATCGCATTTTCCATACTGCGATTTAATTCAATAAGCTTGTATTCTTTTAAATATGTCGTGTACATGTTACTTGTGTTTTACGGTTCTGTTGCTAGTAACTAGAATGCTACATAAGTAAGATGTCGAGAACTCTAGTCCGCTAAGCATCGTGTCCAGGACTTGTTTTAAAATCGATTGTGAAACCTTGACTCCAAAGGATACTCATTTAAATTTGTACACCTCCTATGGGTATTTATAACTATTCGTACATACACACCACTTTAATTATTATTTGCAAAATTGTTTTCTCCATTCAGTTTAGTGCAGCTTATTTATTGTCTAGATGGAGGGTAGTGGTAATCTTTTAGTGAATAGTTCAATCCTGTGAAGAAATCTGCACAAACATGGATCTCTTTACTTTTTACGTAAACTATAGGCGAATGTCTATTTTTTAGATAATGAAATGTAAAAAGATGGCATTTACCTGTTTCGGTCTGAGTATACTAAGCTTCTAAAGTCTCCAGTTGAGCTGGAACTAAATGTTTGAATTAATAAAAATTGTATTATATTAACAGTTCTATTTATTATTGAACAGTATTATATAAACACCGTTAAGAATCTGTGGATTTTAACCTAATCCGGATTACTATATATACATATAGACACACACAAGGCACGCACAAACACATACATGTATATATATATATATATATATATATATATATATATATATATATATATATATATATATATATATATATATAAAATTAGAGAGAGAGAAGGTAAGAGAAAGAAAAAAGAGACAGACAGATGGCGATAGACTAGACACATATATATATATTGAGGTAAGTACACAATTGTCTCTCTCTTTCTATTTATATTTCTCTTTCTCTCTCTATATATATCTATATGTATTATATATATATATATATATATATATATAGAGAGAGAGAGAGAGAGAGAGAGAGAGAAATAGATAGATAGATAGATAGATAGATAGATAGATAGATAGATAGATAGATAGATAGATTCATACAAACATTTGTCTATAAATTGCCAGGTGAATAAATAATTAGACACAGATGAACGTGACGTGAAGAATAACTATCAAAACATTTCTATATTGAGATGCGTATTTATGTCACATACTAATTCAGTTGCGTTTTAGAAGAAATAAAACAATTAGGTGAAAACTAACATGAATAACAAATGGGGAGTCATTTAATCAGAAACGCAAATCAACAATTGTCATTAAGGTTGGCAGATTGAGTGAACCTGGGAGTAAAATCTAAATTCAGGAACTTGATATAGAAATAGACAGATAAAGAAGAAAGAAAGAAAGGAGAGAACGTTTAGGCGTCGTTCACGTGTCCTACTGTTGTCATGCTCCCCCGATCCAGCAGCAAGATTACGATGTTTTATTTATTTCCTATGCTTGTCGAGGAAATGACATTAGATTTGATTTTATGGCATTGCCTTATTACACGGGTGGGACACAAGGAATATTTTATGTTTAAGATAATAGAATGCAAGCGGGAAGCGATTGCATTCGCTTATAGCATCTCTAAGGTCCTGTTTCCCAATAATAGTGTCTATTTCAGAAGCAGACCTGTGTTTCGTGTGGAAAATGGCCGATGGATGCAGAAGAATCGCATACTGAACGTCGCCTTTTCTGACATGTCTTCTTACTGTATAATTTTAGAGTGCACGACTTGTTCGTCATATGCTTCGGGCTAAAATAGTTTAACAAAGATTGAAATTGTTTCATGATCTCAAATGGCGTGGTAATTGCTTTGTGTGTTTTCATACGCCCTAAAATATATTGCTGATAAGTATATATCGCCGGCTGTTTGGCCTTTTGGCTGGAAGCAAAATGTAGTATCTGTTCTTATATTACATTTAATTGTATCCATATGTTATTGTTGCTTACCTATAACGGACTTGGACTCTTCCTCAGTGTTGAATAAACCCCATCCTGTTCAATTTTCCATTAACTTCGTTTTATTAAATACGTCGGGATTGGGTAATACCAGTCGAAGATTCGTTCTCGACAATCAGTCCGGCAGGAACTGGGTCATTTCGCTGGCCTTTTATCTGCCGGACTGAGGTATACGCCCTGGATTTTCGTAGGGGGTTCACCCTCCCAGACCTTGACTCCTCTCTTTGGGGTTGAGTAAGTTCATTGTTTACTGCCTGAGAAACCCTGACCAGGGAATGCCGACGGGGCTGCCCAAGCTATTTTTGCCAGGCCAGAGGGTTCCTTCTTTAGAGGCGCTGGCTTCCGACCTTGTGTCACATATTGCTGCGATGGGAAGGAATAAAATACCTGAATAAACCTCAGCCCGTTCAGTCTTTTATTAAATTCGGTTGATTGAGGACTTCGAAATAGGGTAAGGTAATAATCAGTCGAGGATTTGTTCTTCACTATAAGTCCGGCAAGAACTGTACCATTTCGGTGGCCTTTTGTCTGTCGGGCTGATGTATACGGCCCTGGGTAGTCCTAGGAGATCTACCCTCCTAAGCATTGCCTCCTATGTTATGGGTCAGGTAAGTGTATTGCTCACTGCCTGAGGCGTCCTGACTTGGAATGCCGATGGGGTTGCCCGGGCACTTTTTGCTTGGCCAGAGTGGTCCTACTCTAGGGGCGCTGTCTTGACTCTCCCCCACCTTCTGGCCTTGTGTCACATATCCTTGCGGTGGGAAGGGATTAAATACCTGAATTAACACCAGCCCGTTCAGGGTCTCAGTAATTTCGGTTGATTGAGGACTTTGGGATGGGGAAATACCAGTCGAAAATTCGTTCTCGACAATTGGTCCGGCAGGAACTCGACAATTTCGGTGGCTTTTTATCTTTCGGGTTACGGTATAGGCCCTGAGTAGTCCTAGGAGGTGCACCCTTCCACTCTTTGCAATAAACTTACTCCACCCCAAAGATGTGGCTCTTCTGGGTGGAGTAAGTTTATTGCTTACTGCTTAATGTGCCCTAACTGTGGAATGTCGACGGGGCTGCCCAAGCTATTTTTGATATACCAGAGTGGTCTTTATTTAATAGCGCTGGATTGACTCTCCCTCACCTTCTGACCTGGTGTCAAACATTCCTGCAGTGGGAACGAATTACATAGGTGAATACACCCGTGGTATATAATGGCAGTCAAGCCTGACGTACAACAACTCTTGTTTCTCATTTTTTAATATTTTTTCAATATACTTGTTTTCTCTAAAGCCCGAGTTCGTGGTTTCATTCCGGCTTTTTTATAAGACCGCAATACTGTTCTAGGTGATTGACTTAAAATCCTTCCATACTGAGGTTATTTTAACTTTTGTTCTCATCGAGAGTGTCAATTTCTAGGTGCTGTATATAACCGCACATTAAATACAGACCTTGTGTCTAAATCTGCCTTAGTGGGGAAGCAAGTAAATAGGAACTACAATCGTAATTGGTTACAATTAATTATTAGTAAAGCGATGTGTACTTCAATCAGACCATTTTAAATACAGTAAAATGTATACACTGGGTGTGTGTAATAATATCTTTAAAGTCATAATTTATCAACATTTTATTGGCTAATAAATCTTATATGCTTTAAGTCATTTATATCCTTTCTTCATTAATTTAAAAGACATTGCTTTCGACTTTTGTGTGTAACGAAAGGCTAAAATTGACACTCCAGCTGGTATTCTACAAACATATGAGAAACTAAAATGTATCGTCGGGTGAAAATATATGTTTTCCTATTTTTATCACCTCTCAAAGATAAAAACTTCATTAAGGCGCGGAGAAAATATGATTTTACCTGACCCACTTCTATTTATTTAATATACTCGCTAGAATATATGATATCACAAGAATTCCTTATAATCATTATGGTTATAAAGTCGGTCAGTCGAAAGTTAAATATATCCTATATCGACGAAGGCATTCTAAGAGCAATAAACATGAGTCCAGCTCGAACGTATATATAAATATATATATATATATATATATATATATATATATATATATATATATATATATATTGATTGTTCAAGTCATTCAAGAATAATATACTTCTATATGTATTAGTACTATTTATAAAAAACACCCACATAGACGGGTATATAATATACAAGGATACTAATCTTTAAGTTACAGATAAACTGCTTTTGTATTTATTCTACCACTGTTTATGGCTTAAAGACAAATACAGTTAACGATCATCTCAAGCAATTGTCCCGAATCTCAATATATATAACGCACAAATCTGTGTGTATGTATATCTCGCTAATACTTGAAAAATATTCGACAAACACATCCAAAGTAGATATTATTTTGACCGGCATAACCTCGGGTAAATAATATCGAAAGATTAAAAAAAAGAAGATTCATTTTAGAGATAAAATAACCATTATTTTCGTTTAATGTTATCACGATTTTTTAAATTTTCTTATGTACATGGCGTAAAATTTATAGGTAAATGACGTCATAGTAATAAGTTTGGATATCCACTTTTTAATAATTACAATTTAAATGGTAACATTTGTTTCATTGATTTGGAGAATATTTAGTTTTCAAATAATATGTATTGTTTAAACAATACATTGCAAGGAATTTAAATAAATAAATAAATAAGATGATAAGTATTCCCTCTCCAATTAAGCAGTCGATACACGGGAAAGCAAATTGGGTATAAAGTATGATCAACCAGTATTTCAATATACTTTTCGAGAGTGTTTAACCCACACATCAAGTGGTGGTCTCAACGAGGCCCAGTAAAATGTAGTACAGTCTTTTTCGTCCACTTAAACAAAATAATACTTTTTCTATAATTGTTACTCCTTTGCAGAACAGCCTACCAGAGTTCGTGATGATGTCTTTAGAATCGTATTGGAACATCATTCAAACGGTATATAGACGTACACACCTTCCAACTGTCTATTTGATGGCTAGTTACACCATGCTTTTTTTCTGCTAATATATTTTATTCATATAGTAGATTGTGCCACTTAAGCTCCACATGTTGCAATCTGAAGATGGACCGTTAGCAATCAGTAGTAATGGAAATGTATATCCATCAATTGAGTAAACAAAATGTAGTCACGACTGAAAACGTCCCTGGGAATGAATATCAGAAAATAGCTTAACTGTTTGCCTTGGCGAACAGCGGAGAACAGTATAGCAAATTTTAGAGATAATTACACAAGGAAATAATTAGTTACCAGTCATGAGTAACGAAAAACTTAATGAGCCACGGCAAATGCTGCCACTATCAAGGTGTACCAGCAAATCTACACAATACTTTGTTCATTTAATGTTTATAAACTGTTTGAAATAAATATAATATATTTCATCAATCATCGCTTAAGTATAACTATTCATTTAACAGATTGACCGGAGCTTAGCTTACAACAAAATCAGCTAAGTTACTATTTTAGAAACTTAGTCTTCATTGATAGGTGCAACGGTTTAATAATTATTTCAGATTCGCAATCAACATTTTGTATTTGAAAAGTAGTATGTAGCCACAAAAATGAAAATTAACAACAATTGCATATTCATTTGCACATGTGCACTTTCAGTAAGCGAGAAAATGTGTGCCCGGCAGCTTTCTATCAAAAGTTTAGAAACAAGTGAAAATGCAAATGAAGTGATCCGCTTAGGTCAACCAATTAAGAAAGCAATCGATCCGGAATTGAAGACCTTATTTGGTTAGCATTGAAATGAGAAGTCACTCATAAAATTTACATAACGAGTCTGTCGTGTATTAGGCTTGAGTAGCAACGTTTAATTTAAATGTCATCTTCAGAATGAATACAAGCGAAGAACTAGTTTCTTAACCACGTTCATGCAGTTCAGTGTAATACTCTCATTTCCCCAACAGAATATGTGGATGTTTGTTTAAACACTGGAAACATAATCAACGTGTGAAAATTGGTGGCACGAGGAATTTTGGTTCTAAGCTTGAGAATAATAAAAAAAAACACACGTACACACATGGCCTGATATATATATATATATAAATATATATACATATATATATACATATATATATAAATATATATACACATATATAAATATATATACATATATATACATATATATATATCTATATATATACACACACACATATATATATATATATATATTTAACATAGTTCACCCAAAACAAAGTAGGCTACCACTGTAAACGTAAGGGGTTACTGAGAAAAAAAGGGAGATGTAGGGGGGGGGCAACCTAAATTGGGATTTGCGCAGCGAAATGTCTGTTTACATTAGTTTAAAATTTATGCATGTTAGTACAGTCGGGGAAACATGAAGCAGAGAGGGAGTTCCAGAGGCCAGCAGCACGAAGAAAGAAGCTAATTGAGTAGAAAGTTTTCCGGCATCTGGGGACCGCTACAGTGAATGGATGGGATTTAAATTATTGTTGAGTTGGTCTAATGAATTTCCGTCGAGAGGGCACCAGAGTAGCCAATTCATCGGAGCGTTATCCATTTCAGTGTTTGTAAAACAAACACAAGGATGCTACATTGCGGCGATGAGACAGGGGCTGGTGCTTGGTTGAAAGTGAAGGACCTTTTAGGTTGGCGACTCAGTTTTGGACCTTGTAAAGGAGGGATAAACTAGTGGATGATGCACAAGCCCAGATGTGGCAATAATACTCCATGCGGGGCCGGATGGTAACTTTGCTAAGATACAGGATAATGTCAGGTGTGAGGAGTTTACTAGTACGATAGTGGGGCCCCACCTTTTTTGCGGCAGCCTTGGTAATCTCGTCAATGTATTTGTTCTAATTACTGTTACCTGTGAAGGTTAGGCCGAGGTGTTTGAATGATGAACTCTCAGGTAGCGTGTTATTTGCCATAATAATCGGTGGTTGGAGAGGTTTCTTGTAGTTATTGAAGGAAAGGAGCTTTGTCTTTGCGGCATTAAAAGTTACCAACCATTTATGACCCCAATCCACTACATCCTGGAGGCCATTTTCTAAGGAGTGAGCCATTGTCTCGGATATGATGGAGTCGGTTTTGTCCAACATGACGAAAGTTAAGCGTGGTGTTGTCAGCAAATAAACCAATCTCAAACTCTATGTGATCGGGGAGATCGTTTATATCGTTCAGGAACAATAAATGTACAAGGATAGATCCCTGGGGTACACCAGCAGTTATGTCATATTGCTTAGATGAACGGCCATCGAAGACAACCTGGATGTTTTTTTTTTGGTTAGGAAGGATTTAATTATGTTAAGTAATGGCCCAGTAATACTGTATGAGCGTATTTTCAGGAGAAGCCTTGTATGCCATACCTTGTAAAAGGCCTTGGATATATCAAGCGCTACTGCCCTAGCTTCTCCTGCCTTGTCGAGTGTATGATACATGCGTTCAGAGATTACCGTTAGGATGTCTGCAGTAGATCGTGCTTGTCTAAATCTATACTGGCGGGCAGAAAGAAGTTTAGCATTAACTAAGTGTCGTACTATCGCTAGATTGATTAATGATTCACATATTTTAGCAAAGATCGGAAGTAGACTGATTGGGCGGTAGCTCTGAGGATCGGTTCTATTCCCATAATTCTTGTAGACTGTTACCACAAAGATCATTTTTTTTAGCTATCGGGGAAGCAAGATTCAGCTAGGCATTTATTGTAGAGTTATGAGAGGACTAGGGCCAGTTCAGCAGAACATTTCTTTATTACTATTACAGGAATAAGATCAGGCTCACAAGCTCTGGACATGTCAAGTTTTTATGATGTCTCTTACCTGGAATAGGGGTGATGACCAGGTTATCAAGTGTAGCTCGGTTCGCAATTGGAATTTGATGAGGCAGTGGTTATCTGAGTCCAAATTGGAGTTAGAAACGAAACGCTGTGCAAGTAGTTCATCCTTATCAGTGGTCTTGCCAACAACATAATTGTGGTTGATAGTGGGGGAAGCGGTGATTGATCATTGTTCAGTACATTATTGCACATATTTAAGAAATCACGAGTACCTAGTTTTTGTGACTGAATGCGTTTTCTTGTTAACTTATTATACCTTCTCTTTGTTTCGCCTATCATGGCCTTACACTTATTTCTTGAGTCTATGCATGTGTGTCTCTCAGTAGCTGGATTATGGGGGCCGAATTTACGGAATGCTTCTTGCCGCTCAGAACTCACAGCTGCACATTCCGAGGTTAACCATTGGGGAGAGGGGGGCTTGCTAAAGAAATTTCGCATGGCGGAATAGGCGTCAATGTTTGCTTTAACCCATTCAGTTAATTCATTTGCACACTAATCAGCAGAGAGTCAAAAGGTTTCCCTTCATGGGGCGTCGCTAATGTGATCTCTGATTGACTCAAAATCAGCCTGCTCGTAGTTTCTCGTTAACAGTTAATCAGCTTTTGGACGACTTTTTAGGGTGATATGTATCATTAGCAGAATGTGATCAGCATTCCCGAGTGGGCTATGAGCTTTCATCACACATGACTCGGGCATTGAGGTGAAGAAATGGTCTCTAAGTGATGTGTGTTGTTCTACTCAGTCAGGGATTCGGGTTGAAAAATCGACAGTCTGAGAGAGGGAGTGAGCTAAAGAGAAATTATACGTAGAGTTGCCGGCTGCGTCAGTAAGGTTGGAGAATCACAACCAGTCGCGGTGGTGGGCATTAAAATCCAGAAATACATGTATCTGGGCATTCGAGTCAATAGACAGTGCTCTATCTATGCTTTCAGAGACAGTTTAGCAGAGTACAGTCCTGGGTCGACGGGGAACGGTATCAGACATATAAATAACTGATACTGTGATGTAAAGGTAATCTAAAGCACATGTAGTCGTGGGCATCTGATTCTAACTTATGTCCTCTAGTCAGGGGAGCGTGTTCCGAACATAAACTCCTAGCCCGTTCATATGTTTGTCAGAGTCTTTACGGTGGAGTGGGAGGTAGTCAGTAATGTCAAAGTGGTGAGAGGAGATGGAGGATTGAAGGTTTGTTTTACTTAAAGGTAGGATATCCGGGAAGTTTGTCAGGAGAAAGGTTTGTACGTCATTGATGTTGGTTTTAGGTCCACGGATATTTGTGAATATGAGCCTAAAGGGCGGAGGCGAAAGTGTTTTTTGTTGGGTGTCTGGTTTAGGTTTGAATTTATTTTTTTGGTAAATGCATGTTTGTTTTGATTGTATAGTGGGTTAGCCAAGGTGGGTCCTTGTTTGGTGCTAATAAGCTCACACAACCAGTCTGGCTCATGGGGGTTGTGGCCTCGGGAAAGCCCACTGGAGATAATTGCAGGGTCCCTTTCCGTGAACGACATGCCACATACAACATACCACTGTTTTATGAAACTGATGACAGAGCAACCGTTCTTAGCGCTACCCAAGAGTTTAGGCTCCTTTCCTGTCAATCGGAAACAGCAGCCAGACAAGCTGTCGAACTTATACCCTCAACCCGTCGGAACAAGTGAGACCAAGACTGGTCATGTAAGACTTACTGACGAAAACACTTTCCCCAAGTTGCCCAAATAGAGAGAAAGAGAACGGCGTTCATTGTCCTAGTAAGGAAACAAGGCAAGGCACCGAGTGTTTAGAGGCTTCCCAGCGCTGGTGCCTCTACGCCTAGCCAATAGACAAAGAAGGAGTGCGAGGGCCGGCGATAGGCAGGACCTATCTACTCCTTAAGCAATTGTAGGTTTGCAAACCGGATATTTTGTTCGAGAGTCCAACTCTAGGAAGGTGGTGGATCAGGACTAAGGATGCCTACCTCCCCAACGGTGTACTGCCACGGCGTAAGTAGTTGGTAGCAAGGTTTTATTGCCAGAGATTTCCTTCTCTTATATGGATAGCATTACAACGTCTTACGGTCCAACACACCGAGAGGGTTAAAAATAGCCAGCGCCCGTGTACTAGTCGGGGGTTTCCTAGCCCCGCAGGTTGGAAAAAAAAGAAGACTGTCATATACATATATATATATATATATATATATGTATATATACATCAAATAAGAGAAATAAGAAAGTCAGTCAAAACATCAGGCTAGCGTGAGATTTCAATAATTTCTTCAGTGGATAATCAATAGGAAGGCAATAAGCCAGTATATATCAATTATTAAACACATTTAAGTCAGACACAGCATGAAGTACATTCGTATAAGGCACATTAAAATTTTGAGATAATGGTATGCAAGTAGCAAAGAGTATTGAAACAAAAAATGAAGAGAAAAAAATACATTTTTTTAAAAGTGCTTATGTTTACATCGGATATATATATATATATATATATATATATATATATATATATATATATATATATTAAGCTATGACAACGTAGTTATGTCAATTAAGCTACACAGAGGCTCCCGCGTTCCATCCCCATTTTAGCCTGAAGATTCCCCTCACGGATGAAACACGGAGCTCCTCTGTAGCTAAACTGCCATAAATATATCGTCATAGCTTAATATATATATATATATATATATATATATATATATATCCCTCCACAAAAAATAAAAGAGGTTAAAGATTAAGTGCAACGTCCTTATATTAAAACACAAATCTCTCTACCTATTTCAATCCGTCTTTTTATCTTACTCTTTTTCTCCTTTACGCGTTTTTTTTTAATCCCTAAACTTCTAACCCTTTTTTACCTCCGCCCAGCTTATTCACTTTCTCTTGCTGTAGTTGACCTGCGCTTTCGGTTTTAAATGTATTTCTCCCGTTTAGAGCGCTACTCAAACCAACCAAATAAAATTCAGGATGCCTCTAGAATACTACTAACACCACTCTTTCTGAGTGTAATTCTCCTATCCCTAATCCGAAGAGTAGCTTAACAAAACCTATGATAATTTTGAAAGAAAAAGCCGAGCGCTAAGATTGAAATTACAGTGTTTTATTTCCAAATCATGGTGTTAAAACTCCCTCCCACCGCTGATGGCATCTGCTTTGCAAGAAATTCGGGAATGCTCCCATTATCTATCTAGGCTAATCTTATAGAACATACCCTTTTACATATAATGTAGATCATCTTACATTGTGTCTATAGAGCACACACACACACACATACATAAATACATTGAGTTTTATATACATTTATATATATATATAAATATATATATATATATATATATATATATAAATATATTATTTTTTCTATACACTTATTTGTATCTAACTTATTAAAGATAATTGGATGTGTGTAAGAGTCTGGATTTGCATACTTCCTAAATTATAAAGTTTACTAAATTCATACTTATCTGTTCATTAGTTAAGGATATATATATATATATATATATATATATATATATATAAGCTGTATGTTATGGCACCTTACCTACACTGGCTACTTCAACTTTTCCACTCACCAGATATACTGAGAGCACCTACTTCACAGTGTTGGATCCCCATCAGTCCGACGGGAACAAGGCCATTTCGGTTGCATTTAACCTGTCTTTGTAGTCTTAGGAGGTGTACAATCCCAGGTCTATTCTCCGTTCTTTGGGGGATAGTATGGGCATTGCGTGTTGCCTAAGGTGCTCGAACCAGGGAATGGAGACGGGGCTGCCAGTCAATTTTAGAGGTCAGAGTACTCTTTGTTTTAGAACGTTGGCTTGACTCCTTCTACTTTTCGGCTTTGTGTCACATGTTCTAATGGTGGGAAGGAAGTAAACACCTGGAAACACATCAGTCTATACTGGCAGTCAAGGGTGACGTACAATTACCCTACTTCTCCGTTTTATTATACTTATTTTAATGTACTTGTTTCTCTAAACTCAGAGTTTGTGTTTTCCTTACGAACACTTTACAGCAACTGGTGATGAGGTACAGTAAGGAATTATTGAGAACCTTAAAATGGACGCACCACTTCCGACAAAGTATATTAATAGTCCAGTCAACTCAGTGAAAAAAGTCAAACTAATTACAACAGTACGTTTTTTGGTACCATGTATTCTTATGCAGTGTCTATAGTAACATATTAAAAGTCTAGGAAAATCTACCGATGCGAAATATGAACATTTTACAATCATCGACGATAGCGTGTGTTTATGACACAGAAATGTAAACAACTTGTTTTTATTTTTCCATTTTTTTCTAAAATTTTCGATAAAATAGATTGCTAGTCTTAAATGTATTTCTTGTCCTGAAATAAAGTTCTAACTTCATTTTAAAGTTTTGAGAATCGAACTTTAATTAAATGGTTTAATCGTTGGCGGCCATATTGTTTTTCCATGCACCAAAATATTTTTACGGCGTAAAAGTTGTATTACATACCAAAAAAAACGTTTTTGATACAAAATAACATTTTAACATTTTTTTACACAAAAACAACTTGTTTAAAATCAATATGAAGAGGTTCAAACTAAACCATATTGGTAGATGTTTAAACAATTCTTTAGAATATACATCATAGGTCGAAAGTTTAAAATAACTTACTGAAATAACTTTGTAGTGTATTCTACACTGCTGGATTTTACTGTCAATTTCCTGTTGTGCAAATTGATTAATTTCTAATGCAGTACTAGCGACATGTGCATACTTGGTAGGAAAAGGTATTATTGGTGGCAATCTTAGGTATGCAGTGACAGTTACCCAAACAGGAAGTGATGGCATCAACACAGCATGAAGAGAATATGCAGGTTGTTTTCGTGTATATGTATACGAGCTGTAAAAAACGATAGTGTAACCCTAACATTATGAAAGCAGATGAAAAACATGGAATGGGTCGATATATCAGCATTTCATTGTAGGTTACATTCTCGAACAAGAATTTTGATTTCAAGAATTACTGTATTTTGTGGTATACTAATCAACTACCAAGGAAGGCAAATATGTCAGGATTATCATTTTGTGAAAACATTAACATTTGATAACACTATAGACAAAAAATGTAAATCCCGGAATGATGAGTGGAGTGATACATTATTAGAAAGATTATCTTCTGCAAATGAGTAACATGCCAAGAATGCAGTCTATCGCCAACGGTGCAATCCTAACTTAAGGACAGGCAAACAATTAAATAAATATGACTTCACACTAAAATGTTCCACTCACAGATAAATATACTTAAGAGAAAACCTTGTCATTTCTCCCTGATAGTTTTGCTTACTTTATGCAGATTATTGCAACAGGAAAATTACAGAGAAGTAGGCATCCGTGGAACATGCTATATTTTAAGCTATTTTACCAAGTATGGTGATGGCTTTTTTACAATCATAGTTAGTCTTAAAAAATGCATGGTTCTAAGGTTTTGATAGATTAATTACAGCAACATGAGTTTGCTGGCTCATATGACGAAGTCCAAATATTTGAATGAAATATTTATGTTACTGTTATGTCACTGTTGCAGTAAGTCAAATTATACTATATGCAGTAGACACTATTCAACACACTTTACAAAACGTTGATGGATAGGACATCTTTCATCGGATGGGTATGGTTGCCATATGTTGAGCATACCTATACAATGAAAGGTACCATATCAATCACGAGTTTGTAACATCAGGAGCATCTGTCACGCATGTGATTATCCAGCATGAAGTAACGACTGCTGAGCTCCTAAAGCCTGCTCAAGTAACAATTCATTACCATTATCAAATAGATAATCAATATCATTTTGGTGAACTTATCCATCTTACGCCTTGTAATCATTTTCCTAAATCCCCATATTTACTTGATATTCTGTGGGCAGTCTCCTCGTTTCTGCAATGCCCATGTCCAGTGTTGTCAGAATTCATGCAAATGGTATACAAAGGAAATCATCGGGGAAAGGGCAATTTTTGTGGTTTTGTCTTTCATTGACTTTGATTCATCAAATACGTCATGTGTCTATTCTACATTGGTATTCCTTTTTTAGCAAGTAAAATTATAACACAACTTGTGTTACCACATTTGAGCATCCACTGTATCGGAAGGCTCAAACTATTATAGCTAATGAGCCGTCTGGAATCTATAGTTATGAGAATTGGAGGATTACACATGGAAGTAAGTTTTTCTGGGTGTATAGACAATCAGTGGAGAAAGCAGGATTGTCAGAAGTTCTGGAAGATCTATATGACGTCAACTCAGTGTTAAATATGCTCAGTGGAAATACCCTTGCTAAAGTATGAAAAGGTAATTCCTTAATAGATTATCTATTTAATATATTACTTCTTGCATACACATTGGAACTCACTGTGCCACATAATTCTGTACCTGAAACTCAAAGACTCACACATGAAAAGAGAAATAGAATATAATTCAAGTGAGAGGTACAAAATAAGCAGAAAGTTGAATAATGTCAGCCAATATATATTTTCAAAACTCATTGCTTATCCAGATAGGATGGTATACGAGGAATCTATGAAAGCAGCCATGACTATCCATGAAGAGTTGGAACAGAAAAGAGGGGAAATCTGGTAAATCGTACTTGCTACTTGCGGTTGCAATATATGCAAATGCTAGACATTTTGAAGCATTTGCTCTGGGCTGTGAGAACAGGACATTGGAGTTTCCATCTTGCTTCATTGTATGACATGCTACCATTCTTTGTTTCTGCGGGTCACAATTTGTATGCTAAGACAATATGTTTATATCTTCAATAAATTGCTACCTTATCTAGAGACCATCCTGATTTGAATTATGTTTTTTGAAAAATTACATGCTGTTTGTTATATTGATACTCTGCAGGACGTTCCACTAATCTTATTGTTTATGGGAAGTATCAACTCTACTAGTAAACTCACCAAAGATAGAAAAGCAGCAAATTAAGTGGATTAAATCTGTCCGGTTTTTCCTGAACTATATGTAGTTATGCAGTAGTTTTCTTGGTGTCAATTTTATAATTAGTAAACAGCACACAGAAGTAACTGACATCCGACAGAAGAGAGACTGTACGGATATAAAAAAGCATATCAACTTTTTGAAAGCCAAATATTCCCTCAGAAAATATGATGCCACTGCACAGCATTATATTACGTATTGTTGTATAGAATTCAGTAAATTTAAATCAAACAGAAAATGTTGGCTATGAAGATCATTCAATACATGGAAGGCAATGGGGTATCTAACAATTTATTCAAGTGAAGAGAAAACAAGCCTTTGCCCTTGAATCAAAAACATATGTAATTATAGACCAGAAAGTAGTGCATATTAATCTACAACCATTGTTCTAACGCATAACATTAGCTACAACAAAAGAACACTTTAATATACAGCACCTCTTTTGATATGAACTGTGTCGCTTAACAGCATCTATGTTTGATTCCATGACTACCCTCAGATGTTCAAGCAAAGCTATTCGCAGAAGTGTCTTGTAGAACCAGCTTCGATGCCAACAATGCAAGCTTCCCACTGGTAGATACTTTGTTTTGGATGTAAGGGCATTACTACAGCGGATCATTTCGTATCATGGTCTTACATTTACATGCATATATTGTGTATATATTAAATACGTACTGTGCAAATATGACAAATGCGTCATTATATTTAATGAATACAGTGAATAAGTTTCAGTAAAAGACATAATTTTTTGAGAAAAGAAGAGAAAATGTTGTAACTGTAAACTGTGAATTAATTATGGTTCCAGCAACGATAAAGGGCATCTCATTGGAAAATAATTTTAATAAACATAAACTTATCGATACTTTTTCTGAAGGTTTGAAACAAGAAGGGGGTCGGTGTATCGACGCCAATGGTGATGCGGTCTTATTGTTGAAACTGCTGTTAAAATATACACTGTTCGAACTTGGCACCAGCATACGCTTACATTTAACATTTTATCATGCCTTACTTGGATGTTTTTTTTTTCATTTTTAACAACTGCTTATCCAATGCAGGTAAAGCACTTGTTAAAAATGAAAAAAGACTTACAGCTGAGGTCTTCTGTCAGTGTGATGCATGAAAAAGCATTATTGCATCTGCAAGAAGGGAACGTAAACAAATTGCGCTCTCGTCGGTTTTCCCAAAACATACATAACATCATAAACAGAGTTGATTAAATATTTTACCTCCAACAACAACTGCTGCAAAATTATATTATGCATAATACTTATAAGTACATATATGTTTAGTAACTTGATTTATAAATCCGTCTAATTGGTGATAACAGGTTATCAATGGTGGCATCATACCAGAAATGACTGATATGCTACCAGCACCAAAAAGTCAGTAATTTGATCCGGTGCCACTGCAAAAATGTTGCAATACAGCACTGTGTATATGTAAAATTATGAACTTAATAGTTCAACACACAGTAGGAGAGTGTTGTTATACGTGCTAACTTGTAAGTGTCTGAGGATGACATTGAGTTAGATAATTGCAAAATAATTGAATAGCAAAAACACTCGAAGAGCACAATTGTCTGCGAAGGTTTAGTGGGTTATTCTAACATGCAGGTAAAACTTGGTAATGTTTTTGAAAATGTAACACTATATAAACATATGAAAGTTTACACAGATTGATTGAGAAATGAGACATTGACAGATATTCATAGTAAGTTGTTAAATGGGTGTGCTAAGTTAAAATGAAAAACGCTGCCAACTCTTGAATCATTTTAGATCTAGGTGAAATTGATCTGGTCATGTGTAATACTATTTGGTAGCGATGTCTTGAAATTAAAAAAAATAGATAAGAAATTGACTGAGATGTGTTTTTTTAAACTTTGCAATGATTAAAAATAGGGATTTTCCGAATTTTAAAAATATCTTTGATTCAGATACTGAACTGGATCAGATGCAGAATTTATTATGAGACTTCCCTGGTTCAAGATACAACTTTGGTAAAAAAGGCATTGATATCTGGTGATTATTTTCTTGCATAAGTTAGTAAAATATGGACAAATAAACTAACAAATAAACGATGATTAACACATGACCTCCTTGTGTATGGAGGTTGATTTATAATATATTCGTTTTTTTTAAATTGAAACATAATTATGTCGAAGTATATTTAATAAAATAATTCCATGAAATATCACAATAATTTTATAATGGGGGAAAATTTTTTGAATGCATACAATAACACGGTGTATTTTAACGAATGAAATTGTCTCAAAACTTAAGATTTACCTTAAACTACATTTTACATAGGTTACTTTGTGCTGTGAAATCAAAGAAGCATTTTATATACATCATTTTATATCCTATTTTTTACTTATAAATTTCAAATGAGGCCTTGGTGCTATTGGTAGTATATCGTACGTTCACTGAAAAATACATGCCACCTGTTAAAACAATGTCAAATTTGCATATTTCGTATCGGTAGCTTTTTCCAGACTTTTAGTAAGATAAAATAGAGACCGTATAGAAATGCATTCTGTAAAAAAGAACTTGTGGTGCAATGAGTTTGACGTTTTGTCAAAATTGAAACTTATTAGGCTGGACGATAAGGATTTATTTTCTAATAGCCGTAAATAAAAACGAAGAGAAATCTACGGCACACACATCCGACAATGTTCTAGTTCTTAAAAACTGGCTTTACCGGGGCAGAACAAAAAAATGTAGAATACCAATTTATATTCTCTCATTAGAGAAATGTCAGTTATTTTTGTATTGCTATGCAGACACTGTGTTTATTTTTAACAGGTAGGGAATACATTGTATTGTCTTTTCTCTTAATAAGTGAAAAGTTCTTCCGCCGAAAGAAAAACATTAAACCCATATTATTTTACGGTTACGATAAAAGCGTACTAAAAAATTGAGTTTTTTTGTTGTCGAAGTAAAAATGTTCTTATTCTGTTTCTCTTTTTACAACTAAGCTTACGTTTAAGATAAAAAGAACACTTCTAAAAGCCGCATTCCATAAATACATATTACACACATGGGATGTTTAAATACAACGATGACGGAGGAAACGCTACTAGAACCTAAAATGAAGCTGATGTAAAACTACTAGAAAAAATCAAAACCACTTGAACAACAACAAAAATACACGAAAAACTACTAGAACAAAAAACGAAAGGCTACAAAAAGCAGAATAAAAACTGCTGGAACAATAATAAGAAACCGATTAAAAAATTGAAATATTAATGCAGACATAATCGAATAGGGGTCAAAGTTACGAAAATGCCTTTTCGTAGAATACCGTTTGGACTGCAATTGACACTTTTACCTATTCCCAGATTAGGATAAATGATCTGATTCATATTTTAGAATTGACGAGGATTTATACCAAAAAAATTGCAGACTCATAACATATCCGCTTACTGCTTCGAAAAGTAAGGACAACCGAACATACCAAATTTAGAGACTATTTTATACACCGAAAAACTGGCGATTTTTCTGAAGCGGTTAAACTTTTAACAGAATTATTCAGCCATCAAACCTCTCCGTTCCACAAACGGACGAAAAATTTGAATTTAGTCTATGAATATATAGAGAAGACTATGAAACTTTCACGTTAATTGTTAATCAACATTGTAATGATTTAAGATTAGCTGAACTTAGCGCGGATAACTTTAAATATAACATTTCCTCGCAAAGAGGTGCATCCGGAAAAGACGCAAAGATCATACGTAGGGTTCTAAACAAGTAAGAAAGTAAACCAAATTAAAAATTACATAAATTAACGTAAGACTGCCAGAGATATATATGTTTTAAACAAGATTCGAAAGACATAGAAAATTCGGATATTGCGCACATTAAAAACATAAAACAGAAGTTTATTTAAAAAACAATTTTAAATAAACAGAGGGATTATTTTCACGCTCCTACAAAAACAAGCCTGCACAATAAAAACACTGATAAATTACCGTCTAGCACATGTTTCTGTTGTGAAGACCTTAATTGTTCCATACCGTTTTTAAAAAATACTTCTTTAAATTGTAATAATGTAGGGTATAGGAGTTTACATCGCAGAACGAATAGCGAAAATATAACTCAGGTTAAATCCACAAAAAAAGACGAATAGAGCGGCGGAATAATAAAAAATAAGTACAGGTAAAAATTATGAATAAAAATGTAAAAATACAATTATATTCTGGTTCAGACTGTCGATTATCCACATGTGTACATGGATAATGTTGGGAAACCGACAGTGCTAAGAACCAACAAAATATCTATAACGGTGGCTGATGCAAAATTAAATTCGAGGGTGAAATTATTACCAGCATTATTTTAAAAGAATTAGAAAATAAGTAAAAATGTTCGTATTAAAAATACCAACACCTTATTTGGCACAAACTTAATGAAGTGGTACTACCTATGGGGATAACTGTGGTGTAAATGAGGAAAAAGAAGAGAAAACAAGAACGACCGACCGCGTTTTTGCGTGGCTTACCTCGTGTGAAGAAGAAGGAAACAAGAATGGCCGACTTGTTTCTTTAAATGCCTACAGGGTGACTACGAGGTATGCAAATGAGATGCTCCTGATTGGAAATGGAAGAGATAAAAGAGGAGTGATTGGGGGAGGAGGCAGAGGGAAGTTAGATTGCGAACAGAGAAGTTTGATCATAGGAGAAAAGTCGGATCCGTAGAGAGTGAAGAAAAACGTTGCAGAAATTCGTTTCGGAGTGGATAGAAAGCGGAAGTACGGCCAGCAGTGTCGCGTATATCACAAGCTATTTCGGCGCATCGAGCAAATTACCATGGCTGAGTGGAGACTGAGCACTCACATGCTGAGACCCTTTACTGGGGAGGGTGACCTGATTAAGTGGCTGGAGAAATTAAAGATGGTGGCGAAGCTGCAAAAGATAGAAGATGTGGTCACCCTGCTGCCGCTATACTTAGAGGGGGAAGCCCTCACGATTTACCAGCAGATGCGAGATGAAGACAAGGAAGACCTTGCCTCAGTGGAGCAAAGGCTGAAATTGGCCTTCGCTGAGGGCCCATTCGAAGCACTTGGTAAGCTTTCCAGTTTGAGGTGGACCGGCGAGTCGGTTGACGTCTTTGCGGCAGAGATCAGGAGACTGGCAGGGTTGGCTGGTTACGTGGGGAGGAGCCTGGAGATGACGGTAAAGCTGTACCTAGTTAACGGCTTCCCAGAGGAAATCTCTACGAACATGCAGAGAATCACTGGGATCCATACTATGGAAGTGGACGATCTCTTGGTTCACGCCAGAGTCCTAGTGAAAAATGTTAAAAGCCCAATCGTGGCTGCAGCTGTGGGTGGAAATATGTGCATGAGGCCTCACTTGAATGAGAGGCAGCCGGCGAGGCGACAGGAGGGGAGACCTGCAATCAAGTGCTTCCGGTGCCAGGGCCCTCATCTGATCAAGGACTGCAAAGAGCCGAGACCGGGGATCACGTGCTACCGATGTGGACAAGTGGGGCACCTTAGCCGCTATTGTGTTGCTGCACGGCACCAGGGAAACGAGTGAAGGGGAGCTATTGCGCCAGTGGTTACCCCTTCTGTGCGGAGATGGCGCATGATGGAACGTTGCCTCGGTTACCGGTAGTAGTCAATGGGAAGAAAGCCATAGCCCTTGTCGACACAGGCTGTACTACAACGTTGTTAGCGAGGAATGTCGCTAGGTCATGGAGCGGAACCAGGACTATTAGGACCGTGGATGGCAGGGATGTGAAGTGCCTAGGTGAGACGACAGCGGAAGTAATGGTGCAAGGGGTGTCCATTGGACTGCGAGCCTTAGTGTTGAATCATCTGGTCGGTGGTGTTGACGTGATTATAGGTATGAGTGCAATTAACCGACTGGGGGGCGCCACGTTACGAGGGAGCCAAGTGACGTTCGGACGTCTCGACGCAGTGGGGATGGCAGGAGTGGAAGGTGATAGAACCATCAGAATACCAAAACCGGAGGTTTGCTGCATTGAGGACAAAGATTTCCTGGCAAAGTTTGATGGCGTGAGGTGGACGGTGGAATGGAAATGGATCTCCGGACCCCCGGAACTACAGAATAAAGTGGGCTGCTACGAAAACACCCTGCGAGGAGAAATAAGAAAAGGTTTTGAGGAAGAAGTGGAGAGGTGGATAAAAGAAGGAATTCTGAAACCGTGGACAGGGGAAGAAAAAGGAGTGTTGCCACTACTGGCGGTTGTTCAGCCTACAAAAAACAAGGCGGATTCGATGACACGCGTGAAGAAGGCCTGGCTGCAGGAGGGAAAGGAGGTCTCCTCGGTATGCTATGCAGGGGAAGAAGTCAAGGAGTCACACGAAATGCACCACTTTGGTCGGGAACGAACGTTATTCCTAGCCAGAGAGGTTTACCCGGAGACCACCGAGGAGGAGGTTAGGGAAGTGGTGGAGAACTGTCGAGAGTGCCAATCAATTGACCCTAGACCGTCCAGACACGAAACAGGACAGTTGCACGTTGCGGAGGACTGGAAGCGATTGGCTATTGATGTGACGCACTATCGCCACAAATTGTATCTCTCGATGGTCGACTGTGGACCGGGAAGGTTTGCCATCTGGAGAGAAATCAGGGCAGAAGCGGCATGGGCGATCGGAGGGGTCATCGAGGAGATATTTTTGGAGAGAGGGCCGGTTGAGGAACTCTTGATGGACAATGGGCCCGCTTTCCGATCTGAAGCCTTTAAAGGGGTATGCGATAAGTGGGGAGTAAGGCAATTTTTTTAGAGCAGCGTATCGGCCGAGTGGCAACGGAATAGTGGAGAGGAATCATCGCACCATTAAAGCCGCTGCGGAAAAAAGCAACGTATCACCCATAGAGGCGGTGTTTTGGTACAACATCTCGCCAAAAACCAAACAAGACGAGACAACTGTCCCTCATAGGGCCGTTTTCACATATAAGTGGCGGCACCCGTGCAACAAAACAGCAGGAATCGAGAGTGAGGAAGCCACTATCAAAGTAGGTGAAGAGGTATGGGTGAAACCCCCTAATGCACAGTGTACCACTCGTTGGAAAAAAGGGGTCGTAACGGGATTGCGGTCGAAGAACAATGTGATGGTGAACGGCGTTCCCCGGCATATCCTAGACCTGCGTCGCATGACACTGCCGGTACGCAGTGAGGGCAGTAAAGAAGAGGAAATCGAGGGCCACCGAGAAGCAAATGATGCGACTCTACCTGACTTAGACCCACGTTGTAGTGAACCTGAAAATGTTAACCCCCAAGAAGTTGTTCCCCAGAGGCCTCGACGTGAGAGGAGGCGGCCTGCTTGGATGGAGGATTACGAAGTATCCTATTGATCTCGAAGATCAAGGGGGGGGCGTGTGGTGTAAATGAGGAAAAAGAAGAGAAAACAAGAACGACCGACCGCGTTTTTGCGTGGCTTACCTCGTGTGAAGAAGAAGGAAACAAGAATGGCCGACTTGTTTCTTTAAATGCCTACAGGGTGACTACGAGGTATGCAAATGAGATGCTCCTGATTGGAAATGGAAGAGATAAAAGAGGAGTGATTGGGGGAGGAGGCAGATGGAAGTTAGATTGCGAACAGAGAAGTTTGATCATAGGAGAAAAGTCGGATCCGTAGAGAGTGAAGAAAAACGTTGCAGAAATTCGTTTCGGAGTGGATAGAAAGCGGAAGTACGGCCAGCAGTGTCGCGTATATCACACATTTTCGCCGGAAAATAAAAGAACCCGACGACGGTGTAAAACACGAAAGAAAGAATTAGTTTAAACCGTTAAAAATCGGCAGAAATTAAAGCATATAAGGACACGTTATTCATGCTGCAAATAGCTAACACAAAACTGAAAGTAATTAAGTCAAATTATTTGGATAACCAATTGCAGGTTAAAGAGAGTGAACCTATAAGACTTGGGATCGCTAAAGTTGCAACTCAAAGATGACTAAGAATATTTTCCAAGGTAACAGAGGTGCTCCAAAATCAGAAGTTTAGAATTAAAAAGCGGTGGTCCTTCTGTTCTCACATAAGAGACACACCAATCAAATTAAAGAAGGACTATCGAAAGACACCGACATCAGTTCAGGGAAAGATGTTCTCGTTACCTGATACAACACTTTCGACATACCACTAGTCCAAGCAGCATCAGAATAGCGGAAATCCAAAAAGGACACACTATTGTAGCTCCTGAGAAAGTAACGCTTGCGAAGGTGGCGTTATGATACTTTACCTATACTGATTACTTGAACTCTTCTACTCACCATAAATACTGGGAGCACCTGCTTCTCAGAGTTGGAACCACACGAGTCTTTACTGGCAGTGAAAACTGACGTACAACCAATATTGTTCTCTGTTGTATTATACTTTTTTCCATGCACATGTTTCGCTAAACTCCAAGTTCGGGTTTTCCTTTCGGACCCTTACATTCCCAAAACACTGTACTAGTAAGCGTTTGTTTCCCTAGAATGTTTTCTTCGAATTTAACTCATACAGAGTGCATACTAGTATTTTCATTAGTTTTTAGAATGAGTTATATTTTAAAACACATCAATTTTTTTCATAAGTAATTCACCATGACGTAACTCTTATTACAATTCCTTCTATTATCTTTACCTTTTTCTATTAGCGAAAATTACGCAGATATACTTTTTAAAATTAATATTAACTTATTTAATTAAAATAATACTAGTTTCAACCATGTAACGTTTTCCTCGGGCATAGAAACTATTTAGGAAATTGTCCCTTCCTCCTGGCATGGTGTAACTTGTAAAATAAAGTATGTATAGTTTTTCAACGGTGATAGTTTAATGTTATAATCAAGAGAATCGCTCTTGTGCACGTAGAATTAATTAGAAATTGTTCCCCCATTTTAGCGTGTTATCATTTGAATTTATTATTATTTGAATTTGAAGGTTTGAGAAGCAAAATCAAACCATATATTTTTTCAAATAAATATTTATTTATTTAAAATAAACTTGGTTTCGACGATATGAAGTATGCTTTAGGCATGTAAGCTTTTTTTTCGTCGTAGCAGGGTGTCACTGAAAAAAGTCTGAATTTTCTTTCAGCAATGTTTTTATATGTTCTGATTAGGAATACTGCACTGACGCGCGTGAAATAATGAGAGATTGCTCCTCACTGTAATCGTTGTGTTATTTCAAGCAAGAACTTCATGGATATACATATATTTTCTCATATATATATATATACATTTCTTTTACGTCTACTTATTTTCGACCAAATAACGTACCCTTCAGGCATAGACACATTTTCTTTTTTATATATGGTTTTCCTTCCTAGTTGCATGGTGTCACTATAAAGAGCTGTCTGCTCTTCATAGGTGATGTTATGCCTTTTTTAAATGTAAATTTGTATGATTATTAGTAGCATTTTCCAGAAGACGCTGCATATGCTGCTGATTATAAAGATGGCGTCGATTAAAAAATATAACCTGCTGCAGATAGAAAAGATAACATTTATCTGAAAAATGACCCTAAGTCGGATGAATTACTTTTAGAAAAATATGAAATTGAATTACAATTTTTTAAATATTTTTGTATAATTTATTGGAATTTAATTATATTCTTTCAGGAAATACTGTTTAAGACTAGAAATACGATTCTAGTATAGAAAAGGGCGTAGTAAGAATAAAAAAAAATATTTGTCAGATTCTAGGCGACCGAAACTTTTATTTCATATAATTGATCGTTTCATTTTATATATATATATATATATATATATATATATATATATATATATATATATATATATATATATATATATACATAATGATGAAAATTATAGTTAAAATCCTAATACCAAGGCTATAAGAAATTGCAGTTTCTCAGATACCGGAGAGGGTTCAAGTACGAAGCAGAATGTTCGATAATACAAAGATATCATAATAATAGTTCATAAATATTAAATTAAACACATATATTTAAGTTTAAAGAGATATTTGGTAACTTAAAGTGTTCAATGAAAGAGTTTTATGTGTTTTGGCCTGAAATTTCATAATAAACCAACACCTATCTTCAGAGGAAAATACTTGAAGATAAGCACAAAGGTAATTCAATATTTACTAAAATAAATTCTATTGCGTAAGTAAAATATATATTACAAGTTGTGGAAGGGAATATCATAAAAAAACATGCTAGTGAAAAAAAACTT
>OY744516.1:183777713-183817713 GCA_963556195.1 Sepiola atlantica | reverse complement strand
ACACATACACACGTATATATATATATATTAATAAATATATATATATATATATATATATATATATTAATTAATCATGTCCAAATATATTGATAAAAGGGAACTTATAACCAATATTTTTAAAATATATATATTGGTAAATTGGAAGTTCTTGGAGAAAGTTCTCTCCAGTGGTGGGAAAAGACGATTTTCTGCCTGTGATTGTTTTACAGGGAAGAGCCAGAGATTTGAAGCTCAGTCGAGCACCTTCCATGGAAATAATTTGTAAATTTTTTATGTTTATTATTATTCATTATTATTTTATAAAAATTATAACTATTGTTATGATTATTATTTTTACCATTGTAATCATTTTTATTATGATTAAGATTATTGCAACTACTAACTTTACTATTATTAATAAAATTATTCCTATTACCATATTTACAACCATCATGATTAATGTTACTACTACCTTCTTCTATATTATTATTAGTTTTATTATTATTATTATTATTATTAATCATTATTTATTATTTAAGATTATTATTACCTTCTAATATTTCCTGATTATTTTATTTTTTACCCGACTATTACTTTTTAGTCATTAGTATTGTTATCGATTGCTATTATTATTATTATTATTATTATTATTATTATTATTATTATTATTATTATTATTATTATTATTATTATTATTATCATAATTAGTATTATCATTATAAGCAGAGGTAGTAGTAGTAGTGGTAGTATTTTTATTATTATTATTATTATTATTATAACTATTATATTTATTAATACTCATCAATGGTAAATTTAGCACTTTTAAATTATAACCGATATTATTATTATTACTATTATTATTTTACATTATTTTAATTATCATTATTTAATATGTAAACTTTATTAAATTACTAGTGAATTTGTTTGATTCATTAATCAATTAATAATAATTTGATAAGTTTAAAGGAAATAAAACAGTGTAAATACAGAATTAGTGACACAAGCCCCTCCCTCCCAACAAACACACACGTATGTATGCTCACACACCTATTTGACGCTATGTATTACAACTTGATTTAAGATCATTTGGTTCGCTCTGAGTGAAAATCTTGACACATCTTGTTGCATGTATATCCCCTGTCCACTATTTCTGTTTGAATCAACAGATGATTTCATTTTTCTATCTATCTACCTATCTATCTTTCTATTTACCTATCTATCTACCTATCTTTCTTTCTACCATTTTTAGTATATCGCTTTCCACTTTTTTAAAATTTTTATTTTATTCAATATTTAATATTTGAGTTTTGATTCTAATTTTAACTTTTTGATTCTTAACGGTCTCAACCACGTGACTTCTCAATTTTTTAAATTTAAAATTTATGTTCTCACCCTATTTCATTATTTCCAACATATGATCTAATGTTAAGATCGAATTCTAACTCTGCCTGATGAGATCTCAGTTTATAATACATGTTGATCGATAACATCGACATGCCAGTGTCGCAGATTTTGTACATGTCTGTGTAAATAAAAATGATGATATATAAAAGTTCTATTTGATATTGAGCACTTTTTATAAACCCGGTTTAAATTCTTTGGATTACTACCCTGTGGATATTTTACCTGGATTATATATATATATATATATATATATATATATATATATATATGAAAGAGAATGGAAAGGAATTAGAGAAAGCAAAAGCCAAATCAAAATTCAATTCAAAAGTTCAAAGCAAGGTATATTCCGCAAAAAGGCAATTTACTCAAGTTAAATTTTCCTTAAGCCAGGCTTTTCAAAGATCAAAATCTTATCATCAGAGGAAGTCGCTGGGATAGATAAGTTGGCAATGGCCAAGATTTAAAATTTGAAAAAATAAAATAAAAGTTGTAGGGAAAGAAACGCAGGGCAAAACTGTGCCAAGGTGCAAGCAAATGTCCGATTGCCAAAAAGTCTGGTGTCGAAGAGTCCAGCGGAGAGAATAAGATGTAGATAGGTAGGTCGTTAGAGGCACAACAAGTAATGAGAGGGGTTTCAAAGTTAAATTCCAAGAAGCCACAACTTCAGGTACGGCGAAAATAGAAAATCCAAAAAGGGTAAAAAGTCCTTCACAATAGGGTTTTACCTTTCCTAAAAGTTCGCTTTTAGTACACCTCTTTATATATATATATATATATATATATATATATATATATATATATATATATATATATATATATATACATAATTCGGCAGCAACTCGTTGTTTACGCAGGTTTTATTGAAGACCACAGAGCTCTATCTTTTCACAATCTTTCGTGTAAATCTCTCGACGCGGCGAGCAATTCTGCGGTTCTCAGGTGTTAACATGTGGAGTATGACACCTAGCGTTGTGTTGTAAGACATTCTTCGAGCGCCACGGTCAATGGTCGTTCTTCAATAGGTTGTGTCTTGTCGTTACGATATATATATATATATATATATATATATATATATATATATATATAAATATATATATATATATGTATACATACATATATATATATATATACATATATATATATGTGTGTGTGTGTGTATGTACTAAACACCTTAGAATCAATTATCCCCTAATACATGGGCACACCAGGGTCACCATTAGTAAACAAACTTATATATCAACAAACTATATTTCAACAACATACTTATCTATTTACACGATATTTTATACGTGCTCAATATAATTATTATATTCAATCTTTCATCATATGATAATCATAATTAGAATACACAATGCCAGCCAACACTATTCATATTAGTACCATTAATTTTATAACCAACTGCATATTATTATTATTATTTTTATTTCATAGTAGTCTCAACTTTTAATTTCTTTTAGTTGGAGGTTTCTTTTTTGAACCCCAATTCAATTCCCTTGACTTTAGACATTCAAGCTGTACCTTAACACTTTAGCTGTTCCTAACAGGCATACTTTTTCAGAATTGGAAGATAAATTGTCTCATCAATCTGTTTAAGCCAGTTATGGAAGATTTTCGTTATTGTTCTTAGCGTTCCAATTACAACGGGAAGGAACTTTATTTCTGTACATTTCCGTAGTGTAGCATATTCTCATTTTGGATCTTGGTATTCATTTATTTGTTGTGTGCTTTCGCCTGCACAATCTATACTAATTATGAAACAAGGTATGTCGTGCTTGTTTAGAAAGATTAAGTTGGGTATTTAATGCTTAAACGCTTTATCAGTATGTATGCGAAGTCTGACATTGTCGTTTTTCTGTACCACTTCTGGCTTATATTAATACTACTTATCGATGTGGTCCAATTCCTAAAGTTTGAATATATTCCAGTGTAGTACCTGAGCATTTGTGTATCCATGAATGGGGGATCATGTCAAATGCTTTCTCATAATCCACCCACTCCATGTCAAGGTTACTAGTTCTCCATTTGCAGTTTCTCAGGGTCCTTTTATCGATCAGAAGCTGATCTTTAGTGCCATGTGATCTTTTTCGACAGCCTTTCTGTTCCTCAATCAGCAAATTGTTTGGGCCCAAATGACAATAAATACTTTCAGACAAAATGCTAGTAAAAAATGGCAGCATCACTGAGAGGCAAGTGATCGGTCTAAAGTTTGTCACTTTACCTCCTTTTGTTATCTATACTGTGGTGCTATTTTCCAGCCATTTAGGGAAGCGACCTGTCGGCAAACAGCAATTTATCATTTCTGCCAGAGGCGAGTGAAGAGTCGCAAGATTTTAAAACCAATATCCCTGGACTCAGTCAGATCCAGGTGCTATCAATTTGAAAGCTTTTTAACCCTCTTCTCCAGCATCTCAACGGTGACTGTTATATTCTGTTGACCATCTACTCTAGAGGGCACCTACCTTTCAATACTTTGATCAATTCTGCATCATATTAATGATTTACTTCATTTTCCCAAATGCTTTTCCAGAATGCACTAGATCGGCCACCATCGGGTATAACGTCATTCCGTCTTTCAACTTCTTCTAGTTAGTCAAAAACGGGTGTCTGGTTCTTCTAAAACACTCGGTCGATACTGCTAAATTCTGTCGCTGTAACGTTTAACTTTGGTAGTCTTAGCTACGACGATCTGTTTCAGTTCTTCAATTACAAACTTGAAACCTGGCATTTACAACTGCCTTGAATTCTATCAGGTATTTGCTAACCTTAGAGATGTTGCGTTCGCTATTGCTTGCTTGAGATTTTAAACGCCCTATGCCAGTTGATCCGCGGCTAAGATAATTGTTATTATTATCATTATTATTACCAAAAATATCATTACATTGTATTTTTTTAATAAACGAAGACGCTTTGCAAGATAACTGTCCAACCGGTCGCACGATTCACACCGCGGGCACACATCAATTTTAACTCAAATTCCGGTGCTCCAACAAAACGGCGAACTTTACATCGTTTCCGAATGCTTAGTGCCATTCATTTGAAGAGAAATGACGTTAAGGGATGTTAAATAAAATAAAAAGCTATTTTCGGAAGCATTGACTCAACATTTTCAAATTATTACATAATTACGTTGACATTTGATAACATTGACTGTAAACGTGACCCATCTGAAGAAAAGTGCCTCGTAGTACACTTATGAGTAAGGTTAGAGATTCTGGAATACTTCCATTATGTACCTCGATTAATGTTACATAACAATACACTTTAAGATGTTATGTAGATTATCTAACCTTTTTTTCTTCAGGGCACACGCGCACACACACATACACCCAGATATTGAGTCTTGAATAGATAGATAAGTAAAAACAAGATCAGAATTCAAAATGATTAGTAAATTTGTGTTATTGCTGGGTTAAAGTAAATAAACACCACGTTGTGCCATGCACTTTATTTTTTATTTCTATGTATTTACCTCCCGACGAGTCAGGATAGAGTAAGACAGAAGTTTGGTTTTTAATGTGAGGAACATCAAGCTCCCAGAAAAGGGACACTGGATTGGAACACAAATTAAAATTGTCTCATCCTAGAAGAATTTCGCTTAACTTTTAATGACCGAGGACGGAAAAAACTAAGAGTAGTATCAGAACAGATATTACGCTTTTAATTATATTATTGCCAAAACATTAAAAAATACTGTTTAAAAACTTAACAAATAATGCACAAGACCATCAGAAGTGTCGGTTTTGAATATATTGGTCATCCTCTGTCAATCTTACTCTTTGCTAGAATCATTAGTCACCACGATACTACATTTATTATTAAGGTGTGTTGAACATTTTAATTTTATTCATAAATTAGCAATAGCTGCCGCCCAGTCTTGCACGGTAGAAATATAAAAGCAAGCATTTAAAAATAAAAAAAAATCATATCCATTTCATGTTTACAGATTACAATTCGGTCTTTATTTTTATTCCCACTTCTCCCTTGAAAACAATATATTTTTCTTTTCGGTTTATTTTTATTATTATTTCGTTACTTTTCAAAATATAATTAAGGTTGATGGATTTTCTCGACATTACTAAATCTGGTGTCGATTTAAATGTTGTTTACTTTTCGTTTTTTTAATTTATGTTATGCTTTTCAAAATAGAATTAAAGATAAAGTGTAGTATCTTTTTTATCATAGTTCACCTCAAACAAGGCAGGTCGCCACTGTAGACGTAAGGGTCTACTAATAAAAAAGGTGACGGCTTAGTGGGGGGTCAACCTAAATTAGGAGTGGCGCAGCAAGATGTCTGTTTATGTTATTTTTAAATGTCTGCATGTCAGTAACGTCAGGAAAGCAAGGAGCAGGGAGGGAATTCCAGAGTCCAGCAGCACGAGGAAATCAGCTTTTGGAGTAGAAACCTATTCGGAATCTGGGGACCTCCACAGTGTATGGATAGGATTTGGCAGATTGTCGGGTTGGTCTAGTGAATTTACGTCGAGGGGGTACCAGTGCAGCAATGTCATCAGAGCACAATCCATTGAAGTACTTGTACAACAGGTACAAGGAAGCAACATTACGGCGAGTGGACAGAGTCTAGAGCTTAGTGGATAGCGAAGGACCTATCAAGTAGGCAACCCTTTTTTGTTGCTTATCCAAGAAGGAGACACTAGCGAATGATGCTTCAGCCCAGCTGTGGCAACAATACTCCATGCATGGGCGGATGGTGGCTTTGTAGAGATATAGAATAATGTAAGGTGTAATATGTTTCCTGGCAAAGTAAAGGGAGTCCACTTTTCTTTGCAGCAGCCATGGCAATGTTTTCAATGTATTTATTCAAGCGCTACCTACCTTGTGCAGTGTATGGTATATGCATTCAGGGAAACAAGATTCAGTAAGGCATTTGTTGTATAGTTTGGAGAGAACAGGGGCCAGCTCAGCAGAGCATTATTATTACTCTTACTTGTATAAGATCAGCCCCACAAGCTTTGGAGGCGTCAAGGTTTTTTTATGAGGTCTCTTACTTGAGACGGTGTAATGACCAGGTTCTCAAGTGTGACTGCAGTCCGCAATGGGAATTAGGGAGGGGGTTGTTTACCAAGTCCAGAGTTGAATTGAAGGCGAAACGCTAGGCAAGTAGTTCAGCCGCATCAGTTGCCGTGCAAACAACATCACTGTGATTTGATAGCGGGGGAATTGTCGATTGCGCATTGTTCATCACACTATTGTACATTTTCAAGAAATCACGAGTACCTAGTTTCTGTGAATGAATGCGTTTTTTGGTTATCTCTGTATACCTTATGTTTGCTTCATCTATCACTACCTTGTAATCATTTCTTGCCTCTACAAATGTTGTCGGTTAGCAGTTGACTTATGGCGGCCGAATTTTTTTAATGCATTCTGCCTATCAGCAATAGCAGCTGCACATTCTGATATGAACCATTGAGGAGAATGGGGTTTGTTGAAGAATTTTCGCGTGGGGACATAAGCATCAATGCCTGCTTTAACTCATTCGGTTAGCTCATGTGCATACTGACTAGCAGGTAGTTAGAAAGTTACACCGCATGTGGCGTTGCTGATGTGATCTCTGAGGGATTCGAAATCAGCCTGCTGATAGTTTCTCGTCGTTTTAAGCAACGGCTCTTCAACTTTTGGACGAGTTTTTAAGGTGATAAGTATTATTACCACAACGTGATCAGAGTTTCCGAGCGGGTTATGGGCATTCGCCACACAAGCCTTAGGTAGTGAGGTCAAGAACAAGTCGGGAAGTGAGGCTTGCTGGTCCGCGCGATCCGGAAGGCTGGTCGGAAAAGTGACAGCCTGTTAGAGGTCGTGAGCTGAAGAGTAATTAAACGTAGAGTTCCCAGCTGCATCAGTAACGCTGGAGAATCCCAACCAGTCACGGTGGTGTGCATTAAAATCCCCAAATACATGTATTTGGGTATTCGAGTTCAGTGAGAGTGCTCTATCTAAACTTTTAGAGACAGAGCCAAGTAGTGAACAGTCCTGGGTCGAAGGAGAACGATATAAGAAATATAAGTAACTAACTCTGTGATGAAAGGTCAATCTAAAGCACATGTGTGTTTGGTAATCTGATTCTAACCTATATTCTCTAGTCAAGGGGAGGGCGGTCCGAAGATAACCCCCTAGCCCATGCATTGTCAGAGTCCTTACGGTAATGTGAAATCCAGTAACTACTATACTATACTTGATCTTTATCCGTACTTCTAAACTTTACGATCCGTGCTGAAATAATAACGCCATTATTAACATACACCTTTGAATATGGGGATAGAAAGAGAGGCTTTGTTAACTATTGTGTACTTTAACCTAACAAATTAATAAACAAAAGATACCGTAAAAATTGAACTTAACATGAAAATAATATCTGAAAAATAGCACGGCCCTGGTGTGTAAACTGCAAAATAACATTTTACTCCTGGGTCAGTGAAGGAAAAATCCTCCTAGATTGTGATGATTTGAATTTTCGTCTCGATCGTATCAGTTCAATTTTTCGGAGAGATTTATTTCCCCCTTATTAATCGAGGTAAAGAAAAGGATACTTCTACGGTTTACGAACACGGCCTCGTTTTATTTTAGATAAGGTTTCCATGTAACGATCCATTTTGACGGTATATGTTGTTTATTAAATTGTATTATGAACGTACCGAATAGTAAACATATTTAATTGAGAAACATCCATCACCATGCAAAAAGGATATCTTCGGAGTGGGACCTAATGAAAAATTGGCATAGTCTAGAAGTATTACCCCATAACTTATCGATGAATGAAAAGGATAGGATACTTCTGCAGTTTACGGACCCGAACTGGTATCTGCCTCATCTTCCACATGCTAAGAGTGTGTATGTAAGTAGTAACAGTATTAGTTTAGCACGGTGGTTTAAGTGCAGAAGAACAGAGAAAAGATTGTTGTCAGTAGCATTGCAGAGTGGAATAAGTCAAATTATGCATAATTAGAAAGGAAGAGCTATTGTCATCGTATTTGAAATGCTAGCCAAATTCATAACATATTGCATGAATAGGTTTTGGCATAAAAATTAGAAGCCGTAATAATGTGGTTTACGTTAGTATATTTAGTAATAACAACACAACTTAATTACTATTTGTTTTGCAATATTGAACTTGTTTAACATGTACTTAGCTTCACTGTATTGTTGGCGGACTCAGCTCACTTAATAATGCCCTCGTGTAAAAATAAGCTTGGTATGGATGGGCAGAAGCAAAACATTTTACTGTTAGGGAAGAAAAAATGGATTTCAATAAATGATAGAATAAACACTGTATTGTACGATGACGTTGTTCATGTAGCGTAAAGTATGTACTGAGAATTGTGAATAGTGAACACTAACAATAATGTTATGATTTGAATTCTAGCAGGTAATCTATTCAAGAAAGGAAACCCCGAAACTCCCATATCTGGGGTTATGTTTAGTAGTTAAATTTAGTTGACATCGACATGTAGAAAGTAATCTTACGGGCTACCGTATGAGTGTTGTAACAATGGAATTGAAGGCGTCGCTGCTGATGACGATGTTATGTTTTCACAGATGTCGCAGCCTTTAAAATCTTATGAATGTGTGTACAGAAGGTTGTATGTACGAAATTAAATTATGATAACAGATTATAAATTTAAAAAATTAAATAATTGTAAATAAAATTGCCTCGCATTTGAGCGAAGTGGATTGAGGACGCCAATTCGAATCCAGTTTTGTTAAAAGTTGCGGGCGTTCGTTTATTGATTCTCGAAATTCTAGAATGTGGCTAGATTTAAGTGAAAAAGCAAGAAAACGTTAGGCGCAAACACGGTAATGTGTTATTCCTGTAAACCGAGGGCGTGTTTCATAAAACCAGTGTTATAAGTATGTTACGATTTTTAGATCTAATTTTGTTTCGCCGTCCAAGTATGCCTTATTTCTGGGGTTACTAACTGCTTAAAAGTAAAATTAGATACACTGAGATCTGTTCACTACTATTAAATAGCGGGGCCCGACAGCAGGCAGCAGTCACACAAGGAAGCCGACACCAAACGAATAAATGTCCATTTTTCGGAGATGAAGCAAAATTCGTCGGTCGCATTGTACACAGTAAAGGAGTTGAGGCCGACCCTGAATACGTTCGCGCCATCATAGAAATGAACCCCTAACTACAAAAAATGGAACTACAAGCCTCATAGACCGTCTAGTATTGATACGACAATTCCTTGAACCACGTGTAAAGTAGCGAATCAAGTCGGACACATTTTCAAGCATCATGGCACCCATCCACGAACTTAACAGGGCTAATGAACCATGTGCTTGGACTGAGCGGGCTGACAAGACCTTTAAAAAGATTAAAAAACGGCTATCTTCACCGCCAGTTATTTCATTTCCTGACTCCAATCTACTTTTAACGCTCACCACTGATGTTAGCGAAATCGCCTGCGAGGCCATCCTGATGCCAGAAGACGATAACGGAAAGAAGATCATAGTAGTCGTTGCGCACATATTTAGTCCTACAGAACAAAACTGTCTACAGCCGAACGTTTGGCATACGCGATAAAATGGGCCGTGTCCAAATTCGATTACTTCCTGCACAGCCGCCCTTTGGTCATCTTCACTGATCACTGATCACTAACTTATCTTGATCAGCGGGTGTTAGCAATGCCATAATTTATCGGTAGCAGAAAGATGTCGCATGCTATAAATTCGGATTAGAATTCATCGAAGGCGAATCCAATGTCTAGGCCGACATGCTCAGCAGGAGTCATAGCCAAAGAAAAAACAACATGCCGATCGATACCACCTCCGCAGGCAAAACATTTAGGATTCAGAGTTCTGACCTGCCTATTTACGTCCCGTCATGGTGTACTGACGAAATAGATGGATCGATGCGTATTACCGAAACGCATACACCTCAGAACACTCGCCACCACGAAAATATTACGGATGCATTCTTCTACGTCAACCATCTCCGCTAAAAAAAAATTGCGACCATATCAACATCGCCGCTGAACAGTACGCAGACGACGCACTGTCGAGAATCATAAGAGCCCTACAGATGAACAAAAAAATCGAGATCGACCCCAATGATCATACTCATGCACATCACCACAAAGTTGCGTGTGTATTACTCATGTGCCGTACTCGTTATGGCTTTAACAACATTTAAAAGAAAGACAGCTTTCTAGAGTAAAGGCCCATTTTTTTGTCCCTATCGTTTACGAACCGGAGGATTACAGCCTCGTCCGCGTACTACTCTTAAATGTCGGGGTCCAACAGCAAGCAGCAGCCACACAAGGAAGCCGACACTGAACGGTCGTCTCGCTGTCGACAGTTTACTCAACAAACACACCCACTCGAACCATCAACGATATCGCCATCCTGACTAAGTTGCACCTTGAACAACAACAACAACAACACGATCGACTCTACCACGGTAGTACAACAATAACGACAAAAACAACAACAACAACAGCAACTCTACCAGGGCAGAACAACAACGATAAACGCAACGGCTCAACCACGTATACTAACAACAAGAACGATCTTACCACGCAGAACAACAACAACACCAATAACTCTACTACGCAGAACAACAACAACAGCAAAGTCTCCACCACGAAGAACAACAACAATAATAACATCAACGACTCTACCACGGCAGAACAACAACAACTCTACACACGGAAGAGCAACAACAACGACTACTTTGTTTTGTATTTAATGTATTTTAAAACAATACAATTTGTTTAAATTCCATTTTGTTTCGTCTCTTTTTTCCTGTTTACCAAACGCTTATTATAACATGTGGTGAGCTTTATGATTTTAAATTATGATAATAATCGGTATTTTGAATGTTAGTTATTTTTCTCAAATAACATGATTTATAAATAGTTCATAACTTTTATTCAATGTGTTAATCATTGTTTTTCTCTGCCACAAAACATATTTGCACTAAGTTAGAATTGTATTAAACCCAAAATTAATGTTTTGGCACAAAACATAAATATATTTATACAAAAAGAAACAAGTTTAAACCGAATGTCTAGTAGAAGTCGTTTTATGAAAGTCGACTGGCAAGAATAAAAGTTAATATTCTATGAGGACAAATAAATGTTTTATGTATTATATACTTGTTATTGTGTAAAACTTATTCTAAATTCTAGAAAAAAAGCAAGTATTTGTTTCTTTAAGCCTTGTCTATCAAGACAGATTCGTCAATCTTCTTGAATGTTTGTCTATGAGTATTTAATAGTTAAACCTTTAAATTACTATAATATTTCCAACCATAAAAACGACATGACTTTTATCAAACAGTGAAAACACACCCTCCACACACACAAATGTATATATGTCGCCAGTGTTGTGGACATGTAAAAGGTCCAGGAAGAAGACACTACTTAGGATTAAGTGAAATAAAGTATAAATATAACATATAGTGGGAGTGGTTGAACGCCTATCTAACTGCAAGTATTAGACTAAGTAGTTGCAAGGCCCGGTATATATAGTGAAGCGGTACAGAATATGTAGTTTGTAAGGTAAGTACCATAACAATAATATGCATATATATTAGCATAACTCATTTAATAATATATTTATATATTGAAATATTTTTCGGAACAATTTTCACATAGATATGTAATAATTATCGGAAACAATGAACAATAGGTTGTTACAATAAGCATTTGATAAAGTGTGTTTAATTAATGCGTATATGACACTAAATAAAGAGCTTAAATATTTTTTTGAATCTGTTTAATATTTCGGGGAAGATTTTTCCATATAATTGCAGTGCCGTTAAGCTAGAAATGATAATCGTGAATGACACGCTATGGGAAATATGTAAATATGTTCTTGTTTAAAATAAATGATAATAAGTTACAGTTCGTTTGCCTATTTCCCGTTTCTAATTTTTAAAGCAAATAAACACATTTTGAATTATTTATCAACGAGCCATATTACATCAGCGCCTTATTTCTTCTATACTTAATAAAATATAATGGCAAATGGGAACATCTTACTTGGGAAAGCTTTGGTCTTCTTAGAATAACTGATACACGTTTAGTGGGACTTAGTAGTTCCTTACTTTATTAAATGGTTCTCCGACAATTAGGTAGTCATAAAATAAGTGGAGTTTCTCTCAATTAATTATTACAGTTGCTAAAATATACTTGAGAAATGAGAAACATTAGTTGCTTAAAGATTACTACCAACATAAATGCATACACTCGAAGTACAAAATATATTCTATGCCATTAAGAGTTTTTATTTTTTATTAAACTATATTAGAACTAAGAAAATATGCGTTCAGAATGCTGTATAATGATTCCAGATTTGGCACCATAAAATGATACTAAAAATGTCTAAATCCAAGTAAAACAATGACATGTGTTATAATGTATTTCCTCATACAACGTGAGCGTCCACGTATTTCATACTGTCCTCATCAGTCGCCAAGCTTGCGTGTTAACACAGCTTCGGTTGCTATGGCGGTAATGACACCTTTTCTGCTAAAGACAGTTTTGTCTACCGGGCAGTATATTATTTGTTTTCGTCCTTTTTTTTTAAAGTTGATTTATAGCGTGTTATGCTTAGTGTATCGTTCGCATATCGTCAACTTTACCTGAAAGCGTTCAGAAAATAGTTCAATATCGGAACATCTTTGACCAAATTCAACTGAATGCATATTGAGTAACAGACTAAACGTTTTTAATGGCTGCATTTAGCGACCGTATTTCATGCGTATTCTGGATAGGGTGAACATGAGGAACCGTCCAATAAAAGCACGGTATCCGACCTTTATTGGAAGCACTCCCCATGTGTAATTATTCCTTACGCATTCGGCTCGAAGAGAGTCATGTAAGATCTATGTAAGAAGAATTTTATTTAATACTACTTGAATTATTATAATTTGAATGTCTGTTCCTGGTTTACACTATCGATAAGTGACTTATTTTGTCGTGGATCAGGCTTTAACAAGGTAGTGTTAAATAGATACATACACACGTAATCATCGTAGTCATATTTATTCTGATAAATCTAATCATATTAAAACTATTAACATTTATTGTTTTGTTAAAGACTGACAAATTTTCTTTCTCCATATATTTAAAACATGCCGAAACGATGTATTGAATAAAACAGCTAACATTTTGTTTAATTGGTTCGAGTTGAAAATATAAATTGTATAAAATGACCTGCATTTTCGTTGAGAGAACAATGGGATGTAGGGGATGAAGAATAATGAAATAAAAACTATATATACTATTCTATATATGTTGATGTTTAATTAAATAAAGTTTCTCTTTTCAACTTAACATAGCAATGCATTGCCAGCCCCCCAAAAACCAAGAAAATGACAAATTACTGGAACAATGTGCCAGCGTTCTATCACAAATTGACATTTTTATTTCGAGCCAGAATCCGTACATAAACGAGATAATGAGATAGAAAAAAGAAATCGAAAAAGTATAAAGAAAGAAAATAGTGAACAAAAAAATAAAAAAATAAATGAAACAAATATTAATTTTAAAATGAATAGAAACTGACAAAAACTAGAAAATAAATCGTATATGAAATAAAAATAAAATGACGACAGAATCACAAAATGGAAACGTTCAAACTATACATAAATTAAAAGCAAATAAAAACGAATAAAAGCCAAAACTAACTCCTATAGTCGAATAGTATATTATAAATGTGATCAATATCTCAATTCGTCGGTTCGACAAATAAATAAAACATTCTATAACTCTAACACTAAACTTATTCAGAGTAAAGTTATTTTATCGAATCAAATGCTAGTAGTAGTAGTTTTGTATTTTACAAAAAATATAACGGAAAAAATTGACGAGGTGTATACAAGAATTTAAAGAGCTACTCGTAGTATCTCCTGAAAGGAGCCTCTCCAAGGGCAACTTCCATCAGATCTAATCCTTTATCAGGCCATTGAATATTGCTTGAGGGTTAAGGATGAACTCGTCAGCGATCTTATTTTATGGACGCCAAAAAACGATGTAGCTCAGTTTTGAGACTGTGCATAACTTTAATCGATAAACTTGCAGATGACCCCAATGCACATATAAAGACCTCCCTGTTGTGGTGGATGACAGCGTGAGATGGCGGAAAATAGTAAGGAAGAGTTCTGCCACTCGCACGACTAGATGATAATGGCCTATTACATTGATGCGCCGGAGAATGACATTTTATTTTCTCTATAACATAGCTTTCCCTCAAGATCAATCACAACTTTTATGAAGTAATATTTTTCAAGACTGCCGATGATGGTAATTATTATTCAATTCAAGCGCTTGGTTTTCGGAGATTTTTAAGAAAGTATAATGTAAAAATAATGGAGTCTTTTAGTGCGAAGTATAACTTAATTAAATCATTTTGCCTTTTGAAATTTTAAAATAACACATTCTTTTACTTGCTGTCGTGAATTTGCTTTCTAACATTTAATTGCAACTTGGCCCCTGATGTCTCTCGTTATAATAACAAATAGAAAATAATGAGTTTTCGAATAACCGAGATAATTCTATTCCCGGTTTCATTAAATCTAAATATGTTCTATAATCAGCCATTTTGATAATCAATAACTGAAAATGCAGATCGTGTTTCAAATCATGGAAAGAATTAAAACAAACAAAATCGAAGCAAAAATGCAAGAAGAGATATTTAAAAAAAGAAATAATGTTCTTATTTAAACAAAGTAATAACATTTATATACTTGTGTTCTACACTCAATAACGGAGCATTGTTAAGAAAGGGAAAATGTGAAAGTAATGAGAACTAGGAAGTACGTAACTAAATAATGAAAACAATGTGAGGAAGGTAAAAGAATGTAAATATTTCAATAATATAAGAATTTCAAAATAATTAAATTCATATAAAACCGAATGAAGAAATGAATGATCACATGAAGAATGTTATTTTGATCGTAATTACGACATAAATCAAACATAAATACAGATATAGAATACGAGAGACATCTTGAAATAATAACTATTGAAATGGAAGAAGATGTATATCATAAAATAAAGTAGCTTCCAGTAGCTTCTTTCCAAGAACTGCAGGCTTGTGGAACTGTCTTTCGTGCACACTGTTTTCCTCGTACCTATACGATAAGTCTTCCCAAGACAAAGGCCAATAGAAATCCCCTGTCTTAGCGATAATCATTTTTCTTCTTGTTATCTCTTTACATCAAGTGGCTTAATGCCTTGTCGTGAGAAATAATTTTAAAAAATGCGCCTTGTTAGTGAATAAAAATATTCAATAAATATACCGGGTATGCAAGTTTAGGTATTTCGTTTGTTTGCCTTTTTTGAAAGCAGCGTTCGCCATGAGGTATACCCTTAAGCGCGTAAGTATCGACAACAACACTTAGAAACTTTGCGCCGAGTAGTATAATTAATATGTTCTACTTTACACAACTTAAAATGGTCTATAAGAGCTTATGTCCGTCGATACGTAAGGTGTAACTAGCAATTACAGGATATTTTTTATAAGAGCCCGCTCCACTAGAAATAACTGTACCAGCCCAAAAATAACAATATACGAATTGTATTAAACAGTTTGATGCTTACTAATTAAAATGGAACTCATCCATGTCATTGAGTATTTGCATAATAATATTGTTTGCTTTATATGTCTTCCTTCACATGAACTCAAACAGATAACTGTTTACAATTCTCGCGAATCGTCCCATACGCAATACAATAGATCAAGCAGGTGTGTTTAAACACAGCGTTGCCTGTGATAAATCACTTTACCGCAATGAATGAAGGTTTTATCGATCTCAACAGTAACCCTAACCCTTACTTAATTCTTACTTTTATACAACACAGATCAAGACAAGAATCATAACAGTAGGTCAAGTAGACCAAAGCGACTAAATGTCGGACTAATTCTTAAACAAAACTCATGTGTTCTTTTACATTCTATTCATGAAGAGACATATTTTATTTTACATGCGTCCAAGTATCTTCAATACGAATTGTTGTGCATCAGTCAGTCTCTAATACTTAAAATTTAAATAGCAGTTTTGTTATATACTTCATGATTAAGTGGGACATCAAATTATTTTTGTTTTGTCAACTTTTTGTTTAAAATAAGATTTAAATCACAAATGTGACCAATTAAACTGACTCAGGTATCATCGAATGCGTGCAAGCATTACTCCAAAAGTGTAAATCTGTCAGTCACATTGCCCTTCTTACGGTTGTAATCACAGTTCTATTCTAATCTAATGGCTGCCACTTAACAATCATGTTTTTTTGTGTTTCTATCCGCCCACTCAATCGCTACTTCAAACCGTTTAAATAAAATTGGCAATTCCAGGATGTTTGCCCGATTAAACCCGAATTGATGACGTTTTCTAGTGAAATTACTTGGTGCCAAAAACACGAGCGGCATATTCTCCAGTGAGACACTTCGTCTACCAACAAAATAGAATAGAGCAGATACCATCTGATTGGTTAGCAGTTATCAGAGTATTAAACAGAATAACACGTTTTCCTTTAAGTGTTTTACGGACAGAAATAACCTCTGTATGGTTAAACCCTTCCTGTCGATCTCCCAATAACATATAAAAAAGTAGACGGTTATTCTGTGATAATACATGATGGTGATTATTATAATGTAGAAATATAAAAATATATATATATAATACGCGAAAGATATATCTATCTATATCTATATATATTTATATATATCTATATATATTTATCTATCTATCTATCTATCTATCTTTCTCTCTCACTCTCTCTCTCTATATATATATATGATGGACTCTCCCGTCGATTCCGAGTCGGTATTGCTTGATTCACAAGGCAAGTAGTAATACAGGACGACTGGAAACAATGCCGACATAAGCATAGAGCACATACAGTACCTGGTATTCCTAAATGGTCACCCATTTAGTACTGGCCAGGCTCGACGCCGCTTAACTACGGTGATCTAACGGGAACCGGTGTGTATATATATATATATATATATATAATCAGCATATATACCCCCTTCTGACATCTTATTTTCATTAAAAATAAATGACATATTGTAATAAAAGATAATAACGCCCCCCAACACACATATATATATATATATATATATATATATATATATATATATATATATATATATATATATATATATGTAGTAAGTTATGAAAATATATTTACGGCAATTACGTTACACAGACACTTCCGCGTTTCAACCCCGGAGGGAATCGTCAAGCTAAAATGCATGGAGTTAGTTTTTTCCGGGTGTGGTTATATACATATATATATATATATATATATATATATATATATATATATGTAATTCAAAATGGTACAGTGGAAGACGCATAAGCTCAACGTTTCGCCCGATGTAATGTGGGGTTTTTCAAGAGCGGATGAAAAGGGTGCTACAAATGTTCAATTTTTAATTTAATCCCGTTGGATTGGTTTAACCATTTTATCTAAATATGTATGAGGGTGTAAAACACTTTAGTACTACTTGGCCTTATCCTGGAGCAAGACAATTGTCATTGTCAACATCACTTCTCTTCATATTTCGCTTTTAACTGTACTTTTGGCAGCGCTTTGAAAGTCCACTCACTTACATTACAGTCATATATTAGTGTAGGCCAGAAACTACTGTTACACCCGGCGTTGTCCAGGAGCAACAAATGTAAGATTACAGCATTTTCTTTAAAACAGATGGCTCATGGAAAGGAATTACATTGTTAGTTTCAAAAACCACATTAAAACAAGAGAAGAAATAACCTAGGTTCAAAAGAAAGAGAACGTTTCTGAGAGGTAATAGAATACTAAGGAAAAGGCTCAGAGATAAAGATAGAGACACGACGAAGAGAGGGAGAGAGATATAAGTTTTGAGCTGTTACACACACTATGTAATGTATTCTATTTTCTATGTTGATGGTCCCTGGCAACGCCGAGTTGCCCTGCTAGTAAACACTCAGAGGCGCTGTGTCCATTAACACATCATTACCTTTATTCCAGCAGTTAATATATGTCATTCCATCTTTTGAAAATGTTGTTGACGCTCCTTACATGTAACCTGCTCGTATGAATATAATTTTACCTTACACTAACGCGGGTTTGCCAAAGACAATTGATCGCTCGCATAGGCCCGGCTAATTATCTCACCATTTTATTGATATAAGCATTGCAATTTCAACGTTTAACTGGCCTGTAGGTTTTGTTTATTTAATTAATTTATTTATCAAAAAAGTCTGCGTCTACAGTTTGTTTCTTTTTAGATTCAATGATTGAGTATTTTGTGGTTCATTTGAAATTTAAATTTTCAAGCTTTTCAAAAAACACAAAAATGTACATACATTGGACACAGCGGTATATCTATCTGCGATCTCTGAGATAATGTTGAACAGTTCTTTAGATAATGTAGAATAACCATCTACAATGTCGAATTGTAAGAAAGGAGATTTTTTTCGATACTTTTCAAGCTAGCAATTGCTTCGGTTATTATTATGCATTCGTGTAATACTAGATTCTTTATATTTCCTTGTTACTTAAAGATAAAGCCGTTTAATTATACTACAGGGTGGGCCAAAATAAGGGTCCTATCTTTAAATTTGAATAACTTGAATTTGAATAACTTCCACAAAATAAAAGTTAAACTCACCAAACTTTATGTGTGTGTAGACTGACCCTTCCGAGATTTTTTGAAATAAACAAAACAAATTTTAGCCGAAAAACACTTCTTAAAACTTACAAAAACTAAAGTATTGTTTTTTACACTGTTTTGAGTTTTTTAAGCAAAAATAATGTTTTCTAAATGAGGGTACGTTCCTTAGGGCTAATACGGCTCATGCTTGCTTCGGAAGGGGTCCTTTACTTATTCTAAAAAAAAAATTTTTTTAAATCAATAAATAAAAAAGTTATGAATTTTTAAAAATAGGACCCTTATTTTTGCCCACTTTGTATTTTGTTTTGAATCTGGTACGGTTAATGTATCAGGTGGTTGTGTTAATGCTGACCTGCCTTACTGACTGTTTAGTTGAATCCATGATTACTTAAGTTTTAATATACTACATTTATCGCTAAATTTGATTTAATCTGAGATTAGTTTTCTTTTTTGTAATAACAATATCTATGTCTACATTTTCGGAGTTTTTTTTGTAACATTTTCTGTGCTTAAATTATTAAATCCCCTCTAAATATGTACAAATATTCCTTGTCGCATTTGCTATAAAGAATATATTGTCAGAGTAGATAATGTTTTAGAGCATTGTGCAATTCATTTTGTAAATGATGGTTAAATATTGGTCCAGTAAACCTACTAGTATATAGAACGATTAGTTTAGAAATAAAGGTTCAGTGAGTGTCAAGTTGCTAACCTCGGGATTATGATTGTTAAAGTAAGGGAATTTATAGAAAAAGAATATGACGCCACATGGTAAAAAAGCAGATAGGTTGTGTGAGAATGATAGACAGAGAGAGAGAGATAGAACAAGAGAGAGAGAGAGAGTTAGATCCTTGGCAGCACACAGTTCGATATGTTTACAAATTATGATTAAACTGTGAGTATGGATCCTTCGCTCTCTTCCCGTCAGCCTAGCAGTTAATGATTTTGAAGGAGATCACATTGAATAACCTCTTCTGTCTTCAACCAGTATTGGGTTGACTTAATCCGTTTCAAAAATGTGAATAAGAAGTTTTGATATCAGCTGGAAGGTCATGAGTCTGGGAGGACCACTTGAAGCGCGTACAAAAACAAGCACGGTCCCACAGTACTATGGCCAAATCCGCTAATATAAATTTAATATAACCATTCAACTCCTTGTAAAATATTCATCGGGGAAAGTTGTGGTCGATCCTGTTTTATTGTTTTTAATTTCTTTTCTTGTAATTGTATTCTAGTGCCGCCATTTGCACTTGGAGAGAATGTCAATGGTGTCATAGAATTTCTTAAACATTTTTACTATTATTGAGACTACTTTGAATAACCTACTTAGAATATATCGATTTCTATTACAACTACACATCAAAACTAACATTTTCCTTTTTTCATAATAGAATGTGCGTCTTACAATCTAGAAAAAAGACCACATGAAGTATATATTTCCTGGTAACTAATGAAATGGAATTCGTTTTTATATACTTAACGGATGTGCTGCTGTAATTATTGTTCCTGTAAGAAAGATATGAATTGTTACAATAACTAAATATAAATATTAAAACGTTCGTTTTATTTATTTAATTATATTTAGATGTCAGGTATGTTTACAGTACGAAAAAGAAAGCGTGAAATTGTTAAGGGTACTGCTAGTATCAAACAATATTTGTTATATATAACTGCCATCAGAAATATCGAGTATTAATCTTTGATAGTAATTTACATGTAATACATAAAGAAGTGTTGTATTTGATAACATTAATTTGTTATTTAAAACTAGTTATTCTCTATTATTGGTGTATGTTTAGACTTCATTTTGTGATCATATATCTCATGGTTCTAGCAGGAAAACATATATAAACCGTACGCGTCTCTGTGTTTCTTAATAAACGAATCTTAGCGTTAAAACATGATCTTAATTTTTTGTGTATGTGCTCAGGTGCTGAGATCGAGCCAATTTTGCTTATGATGAACAGAGAAATGGCGATAATTGAGTTGTTTTGATTAAAGTAAGCTCTGTATTCATCGAAATTGATTACTATTTATTCAGTGACTTCTTAGTTGAATAATTGACATAAGTGTTGCACTTTTCCTTCCTTGAATGTACGTGGTTATGGGTTAGGGGTTAAAGGTTATAGTCAGGGGTTGGGGTTAAGATTTAATGTGACAGTTTAGGAAAACGGATTATAGATAATCTAAGGGTTCCAAGTCCAATAACCACACATTATTTCGAAACCAAGTATTAGTGTTTTGCTTGCTCTTGCACACTGTTGATAGCAAAATGAGGTGTAGATGGCATAAGAAAATGTAAATATCATACGAAATTTACATTTAACAAATATAACAAACAGAGGCGGTACATGTTATAGAAAAATACATAAATTGACCATTTTACTGACGGTTTTCGGTTTCTGTCTATGTAATCTTACTTCACTGTATGATTTTAAGTTTAACCACTTTTGAAGTTTCAGAGATATCTTCTGATGAATGTACTTTTAATTAGGGATTATTCTTGAATTACATTTTGAAATACTATTCTAGAAGAGTACCAATAAAAGCACAGGATGTAGGGAGATGAGTGGGTTTAACTAGTCTAGGTTTGACTTTCAAACTGTATTGATTTGATTCAAGATGAAATTAGATTCATTAAGTAGTTTAAACTCCGTTTTCATTAAAAAGCTATTACATGAAATAACTTTATTTTCCTAATAGTTCGAAGTAATGCATTAATAACAAAGAAAACGTTAGAGATTTACAAGGAAATAAGCCAATGGTAAATATAACTCCGACCACATGTCTACCAATGCTTGTGAGACATTTCTGGTCAGAAAGTATTTCCATATAAAAACTTCACCTGAAAAGGTTCAGCTTAATAAGGCATTCATAAAACAAGTATGCATATATGTAGCTACATTATTTGTATAAATAAAATTACTATATAGTAAACATATGTCTATGCACACACACACACATATATATATATATATATATATATATATATATATATATATATGTGTGTGTGTGTGTGTGTGTGTGCATAGACATATGTTTACTATATAGTAATTTTATTTATACAAATACATATACGTATGCATATACATAGACGTAATTCTGCCTGTATGTGGATATATTGATACGTATATATATATATATATATATATAGAGAGAGAGAGAGAGAGATATACATACCCGAAACACTTTAATCCCCGAAACAGTTTTTCATGGAAAACAACTGATGATCTCTTAAATAATGTTAGAAGCGAAGTAATATAATTACTGAAAAAGTTAAATTTACTTACATGAGTGATTTTCCACTGAACGACTTGGGACTTAAGTTTTTTTTGTTTTTTTTTGTTAATATAGTTTTAATGGTTGAGAAACTTCCAAGACTATATATATATATATATATATATATATATATATATATATATATATATATAGTCTAAAGAAGTTTTGAGTCATTTATATTCATACATATATATATATATATATTATATATATATATATATATATATTATATATATATACGTAATATTAATATACAGTAATCTGCTTTTTGTAAACATGTATATAAATATATATGTATTTACATATATATATATATATATATATATATATATACGTGTTGACTAAAAACTAATTTTTTATATATTAATGTTACGTATATATATTATATATATATATATATACGTAATATTAATATACAGTAATCTGCTTTTTGTAAACATGTATATAAATATATATATATATTTACATATATATATATATATATATATATATATACATGTTGACTAAAAACAGATTTTTTATATATTAATGTTACGTATATATATATATATATATATATATATATATATATATATATATATATATATATATATAAGCCAATGCAAAATATAACTCCGACCACGTGTTTACCTATGCTTGTGAGAAATGTCTAGTCACAAATTATTCCCATTTTAAAACTTCGCCTGAAAAGCTTTATAAGGCATTGACACCACCAGTATGCATATATGTAGCTACACTATTTGTATAAATAAAATTAATATATAGTAAATATATGTCTATGCACACCCACACACACATATATATATATATATATTTACATACACATATATATATATATACATATACATAGACGTAAATGTGCATGTATGTGGATATATTGATACGTATTGATATTTGTGTGTATACTTAATATTAATATACAGAAAACTAAATGTTGGCAACATGTATATAACTATATATGTATATATATATATATATATATATATGTATATATATATATATATATATATATATATATATGTTGACTAAAAGCAGATTTCTATAAAATAATGTTACGCATCTGGTTTATTTAATCATTCTCTTAACCAACTGGGAATACCTTTTAAGTTATGTAGCACTTTTAAATATTTTAAATATATAACACTATATCTCTGCCCGGCTTCGCACTTTTTCATAAGTTTAATTACTGAGTCCCATTCTCTGAAAAACCCTTATCTCTCCCACCGGACACGACTTTTTACTTCAATTTCAATATTATCATTGCCTCTCTCCCTAAATCCGTCTTTAAATTACGACCCCCCTTTTTTTCTTCCTTTCCAAATAATAATTTTACTCTCAATTGACCTAAATCGACCTAATCTCTCAACTACGGTCAACCCCCACTTACAGGACGTAGCATATTCAAAAATAACTTTATCACCAGAACCCCCTCCCACTCCTATTCCACTCCCTTTTCTATCAGTTGTCATGCTCTGTTTATCTAACCCTCCTACCATTAGCTCCAACTTAATCTTTCTTTCCTACCTCCTTATTTGACCTTGATTTTAACTTAGGGCTTCTTTCAGAACAACTTCAATTCTCCATCGCTACGTCATTCACTTGGAATTCTCTTCGGCTTTGGAAGCTTTCTCTAAATGGCCAGATATCTTGATTTTAATTCCGTTTAAGTACGCTCTAGCTACGATTTTGAACTCAATTTTCACCATTAGATTTACTTATTTGTTTACGCCTTCCTATGATGATTATACGAACATTTATCTTTTCCATTGAAACCCTCTTCCATTGGACACCTTATCGGCGGACAATTACCACTCGGACAAACCCAATATCTTTTTACTCGAACTTTTTTCTCACCCATCTTTTTCAAATATTTGTTCAAATGTTGAACTTTGGCTTTTCTATTGCCAACTTATATATATAATTCCTCTGATGATAAGATCTCGATCTTTGAAAAGCCTTGGCTTAAGGAAAGAACAATGAATATAATTTTATTACAGAATATACCTTGCTTTGAACATTTGAAGTCTGGAATAACTTTGGACATTCGTGCATGTTTATCACTCATCGTCCATTTAAAATTATAATTGCTCTATCTCGTATATTGAGCTTTTACTATTTCACTATAGGTTCTTTCTACTAAAATTTTTACTTTTATTTTCTTACTTATATATATATATATATATAAATTCAATAACTATAGCATACCATCATACACTAATACTTTCTCTCTCTCTTTCTCTCTCTCTCTTTGTATATATGTATATACAAGTGAATAATGACTTACTGTTAAATGTAGTACACGTGTTATTCATTGGATATGGGCTTAATCGTCGAGCGTTTACAAGATCTGTTTGCAATTATGTTGATCAAGTCAACAGTACCCAGTGAACGAACAAGTATTAAGTAACAATGCCGCGAATACCTGCTTTTTATATAGATAGACATAATACGATATACAAGCCCTTTCTATAAAGTATCCGACATCTTAAAAATAGCTCCCGTGTTCTTGCACAGACTTAGCCCACCGATCAACTAACTGCTGAAAACACCTCTGGAAGTCTTCGTTTGGAATGGTGTGAATCTTCATTGTTGCGTTAGATTCAGAAGGTTTTTGGAGAAGATGCGATGAGTGTAATACTAATTTAGGAGTGGTACAACCGATTCAAAAATGACCGTATATCAGCTGAGAGTGACCAGCGTGCTGGCAGGCTCAAAACTGCTCGGAATGCATCTGTTTTTGTAGAAGGTGCGAGAAAAGAGAGAATTCGGAACGCGACGGCGGAGATAAACACCATTAAAAAAGAAGACTTACAGAGGTATCTCCGGCAATGGGTGGATCGCTGAGTTAAGTGTGTGCAAGCACAAAGGGGCCAACTTTGAATGGGATTAGGGTCCCACCCCCATCACGCATTTGAAATAGTTTTCTGGCATAAGTTCGGATATGTTTCAGACAGGCGTCGTATATGTCTAAAATCATGCAAAGACGGAGCATGTTATGTCGCCACAATAGCAAACTGCGATGACACGAAACGTATAAGTATCGAAGCTAAATGTCTGACGAAATGACATCGGCAAGTATACGATTGCATTTCTGTTTCAAAATATTGATTTATGTGTCAATTTACTTATACTAATACCTGTTAAATATTCAACAGTATAATATAACTGTTTTATTAAAAGTTATGTAATATTCTATAAATATATTATTTGGATTATTCTTATTATTTTTCTACTCTGGGATGTTATTATTTAACTGTTTCAGTCGACGCAATCTCCAGCCGTCGACAGATGAAACTGTATACCGTACTCTGGAATATATACGGGATTTTCAACTGACTATTATTTTTAATCCACAAAGCAAGGTTGTATTTTCTTATGTCAGTCATCACTGGGGAGAATTGTTAATTGAGTAATTTTAATTTAATTATTAGTTAATATAGCTTCTAGTAAGGATTCACCTTAAACTTCCAGTCGACTGTAAAATATTCTGAAATATAATTATTCTATGCATTTTTGGTTGTGGCTGTAGAAATAGAAAGTTATCGTTCCGTAAAGTGTTGTACTGATGCACAGCGTACAGTTAAAGTTAGCATTTTCTATGAGGAACTAACGAAATTCTAACATTTTTGTACATCGTTAATGTTGGAGATGTTCTTTCTCCTGCTGTTTACTAAATGGTTCAAGCAGTGTGTAGCTGACAACATACATCACACTGTAATAATCTGGGATAGCGAGAAGACGTTTCCGAGAATAGAGATGATTGATGCGCCAATAGTGTCAGACGGACTTGTAACAACCTCGAGTGGCGTTCACATACACCAAGCTATGAACTATTGATGCAGGATATTTGATGAGGAATTTGATATCAATGAAGTGGTATGATTTCTCAGAAAATGACAGATCGAGCAAATCATCTTCTCTTTTCACTGTAAAACATATTGACTGCGGGCAACCAATATTGCCTTGTTATCCCAATCATTCAACATATATGAATAAATGCCTAGTTTTATGCAGTTTAATTTACAAGGTGAACATCGACCAGTTTAAAATCAGGGTGTTACCTATACTAAACCTTACGAATACACCTACCTCTTTTCTAATAGTGTCTATAACAAGGGAAAACTTAGAAGAGTACACATACTAACTGTTGTGGCATTGAAGGGTCGATAATAGATAAGACTACACGGTGGTATATTTACGTCTGTATTAACAAACGTAGAGTATAGTAAGATACAGAAAGACTGATTCGAGACTGCATCGAGACTTTGTCATACTCTGTTCAATACATAATGTTTGGACGAGTTCATTTAGTCACGAATAAGGTAGATAACAATCACATAATTACACTATCATACTATATAACATTTCAATGTTTACTTTATGTTATCCACATCAATGGTAAACACCACTGGAATAACAATGATCATTGTGTTTAGAATTAATATTTGTCATACCCTCCGTGACCATTTTCTGTAGTATTGGTAATATAATCATGTCAATAGAAAATTCAGGTGTGCATATGATTAGCAAACTGCTGTAGAAAGTGATTTGAATGGAAATAGTTTAAATTAATTCGTAAATAGGGCTCAAGAATTATAGTTAATGAGAGTTTTCATTTTATGAAATTGCTGACATAAGAAAGGAGTGTTCAGCCTTTAGATGTTTACTCTTAGATGCTTAATTAGACCGCGACAAAATACATACACTCGAGAAAGTACAGAGAAAGAATTAAATACAGGTGACTTTAGGCAAAATATGAAAGGTTTCAACATTCATTAGAAATTAGAGAAAGAAAAAGAAGAACACATCCGAAGTTGACATTGACTCGAGAAGATATAACATTTCAACTTTATTTGGCCTCGAAAACAGAAAGAAAGTATGTGAAATGTAGAGTAATCAATTACAATCAAATATATACGCAGATGTGTTGCATATTTTGGCAAGTCTGAGGGATAGTACCATCATGAACGAGCATATACTAAATTACTATGAAATAAGAAAGTAATGTCGGGGAAAATGGGCTAATCACAAGAGAACTGATACTGCATAAATCCATCAAATAAAGATGATGTTATGCTTCAGAGGATGGTAAAAACGGTAAAGGTCGCATAGCCTGGATGCGCACGAGTTTCGTTGCCGACATCGCACACTGCCCATGGCCGTAGCGGCGGTGATCCGGGCTTCAAAAAACTGTGTTGTCGCTGACAACAGCGATGAACGTGTGACCGTGGAGGGCACCTTATTGGATTTAGTGAATCGTACTCCTGAGTACGACCCAATGCTGTTGGGGAGAACCGTACCGAGCGGTTCTCCGACCGGGAAAGGGGGTTGCACAACCGAGTGCGCCCCAGTCGTGAGGAAGGAGGTCGCACCGAGCGGCACTCCAAGTCCGGTTACTCCCTTGTCGGCGGGTTGCACACCGAGTGCGCCCCAGTCGTGGAGGTGGGGTGCACACCCGAGTGCGCCCAAAGTAGGTCGGAGGGTGGCACACCCGAGTGCGCCCAAAGTAGGTCGGAGGGTGGCACACGCGAGTGCGCCCAAAGAAGGTCGGAGGGTGGCACACCCGAGTGCGCACCAGTCAGTTCGGGGAATGTCGTGCCGAGCGACATTCGAGTCGTAAAGGTGGGTGGCACGCACGAGTGCACCCAGGGAGATGTTGCCACGCCGGACACCTCCATGTCGGACGATATGATGTTCGGAAAAGGGACTGTAATACCTAGAGTAATAATTTCCCAAGAAGATGTTTTTGCCAGTTTCAAAAACACGTTATTTACGTTACCTCAGGTTAAACCAGTACGAAAGTGCACTTCACTAGATTTACAGGTATCGCAAAAATCGTATAGGCCGAATATGTTTCTAGGGTGCTCCTCTGGGGAGTCGGAAACTGACTCATCAGAAGAAGAAATGAGGAGGAAGACGGCAGAAACTAGAAAAGCAGAAACAAAACCGAGGAAGACATTTAAAAACGTTCCTGCTGGGAAAAAGCGAATGGCCAGCCCTGGACAGTTCCGAATCGCAGATTCCAGCAAGGCAGAAACTACAGATGGAGAAGACTCAGGAGAGTCAAACCGCACAATTGGAGCCTCAAACACAGAGGAACCCAGAAGATTACAGGCGGCTCTTCAAGGAAAAGTATCAAAGCCTCACAGATGGTTGTACGATGAAGCTGATATCAGGTACCTTGAAGAGTCTGCAAAGCAGAATTGTGTCCCTAATCACTTTGGACGCAAAGACGAAAGGGTTCACTGGCGTACTAAAGGACAGAATGATGGAGATGTTGGTTGATCTCAAGATCCCAGCAACATACGTCTTATAGTAAAGTTACACAATGTGGGACCTGTTGCTCCCGAACCAGCAAGAAGCGTAAAGATTAGCGAAGGGGGACTTGGTCTGGAAAGGCATCAGGTTCTGGCCGGAATACCTAAACAAAAGACGTGCGAATATAACTATTCTCGGCGTCCCATGCTGCGTCAGCTCCGAACATATAGGAGCTGTGATGTCGCAGTATGGTGACGTCGACGGTGTGTTCCCGGTTCGTGGTCCCCGCCATACTCTGACGGGGGATTATCAGTTAAAGATGCGATTGAACTACGAGGTGTTCCTGAAAATCCCAGCAAAATGCGAGCAGTGGGCAATGTCTATTATAGTTGAGGGACGGAGACCTTATTGTTGGCAATGTAAAAAGCCAGGGCATATGTCCAAAGCCTGCCCTCAGAGGAAGACAGGAGGATCCACTGCCACGGAGCCCTTGAATCAAACCAGCAAACCAGCAGAGGTACCAGCACAGGCAGAAAAGGCAGCTTCCAGTAAATGAAGCACAGTTGCATCCAAAAAGGGGAACACACCCAACCCTGGCCCCACAATATTTCAGGGAAAAAGAGTTATCGCCACAGCAATCAAAAGAAAATTTGCAACACCCTCGTCGGAGTCAGATGATGAAACAAAGTCTGGAGGGGAGCATATGACAGTGGAGGGCACCGAGCCACAGAAGCCTAGAGAAAAGGACCAGAAGGCGAAGAAGGTGAAAGAGGCTGTTGAAAATGACCCCAAAGTACCGGAAACAAGTATGGAAAGCACTAATATTGCTCAAACCATATAAATCCAATCTCCATCTCCCCTCCCAGAGACGGTTGAGCAAAACAACCCTCCCCTCTTTAACACCCCCACCTCGAATAGTCCTTAGGCTATGGAATCAGTAACGGAAATAGAGGATAAGGAGGGAGCGGTCGCAAAAGAGAGGAAAGAAAAAAACAACTCCAAACCAACATCCACCGCTTCAACTAAAAAGGAAAAGTCGAAAAAGATTATGTTCCTGCCTGGGGAGAGGATCTGTGAGGCACATGCCTCGCAAGTCCAATCCGATTTGAATGGCAAGCAGCGACAGCACTTGATGCAATTGGAGGCGTTCACCCATGTCCGAGGAAAACGGGTAGACAATCCTTCCAACTTCAAGGATGCTCTCATGATTACTTCGTTTGTCCGCCAAGACAAGGGTAGTAGGACGAAGGCATTATGGAGAATGATAGAGGCAGGAAAAGTGGCTATACCGAAACTGAAATTGGTCGATGAGGAGCACCGCTCGTTATCTAAACAAGCATCTAGATGTCCGGGGAGGGTCCCGATTAATATTCACCCCTCATTTTTTCGGGCGCTAAAATTGTTTTTCCCCTTGGACGTGGGAGGTGTGGCAAGAGACGGACGGATTTCGTCCGAACTGCTGACCGGCAGTCTCGGTCAGGCCTTCGGCGTCCTCACCCCCGAGGACTTTAGTCCCGTTTGTAACACTGATTAGGAGTAATCATGGCTTAAAACTTGGCTACATTGAACGTGAGGGGCATGAGATCTCGAAGCAAGGCTATTCGCGTGCTGAGGGATCTCGTGGCGCTGTAGGTAGATATTGCTGCGATCGAGGAGACCCACTTCTGTTAGTACGGGGAGTGTGATGTGCTGACTGATGACTTTGAGTTATTTTCAGCATATGGCAATGTTCGTAGTTGTGGTGTCTCTTTGCTAGTGAGAGACACTCTGTCAGCGACAGTGCGCGTTGTTCATACGGATGTGGAAGGGCGGTTGGTCGTAGTTGATGTTGCCATTGACAGCAGTAAGTTTCGGATCGTTGAGGTTTATGCGCCTAACACTGTTGGTGTGAGGGTTTCCTTTTTTCGACGGTTGGAGACGTTTCCCGGGGGTCCGGAACGTGTAGTATTAATGGAGGATTGGAATGCAGTCCTTAACCCCAAGATAGATAAGGTCGGGGGTAATAGAGGGTCAGATAGGTGTGATAGCACTCTGTCTGACCTGATGGGCTCATGCGATCTTGTCGACAGATTTCGCGTTGATTACCCAGGGCGGGAGATGTGGACGTGGAATACTAGCGCGGCCTTCTGTCCGAGTACTTACTTGGACAGAATGTTACTTAGAAGAGGCGACATAGATTTCTTATCTTGTCCCACGTTCACTTGGTTAGGTCATTCGGACCATAAATTGGTTATGGCCCGTTTGAATTTAAGCGATAGGCCTAGGTTAGCTGGGTACTGGATATCGAATACCTCCTTACTAGAGATATCCGACTTCCGGGACAAGCTTACATTACTACTTCAGCGGAGTTTAGTGGGGGAGGTTATCGGGAGTAGTTGGTGGGTTAAAACTAAGGCTCACGTTAGACGGTTTTGTGTCCGCTATAGCCAGCGCCTCGCTTGAAATAGGGCTAGGACACAGAAGCGTGTAGAATATAAGATGACCCGGGCGGTGGCTGGGGGAGATACCCTAGAGATAGCCTTGATTAAGGGGGACCTCAATCGCTTGGCTAGCGAGCGAAGGTCAAGTAGTTCGAGCTAGGTTAAAGAGAGTCTCTAACGAAGCTGTGAACGTTGACGCTGTTGAGCGTAAGGCTGCTTTACGTCGTTGCTCGGATGGGTATATTCGGAAGGTGAATAACCTGGAAGGACATACCCTGGTATAAACTCGTGAGGTTTGCGAGGGATTCCGCGAGCATTTGGAGGATCGCTTCGCCCAACTACCCAGACTCCGCGGCCAGGAGTTTGGCAGCTATTTGGCTGACTCGCCCGCCTCGAAGTGGCCCGAGCAGCTAGCTGTGATGGGGACGTTACAGAGGGTGAGATCATTACTGCGTTGAAGCAGGTCTGCTACAACAAATCTCCAGGACTCGATGGTCTGCCGTACGAAGTTTACTTGAGGCTGTCGCCCATGTTTGTTCCTCATCTGAAGGATGTGTGTAACCACTGGTTCGCTCAGGGCTCGATCCCTGGGCAGGTTACCAAAGGAGTGGTCACATTGGTGAAGAAGGGGGCCAACGTGGAGTGGGGGATTTCGATCGTTATAGGCACATAACTCTGCTAAACACAGAGTTAAAGATTTTGGCCCGTGTTCTTTGCGAATCGTTTGCAGGCTGTTATCGCTGACTTGATCGAGCCTGAGCAGAACTATGCTGTGAAGGGGAGGTCAATTCAAAACAATTTGCATCTGGTGCGCACGATCCTAGAGGGTATAGAAAGCGACACTGAAGCCGCGCTGATCAATTTAGATCAGTCCAAGGCTTTCGATAGGGTCGACCATGGTTTTTTGGAATCTGTTCTAGAGGCTGCCGGTTTTAATCCGGACGTCCGCAAGTGGGTCTCTATTCTGTATCGTCTTCCGACGGTAGCGGTGCAAGTAAACAGTAGGCTTTCGAAGTCGTTCGTTGTGTCTCGTTCGGTGCGTCAGGGTTGTCCGCTGTCGCCCCTGCTTCAATGTCCTGGCGTTGGAGCCCTTCCTTCGCAAATTAAGGGGCGGGGCGGCTACAACAGTCCTTCGCGGAATCGCTATCCCTCCTCACTATGCGCGACTCAGGATTTCCGCGTATGCCGATGATGTCACCGTTTTTGTGTCCAGCCGTGAAGACATAGAAGCGGTGATTAAGGCGCTCGCTCGGTACGAAGACGTGACAGGGGCACTTGTCAACCGCAGCAAGTCCAACTGCCTGCGGTTGGCTGCCTGGAGCGGAGAGACCGCACTTCCAGGTGACTTCAGCTGGACCGATGGCCCGGTTTGGATCCTTGGCGTTTGGTTCGGACCGAGTTTCCAGCTGGAGAAGAATTGGTCGGAAGTACAGTCAAAGGTCAAATCGTCTGTGAAACTTTCCTTGAAGGGGAGAGCGGAGGCGTGCGCCACTTACGTATTTCCTCTTATCCTTTACCGACTGTCTGTACTTCCTCTGCCCGCGGACCGCCTTCTTGCTTTCACGCGCTTGCTCTTTTGACTTCTGTGGAAGGGGCGGAAAGAATACGTCCGCAGTCAGGTATGTACGCAACGTCCGTGCGATGGCGGCTTGGGGATGCCTGACTTGGCAAGTCATAGACATGCCGAGAGACTGGCTTTCATAAGTCGTACTTTGACGGAAGACGCTCCGTGGGTCCCTGCGGTTAAGAACGCCTTTCCCAACCTCATACCCGACCACCTAGTCGAAGGTCGACGTAAGCCGAAAGGAGAGTCGCTGTTCGTCACCGAATGTCGAGCTGTGCTTAAAGCGTTGCTAGGGTCAAGTGACCTTGTCCGGTCTAGGAAGAGATTGTATCGTGGTCTAGTATAGGGGTCCGCTTCGGATCCGCTTGGAAGGCGGCTTGGATTGTCGACGGAGGAGGCTCGCTCCCAGTGGAGTTGGGCGCCAGGCCAGAGTTATCTCAACAATTCTGAGTACTCTCTGACCTGGCGACTTGTTCGGAACGCACTGTCCCTCTATGGCATATTATGCAGGGATGGCATAAGGGACGTTCCCTTGTGCCCGCGCTGTGAGGACAATGAGGAAGAAATGGCCGAGCACGTCTTCTTCACCTGCAGAAAATTACGTCTACTCTGGGAGTATGTCAGAGAGGTAACGGCTCGCATCGACGCCGAGCAGCCGATGGTCCTGGATGTAGCATTCGTCATCAACAATGTAGGACCGCCGTAGTCTAGAGAGAAGCGAATGTTGTTTCTTGTGATCCTGGCAGTAGCTAGGTTAGTGACGTGGGTTACACGTCTACATGAGGTTCATTGGGTTGGATCTGTTTCGGATCGGGATCTGGTACGTTACATAAAGCATCAGCTTAAAGTAAAAATCAGATGCGATTGGAAAAGATTACATCGCATGGACTTTAATAGAAGATGGGTGCGCAACACTAGTGTGTGCATCCGACGAGGCGCCAAGTTTGAATACGTTTTCCTCCTTAGCATGATGCAGACGGTACTGGGTCTTACGTAACCCAGCCCAATGTAAATTCAAAGTCTTAGCCTAGTTGAATCTTAGCTAGTAGGTATAAATGATGTGCTGTCCCGATTTTGTTTTTGCCGGCACTAGAGAGCTTCCAAAGATGCCCACTCTACATATTTATTTTGTCCCCGGCTGATGAAATCCTTGGCAACATGATCTTGGAAGACGCCATCCATTCCCGTACCCAGATCCTGATTAAATTATTTTCAGAACGACCCACTTTATTCCCACTCCAATTTAGGGGTCGACCTGCTTGTTTTCGGCCTTGAGCCGGAAAACTGTGGGCGGTTAACACTTAGCAAGAAGGTAGGGAGGGCCCTACTAACCATCCTTATCATTTTATTTGGTTCTTTATTTTTCTTTCTTTTTTGGGTTTTTTTAATGTGTTATCCCACTCCCACGTTATTTCATGTTTTCATGTTTCATTTTGTGGATATTTTAAGTAGGATTAAGCCATAGAGTGACTGCGAATTTTTTAGTGCAAATGTCTAGCTTAGGGTAAATTAGGTTTTTTCATTGTGCCTTTTTTGTTTTTTGAAAAAATAAAAAATGTCATTGTCTTTGTGTTTTGCAAATGTGAAATAAAAAATGTTTTTAAAATGTTGTATGAATGTCACAATGACCCCCGACCCCCACCTTCCCCCTCCACAGTGGGTTTTTATGCCTAAGGTGGTATGCATTCTGGTAATGTAATTTTAACTCTAGGAGTTAATGTTTTCCAGGATGCATCCATCTAAATAAATTCTTGGCCTTTTGGCTAAGATAAAGTTTAGTATATGTTCCGATGGATACTGCACCCAATAGATTGGTATTGTCTTGGCCTTCGGGGCTTGATTTACGCCGATCTATGGGTCTGTTCTGTGCAGTTTTAGGAGGTCCACCCTTCCAGGCTTCGCCTCCTTTCTTTGGGGAGGCGTAAGTTTATTGCTTACTGCCTGAGACGCCCCTACCGGGAAATGCCGACGGGGCTGCCTAGGCAATTTTTAAAACCCTACTTTCCCGACCCGACCTTGGGTCACATCTTACTTGTGGGAGTAAGATAAAAACTGGCCTTGTGCCTTACCTCTAGAGAGGAGTAAATCCATACTCTACTCAGTTCTTGGATGCACCGTTCCTTACTGCACATCCGTAGAAGTAAAAAATCACCCACTGCATTACTGCTGTACTTTCTGCTGATACACTTTATTGTTAATTATGTTCGTGTCATTTTATAAAGACCACAACCATCAATAAAACGATAATCGCTGTTACCGCGACAGCCCTACAAATGAGAGTATTAAGATGGATTAAGCTACAGAATTAGAAGCGAAACCCAGGTAATAGCAGATGATGTAGATGCAAAATGTTAAGAAAAAAACCCTGTTAATTTTACTCTTCATTACTTGAGCTATTTTTGAATCTATTGATCAATTGCTGTCATAAATTACAATCGCCCCCATTGGTATTTGCATAGTTTACAACACTCAGTAACGGTTAACACCAATGACACGTTGCTGCATCCAGAAGTGACGTAATATTAGACATGATCCTTTACGCATGCTACATTATTTGTCATAAATATACATTTTTATTAGATACATTACTTCGAAATATTGTTGTAATACAATGATAATCAGAGATTATTGACAGGTTATTTTCTACAACTCCAGAAAATGTATTGACATTTGGAATTTTTAGAGTTTAGTTTGTGTATGATTTTTTATACAATTCAATTGATCATAAGGAAAAACTTGAAAACGTCGTTTAAAATAGTTAATTACCAGAACTTTGCGGATTTCCTGTAATGACTTCCTTTTTTTTCAAATTTTTTTAAGAGTGTTATATTACACATGATCCTTGGCATATATACACTAATTAACGCCCTGAAAATAAAATTTAGTAAATGCACTGTTCACTCAATCTCACACAACGTGACTCTTTTCTGAAATTGCATCGTCAGGATAGCAAGGGAGTCTTTTAACGTGTGATCATGACTTTGTTTTGCTTCCACCCTTCATCTCCGAGCATCTTCGTGTTAAACAATATAATAGTAAACTCAGTATTAGTCATTTGCAATAGACATAAATAATGTGAAAGAGAAATAAAAATACACCTCTTGGACGTTGTCTATTTTTCTTATTGAACTGGCTTTGCAAAGTAATATTTTCCTGATTCAAACAATCTAAACAGAAAGCCATATCTTACTTACGGACTCACTATTTAATAGTATATATATATATATATATATATATATATATATATATATATATATATATATATATATATATATTAGAGGTTTATGTAGTTTGCTTGAAGCCTTGTTTATTAGTATATAGAAATGTGATACGTAGAAGGCAATACAATGCAGAGGTGTGACGGATAGACACAAGTTGGAGCAAATAAGACATATACTGGTGGAACAAATTAAATAGTTTCACCCTTAATAAAATGTATACATACACATATATATATATATTTATTGATCATAATTATTTAATTTTTCTTAATTTTTTATTTTTCCACAAACACACATATATCTGTCTATCTACACACTGTTACAATGTTATGTAACACCTGTATCAAGATGGTCTGGTGGAAACTCTGTATGATATAATATTTATAATATTTCGGGAACCTTCCCTTTTTTCAGAACCATGCTCAACTCAAGTTCAAGCGTGCATATGAAAGTGCCGTAGGATGCAGTCTCGCAGAAAATACCGGTTACATTTGAATTTCAAACCAGATTAAAAAAAAACAACTTTTTTATTTATTTATCCATTTTTAATATTTTATTCATCTATTTTTTATCTAATTTATTTATTCATCTATTTACCTTCATTACACTTTTTTTGTTTTTACTTTTTAGAATTTTTCCTTTTTTTTCGTAAAATTTTAAATTCTAATATAATTTAAACCAAGTTTATTCGTTTACATAAATATGTCGGTTAATACTCTCATTAAACATTGCATTATCTATGTATTTACCTTCATCTGTTCGTTTTAAATAATTGTGTATATTAATATTTAGTTCATTTATTTTTTGAATTTTATTTTTAAATATGTATATTGGGGGCGTCTGATGAACAGTAATGTTGAATTAATTAATAAAATATACATATTTAAAAAATAACATAAAATATATAAATGAACTAAATATTAATATACACAATAATTTAAAACGAACAGATGAAAAAAATTAGATGAATAAAAAAATTAGATAAAAATAGATAAATGAAATATTACAAATATAAATTAATTCATTAAAAAAAAAGATTATTTTATTTTTGAATCTGGGTTGAAATTCAAAGTTAACCGGTATTTTCCGCGATACTGCATCCTATGCCACTCTTCATGTGCACGCTTGAACTTGAGTTGAGCACGGTTCTGAAGAAGAAAAGAGTTCCCGAAATATTAAAAATATTATATCATACGGAGTTTCCACCAGACCATCTTGATACAGGTATTACATAACATTGTAACATTGTGTAGATAGACAGATATATGTGTGTTTGTGAAGCAAAATGAATATATATATATATATATATATATATATATATATATATATATATATATATATATATATGTGTGTATGTATACATTGTATTAAGGGTTACACTATTTAATTTCTTTCACCATTATGTCTTATTTGCTCCAACTTGTGTCTATCCGTCACACCTCTGCATTGTATTGCCTTCTATGTATCACATTTCTATATACTGATGAACAATGCTTCAAACAAACTACATAAACCAATAGTCTGACACAACTAAAAACAACTGTTTCAACTCTCGGAAAAGCGTGCAACGATCGGCTGCCAGATTAATTTCCTCAAACGCTGCCTTAAATACAACATCATAACCAACACCATCAAATACATGCATCTACCCACATGCTTCCGCCTACCTAAACTGAATACCTTACGTGACTTCATACGCAGGTTCTGCATAAAAAAAACTCCTCCAACACTTGCGCCACATATTACATCAGCATATTAGTAACGTGACTACTACCAAAGCCGAACTTAGCATACCAGACGAGCAGAAACACCTCGAGACTATTACAATAATATACCGATGCTATCACTCCACTGTTTATACCGAAAAAATAAGACTCACAAACAAATTCACATGGTTCATCAACCATAACAACCATACACCCTATCACAAACTCAAAAACAACCTGTCCCATAATAACAGCAAACAACATACAATATCCCACCTCGTCACAGACTTAACAGACTCCTATTACGAGAGGAAAAAGAGCTTTTTAGCCTTGGACCCAAATTCATCACTACTGTAAGAATCAACAACAACACCAAGCACAACATAGAGGCACCATTTTGCAGGACAGCTTACCACCTCAAGTGGCTGGCCACCATCAACAACACTGCACATGACAACAACACCGCCAAATGACCTGTATACCAACTTGATCACCCACTACATCCACCACCCAATAACCGCGAGCTAGAGCCGAAACTCATACGTCTAAAACGTAATACACTCTCTATCATACAACAACAACAGACAACCATTATACCTAATTGTACAAGAACACAACGAACCACACTTCAAAATTTAAGAGATAAAGACCTTGTCTCCCTACCCTCTGACAAAGGGGAATAATTATGTGTTATCTCAGGTGACACCTACGACACACTAGCATTCACCCACCTTAGCAATGCCACGCCCTACACACTCACTTACACATTACTTCCGAACAAATTAAGAACACGATTAATACAGCCTGGACCAACATTTGCAAAAAAAGAAACATCCCTAATAGCGACAGATACAACCTAATTACAAGAAACAGTAAACCTCCTACTTTCTATCACCTCATAAAGACCGGCATTACTACACAAATAAGACACATAGCATAGTATCCAGCATTGAAGGACCACTATACAAGGTCTTCTGGCTCCTCTTCCATCTACTTAAACCCCTACTTCTAACCTTCCCCAGACATTTCAGCTGCTCGGATGAAGTCATCCAGAGGTTACATCTACTACCACCAGAACAGCGTAAATTGAACCGATATGCCTTCAGCCTTGACGTGGTCGCCCCCTACACATATGTACCCGCATCCCCAGCAGTAGACATAATTACTGACTGCATCTCATCCAGCGACCTCTATTGCTTCGGCCTCACCTCCACTGACATACATGAACTCCTTAATATAATAATAGACAACACATATTTTACAGACAAACAAAACACATATAAACAAATAACATCACTGCCTATGGGTGCCAGCCTCTCGGGACTGCTCGCTATTGCTTTTATGGATAAATGAGAACGCCATGCCCTCAACTCGTGTCACTCCCCTATCTTCTTCACACGATACGTGGACGACATTCTTATCCTTTCATCGTCCCAAGAAGAGGCTAACATTATATTCGACGCATTCAAGAACACTGACTAACACATAGAATTTACAATAGAACACCCTGAAAACTCTGGATCCTTAGCACATATAGATTTCAGCTTCAACATCTCTGAAGAAGGAGCCTTAACCACTAAATTCTACAAGAATCCCACAAGTAGAGACATATTCATACATTACAGATCAGCACTCCCTCATAAGGCTAAAATAAGCTATGCTAAGAATTAGCTAACTCGCATCCGTAATAAATACAGCATTGAGACTGACAAAACCACCTACAGCGAGAAATTCCAACAGGTGCTAGAGACCAATGGATACCCTACACCCACCATTGAACACCTTAAGAAACCCCGGAAACTCCGAAAACGGACGCAACACGCTCCTTCCGACACCTGCTTCCTGAAGTTGCCGAATTTCAACAGCAGGTACACTACAGATATCCGCAAAGCTATACGAAAGGAAAAAACTCGATATTCAACTAACACACACTGGTCTTTCTCTACGACAACAATTGACAACACGGAACACCAATTACAACAATACTCCCTGTACCCTTGCGAACTGCCCCATGATCACCACAGACAAATGCCACCGTACTTACACTGTATATCGTTTACAGTGCCCCCCATGCAACAAAATATACATTGGTAGTACGGTGAAGATTGATATCTTTGCTACGGAGAGAACCGTTGGCAACTTTCGAATAAAAGAATCGATATTAATAGCCAATCTATCTCCGCAAATAAATCATCGACTCGAATTAGGATCATCATTTCTAGTCTGATATAGTGTCACATCTTACTCTTGTTGTATTGAGTTGATGTTAATTTAACCCTTAAATTAATACTAAATACTAATAATCTAACAAAAACATCACCTTATAATAATAACAAATAATATAACACATAGGTCAAATACTCACTCAACAAATAGAAATAAATAAAATAACAGGAAGAAAAAATAAGATAAAATGAAATAAAATAAATACATGGATGAAGATAAATGAATAAATAAATACTGATAATTAAAAAAAAATGGTTAAGTTAAATAAATAAGTAGATAAATACATTTAAAAAAAATAAATTAAAAAAACTA
>OY744516.1:183750213-183772713 GCA_963556195.1 Sepiola atlantica | reverse complement strand
AAAATTGCTTCTCTGAGAGATACAACTTTATAACTTTCAAGCCTATAGCCAATAATTACTAATCATAAACCGTTTTCGTAATTGAATTCTTTCCATTCATTATTTGTAATCGCCCTATAATATTCATTATCATTTAAATCACAATTTAACCCTATCATTAAACCGTATATTCGAGTGGCATTTTAATTATACAGCATAACTTTAAAACTTCCGAAGGTAAAGTGTGCTGCTTGTTAGCTGATGTAAATATTATTAGAAATATTGCATTTAAAAACAATCCTTATTAATTGTAATTATTATTATGTGTATGTAATCCATGATTATGTGTATTCATATATATATTTATATATATATATATATATATATATATATATATATATATATATATATATATATATATATATATATATATATATCTTTTGACGTCAAGCCACCGGATAAAATGTTAAAATTATCACTGTTTTTTCGCGATTCAGCGTTGGCCGAGTGCTTCTAGATGTCGGGATTTGCGTTGCAATATACTCGGAATCCGGGAGTTCGAATCGTATGACCCGTAGTGAATAGTCATATCTCTATACTGATGAGTCACGATTATAAAGCACGAAACGTATACGTACATAGATAACAAACAGAACAAATATCATATATATATATACATATATATATACAATATATATAATCATTTTCTCTTCAAGTACTTGTTAATACGAAATTTGAAGCATCTGTTTGTATAGTAGATATTAACAAAAACTAAAGATAGGTTTCCAACGGAGTGAAGATCTCCATACGATAAGCAGGTGATTGTATATATATATTTATTATAAATTATGTATGAACAGAAATAAATGAGAACACGATGCAAAGCAGTAGTTGCGATACACAGAACATCTATAGATACATCGTTCCTGTTGAACATGTACATGTTTTGTGTATTTGATATATACTTATAGTTTAATACAGTTGTCTATCCCGTATATCAAAATTATTCTTGTTTTAAACGTCAACATATATGGCAAGAATATTCGCCTTGCTTACCATTCTAATAAACGTAATGAAGTAACATCTTTTTGTTCGTTAATATTTTCACATCAGAAGATTATTATAAATTATTAATTAATATATCAATAAAAACACACAAACATGATAAAATATAATAGTTTATATAATCGGTGGGAATGTGTATATTCAGAGGAGACGATGGATATATTTATTAACATGATACACGTAAGTATGAAATTTAACTGTTAAATAAACTTCCAAAATTGTATATTAACAACTAAGTATATTGTATATTACAACTTGGAAATACACTCTATTTCCTGATTAGAGTTTAATATACGTTGTACGTTTACAATTGTTTGGGCCTACAGTCGGAATTCGGTGTTTAGAAAAAAAAATGCAGCTATTGTTGAATAATGGCCCTGTGGGAACGGACGAATCTTAAGGTATGCGTATCTGTTGGAAATCGTTGGTTTGACTTGCGCGATTTAGTGCGGGTGGACCCGTGCAATCGAGTGCAGAATAAGGCTGTTATCACAGTCGGAGCTCACAGACGTGACAGGGTCACCGCATTGACGAAACCCTAGATCAAGAGTCAATGTGCGCCTGTGCATAGAGGCTCTGTGACGTCACGGGCTTTTGCGTGGGAAGCAGAGTGTTTGCCAGTCTGGGTTTTGGAGGCGAACCTATCAGACGTGAGATTCATGATGTAGTCTGCAACATACATAGGGGAGTTATTTCCCTAAGAAAATACAGGTGAAATATCTCTTTTTCCCCCCTCCACAAATGATTAAGGACTTAAATGACAAATAATTACGAAAGCAGTAATTTGCTCACTCTCTCGACGTTGGTGAATATCTCCAAGCCGATAGATAACTAAGGCCTGTGTTAAAAAGAATTGCAAGTTTAAAATATTCGTTGTCGATTGAGTTGCTCATGCAGCTTTTGCGTTGCAGCGGCGTGGTTAACGACAGAAAAAAAGAAGAAAAAAGTGAATCACGGGACGTCGCACCCCTCCAAGCGACGATGAAAGATTGAAGGTGCAAGAGTAATTCAAAAGTATTCAATTTATATAAGTTATGGTGTTAAAAATGATGAGTAATTAAACGAGAACTGCTACGGCCGTTTCGGGAAAGTATACAAAACGAGAACTGTCACGGTCTAAGCAGGGGCTATGCATCATTATGTTGACAGTTTTTGTTTTTATGTTGCATTCTACTGACTAACTGAGCTTCACACGCTGGTTATTTAATGTAAGCCAACACTTGTTTCTCTACCACAGTTGCAATAAACTTTGCCTACTTTACCTCGTGGGCTTACTATCGAACATAATTTAAACGAAGAGAAGTTTCGTCCAAGAAGTTCCTATCTCTAAAACACGTTTCATCTACCACATGGTTGTTTTCAAATTCGATGTCAAAATGGACTTTTCGTAAAACGCCTACAGTTGTAATCACCTTTTGATTTATTCTATTAATCTTTCCTAATCTTCTTTTAATATACTTTATCATTGACTTGACAATCTATCCACTTAATTAACTCTTACTATAACGTGATAATTAGTGAGTAATTGTAGGTGCAATATAAATAAGCAATTTATAGGTTTGATGTTTGTTCTTGCTTTTTGAATGCGTAAAAGGCAGATAAAAAAGAGTGAAATATGTCGATATAAGTCAAAGCTGACTTCAGTCTAGGGTGTTGATCTCGCGACCGGTATTACAGTTATATCTTGCTACACTGATAATTTTCGGTTCAGATGAAACATATACGTGTGTGGATAATGAATTTTGTTAATATGAATTAGTAGTTTAAGCTTCGTTTTAGGATCACTGTAATGTCAATATCTCTACTATGAAAATGAAAATAGTCTTACTAAAGAAATATTGCAACGGTGTCTTCCCTTTTTTGGATACTCAAATTAGGCTGACTATCTTCCTTTAATGAATATAAGTATATTTTTTCTTTGTGGTATAGGTGTTTCAGTGGGTGTGGGGGGAAGTCAGATAGAAGTCAAAGGTGACTTCAGTTCGGGGTGCTGACCCCGCGAGTGGGTGTACAGCTATGCATAGCTACACTGATATTCTTGGTAACGATATCACATATTATGTAATTTTTGAATAAATATTTATTATAAATAATCATTTACATCTCCTTTGAAAGGAAACCCACTCCCTAAAGGAAATATAAAAAGCTTCTAACTTGCAAAGTCTGATCCTCTTAGTAAAACACTCTACGGAGGTTGACTTTGTTTACTTAATGAAATTGTTATATTTTAATTTCTTTATTATTTCAGTTCGTAGTTCGAATCACGCAATCGGTGGTACAGTTACACTTAGAAATACTGATGATTTTAATTAAGATAAAACATGTGTGTATGTTGACATTGACAATTATCTATTATAAATAATTATTCCAAGTTCTATTGAAATAAAGAGAATTTTCTGAGAAACTTATGAGGAGCTTCTAACTAAAACAATATAGTACAGTCACCCTTGCTTAAACACTCTACATAATCTTACTATGTTCATGTAGATAATATAGATATATTGTGGTTTTCTTTATCGTATGACCGTATAAGTGATCGTGGTGGCAATTATGTAAGATAGAAATCCAAAGTTTATTTCAGCAACGGGTTCTGATCCCGCAATCTTGCCACGGTTAATATGAAGCATATATTTGTTAATATGAAACATATATTTGTGTGGATACAGTAATTAATTATTATAAATATTGGTTAATATGAAACATATATTTGTGTGGATACAGTAATTAATTATTATAAATAATTCTATATATATATATATATATATATATATATATATATATATATATATATTCCACCTCAAAATCCTGGAAGCCATATATATCAAGTCAATCAAAATCTCCCTTAGTAAAAAAAAGGAGTGGCTTTTAGGACTTAATGTTATCAACTTGTGACTCGTTTCCCCATTTTTCTTTTCGGAATTGTTTTTCTTCTCCTAAACTTGTAACTAGTTTTCATTATATATTTTTAGGTTTTAGTCGTATTCAATTACTTCCACGTTAATACTCTGATGAGTGTGGACGAAAGCCGGCTCAGTACATTAATTAATTTCTTATTAATCGTTCCCCTTCGTTTTTATACTTGTTTAATCTAATTCTACTCTCCCTAAAATGTCACAAACGTCCGTATTCCTCGCCGTTATATATATATATATATATATATATATATATATATATATATATATATATATATATATATATATATATTACATACAAAGGTGAGTTGTTTATATAAACGCGAACGATCGTCAGACGGTCCAATCTCCGGTGGTTGAATTCGCTATATATATATATATATACATATATATATATATGTATTTATATATATATATATATATATATATATATATATACATATATATATATATATATATATATATATATATATATTTATATATATATATATATATATATATATATATATATATATATATATATGGGAAGAGAAGGATGAAGGTAATCCGACGTGATTGGAAAATGAAAAAGGAAAACCAAAAAATGGATGTTTTTTTATGTGTACATCAACGTTTCGTCTTTATTTATAAGACTTCATCAGGATGATAAAATAGAGAAAAAATGTCATGCAAGTACAGATACATGTAGAGTAGACATATTGGGAGGAAAAATAAAATGAAATAATGGCCCCTACTGGGTGGACGTCCGTACTTGTTGGAGAAATAGAAATGAATGTTGAAGAAAATGAGTGGGGAAAAAAATGGAAGGATGGGGTGAGCAAAGACTACTGTGGCTCACCCCATCCTTCCATTTTTTTCCCCACTCATTTTCTTCAACATTCATTTCTATTTCTCCAACAAGTACGGACGTCCACCCAGTAGGGGCCATTATTTCATTTTATTTTTCCTCCCAATATGTCTACCCTACATGTATCTGTACTTGCATGACATTTTTTCTCTATTTTATCATTCTGATTAAGTCTTATGAATAAAGACGAAACGTTGATGTACACGTAAAAAACATCCATCTTTTGGTTTTCCTTTTTCATTTTCCCATATATATATATATATATATATATATATATATATATATATATATATATATATATATATAAAGAGAGCGGTTGTTGGAGATTGCGAAACCCTTGCAATTACACATTCACGCGCGGGCAGCCCCTGGTGGGGCACTTATACGTTGAAATCGACGAGAGAGTCCATCATATATATATATATATATATATATATATATATATATATATATATATATATATATATATATATATATATATATAAGTGGAGAACTAAAAGCGAACTTTTTGAAAAGGTAAACCCTATTGTGAAACAAGATCTGCCTCCGTCGCTTTTCTAATTCCTTTTCATGCTGCTACCTATATATATATATATATATATATATATATATATATATATATATATATATATATATATATATATATATATATACATACATATATATATATATATATATATATATATGTGGAGGGGGATGGTATGTAAGGGGTGTTGTGCAAAACTGTATGTGTATAATCCATAAATATCAAATATAACTTAACAATTTTCTAATCGCATTACATGACTATTTCTTAAAAGTAAGATTATCTACTCCCAACATCTGACTGAAATACTGGTGAAACCAACGCAAAATTACGAGGACTGCGACAAGTCGAATAATGCACAAAGCTGAGTCTAGAACTATCCAGAAAATGTATTACATCAAACGAAATCAATGAGGACATAGTGCAGATACATCCTGAGGTTTACTATATGGGACTATAAATATGTAACTTGGGAAATGTACGCGGGGCATTGACACCACAGCAAAAACCATTGTTTAACTCGTCAGAAAATCCCAACCGTCGACGAACAAAGGTGTAACTACCGTATTATTTTGTATAAAGGCCCTTATATGATAGCACTGCCTATTCGCATGAGTTCTGCTGCGGTTTAAACTCTTTAACTAGGATCATGCGGATTAGTAAGCTATTTATGAATAGGTGCCAGAACTGCAGCTGCCAGCGCCGACAATTGATGGCGGTGACATTTGGAACATACGTCTGATTTGATTCCATGCTTTTTTTTAAAGAATACTCAATTAATAATTCGAGATGAATCCTATATTCACAATTTTTAATCTGGATAAAAGATTAGAAGCAACCGTGAAAACTTTGCGATTTTCAACCACCTAATAAATCTAAGTAGTCAACATCTGATGTTTAGACAAACTTGATAAGCCAACATATATTTATAAGCTATACTCTGCAACAGAATATGAATTGAGCAAAAGGAATAACGCACCTGTTCAGGTATCAGAGGTATATACTTCGAATATGATTTAGATATTTTAATCTGGAAATTCGTTATGAACAAACTGAAACATGATTTCACTTCTAGGAAGCTAACTTTATTCATAGCGTTTTTTCAAATGAGTTTTAAATTGAACCTTAGAAAGTTAACCAATTTTGGACTACGAACCATCGTTTCATACGAACTATCTTTATCTGAGAATAATACCATGACACTTCAATGCTATAAACAGTAACGACTAAAATAAAAAACGGTGACAAAAACATAATAAATAACGTTTTAAGTGACATTTTTTGGCTAGCGGTATTGTTCCAAGATTCTTTGTGTGATCGAACTAATTGTGTATTTTAGAGCTATATGAAAGCGACACTAACATTTGGTATAATTAGGTCTGGTCACTATTACAATATATGAAGTTGTCACTCGATTAATTCAGAAATACATACCCTTAATTATCGTCTTACGGTATGTTTTCTTGTAAAATGCTTCAGGAGACCATTTGTATCTATATACATAGGCATAAAACAATGAACATAGAAATACATAATATCATTAAGTTATCATACTCCAGCATTCGGGTCTGTATAAATTCACATTTAGGCTTGAAATTGCGGACATGCATTTTAAACAAAACGTGTTCGCTGTATATCAAGTGTATGATGGTAGTAAACATGGGATTACTGTCTTAAGTAGTGCTAAACACAAGACATATTTGAAGAATCCAATTACATCATACAGGATTGCACAAACCGATCTAATGGATATCCCATCAAGATGGTTTAATCATTATACAAAATCAACAAATACTACTATTATTATTATTATTATTATTATTATTATTATTATTATTATTATTATTATTATTATTATTATTATTAATAATAATAATAATAATAATAATAATAATAATAATAATAATAATAATAATAATAATAATAATAATAATAATAATAATAATAATAATAATAATAATAATAATAATAATAATAATAATAATAATAATAATAATAATAATAATAATAATAATAATAATAATAATAATAATAATAATAATAATAATAATAATAATAATAATAATAATAATAATAATAATAATAATAATAATAATAATAATAATAATAATAATAATAATAATAATAATAATAATAATAATAATAATAATAATAATAATAATAATAATAATAATAATAATAATAATAATAATAATAATAATAATAATAATAATAATAATAATAATAATAATAATAATAATAATAATAATAATAATAATAATAATAATAATAATAATAATAATAATAATAATAATAATAATAATAATAATAATAATAATAATAATAATAATAATAATAATAATAATAATAATAATAATAATAATAATAATAATAATAATAATAATAATAATAATAATAATAATAATAATAATAATAATAATAATAATAATAATAATAATAATAATAATAATAATAATAATAATAATAATAATAATAATAATAATAATAATAATAATAATAATAATAATAATAATAATAATAATAATAATAATAATAATAATAATAATAATAATAATAATAATAATAATAATAATAATAATAATAATAATAATAATAATAATAATAATAATAATAATAATAATAATAATAATAATAATAATAATAATAATAATAATAATAATAATAATAATAATAATAATAATAATAATAATAATAATAATAATAATAATAATAATAATAATAATAATAATAATAATAATAATAATAATAATAATAATAATAATAATAATAATAATAATAATAATAATAATAATAATAATAATAATAATAATAATAATAATAATAATAATAATAATAATAATAATAATAATAATAATAATAATAATAATAATAATAATAATAATAATAATAATAATAATAATAATAATAATAATAATAATAATAATAATAATAATAATAATAATAATAATAATAATAATAATAATAATAATAATAATAATAATAATAATAATAATAATAATAATAATAATAATAATAATAATAATAATAATAATAATAATAATAATAATAATAATAATAATAATAATAATAATAATAATAATAATAATAATAATAATAATAATAATAATAATAATAATAATAATAATAATAATAATAATAATAATAATAATAATAATAATAATAATAATAATAATAATAATAATAATAATAATAATAATAATAATAATAATAATAATAATAATAATAATAATAATAATAATAATAATAATAATAATAATAATATACTGACGGAATGAAAAACATGAAAGAAGACCCTCAGAAAAGGATAAGAAACCGAAATGAACAAATACACACTCAAAAAGACGACGTGAAAGTGCTAGCCCACGATGGAATACATGCATGTTGGTATAAATATTGAACTACATTAATATAGAAAGAAAGCGAGAAAGATACGACACGAAGCACTTACAGACTAATAACCTGGCTACGAACGTGTGGAAAATGTTAACGGCACAACTGATAGAAACTATCTAAAGAAAGTCCTTCATGGCTTTTCACTGAGGGAACAGAAAGGATGCCGGAAAGCTCTAAATATGATACATGATGTGCTATACATAGATGAAGAAGTGATTGAACGAAGTAAAACACAGAAAGATATACTACGGAATTAACGAGAGTGCGCAATCCACTAAACCTGAAGTATGATCGAGACCGAATCTATAACAAATGCAATAAATAAAAAGAATCATAACTATAGAAGACTGTGTGGATACGACACTAGAAAAAAACTAGAAAAATAATAATCGAAAACACGAAAAATGTGTTGCAAGGGGCACCATCAATCAGAACAAAGCTGGAAGCAAATACGGACGTATAACATTAAAATGGGAAAGGAAGCAGCTATATGGAGGATTTATAAAAGTGACGAGAGAAAATACACTGAAAACATATAGACGTTGCTATGAAAATAGAGACTTGGTACAGAAACGTAATCACTATTTGGAGTCGACCAGAACGTGAATTATATCAAAATGAAAAAATACAAAACCATGGTAAATAGTGAATGATGAGATGAAACAGTAATTTACATAATAAGGTAATTGAGTAAACAAGCCCCCTCCCTCACCCAAAAATGCAAAAACACTAACAAGACTATATGCGAAATGCAATTCACTAGCTACTATACAAACGTCTGTATTGATATGTATGGATAAAATGTGTAGCGTTAGACATGTATGAGATGATAACATGAAAATAAATAATAGATATACGAACGGAGACAGGGTGGTACAAACAAAGAAACTAAAACTTGCAAAGAGATCGGGTGTGCAAATAGTCTACAATAAAACAATAATTTTCGAAATCGTTTATTTCGTCGTCACAACAGAGCACAAGTTTAAAACAATGAAAAGAGAAAAAAAAAGCAACTTCAAGGAACTTGCGAAAATATTAAAAGGAATTTGGATGATGAAGAAAATAATACTATAATACCAATAGTTGTAGAAGCACTCTAAACAACCCCGAACAATTTGGAATAAGATAATCACACATTGGGATCAAAGGCATCATTTGAGAACTTCCAACGCATGTAAAGTGTGTGAACAGCCGAAATCGTAAGGAAAACCTTCATAAAACCATCATAAAAATTGACCGATCACAAATGAACTGAAACTGTCATAAGACCAACAACCCTCAAAATAAAATACAAACACACACACTCATAAATGTGATGCACCAGCCACTGGTGTCACAAACTAAATATCAGTAAAGGCTTTAAAAGGGAGAGCAAACTCCAGACCCCCACGTCTTCGTAATCTCACACCCTCTTTTTCTTTCATACTCTATCCCTCACCAATCTTGAGTGTATTCTATTGTTCTTATCATGAAGGCATTTTTTTCTTTTCAATCCAGCCTTTATTTACGTAAGACTAATTTCGTTTGACTCGACCGAAATATCGGTTGGTTTAAAATACGTGTATTTGTTATTTACTTCTACTAATCTGTGTCCATACTCATCTATTATTCCGTAGACTAAATATTCTATTTTTATCTTAAATGTAATTCAATGTTACACAATTTTACATGTATATGATATAACAATTCATACCTTAAAAATCTGAACAAATTTACCATTGTTCATTGACAATCTGCACATAACAATTGCCTATGTAGTTTACCATTAAGAACACACTCAGATTACTTTCCTCGGAGCCCTAGTTTGAAAACATAAATAAAAACTGTATAGATGAATGAACAAAATGTTGTATTACTTTAGTCCTTTAACCATTTTGCTGGTGAAACTTTAAATTACTTAGTAGAATATATAAGTATATAGTTTCAATTATCGAGCATTATAGAGGTCTTCATTAATATAACAATGACTTTAGAATATTTCTTTTGTAAGAGAATATTAAAAGAAAAAAGATGTCTTCAAATAAACAATTCATTCACAAAAATAATGATAAAACAAGTTGCATTAAACTATCAGATTGTAAATATTATTTTCATTATTAAAGAGAAAAAAAGTTTATTGATTTCTTTTAATTGAGTTTCAAATACAACAAAAAACATGTTGTTGTCGAAAGTAATTAAATTAAAAACAAGATAAGCTTCATAGGAATATCGATTGTATAGAATGTTTAATGTCGTGATGATTGGAGAAATAATTTGTATGTTAAAATGTTCCTATTAACACATCTATATTCATAGAGGCATATATGTCATATCTGCAACACTAAACACAATGTATGGTTTGATAAATTAAGAATTACTAATTTTTTACTGTGGAATAACATATTCACAAATAGCTAATTTATATACATACATTATATGAATGGATAGATGGATAGATAGATAGAGGAATAGAGATAGAAGTAGATATATATATATATATATATATATATATATATATATATATATTGATAGATAGATAGATAGATAGATAGATAGAGAAAGAAAAAGAAAAAGAGGGATCAACAGCTGTAATGAAAAAGAAATAAAAAGAAATAAATAAAAAAGAAACACAGAGCATTCATGTAAGCATCCACAAAATATAATATATACGTTACTAGTATATATAATAGAACTACGCACTGTTAATTAGAGTATTTTTTTATTTTCGAAATACACGCCCACACAGTCACACACATATATATATATATATATATATATGTGTGTGTGTGGGTGTGTGTGTGTGGGGGGGGGGCGTGTGTGTGTGTATAGATAATATATATGGTCATGTTAGCATTTCACCAGGATATGAAAGAGAAAAAAAGTAAACGGGCAAATCGATTTTTGTTCAAGTCAATACACTTTTTTTTACATTCAGACAATCAAAATCGTTATTTTCGTAGCTGGGTATAAACAGACAGGAAGCAGGAAATGTAGATACGGTGTGCAAAAGACAATAACTACTTCAGTAGACTTATATTAATTATATATTAAAACTACTCAAAGCTAAATGGCATGTTTATTTTCAACAAAAAATGAATATATATATATATATATATATATATATATATATATATATATATATATATATATATATATGAGTAAATATATGATATTTAGCTTCAAAGTAGAACTTATCATGAAAATGTGATGCTCGATATACGGGAAATAGCAAATATGTAAACAAATAAAAGACGAGAATAAACATTGTATAAACTAAAAATATCGATTAAGTCATCAACTGTTCAAAAGTAGGGGGTTCAAATGAAATAACATGTATTTTGCTTTCCTTAGTCAATAACTTTTCAAAGAATGATATATTATCGTCAGAGGAATTCAAACAGATAAGTTGGTAAAGAGAAAAAAATCATAATTTTACAAAATATAAAAATAAAGATAATATAAAATAACAAATATACAATGTAAAGAGTGTTAATTATAGTCAAAAGTTCACCTTTGAAGGCGCCATGATTGTTCGTACCACCGGGTTTTAAGTAAGGAAAATCCAGTCAGTTTTTCGGAAAAATTAATATCTGAAATTGTTAAAATTCGTTCAAGTTGTGGAAATGCCTAACTCATTTAATGACCCAGATAAACCAGTTGGAAAACGTTGCAATGTGTGAACATTACGGATGTTTTGGTTTAGATTAAATGGATATAGGAGAATATCTCGACAATCATCCAAATAGCGCCAGTAAAGATTTGCACGATCAATTATCGGCAAGGTACATCGAGTTTACAAATGCCGCATATGCTGCTAGAGCTTTAATAAAAAATAAACGAGGATCGAGGATGAACCGACTTGCGAGGCTTTCGTATAAGGTCGCCGTGATTAGAGATGGTTTAGATGTGCAAGTGCAATTATCTGAATTCTTCATATATGCTTTATTAACGAGGATGTGGTTAGATGAAATCTGGCAACGTTTTCAGAGGCATTGTCTGCTGTAAGACAAAGAGAAAAGCTCCATGAACGACTCCAGAGTGGCCTCAGAGGGGGAGGGGGCTAGCTATCCAAAAAAATAGCTCATTAAACTGCGTCTACTGGCAACCGATACAAGGAGGAGCTCACACTTGATCATGGATACACAAAATCGAATCTTAGAGCTGGAAATAGTCGGAGAAATATCATGGTTGTTACAGCTGTAGCAACACGAACAAAGCTGTAAAGATAATTTTGTGGGACACTTGGTCAAAATCGACGAGGCCGCAGCGAAAGCATTTCACTCATAAGAGGTTTGAACGGGACTGCACACAGTGAGTTTAGGAAAGAGGTAAATAACTTCGCCCCAGGAAAAGGAAATCCCATGTGTTATGGTGTATTACCTTTAACGGAATTTGGACTCTTCTATTTACCATAAATACTGAGAGCATCTTATCCTCAGTGTTGACTCAACCCCAGTCCGTTCAGTCTCTCATTAACTTCGGTTGATTGAGGACGTCGGGATGGGGTAATGCCAGTCGAGGATTCGTTCTCGACAATCAGTCCGGCAGGAACTGGGCCATTTCGGTGGCCTTTTATCTACCCGACTGAGGTATACTGTCCTGGGTTTTCCTAGGAGGTGCACCCTCCCAGGCCTTACCTCCCCTCTTTGGGGAGGAGTAAGTTTATTGCTTGCTGCCTGAGGCGCCCTTACCGGGGAATGTCGACGGGGTTGCCCAGGCTATTTTTGTTAGGCCAGAGTGCTCCTTCTTTAGGGGCGCTAGCTTGATCTCCCCACCTTCCTGACCTTGTGTCACATATTCCTTCGGTGGGAGGAAATTAAATACCTGAATCAACCCCAGTTTATACTGGCAGTCAAGACCGACGTACAACCACTTTTGTTTCTCATATTTCTTCAATATACTTGGTTTATCTAAACCCGAAGTTCGTGGTTTAATTCCGGCCGTTTTACAGGACCACAACAACTGGCGACGACGTATTCGAACTCACACAGACACCCGCAACAACTCGCGAAAAACCTATAATATGACCTCAGAACAACTGGCGACGCCGTATTTGAACTTAAACGGAAACCCACAACAACTTGCGAAAAATCTTTAAAAAGACCTCACACATTTGACTACTGGGTATTTAAACTTACACGGGACACAACAACAACATTAAGGATTTTTCTTGAGAACTTTTAAAAATACCCCACAACAACAAGCGACGTGAGATTTCGAACTTACACTGCAACAACGACTGACGACGTGATTACAGGAAATGATTATCCATAGTCTTTTAATAAACGCCACAACAGACATTAAAAAGTATGTTAAGTGTGTTTTTTGGAAACCTTAGAAAGGGACAAACGTGGAAAAATTAACAACAAATTTCCCTGTTAACGTCCTAATTCTAAAAAAACTGGCTTTATCGGTGGATAAAAACAAGTAAACAACAACTTATAAGTCACTCATCAATGAAAGGTCAGTTAGTGTTTATTGCTATTCCAACACAATTGTTAATTTTTACCAAGAAGGGAATACATGAACTTTTCTTTTCTCTCCAAAAGAGTAAAACTCTTACTGCCGAGAAAAATAAGTAAACCGTGTGATTATGTTTTTTTCTCTTTTTACTAACGTGGCAGTCGCAACTTCTACGGTTACAAGAAAAAAGACAGAAGTAGTGAACTTTCAAATGCAACATTACTTTAAACAAAAGTACGCAAAAAGTACAAATGTTCACTAATAATTTACTTTGCAGAGCCCCATTGCCGTCACACAATTTCCGAGGGTACTAACCAAGATTTTTAGTCAGAAAATAAAAAAACGTCGACCGAGTCAGCAAAACAAAAAAAAATTTCAACAATTAAAAATCATATGAAATGGGCGCAACATAAATAGTCGACAGAGCACATTAACGACACAGAATTAACACTGAAAATAGCTAATACTAAACTAAAAAAAATTAAAGTCCCATTCGTTGGTGCACAAAATGAAGGTTAAAGAAAGTGAGTGCATGATTCCAGAGTTGGGATCGCTTAAGTTTCACCTCAAAAAGTGTTCAGAAGTGCAAAAGACTACGAAAGATATGATGAGTTGACTTGAAGTTGAATGTCGATGCAAAGAATACATTATTTATAAATTTAAAGATAGTCTCCAAAATCATCAGAAGTCTTAGATTAAAACACTGGAGGATATCATATCTAAATTTGATAGAGGCCTTCAGTTATCTCATGAGACACCTAAACCAAATTATGGAACGCCTATCGAAAGACACCGACATCACGCCCCAGGAAGAAGTTATAGTGACCAGATACTACACTTTCTACACACAAATACCTCAAGCAGACTAAGAATAGCGGCAATAAAAACTGGAAACGATACTACGACTCCTGAGGAAGCAAGGCTTGCGAAAGACGGTTATGGTACCTTACTTATAACAGACTTTGGCATCTTCCATTTACCATGAATACTAGGAGCATCTGACCTACAGTCTTGAATCAACCCCAATCTATGCTAGCAGTCAAGACCGACATAGACTAACTCTTGTTTCTTTGCTGTATTATATTCCTTCAATATACATACTTGTTTTCTCTAAACCCCAAGTTGGTGTTTACATTCAGTCCCTTTACAAGACAACATCGCCAGGGTACCCTCGACACCCATAATCACCGGATCGATCAGATGCCGAGTACACGAACATATAACCATGTCAAAACCTCAACGAAAGAAGGGCCCCGGAGAACTATGGGTGCTAGAGGACATGTGTGCGAAGAAGGTGGTGGAAGCGATTTGGAATTGGCCGACCGGAGACAAAAATAACTAAAAACAAAACTAAAAAAAGTAGACAATAATACTTCTAAACACGAGTTACGAAATGGAATGCATATTGAAAATAAGGGGTAGACCGATAGAAGTTCTCAGCGCCACTGAATCGGAGGTATCGCTCCTAAAAACACTACTTTATGAGGAGTTAACCACAAGAAATAGGGAACTGAGGGGTTCTACGCAAACAGTAAACCTAGCAAAACAAGTAATATATAGCAGAGTCTACTCGCCCGTTTAAGTAAGGAAACTCGAACCATTTTCAGGGGTGTATATTATTCTTGCCTTGGATAGTGAGTTTATATGGAACTCAGAATTGTATAAGAAGAACCGATACCAAATAATATTTCACCTTACTCAACTAAAGGTAAGAGGAGTGAGTATACCCCTTTGTATAAAAAACAGTAGTAAAATTGACAAATCCTAACGAGCGAAAGTAGAGTTACCGCTATTGACTTCACCTTTTTACACTCTTCGATCGGTTTCTAAAAAAACGCCGAGAAAGAATTCACCCCGTCTCTAGACCCCAGTCAGAGAAGAAAAACTTGTAATAGAGGCAGTTAAGTATACCCCTCCACTTACCCACCCCACATATGACTGTGTGTCGTAAGAGTCTTAAAAACACTGCCAACTTTCAACCGTACTTTCAAGCATAGAAGGGACTTAACATGGCAATACAAAACCTCACTAATAGTCAATAATCTCAAACCAGAATAGAATATCTCGAAACACCAATTAAGAACGTTTCAGGAATTACATCCATCCCCCACCCACACACTATTAAATTACTAGTAGCTGCCGAGAAACCGAGAAGGCTGCTTGAAACGCCGGGAAATTCGTGGAGGCAAACTCTCCAAGAAAAAAAACACCGGTGAAGGCCGAGATATATATTTTTTTCCGTAAAATATGGCATTTTTTTATTTCAATTAATAAAAAATAATGATAAGAGAATAAAGTCAAAGTAAATGACTTACAAAAAAGGTAGGGTGAAACAAATTAAATTAACTTCTATTTCAGGAAATAACTAGATAGAGTTAAAAATAAATAACCAAGTCGAAACTAAAAACGACAATTGCTTATGACCAGGAAAAAAGAGAAAACTGTACTATATCTATAATTGTATAGTTTCGACAAATATTTTGACATTTGCAAATTCGTGCAAAAGTAACACGAAAATGGGGACTGAATGTGACAAGCATAGTGATTATTTTCTAGGAGCTGAAGTTCCCCACATTTAAAAGTCTTACGCCTGACCTATTTTTTTCACTTCGTAACATTGAATAATGATGTTGCATTAGCAGCGGTATGACAACAATCTAACTCAAATGTGATGGCAATTCCGTTCTCAAAGTTACTGGGGAAGGTAAAAAAAAGATGAACCAAATGAACTTGTCACTTGTTATTACTAACCAGTCTTTCTGTTTCTTTCTTTTTTATATGTATTCAAGTGTCTTTCTTTTTTTCTGTTACTGACGTCTATCTCGCTTTCGTGTTTATCACAGAGAGGGAGATTTTAGGTGGAATGTTGACTACGGTCGTGCGACCCCCCCCCCCGCTTAGGTGACTCTTGAGTTTATGCTTTTTTTCAGAATGCAAACATAGATTACCAATTTTTATATATAAAATTGTTTGTCGGCTCTTTATACAAGCGTTCAAATTTCAGCATAACGATGTTCCCACAACCCATATAATGTATTCATTGTACTTAAAATCCGACATTAAACCTTCCAATCTTAAGGACGTTATTAATTCCTCCATTTGAGGGGATATGGCTATCGATTACCACCAGGGTGCTCTTCATAAGATGTCCCCACGGCTCGGGAACACCAATTGTCTCTCCCCTGTTGCTAGGATAGTATCACCTTGGTGATGTAGGAAAGACACGACCCCCTGGAAAACCAAAAGAAACATCCGAAAGTACTCGACCGGTAAGCGATAGTGTCGCAAGTACATATATTACAATAGCTCACAATAGTATTATTTAGAATACAAAGTTGTAATTTACAACTATGCAGGTATAATGGAATGCGAGGACCAAAGTGAAGGACTCGATGCAGACCAAACAATGATGAAGGAACGACTTTCATAGTAGCTTTGCGAAAATTTACTTCATTCTACAAGCTATACAGCTCGTCAATCATGTACTCAACGCTATGATCAGCTGTGGCCGATTATAGCACTTCATAAAGTCGGAAGAAATATTATAATAGACAACTAAAAAATACTCCTTTTTGAGGACAGACAACTCACTTACGACTACTTGCAACAAAGTCTCTTTTTACGATAACATTATTTCTCAAACTACTACTAAGAATACATTGTGCTTTTCAGAAGAATTGCAACGAGCCGTCGTATCAGCTCTACTAATAAAGTCAACAAAGGAAAAATCTGTACCATTAGGTTTTGTGTTGATTCACAACTTTATTATTGAGTACTGCCTGTAATCTGGGCTATAATCGCCAAGTGTTTGCATGTTTTCAAAGTTTTTCGAATTTGGTTTGTACAGGTTTTGTACAATTTGAACTCAAGACCAAGAAATAAATAAATGCATAGGAGAATTTTGCAAGTAACTTAGTGTAAGCCCAAACAATTGGCTGCAGTATAGCAAAATAAGTTGCAAAAAATGACGTGACACTGTTTTCTGTGATATTGATGTGGTATTGAACTAAATAAACATAATGAATATAGCATAGCTCTAGCTTTAAACAATTGAGCTATTATAAGTATTTCATGTTACAAAATAAAAAATAGAAATATATATATATATATATATATATATATATATATATATATATATATATATAAAAACACATAAATATATAATATTGTGTGTGTATTAGAGCGACAATATACGTGTATGTAGATATATAAGTAATAGTGTATGTGAGTGAAGAGTATACACATATGCACCTGCGGCTCGGACTTTATTTTCAATGTTGGTTTAAGTATATGCCTTGGTTTCAACTTCTCTCGGAGATTGGAATCTAGGAAATAACCCATGCCCCCACCTCGTTCTGTGTGAGTGATATGCATCCAAATGCTGTACATATTAATTGAGCAACGGCGTGTGTGAAAAATGGCAAGTCACGACCAAAATTATATTTAAAAAAATAAATTACATTTTTTTTTAAACTGTAATATTTACAAACCCGCCAAAAATAGCGGTTATGTGACTCTGCATTCACTTACGTCTGCACATCGCAGCCACTTTGCACGCTCGAAATACATTTTAGCGCCTCAAGTAAAAATTACTTTCTTGGAGCCGATGCACTCAAGAGTCAAACAATTCGGCCAACTACAGGATAATCTGCTCAAACGATGTTTCGTCTAGCTTCCCTGCCCTAAGCAAAGCAACTATTTTCAACTCGCAAATATACTGTCATACGCGCACAGATGAAAACAGCACAAACATAATGCCTACAAAATGAACTCAGACACATTGTAACACTTATATGCATACTGACAAAAGGCAACACACACGGATAATGCCGAATTATCTTACATTGTCACACGCAGGTACACATTGAAATGGAATAAAACGTAACACACACATTCACTCATGAGACTTGTAATTATTCTCACTTCAAATGCCTATCATATTATAACTCAATTTTCGAAATGAACTGTTACTCACATTTAATAAATATCAACTCATTGTAGATTTGAACATATATAAATATCTTGTGTTCGTTTAACACGCATTATTTTTTTTATTAAACATTCAATATTAATATGATGTTTATTTTTTCCTATTTTTATAACAATTTTCAGCGTGTATCATATTTTCTAACCACCAACGAAAGTCAACACGTTATCCAAGCTACTGTCAACACTTCTAAAGTGTTCTACAACCTTGAGCGGTGGAGAGAGTTAGCGTATTATGCCAATTTCAGAAACGGGTTAAATCCAATAGATGTGCTATATTTACCAGGGAGGTCATCTTTTGTAGTGCACAATCTATTTAAGTATATCTTTTTATAAACCTAATACTTAGATATTCTATGACTAGAAAAATACATTAAACAATATAATATAACACCAGTACTTACACACATTATTCTCAAATTAAAGTATCTTGCTGATTCTGTTAATTCAGTTGTCGTAACGGCACCTCTGTAAAAGTGTACTGTAGAGCATACAACAAGACACCTAATAAATCTGTTCCTCAATCTATCTTCTTACCTGCATAAATAAACATATGTGTGTTTTGGTTGCTAGAACTAACGTTTTAATAATTAAGTATTCCAATTATAGTTACGTTTCAATGTGTATTCCTGTTGATAACCATCGAATTAATTAAAAAACACAATTTCGATTAAAACTATTCAGAAAATGTTTGCTATTTACTTTTCCTTCTAACCTATTTTTGTAGAACTTAAATTGCATATTATCTAATATTTTGTTTTAAGTTATGTTTCCTGACTTCTAATATTATAACTTTGTTTATTTCATGTTAACATTATCTGGCAGTCTTGTCTTTTTAATGCCCAGATTTTCAAACTTCTATTTTCACCATCAATATGTCCGAAATCGTCTCTTGACTACAAAACAATGAAAATCAAAAATACAAAAAGAATATATATATATATATATATATATATATTTATATATATATATATATATATATATATATATATATATATATAAAAGAGGATAGTGCAGTATTAGTGCAGTTCCAACGAGAGAAAAGTATATATGTAAAGGAGTAAGGCTACCAACATTTGTAGAATGTTTTTTTCAACATTTATTTATTATTTTGTTGTTTTTTTCAACATTTATTTATTATTTTGTTGTTTTACCATTTTATGATTTTATATATAACGCGTTTCAAGCGGTGGCCCGCTTTCATCAGATATGAAAATCCATTTGAGGAAATGTCTTTCGATTCGAGCAAATGTTGTTTCATTTGAGGAATTTGTTATTGTTTTTGCGCATGCGTGGGTTTGCGGGTGTGTGGATATCTTTGATTTTTATTTTTATTTGTTATTTGTCATTTTTCCTGCTTCTCTTGGTCAAGTGCGTGTTACTCATCCATGATCCATCGGTCATCCCAGCCTCCTAGGGTGCGAGAATTTCTTTTGAAATTTAATACATTTTATTGCTTTTTGTCGTCTCCAAAAATGAAGTGGTGTCTGCGTGCGCGCGCGCGCGTGTCCGTATGCGTGTGGTCTAACCTTGAGTCTTGTGAATAGGTGAGCGACACATACACATACACACACATAAATACGCACACACACCCATGCGCGCGCACACAGGCGTGTGGTTATAGTGACAGAGAGGGGGATAAAGGTTGAATTATATACACATACACACGCACACACATACACATATATATATATATATATATATATATATATATACATACATATATACATACACACACATACACACATACACACACATATTTGCAAAAGATAAATTAATGCAAAAGGTCCAAATAGATTTGAACTTGGTTTGGCCGATATCATAGTTCGGTATTTTATGTGCAAATTTAATATCTATTGTAAATGATTCATTTAACACAAGTTGCTATTTGACTCATAGCTGTGTAGAAGTTCGCAATAAGAAGTTATGTACTAATATTATCTTCCTTGAATAAGAATTTTCTAGTCTATAGATAACTATAAATAGTTATTTATGTTTGTACTTAACTAGAGGTGGATAAAGTGTGATCAAAGTGTGTGTTGTTAGAGTTATGATCTGTTTAATGTTGGATTAAATTTAAGTATGAAGTTTTTTTCTTGTGTTAGTAAGTGAGTGTAGTCTTGGCTTTGAAAATTGGCATTATTTTGAATTTTCCTCCGCTGCATGAGTGCACATGTTGGGAGACGAATAATTTACGGTTTTCTTTGATTTTAATGTTGCTTTTATGTAAAGATACTCTATTATTAAATGTTTTTGTCGCACCTATATAAGCTTCATTACATGTTGTACATTCTAGCACATAGACAACGTTCTTGGAGGTGCAGTTAAGGTCTTTTTTTATTGTGAATGTTTGTGTTTGGTTTTTAAATGTGTATGAGTTCCCCTCCATTATTATGTCACAGACCCCACATCTTTCCTTGTTGCATTTTGTGACCCCTTGTATTGTGTGTTGGTTGAGTTTAGATGAGGTTAAAATTTGTTTGAGGTTTTTCGGTTGGCGTTTGCTTTTTATTATTTTTGTTGTTTTTAATATGTCGTTTAGTTTGTTGTTATGGTTGAGTAGGGTTAAGTTTCTTGTTATTTCTGTGAATAATTCTGGATTGTTTTTGTTGTGTGTAGAGATGTATGCCAATATTTGTTCTTTGTTTCGTTTTTTGGGGATTCGTAATTGTTCTAATGGAATGTTTTCTGCTAGTTCTATACCTTTATGTATTATTTGTAGCGGGTATCCTCTTCTTTTTAAAGTTTTCCGTAGTTCCTCCAATCGAACAATCCGGAGGTCTTTGTCACTGACTATAGTACAGATCCTGCGTGCTAGGGAGTAGGGTATAGATTTTAGGCAGCTTTTGGGGTGATGGCTTCTAAAATAGAGATATTGTTGGGTGTCTGTGGGTTTGTAGTAGATGTCTGTGATTATGTGAGTGTTTTTAATTTTAATCAATACATCTAAGAAGGGTAGTTCTGTTTGACTGTGTTCAATGGTGAATTTAATCTTGGGGTGTAGGTTCTGTAGTATGCTGTGTAATTTATTGATGTCCCCCCATGTGGGTTCCCAGAGGATAAAACAATCATCCAGGTATCTTTTCCAAGATTTTATGAAGAGAGTTTGAATATTCTGTCCATATATTTCTTCTATCTTTTCATATAAGATCTTCTCTAGGTAGGCTAGTGTTAGGGTGGCATATGTTGGTGCCATTTTGGTTCCCATTGCTGTACCTAGAATCTGGATGTAGTTTTTGTTATTAAACTCAAAGGAGTTGTTGTTGAGAATAATGTCTATGCTGGGGGGACATCAATAAATTACACAGCATACTACAGAACCTACACCCCAAGATTAAATTCACCATTGA
>OY744516.1:183732713-183745213 GCA_963556195.1 Sepiola atlantica | reverse complement strand
TCTGCCAAATCGTATATATCACGGTTTGAGCAGATCACAGTGGAGGCAAAAACAAGAATTAAATACATAGAACTGAATATGGAATATAAAAAATATTATGCCAATTGTAGCATACAACCCTGAGAAAAATACTAGAAAAAGACAAGGATAAATTTCAATCGAAGGAAAGCTCGAAACCATGCAACGCATGGCAATAATAAAAACAACCGGAACTTCAAGGGGAATCATCGAACGTAGAAACACACTCACACAACTAATACATGCTTTCTCGCCACAGGTAAATAGAGATAGAACAACAACAATCTTAGGAGGTTGAAGGAAATTAAACTGGCAGAAATTCCATAAACTTCGATCTGGAAGCGGAAGAAACCGTACACGCATGTGGTGGCATAAGCTTCAACTAATATCACACAGATTGGTTGTGAGATGCCAGAAGGGAAGAAAGACTTAGGGGGGATTGTACCAACCTCACTTCCATAGTAGGCTGGGAGAATAAAATGTACTAGAACCTTGGGTAGGCTTATGTAAACTCAAATTCCAGAAAAGACCAACAGTAATTACTAGAATTAGTTAATGGTAAACAGGTGATACGAATAGGCAAAATGTTTTGTAATTGTTATCGAAAGAAGTGGAGAGAGCTTCGAATCTGTTGTAACCCAGACGTCAAAGTAACACCACTAGTTATTGCAACCGAACAATCACTGATAACGACTTGTCTTAAAACACCAAACAATAATAATAATAATAATAATAATAATAATAATAATAATAATAATAATAATAATAATAATAATAATAATAATTCGACGAAGACGACGGCATTACCAGTAAGAATAATGAGACTTATTTGTTTATCTATGCAAGAAGAATACCTTAATTAGCATGTTACAGTTTACACATTTTCAAATTAAATTACAGTAGTAAACATAGTGATATTGTTTGCGACTCAGCGGATTACAGATACATCTAGTGTATACACACATTTATATACATATATATATATATATATATATATATATATATATGGGGGGTGCGTGTGTGAGTGTGTGTGTGTTTTATTCGCTGAATAAGACATTTCACATGTAACGTTTCAAAGTCGTAAACAGACATCTCCTGCCAGTTTCCAGGAGACATATACACTTTCTCAGCTTATATCGATATTCACGCCTTCAATCAATCAGAATTATGTTTACGAAACGATAACACATTTGATGTTAAAACCATACATACATCAGGGGTATCTGCTAAATTGACAGTTACAACGTCAGTGTATATGTGTCCTCGGTGTATACGATCATACATTTTAGATACATGGCTATGAAACATGTTGTTACTTAATATTGGATCTTCAGTGAAAAACAGTTTTATAATATTTGCAGTTTTGTCCCAATTACTCAAAATATTGTATTGGCATAATGAATACAAATTGCCTCATTTACATGAATGCATTACTGATCAATGTTAACGAATTCTGATTTAATTAACTTCAATCTCTGTCTGGTTACATGTAAGATTTATTCCTACGTTTTTGCTTTACCTAACATTATTGAAATTTCCGTTGTTAATCTTATTTTTGAACAACCGCAACTACTCTTGCAACAATAACATTTTCAATGCATGCCACTTTAGGAGAGGGTCTCTACATCAGTTATATTGTCACGCTTAGGTTTCGAAGAGCAATTTCGTCGTTAAATGCGCAGATTGAATGGCCATTGTAATTCGAAATATCTGTTCTCTTTTGTACAAACAAGAAACGCAAATTGTTTCTTAATAGCAGAAATTTCATAAACTTGCTTTGCTTTCATACATTTCAATAACTAGCTGTTCTTACCACCTTTGCACGGGCACCTTTATACGTTACTATGTCTTAGTCTTTTGTAATTATTCTATTTTTTGTTTTATTTTTAATTACACGTTTCTGGATAATACTTTAGTAAACACATGCAGATCATTTCTCAATATCACTGCCAATAGAGATCTGCTATATTTGTTCTGAAAACGTATTGAATATAATGTCAAATTGCAATGTTATAAATTAAAGTAAACGTTTACAATTCTAATTAAACGATCGCTAATAAATTGTGCTAAATATGTATCTAGATAGACAAACTGAGCTCTCGTAGTCCATATCTTTTTGATTTGAGTATGTCGTTTCTTATTATAATTAATTAATTAATAGAAAAATGTAGTTTATTTCGCGATTTTCGTACATACTTCTAAGCTATGGTCAGTAATGCCTTTTTAAAACGGAGTTGGCGATATGTGGTTCGTTGTCTCACGTTGATACATTGTACACAAGGGTTAATATCTACTGCCATTTACTGACTATGAAATTATAGATATTTTGAAATTAGCCACTTCTATAAACCGAGTATTATATTCATAGAAATTGCATTACTCTTTACGAAATATATTTATTTACACTATTTTTGCATTAGCCTTGCCTCAATGTATATACTACTAACATTATTTTCTTGTGTCAGTGAAGATTAAATGAACATGTCCTGCCTGTGTAGTGATTACACTAAATTACAGCCTTTAAGATTATGAAAATAGTGCGTTTATTATATTTTTCCTATTCTCCTTCTACACCCACTTTCGCCTTTTTCTACCAACGAAAAAATGTTATTCTCTTTTTGATTCTTTAAATTTTTCAAATTAAATCTTGTAAATATCTGATGATCCTGATGTTGAGACGAATTATAGAAAGATTTAAGACACAAATAGAAAAATTAGAATACATATCACATTGTATGTATGGTCATTAACACAAGGTCAAAGTACAGGGTGTTTCAAAAGTCTTGGGAACATAACGATTTTTAATAACTCAAAAACTATTAGGAGTTGAAATATGAAATTGGTACCGTTGGAAAGGTTAAAGTTTCAAGTTTTGTGGGGAATCTTCAAAGTTGCTCAATATGAGCACCATTCGTCACACGGCAGACATCTAGTCGATAGTCCATTTCCTGCCAAACGCGTTCCAGCATCTTGACGTCAATGGTTCCCACAACTGCCGTTACTCGAGCCTTTAGTTCGTCAATATCTCTTGGAAGGGGCGGCACATAGACTTGTTGCTTGACAAAGCCCCAAAGGAAAAAGTCACACGGGGTAAGATCTGGAGACCTAGGAGGCCAGGGCATGAGAACGTCATCACCTCGCCCAGATCTCCCAATCCATCTACCAGGCAGCCTTGTGTTAAGAAACTGCCTTACTCTAAGACTCCAGTGTGGTGGTGCACCATCTTGTTGAAAAATGAAGTCATCAGATTCTGCTTGTTCCAACTGAGCCATTAACCAGTCTTCCAGCATGTTGAGATAGGATTCACCAGTGATAGTTGCCTCTTCAAAGAAGAACGGTCCATAGACACCTTTCTTGGAAATTGCACAAAACACGTTCACTTTTGGTGAATCTCGCTCGTGCTCAAGAAGTTCATGAGGATTCTCAGTACCCCATATGCGAGTGTTATGCTTGTTAACTTTGCCATTCAGATGGAAGGTCGCCTCATCGCTAAAAACAAGCCGGTCATCAAAGCCGTTATCTTCCAACTTCTCTTGCATTGCAATGCAAAAGTCACGGCGAAGTGACTTATCAGTGTCCTTCAACTTTTGGACCAACTTGAGCTTGTAAGGTACAATTTGCAGTCGTTTCCTTAAGACACGCCATACAGTTGCTGGAGCAAGCTGAAGTTCCCTGCTGGCTCTTCTCACTGATTTACGGGGGCTCCGCTGAAAGGCTGTCCGAACTTGCTCAACTGCATCTTCTGAAGTTGAAGGGCGACCTGTTCGCTTACTTGGGCACAAACACCCATCTTTCACAAATTTAGCATGCCATCTGACAATGGATTTCCTTTCAGGGGCTTCTTTTTTAAATTTCCTGCGAAATGCACGCTGAACACATGTCCACGATTCAGTCTTTGCAAATTGGAGGACGCAAAATGCCTTGTCTTGTTTAGAGAACGCCATTACTGCACCTGGAAAGATAACACGAAAATCATTAGTATGACCAAAAACTTGATTAAGCAAGCTTTAAAATGGCACCAGTTTCATTTTTCTACCTGGAATAGTTCATGAGATATACGCATTTGTAATGTTCCCAAGACTTTTGAAACACCCTGTATTTGTATTTACCTCTTCTCCAGGAGGCTAGACACAGAGTCAGTCGTAAAAAGTCAGCACACTATACCTATTACAAAAATGCCTTAGCAGCCTGACCGCCATTCCCCGATTGAGGTGCCTCAAGCGATTAGAAATAAACAATCCCCTTCTCAAAGAGAATTTAAAGCCTTGGAGGGTGGACCTCTTCAGACTTAACAACACCATACCTCAGCCCGGCATCAACAATGTCATTGTCGGACTCATGTCGAGGATGTATCCAAGACAGATAAGAACACACTTACTTGTGCCAGGTAAGTATCACATTATATAAATTACTACTTACGGATGTGTTGCTTTTTGTATTCCAAATTAAAAAATAATACAATGCCTCACTGAAAAATGCCTATTATATTTCCGGAAATGTCATGTTCTATTTCAGATACACTGCTTCATTATATTTCGCTGAACACGATAAGAGCTACTTTAAAAACGACTTCAGTAGAAAAAATGATAATGATTACAACAGAAAACGATGGTGGGTTCGAGTCAAGGTGAGTATTTCCGAAAAATTAAAAAAATAAAATTTTAAAAATGTATTTTCATTGCATTGATGGATTTAAAAAGATTATTTATTTAATTTGCAAATACAAATGTAAAGCATTGCTTCAACAGAACATTTTTTATTATATTCCACAGAATGGCATATCTCAGATACACTGCGTCATAACATAACGAAGATTACGAAAAAATACGATATAAAAAATAACTTAAAGAAGCATATAGAGTAGCTCCTGTTTACACTAATGACAAGAAGAATTCACGAAACATTTCTGATAAAACTGCACACACACCAGAGTAGTTGCATTGTATGTGCTGATTTTGAACGGCTTTATTGCTTTAATTTTTAAATACAAATTTAATCAATGCTACAAAAGAACGAGTTTTATTAAACATTAGTTGATTGATTTTACAGTTAAATTGTAAAACAACTAAACTTAGCAAACACCAATAACCCGATGTTTTTAATATAAACCCTTTCTCTCTACCGTGTGATATTAAATCGTTTTTCTTATTTATATTTTTAAAATTAAAATAATACTTAGTGAGAAACGGTTCCAGTGTAGTGGTAAACACTTTGGAAATAGAATAATTCAAATAAAACTTTCATGGTTAATAAAAGTAGTTTTCTGTTATTGCTTTGCAATTGTTATAAAATAAAATAAAAAAACACTCAAGTTTTCAGTTACAGTTGTTAAACCCCACGAAACAAGGTAATTCAGCTGGTTGAAATTACCTGAAATTAGGCGCATGAACAAATAATATTTATGTCAAACGTGTACGTTACGTTCTATGCGTTTGCTGTAGATTGTGATTCTTATTCAACATTATTTTTCCAATGCATTCCTGTTCAGAAATAATTGATGATGAAGGGAAAACAAGACAACATCTTGCGTATCGAATACAGATCTTTTCTATCTTGGAAACTAATCTTTGTGTTTGTTGATAACTCTTACCAAACAAGAAGTATAGAGAGCGACTGTTTGCATCCAATTCCATTTAAACAGATACTGGAAGATGATTTCTTGTGAGATAATGTTACGTATATAATTATCGACTGTACCGAAGAGGATTCTAAATTGGTCTTAGTTTGTAAACAAAATGTATTGAATAATATTTGTATCAGTTAAGAAACAAAATACTCTAATTCAGTTTCTGTGTATTAATTTACAAGAAAGTCAGAACATATGACGTTTAGAAGCCACGCGAGTATAAGTAGTGAGAAGATAAATATAGCTGAATACTTTAAGATGATTGAAAATAAGTAATACCTTTAATACTATTCGATGATTTATGAAGACGGTGTATGGCAAGTCTTTATTTACAGTAGATTTGAAAATCATCATGTTTAGCTCTTAAGGGAGCAAGCCTTTTATAAGTGGTCCCACATATGAAAACATTCTTTAAAATCAATTATGTTCAGGGAAGTTCCGTTTGATATTAGGCACTGGGAGGAAAAAAGAATAACATTGTTGGTGTGCTTATAAGAGGATGTTTTAAAACGTAACCTTATATGTATAATGTTTTTCTTATCAGTAGCTAAAATATAATTAAATTAATGACTGAACACTCTCTGTGAAAAGCCGTTTATTTAATTTAAGATTCAATTCAGGGAAAACATCTATTCTGAGACCTGATTATTAAAATATTGCAAACAATTCCCCAATTAATTAAATAAGTTAGATTAATTATATATAATGTTGTTATTATAAAAAATTAAACCGCCATTTAGTTACATTATTTGAATAAAAATAAGATTGTAAACAAATGCCGATGATTGGATGAGAATGTTTTGTTAATTTATTTGAAATAAAACATAATTCAAAAATATTACGCCTATACACACGAAATGAGTGTGAGATGTGCCACACAATTATATACGAAAACTATGCTCGATTTGAATCAATATTATTTTCTTAATTATGATATATTTAAAAATTCCGTGTGTAGGGACATCTTGCGATAGGTAGTTAAAAACTCTGACATCTTAAATAATATTTACATAAAAGAAATACACTTCTACTCTTTAGATCTGCGACTGTCATCTCTTATTAATACACTTGTGAAACCCGTTTACTCCTCTTTTGCTTTGTTTGTTTTCCTCTCTCTCTCTCTCGCTTACTCTTTTTTTCTCTCTCTCTCTCTCCCTCTCTCTCTCTCTCTCTCTCTCTATATATATATATATATATATATACATATATATAAGTTTTAAATGTTTCGTGAGAAATTACGTAGGCGAGCGGTTGATTATCAGACGAACCAGCCATATTAAGTTTATTATATTGAATTATGCGATGAGATGCGTAACATCCAATTATTTTACATAGAAATAAATGTACAAGTGCACCTGTCAGAGATTTACCTGATGACAGTTTTTATATTAGTGTTTCCATCTCCAGCGCTTGTTACATTGCCCAAACTGCAGTTTCTTATCCAGCAAATAATTTCGATTATAGTTGGCGTGGAAAGTATTAGGTTTATTCTATTTCTTAAGGAATTACGTGCAAGGGTTTTAAACACTGTTTCTTGCAACTCCCGTGTGGTCGTCAATGTTATATAATAGTATTATATTTATATATATATATATATATATATGTGTGTGTGTGTGTTTGTGTGTGTGTGTGACAAAGTATCCGGGGCCCCATGGGGATCGGATACCCTGCTGACGCGCTAGTATGCATCTTGGTGGTGATGCTACTCCGACCGAGGGCCCTGCGACGAGACGAAGTGAAGATATAAAGCTAGTATATATTTGACGTAGCAATGAGTTTATTCGAACGACAGAACGAGACGCCAGCTAGTCTCGCGGAATCGTGAAAGATATTCAAAATCAATTACCACCAGAGGTTAGTAGACAGTTTCCAGACGGAAGATAGAGCTTAGAGAATTCAATATCGCAAATTTAATTCTGAAATATCAATAAATCGATATCATTGTTTGGGGTGAATGGTACGTTTGAGAAACCACTATTCTGTGACAGTTTTTTTGAAGACGTAACGACCTGGGAAAGTCCATTTGACATATATTTATTTGGGCCTGTCATCGTTAATTACAAGCTGGACACAGAGCACATCCAGCTGTGTAACAGAATCAGAAAGCGTTTGTGTTTATCTATAACGATGGGCTAAACCCATCCTCCTTTAGAGAGGAAGACACCCAGGAAGTAAGATTGCGTAAAAGGGGTGTGCACGACCATAGACATCTTCAATAAAAGAATGTGTTTTTTTCACGCACAAGAAGATAGAGTTAGAGTGACTCCCGGGAAAGTTGAACTGACGCCCGGGCGTGCGCCGAAGTAGCGTGCGTGGAAGAAAACAAACCGGACAAAATTCTAGCCACCGCCTTCGCCGTTGGTTGTGTGAAAATTTCGTACACACAGAGAACTAGCGAAATACAGTCGCGAAACAAAATAACCTTTGCTAAAGCCATTCATGAGCACGGTGGACATTAATCCTACCATTGACCAATATAAAATCAATTCTTTTATTTTGTTACTAATTACTCTTCTATACTAAGAAACACAGACTGAGTTGTTGAACATTGTTCTTTACCTTTTCTTCTGCTTTAACAGATCGTTCGCCCCCAAAGAGCCACTCGGTTGCTGTTCGCCCAGTGATCGCTCGCTGATATAAGCAGTTCCAACGTGGGGGTGTGTTTGTAGATGGACGAGACGACCAGATCGGCGCCGTCATCATCATCATCGTCGCCACCCCAGCCTGGAGGAACGTGGATCTATTTTTTTAATGCCATGCCGATCTGCAGGAAGTGGGGTTCACTATCTGGTGCCATGACGCAAGATCATGGTACGTTTTATTAGTGCCTAGTAACCTCGTGTAGAAAAAGAAAAATCCACGGGCACAACGATTTTTTTTTACCTGCACAACCCTGATTTCTTTTTCTTCAGAAGGCATATCTGTCTAGGAGAAGAGATAGAATAAAGAAAAAAAAGAAAAACGTAAGAGAGATAGTGTAACCCGATTTGCAAATAAAATAGACAAAAGAAATAGACCGACATACAAACTGTTGTTTTTTTTGTGAAAGACTTAGAAAGGCGACCAAGATCGCGGACTTTAGTCAATCGGCTATAAGGTCTTGACGAGCTCGCAAACACATCCACATGACATCGGTAGACCACAAAAGGAGCAGATGATGGAAAGAGGGGATAAGTGACTCTTTGATTCCCATTGTTAATTTTCCTCAGTTTTCTACTTTGTCAGTGCATCGATTGCTAGTCAACTTTGCACGTAGTTGGGTATTTCTGTTGTTAGGGTTTCATCTTATAACACAAAAGTAGGGGTGGGTTCGAAAAATAATATAGTAGGAAGTGTAGCAGAGATAGACATAGAAGAGACTAGGAAAATAAGAAGACCAATAGGGAGAATACAGATATCCTCTATAAGGAAGACCCCCCCCGCCTAAGGGAATGGTTAGCGGTTATCTAAAAGAAGAGGGTAGTCTACGGATTGGTAGATTACGAGATGGTGCTGCTCGCCTGGATGGAGCGGTGGGCCCAGTGTCGAAGTTTGTTGAGGGGATGTATGAAATGGACCTGCGGATGGCTTACACGGAGCTCTGAGAGCAGATGTGAAGCAATATGCCAGTGAGCGGACTGCGATTGAATCCGTACGCAAGGTAACCCGGATAAGGCTAAACAACGGCGAGGGGCTTTTATAAGAAAAATCTAAATATATTTTATTTATAAATATCTACATATACGTAGATAAGAATTTCTACAAAATGTAACAATATTATTCACTTTACTTTTCTTTAATTTTTTTACTTTACTTATTGAAATGTATTAATTTACAACCGACATGTGTTCAGTATTTGCCATTATTTAGTCTTTGGTTTGATTTTCTAATGAGACGTATCGGAAAACGAGTATAAGGATCATCAATATGTTTCAAGTATCACTAAAAAAGCAAACTCGTAAGTAAAATCGTTTCTTTTGTGAGAATAATTATGAAGCTCGAAGCATTAATTTAGATGTTTGTCTTAATTTATGAGCCAAATAAAAGATGTGAAATATGATTTAGATCTAAATTTGAACACCAGTGGCTTGAACAGTTCCCAAATTGTACGATATATATATATATATATATATATATATATATATATGTAGATATCTGAACCCATAAAATTCTATGTAGGATAATTAGAGACACTTGCCGGGGACTTTCCTTAGTATATAGGCTGTGAATTTCAGTGACACCACACAATGTCTCGGGCAGGTGTTCTAAAAACCTGAACGATGCAATGCTTAATGGATTTTCATGACAGAAGTCTTATAACCGAACTCTGAGCTAAACTAATACACATTAGTTATACTTGTTTCATTAATGACCTGGGGATCAAAAACCTCTCAGCAAGCTGTTGTAGAAGCTGTTGCTATAATTAGTTGTCGAAATGCATCAGCTGGTTAATGAGCACCAGTTTCAGGACAATACTGTATCGTTGGCAGGCTTAATCGGAGACTTCCTTACGTACACAAATTCAAACCTCAGTTCACCATTTCGAAAATAAAACAAATTTAAAAATCGAAGTGTTTCAAACGTGTATTGTTGAAGGCCTGTATGATGAGTTTCTTCTGTTTTGTCGGTTTCTGAAGCTGCAATCATGTGCGACTACCTCAAAAGCTAAACGTATTAAGCGACAATAATATGCATCATAATTTAGATAAGATAAGGAAGAACTCACATGGTAACATCGTGCAGGTAAATGTACGTGTTGTCTTTCTTTGGCTTAACGGCCTGGTGACACTGTTCAATGTGCAGAAGCTGGAACACGAACTATCGATTCCAATTACTATCATATTTTACTTATTCGGAAGTCGGAATTTCACCTGCGTGCTTAATGTTTCTTAATCATATCTATATGTTGGTTGGTCGCCACCGTAAAAAGAAAGATGAAGCCATATTTACTGTTGATTTAGAATGACGTGGTAACTATCTTCTTCTGCATAGTATAGAAATACTTCATTGATATTAATGAGGTAGATTAAACGCTTAACAAATATTTTGGATCGTGATTGCTTCTGAGTGATGTTTGTGACATTTTGAACAACGCTTTTGCGTATTTTCTTCAGAACTGAACATACATTTTGATGTAATGATATTGATAAGTTGTTTAGAATCTTAAAGCAATGGCTCTCGAAATAATATTGTAGTTGGCTTGAAAAACTATGATGTATGATATTAGGTTTTAGAATTATGTAGATGAGGATTATTCGCACTACTTATCTCATCTTAGATTTTGTTCTCACAACGTTTTTCTTCCTCGTCGAACCTGGGAATTAGTATGTCGAAACTGTACGCAATTTCGAACGAAACAATTTATTTCATTTACAGTGTAGCTGACTCGTACGTAGACGTCTTAAGTAATTCGAAATTGCATTCTTAGTATTGCGGTGTATTAATGATTGGAACTTTACACATCTAGAATAATGTAAGTAAAACCTTATTGTACTTAGCATATATATCGGATGTGCCACGGGTCGTTGCATATTGGATTAAGTTCGTTTCCGTCGAAGTACACATTGCCCGAAATAGTGTGAAAATAACATCCAAGATGTGAAAAATAGTCCGAATAATCGAAATAATATACGAATTAAATATTATAATTTATATATTGATAATGTATTAACTATATCAAGATAGCAATACACAATAACACAATAAACAATATGAAGATACCTATATAGCTACGTGTGTAGAAAAAGGTACATGTTTACGTGAAATGGTCTCACACACATATTATTTGAATTTAACTTTTAAAATCAACCGCTTGATTTTATTCAGTTACCAAACATTGTTATGTTACAATGCTGGAGAAGTATTAAGACATTCCCCTGAGGCTTTGTGTTGTTGCTCTTTTGATTGTCTACTGCTTACAAAATGGGTTCACTTGATAATTTCTCTCACAGACTGCAAGATCAAATAAATAGGTTATACTAGTACGGTCATATTTTTTTAGTCGTAGCTGGGTGATCGTCATTTTCTCTCGGTGATAATAATCGGACGACCTGAAAAAAGAGCTAAAGAAAAGCACGTGAAAAAAGAGAAATGGTCACAGAAAATCATGAATACAATGATGTATTGCCAATATATATCATTAGATCATACCACATCTGACATATCCCTATTTTGATTATGGTTAAGCTGATATTAAGCAGACACAGTCCGGTAATTTTCAGACCAATCCTATAGAACATATTCTAAATTACATTAAACACATTTATTGTAAATGCGATGAATAAGAATGATATATAATATATTACTATGAAAGATAAAATCACACGTCTTATATAATGCTGCCAAAAATAAGGAACTCGAGTATTTTTCATGTTTTCGAGTAAGCATATCTAAAGCAAGAAAACTACTCACTGGAATCATAACACTTCATCCGTATATCTACATCTGAAAGCTATGATGTTTGTTAAAATTATGTATTCAGTGTAGCTAGGAACTGAGTCTTTTATAAAGTGGTATGTTCTGAAATCAGAATTGTATGTTGCAGTATGTCGTTCTACCTCTCAATCTCTCTCCTTGTCTAGGTTGGCTGCCTATAAAGCGGAGGTGCCGCTCGTATCTGTCCATTTGCTGTCACTCGCTTGAAACCGCATACCAATTATCTTTTCTCTTGTGAATTAAAGTCGATGCGTTTTTCAACCTCAACCTATTAGTCGCCGTAAATAAACGGTATAACCTCTAGATCTGCATTAAATAAGGGCCTCATTTACACTCTATATAAGCAAAGCACACACACATATGTATATATATATATATATGTGTGTGTATATATATATATATATATTTATATGTATATAAAATTATATATGCATATGTATAC
>OY744516.1:183692713-183730213 GCA_963556195.1 Sepiola atlantica | reverse complement strand
ATAGAAAGCGTGTGTTTAACATACAAATGTTACGTGAATATGGTTAGGCAGTAGTTAACGCATTTACATTTTTTATTCTTTGCTTTTGGAGAAATAAACGATACATCCATCTTTTTAGAAAACAGTATTGTTTTATTAATGCTAAAATATAATGTTTTAAGTTAAAGAGAAAATACTGAAATTACATGACATATGTATCAACAAATAATTATTTTGTTTTTGGTGTGCGAGGCTCGACTTAATAGGCATACAGATACGTTGGAAATCTGTAATAGTTTAACTTAAAACATTTATGTTTGAAAATTAAATGATATACTTACAGAAAGCGATCATATTCTAAATCATAGATTAGAATTGACAATTGTAGAGCAAAATTATAGTTCATAGAGAATATTTTTAGTTCATAAAATTATACCTTTTAAATATACGTTTAAAAGAAAAATATACTTCATAAGATAGTTTATTAGAATATTCATCATTTATAGGATAATTATAGTTTATCGAGAAAAATAATAATTTATGATCAAATTATAGTTTAGAAAAAAAAAACCTAGTTTATAGAACAGTGATTGATTATATAAAAAACATGTGTATTTCATAGAAAAAGTAAATTACATTATAGCTAATAGAAAACTGACTCTCCGAGATAATACTATCAGTTATAGTTCTTAGTGAACCATTATAGTTCATAGTATAAGCATAGTTTATAGAGAACACATACAATGGGTTGAAATATTTTACTCTATAAAATATATAATAGAAAGAGAAAATATAGATCATAGAAAACGTACATATTATACGGAATACTTATAGATTGTGGAAACATTGTAGTATATAGCGAAAGAATAGGTTAACTAGACAAGTTTGATTTTCATAAATATATACTTATAAAGGGTATTAATCAAAGGAATATACATGGAAAAGTAGGCTACTAGTGGCACCCCCAATTTACAGATAACGCATATACCAGCCTCCGAGAATACAAAGCATCGAATTAGTGAGTGTGATGTGAGCATTTTTCTTTAGAGTTGTACATTTTCGACATTTACTTCGCACTCAGTAATATACATTTCACACGTCGAAACAATTACTTACTTCAAATTATATTACGTTTTATTAGCGTAATAATAAATTAAGTGCGACAAATAATATCAGAAGCTGGGAAACAAGTGAGTAGGATCTAATAGAGTAGATTAATAAAACAATCCCCTTTCGCAACTATTTACAGAATTGTGCCGAGTTAGAGATTCATTTGAATATAATCTGGGTGTATAGCGACTGACAATAATAATGAGTGTGCACTTATCCGACTGTACATAAAGTTATTTATACATCATTTTTGTATATCTGTCCTGAACAATGTTTTTTCATATCGGATAATACATATCCAAGTTTTTGACGATTAATAGTTTTCTTTGTGTGTCTATATTTTATTGTATGGAAATTCGAAATGTTATATTGTTTACTTGGAGTGGAAATGTGACTCATGGTTAGTGAGTACATGTTGCCCAGTGTTGGAAATGTCATTGCGTGGAAATCGAACTGTTATAAATCCGTTGTGTCGATAATCCTGGTTTTGCTGTTGACACGGGGCAGGCACTTGGCTTCTAGAGCAATCTCCTTTTTTATTTCGTGAGGTGCCAACCCACCAAATGCCAGCAGGATTCCCTGTCGGAACTCGGAAATGGACAGAAAGTAAACGAAAAACTTGGACACGAAATGAAGCAGGTACACATTACGGAAGAGGGGCAAGAAAAAGTCGTCTTCTTCGCCGTTTTCGAAAAACCATATGATGACCATCATCGATAAATACGGAAGGCTAGACATGAGAAAAACTGCGGTGATAGTCAGGCAGGGCATGTTCATGAGGACATCCAAGTTTTCAATAGTTGGTTTCGGGACGTGATCGAAGGTTCGGACGCTCCACTGGGCCGTGATTAATCCGCTCACGGGGTTAGCTATTACAGCACTGCCTTCGATTTCAGATTTCGTCTGGCTTGACGGTGGGCATAACCAGTACGGACATATGCAAAACTGGGAGAGTCTGACGAAGAGAAACGCGAAAGTGATCATCCATGGGAAGACAAACGCAAAGAAAAGCTCGGCTCTTTTGAGATCACGCATTTGGGGAATGTCTTCCGGTAGAATCATGCACTTGGTTACCGTGGCAGTGCCAGTCGGGTTATCCCTTACTTTTTTAACATCCACAACTCCATGGGTCCAGGTGACGTGCAGGAAACCGACACCAGCAAAGATCGCTACCATAACAATGATAAACTTCGCCTGCAGGACACTTTCGAATCGTCGCCGCAACCCCCGGGAATAGAGTCTAGCGCATCGCTGCATGATCGACAGGGCCATATACCAACAAGCCAAGAAACTGGCGAAATGCGACACGTACAGTACAATCTGACAAACGCCCATTGTCGTAAAAAGACCAACGCCGTATCGGGATAACCAAGGAATTATAAGTGTTATGAGGTATAAATTATCCATGATTCCAATGGCTATGAGATAGTGACTAATTGCTAGTCTATTCAGATCTGTATGTAGAAAGACTGCTATAGAAATAGAATTGAGCAGCAGACCGAGGGTTGAAAATGTCGGTTTGTAATAGGTCTCCAGTATGTCGATGAGTTTCAGTGAATACCACGTGTGGCCGAATGTCTGATCTCTTATCTCAGGACCTCCATGAATAAAATGAAGATCCGACGAACCTGATCTGTTTTTAAGCATTTGTTCGAAATACAAGCTGTCCATTTTTTGCATGATTGTCAAAATATGAAATAATAAATAGAATGTATCCTGGATTTATCTGCTTGAAGATGCAAGACTGAGTATAAGACGTTGGGTGTCGAAGAGGCGATGATGCATTCAGTTACTCTGCAAATTGATCTGAAAGAAAGACAGAAAGAAGTATTAGATTTTATATAAATGTTAAATGTAGGAAAATGTTGTTACTTAAAAAGTAATCGTGTTAACATATGTAAACTTATATATATATATATATATATATATATATATATATATATATATATATACATGTATATATATATATATATATAGAGAGAGAGATAGAGAGAGAGAGATAGAGAGAGACGAAGATGCACATATAAAGACACGTATCAACAAGTCTATATGAAGTGCTGATAGGTTATTTAAATTAATACATACACGCGTACACATCTTTATGGCAATGGAGGTTTGGTATTTGTCTGTTTAAAGCAAACAAAAATATAATAAAATTACTTGTATTAATTATGCGACTGTACTATAGTTTAATGCTTAATTAAGTTTTATATACTACTTCAGAATAAAATACTATCTTTCAATGCTCATTACATGGCTACTAACGCATATGTTCACTTGTAATGCGACCATCCTTCTAGGTGTAAACTCTTCATTTGGAGAGTAATATAGTAACTGTTCTGTTGTCATGAGACAATTGTATCAAGCATTCCCTTATATCTTAGGAGGTTGTGTAGTGTATGCTTTTAGCAAATGGTACCATTTGCTCATGCAATACTACCTCATCTTTTGTGGGTATGTGTAGTATATTATCTTTTTCCATGTGGCAATCCTACCAGGGATTAGCTCATACTTTACGGTAGTGTAGTGTGCACTATTGTATCTGTTCTGTTGCTATGGGACAATACTCCCAGAAATTACTTACTTTACGTGCGTTTAGTACGTGTTCGTTTGTGATAATACCATCTTTCCAGTTATTACCTCCTTCCCTGGGGACAGTACAGTTTATGTTCCTGTATCATAGAATCATCTTACCGGATATTATCCAGGGTAGGGATAGTGTACTATGTGTTCGTTTATCATAATGACACTCTTCAATGTAAGCAGAAACATGCGGACGTAGTGGGCATAGAATTGTTAGCATATGTAATATAGTAATATACTATTGTATATGTATTAGATAATATAATGATAATATATTGACATTTAAACCATAGCAATCGACTAGACAAGAAAATAGTCGATAATGGAATAAATACTTTTCTCTATTAGTTTGTTAAAGTTCACTGTTACGTAATACAAGAAAAACCGATAAATTGCGAAAGTTTTGAAATCTTGTTTAACTTTAATCACACGACATATACAAATTGTACATAGCAAATATAAATACATTCATTGGTGAATATCATGTTATTATTTTCTATCATATACTATTAGTTCGGCGATGCATACTTACATGTTTATATATATATATATATATATATATATATATATATATATATATATATATATGTATATATATATATATATATTAATATAGTCATCCACATACAGACTGTTTCGCTCTTTCACAGCTCATCAAGCCGGGATCGAAACGCAACCGTCGAGCTGACAGTCGGCGCTGCTAACCCCTACGCTATCATGCGACACTAACTGAATGTAAGAAATATCTCAATGTAAATACGCAACAAGTAATTGCAAAATCTACTTAAAATTGCACAGTAGTTTAACGAAATCGACAACACGGATAAGTGTACCAACAGATTTATAACAGCCTGCATCACTAGAAGTAATTTAATATCAGACGTTCAATTGGAAGAGTGACGTCGATTATCAAACAGAACTTGATTATAGTTTTATTATTAATTTACAAATTGATATTTGTTTACAAATTGATATTTGTTTACGAATTGATAAAGTGACGCTACTGTTGCCAATTTTAAACGAAAACTGGAAAATCCGAATTTCATGTGTGCATAAAGCAATGTTTTCTGATCCGTAAAATACTGTTCAAGAAAGTGAATCGCTTGGTAACAGTTATGCATATTCTTCTCAGTATAATCAACGGTTAAAAAGCGGTATGCTGACTATAAACGCGGTTAGGTGGACACACATTGCTGAACCCGCATACCGCTAAACTTAAGCAGTTGTCCCAGAAAATGTCGACAAACTTGTTTTGACCGATGGTAAATTGAAGTAGCTTAACATAGCAGAAGAGTTGAACATATCAGAAGGCAGTGGATTCACCATTTTTCATGAACGTGTGTCAATTAAAAAGCCTGTTCCGAAAAGATAACGCTTTAGCTCACAATCGATTAAAAAGAATAAGTTACCATGCGAAGCGTTGTTTTGACCTGTTTCAACTCAACGCACACTATGTGGCACTAGATGAAACGTGGATCAACCACTTAACTTTGGCGTGATGCCTTTAGTCAGCTGAGAAGACCGCAGCCAGTTAAAGTCGTCCTAAGTGAATGAACACATCAACATATGTAGACAGTTTACTGCATTATTACATAAACTTGTGAAAAGAAGGACCATCTTGAAAGAATATTATATAGCATTTGGTGTGCGGTTAAAGAAAACATCACCTAACTCGATTATAAATGGTGATGTTAAAGTGGACTTTCACAAAAGACAATGAACCGTGTCACAAGTCGACTGGAACCATAGCAAAACTACATGGATTTAACTTCGACTAGCTTCCATGTATATATTATAATAATTACTAGTATTATTGGTATTATCGTTATTATTATTACTATTTATTTATTTGTTTTTGATATCAATATTTTTAATCGTCTAAATTCTTCATTAAGTTAAACAAAGTTGGCTCGAACTGATATAAAAATATTAATCTATCAGTTAGGTCTGTTTTTGTTTTACTTTTTAGTCTACCGTATACGTAACTTGATTTTTCTTCTTTCTTTTTCTTCTTCTCACAGATCATTATTATTTTTTTATTTGTTTTTTGTTCTGTGTTTTATTTTTCTTTCTATTTTGGCTGTCTGGTCTCGCGACTGGAGAGGAGGCGATGGGATTTCACTTCGTATGAATATACGATTGACAGGCGTGGGTCGGACGGCTTCATAGACGCATCGTAATATTTTTTATTTTTGTTTTGTTCCAGCTGTCGATGCATATTGGCTGACCCCTTTATATTTTTATACTTCCCTTCTGTTTTCATTATTTTAACTTAAGTGTGTTGCTTGTCCCATTTTTTACCCGCCTCTCTCTTTGATATTTTTTGGCTGGGGAATATTTCAATTTTTTCTGTCATTTTTAATATATAAATGAGGAGACTGGGAAGTCGAAATAAATTATAAATGCTGACAGTTGCATTGTGTTTGTGGATTTTTACTTTCTATCTTCTATATATACATACGTATATATATATATATATATATATATATATATATATATATGTGTGTGTGTATATATACATATAGGTATATATTTTGAATGTGAGATGATATATATATATATATTATGATTAAATATATATATATAAATATAAAATAGTATATATATATATATATATCTTTCTCCCTCTTACTCTCTCTTACTCTCTCTCTCTCTCTCTCTATGTATATATATACATAGATAGATAAAGGGAGAGAGAGTAAGAAGGAGTAAGAGGGAAAGAGATAGAGGGAGAGATAAATAGTGAGAGAGAGAGAACATAGATACAATATTGAATTTACCTTACGCTACAGCGTTTGGTAACATTGGATACATTTATTCGTACTCATATATATATAAGCAACATTTACAATGGGAGTAGAAGTATTAACAAATAGATCTCTTACAAACTAATAACACAATACACACAAACAATGGAACCTTCACTAAACATACATATATATATATATATATAAACATATATATATATATATATATATACATATATATATATATAAATATTTATATAAATATATATATATATTTATATGCGTATTGCTAAGTCTAACAGCAATATTGAAATTAGAAAACAAAGAAAATTGTGAGTTAGAAGTGTGTTATATTTACAATATTTTGTGCAAATGAATACAAATAACGCAATTTTAATAATAGATGACTACATATACAATCACGTTAGTTCACGAAGATCTTTTCAAACAAATTGAACAAACATTAATTTCAAAGAATTAGTGAAAAGTAATCTTCTGAATTCCTTGACAATTACATTCCGTGTATCCAATGAAAGTTAATCACATCTGATCACGTAAATCATATTTATTTTTAGATAACGTATTGATCTTTATTATTGCTTCCATTTAAATTATTCAGAATCTATGAATGATTATATGATTGCATTTACAAACTGTTATAAAATGAACATGGCAAGTTGCATCTTTGAAACTACAAACATTATGGTAGATAAACAAAATTGTGGGCATATGTTCAGTTGTTGTTCAATTGTCTGATGTATCCATTTACTGTTTCGATCAAATTACTGTGTAAGTTCCGTGGGTTTCTTGTTCATTTTTCTTTCCTTTTCCGCGAGTACTTTCGATTTGATTCGAAAAAAGAAATGAAAATGGAACAAAAACCCACGGAACTTCCATACAGAAGTATTTCCAGCAGTGGATGTATTAGTGGGCTAAGTGTGAACAACCACAAGGGTGGACTTTGAAGGGGATAAGGGTCGAAAATCCGTAAGGTATATTAAATATTTTTTCTGGACTATGGTCAGATAACTTTTAGACAGGCCTCGTATATATATATATATATATATATATATATATATATATATATATATATATATATATTTTTCATAAAGTATGATTAATTTCTCATTTTATTATGTCATTCAATTAATATATATATATATATATATATATATATATATATATATATATAGTCCTCATTATAACTAACAGCCTACAGTCCAGTTCGACGATAGTCGGTGCTTATAATTCCTACGCCATTATCATGAAATAACAATGATATAAATTGGCACATAAATTGGATGAATATTCGTGGCAGTTTATTATTTCACTTACCAATAAGCTCACCCTAAGAAAACAAGCATATTTTAGGCATCCACAGACAAACCTTTTCACTGTATCACAGTTCGTCTGTTTGGTTAGACAAGCAACTTCCTCAGCCTCGGATATATATATATATATATATATATATATATATATATATATATATATATATATATATATATAAAAAGAAGCCATCCCTACCCGCCCTCTGGGCAGCAATTAATTGAAAGGAGAAAAATATTTTTAAATAAGAGAAATCTATAATTTGAACAATAAAATTTGGTAAATTTTTTTATTAACATCTTCGGCTAAATTACCCCACTCCATCATTAACAATGAGATAATCTGTTTAGGGTTATTCTAGATTATTAGGGCAGTTGATATGTTTTAAACACTTACCCTAAGTTCGACTGGCAAAGAGTGAAAGCTACACACAGTCTCCACAAATCCCCCCTCAAAAAAAAATAACGCACAGAATTCATCTCTATTGGCAAAACAATGGTAAACTTCCATAAAACCCGAGAAAGGCACGAAAATAGAGGATCATGTTACGTTAAAGGTATATGCTAAACTAATGCTTTAGTCTTAATCCTTAAATATTTTTTTATTGTTTCCCTTTCAGCCAATTTTGCTCGTGAGGTATTTAGACGTAATCGGCTGAAAAAGTAGAATCTCATTTCATCGGGAGTGGCTAATCAACACTAATACCCAATATTTCAATGTTTTTATTCATACTAGAAAAATAAGATATTTTATTAGTTTGATCATGTTTAAGATATTTATTTAACACAACGAAAATCAGTTGCTTAAAATTAAAATAAAAAGGGACGTATAGTGAAAAAATGTATAAAATTTAAAAAAAATAAATATGGGTAAATGTGAAGATTAACACTCTCTGTTAATACCCCACCACCTTGAAAACAATGACATTCTGTTTTTTAGGCGATTCCGTGGGAACACTTTAGAAAACGGAAAGAGAGTAGAACGAATGTTTTTCTTTTATTTAGAGTAAGTGATCAGTTGTATATATATATTACGTAAAATGTTCTCACATTCTGGGCCATTTTATTTTTCTAGAGAACTTACAAAAGTAGAATAATTTGGTGGAATGGTAGTGGAAATATTTATCTACAATCATATTAAAATGTACATCTCTATTTTTTTCGTAATCTTTACAGATCACAGTGCCACAAAAATGTTGATAACATTTATAAGTTCGGCATTTTTTTAATAATAAAAACGTTATTTATTCATCTTTCACAGAAAATGTAAAAACTGCAAAAAAGGCGCCAGAAAGATGGAAGAGAAAGGGAGCCAAACAATCTCACCGTCTCTTCTATTCTCTTCTCTCTCTCTTTCTCTGCTTCTGACTCGCTTGTAGCAAGCCACAACCTTCGATAAGGCCATCAGCAGGTGTATTTGGTTAAAACTTAAGGTGGCTTAGTTATGTTTCCGATTTATTAATTATATAACGTTAATTAATTAAAGTTAATATTGACAAAACTATTTCATGTATATAGCAAAAATTAACCAATGCAATTCCAAATAATAATACTAAACATTAATAAAGAATTGATTAAAATAGTTATGCTAATTAGACCGTGAAAAGGTTATCTCTTAATCTGTCATGCCCACTATATATACAGAATATCAGGATTGTGTGTTGTATTAGTTATTTAAATATAAGTACCCCGTTTTGATTATAATAAATATATTCTGCATTTATTTAATTAGAAGACAGAAAACTGTCTTAATTAAGATTAAAGAATAAGAACCTATTTGTCTCTGTTATTTAGAAAGATTAGAGTAGTGGTTTTGCTTTTTCTCTGACAAATGTTAACGTTATGATCATCATAATCACAACCAACATGTTGACTTATTGGCCTGTTGGGTGTGCTAGATGTTCCCCACTATTAATATTGACACTGTGCCTAACTCTGCTCTCATAGGAGGAAATAAATATGAACAGCAACATCAACAACACGTACACATTTATTTTTTAAAATAGTAAACCTATGTATAATATTATTATCAAATTATTGCGTTTAATGCCAACTTTATTTTTTTTTAAAGTAATTATTCAAACGCTATAGAAACAGTTGCTATGTTTAAATATACGCGTGTGAAAACGTAACCGAAAAACAACTAACTATGAAACAGTAGTTATGATTTTAAATTTAAAACTTAATTCATTAAATCACTTAGATAATATTACTAAGGATAATAATTGAGATATTTATATTAAAACAATTGTTCATATATATACATATATGATAAAATAGGCGAAGTAAATTATAAGTCAATAGTACTGAATATGAATTTACAAAATAAACATGCAAATAATTTATAGGTTTGAGAGTTTTTAATCAGGCTTTATATATATATATATATATATATATATATATATATATATATATATATATATATATATATATATATATATATATATTGTATGTGAAAGTATCTTAGTGTATAATAATTGAATTAGGTAACGCTGAGGTGTTTTGAATGAATAGGCTTCGGATAAATGAGAAAATAACTTTCGGATGTATTCATTTAGAAGGCAGGCACTTACTTAAGTCGTATTAAAGAAGAATAATCTATTTGTTTGTAATTTTGAAAGATTACATGAGGTGTGTTCTTATCTATGACACATTAGAAAGTCATATTCATCATCGCTATTATCAGTACCAACAACTTGACTATTTGACCTGTTAGTTATTAGCAAAATGTAGTATATGTCTTAAATCTGCACTTGTTTTTTTAATGTCGTCGGTCGGTGAACGAGAACTATTTCTAGACTGAGGTAATTGACATTTTTCTCCATTCCAGAGTGCCTCTTCTAGAGGAAATTAATTTTTCCCACATTAAATATTGGCATCGTGCATTACTCTGCTTTTATTCGAACGTGATCGATGTTGTTGCCATGTGTAAATATACATGAAACGGAAGTTATAGTTTTGAATGTGTAACTTAATTAATCCAACAACTTAAATGATATTACTTCAGATAATAATTAAGATATTAACACTAAGAAAAGTTTGTATATATATATATATATATATATATATATATATATATATATATATATATATATATATATATATATATATTTAGGAGTATCAAATAATAGGAGTATCAAATAATAACTTAATCGTACTGAATGTGAATTTATCAGATAATGTTTCAAAAATAAATATTTAAACAATTTATCGCCTTGAAAGTGTTTAGTCAGGTTTTCTGTGAGTATATATATATACGGTATGTAAGAGTACCTTATTGTATAATAATTGAATAAGATAGAGCTGAGATGTTTTTATATGAATATAGTTCGGATTAATGAAAAAAACTTTCACGTCTACTGATTTAGACGACACAAATGTCTTAATTAATATTAATGAAAGCAATCAACTTTTTTTGTAATTTAGTAAGATTAGAGGGTTTTTTTTCTTTGCAATAACAAATGTTAGTCATCCTTATCATTATTATTATCATAATAAATACCAACATGTTGACACCTTATCCTATTGCCTAGGTGTAAAATGTAGGATCTGTCTTTGATTTTCACTCACTTTTCATGTATACGGTCAAGAAAGGAGGAATTATTCTTGACCGAGGTAATTAACATTTATTTCTAATCCAGAGTGGCCCATTTTGGAAAAGCTGTATTTTCCCCACGTTAAATATTGACTAACTCTTCTATTGTGGTAAGAAGTAAATAAAAAAAGTAACAGCAACAACAACAATAATTTCATTAAATAAAATGTATTTAATTATTTACAGCAACCGTTTAGTAATAATTGCGTTTAATGACAACTTTATTTTAAAAAAAAAGTAATTATTCGAACGTTATCGAGGTGGTTGCTATGTGTAAATATACGCGTACGATAACATAACGGAAAAAATACAAATTATGAAACTAAAATGACATTACTATGAATAATAATTAAGACATTGATACTAAAGAAAATAGTTTCGTATATATAAAAAATAGGAGAACAAAATGATACATGTATCGTACTGAATATGAATTTATTAGACAAAGTTTAAAAAATAAATATCCAAAAAGTTTATCGCCTAGTCAGGTTTTCTGTAGGTATATATATATATATATATATATATATATATATATATATATATAATGGATTTTTATGTAATTATTTTATTGGTGATTGCAGCGTTCGTTGTTTTTTGTTGCTTTCTATTATTTCGATTGTCTCAATTCCTAAGGTATTAATATATAGTACATTACATTATTAGTCGCCTTATACGTATTTTCGTTTATATATATATTTATTAATTTTATACGTACATACAATTAATCCATGTACATGTGTTTCTAGCTCACAGCTGTCATCAGCATGGCTAACTTAGACAAGGATCAAAATTTCGATATTGATGTATATAGTCCAGATTCATTACCATTGGACAACGATGTTTGTTTAGAAATATATACGATTTTTATCACCTAAATATTTAATGTATTGTTATGGAATTATTTTTATTGGTGATTGCAGCGTTCGTTATTTTTTTTCTTACAATTATTTCGATTATCTCACTTCCTAAGTTATTAAAATGCAGAAAATTGCGTTATTAGTCACCCTATAATTTATAGGACGTATTTTTCATTAATATATATCTTTTTTATTAATTTTATGCGTACATAAATGCACTCCATATACACGTGTTTCTGGCTCACAGACGTAATCAGCATGGCTTACCTAGACAAGCATCGAACCGTCGATACTGATGTCAATAGTCCAGCGTCTTTTACACCTGGACCAAGACGCTTGTCTAGATGTATGTACGATTGTTATCACCTAAATATTTAATGTATTTTTTTGTAATTATTTTTATTTACTTGTTTTGTTTTCTCAATCATGTTCTGTCCTCGGTCTGTGGGGAGTCAATTTTGATTTTGTTCTAATCCATTGATTTTCATCGGGAGAGCGTGAGGTTCGTTACCGTACAACATGAAAATCATAAATATCAGTAAGAAAATAATTGTTAAAAAGAAATAAGCGAAAACCTGACCGAAGAATTCGTTTCTCCGAAGGACAACGGGAGTTATATGTACATGAAACATATGATGCTAACTGTTCGAAAATGGAAACTGAGGCGTGATCTGCTATTCTGCATAAAACTCGAGTACTAAAAGTGTAATCTGAATTAACGTAATTTCTCTGGAGTTCCCGGTAATGTCATAATTGTGTTGGTATACACTAAAACAGGCAATAATTGAGTATTATAATGTTGTTGATATTTTTGTAGTATTCATAGATAGACGTGTACATACACGTGATCGTTGTTCGTTAAAACGGACTCCAATAAGGCAAAGCCTTTAAGTTTCAAGCAATGTTTTTCATAAAAAAAGCATTATTGAACATTCTTCCAGTATACAATGTAAATGACATTTGGAAAAATACGAAATTACTTTTGTATTAGTAGAAACGTATACATTCTTACTAATTTTCGTAGGCAAATGTTGGGAACAAAAGGCGATATGTGTAGAACTAGTTCAGTAATTAGTTGATTGTGTTCTATTCCGGAATGTAGAAATATTGTTTACTGAATATGATGGCAGGAAGGTTTACGTGGTTTAATTTATAATCTAAGTAAATATAGAGTTTGTTTTGTGTAATATGAATAATATGAGGATAATTTGTTAAAAGTAATATTTTTTGTAGGAAGAGAAATATTGTAGTTAAAAACATGTTTGTAAATAAATACAGTTTACTGATTGGGAGACGCCATGTTTTAATTTCAATTTTTTTTGTTAAATGTTCGACAATTATATTAGAGTATTCCAGAATAGGATTATAGCCAGCCAATTTAAGTGCCGTAAAAGAAGGGAAATTAAGCTCAATGAAGCGATCTATATTAATTTAGTGAAGGTATAATACATATCACGGAATAAAATATCATACAATGACGGTTTACGCTGAAAAAGGTATCATGTGAAGAAGTTCAGGTGTAAGATCGTGATAGTGGTAGTTGTATTTTTTCGCGTGTGAGTAAGAGTTTCACAAACTTCCTGTATGTATGTTTGAGAGAGTCAGGTGTTCCGGAATTAATGCAAGGAATCATGAAATGGAATAAGACTTACTGATAATTCACGAAAACACTTATTAATTATTGCCATAAAGCGCGAACATGTTGGAATTCTATATAGCGCTTATAATGTATGGCCTATAGTTGTAGTGGAACAATCGAGTTTACTTTATTATATAGATATGATGGCAAACTGAACAACCAAAACAATTTTTTCAAATCATTATTCCTGAGGTAGCTATATAATGTTTTGGCATTTAATAAAACTTCTGCCACTATAGCAATGTCGAATTGATTTAATTTGCTAACGTTATTGAAATAAATAAATATATCACTATTAATATACATCCGTTTACGTATATTTTTTAAAATAGTTGACAAAAGGTATGGCAATTTATATTATATGGAGTATATAGACTACTATAGGGTACCGAGTTCGACAGAAAATTGCGTATCTTTTAATACGCATAAAGAAGGTCGGAGTGAACATTAGCCGAAAAGTTGTGACAATAACAACTAAGATGAACATAGTACTCCGATAAATGCAAATAATAAAAATGTACATGTACATTTATCACAGGGACACTCACATAAATATAAAAGATTAACTTCCAGAAATTGAAACATTTCATAGTGTGCATTCACACGTAATGTGTATTTAAATAGTTGAACTAAATTTGAATTAGTAACATATACATTGGTTTGAGTTCATTCCGTTTAAAATTAATCTGGCATTAAAATCAATATTACTACGCCGTCTTTAATTAATTCTACCTTCCATTGCGTGAAATATCAACTGGAAAGCTGAAAAATAATTTAAATGCAAATATTCTAGAGATAACGGTCGCGAATGTGACTAAAGTGAAGTGCCAAGATATAGGAAAGAGCTATGCTTTGCTTGTATTGCTTATAGTGTTTTGTACTGGTGATCACACCAAAACAAGGCATATTGTCACTAAGACGTGAGTGACTACTTTGAATTTGTAACCAAATATTATAGGGGCAATCCTACGTAGGGAGGTGTACAACAAGATATTTGGTAACGTTACGTTTACATTCTGACATGGGGAAACAGGTTAAGGAAGGACATTCGAAAGACAAGCGTTCTCAAAAAAGTAGCTATTTGATTAGAAGGTAGTGTTTCTAGCGAGCGTGTTCTACTATTCGTTTAAACTTGGGATGGTACGGTAATCCCGTTCATTGAAGTGCAACCCTTGTATGTTCAATCAATATGTTGCAAGAGATGTGTGTTACAAATACTTAAACATTATCATAAACATAGTAATATTGTTAAAAGTGTGGAAAAGTACAGATTACCCGAACGACATGTAAGGCTTTGAAAATATATTTAAATTAATCGAAATCTAATCAACCCCTACTGATCTGAATAATGTAGTGTTAGTGCTATTATTTAAATATCGTTAAAATCAAAGTCAATGGCATGGACAGTTCGTTGGGAGTTGTTGCACACTTTGTAAGCGTTTATATAAAATATATACATACTTTTAAATTATCGCAGTGATTATTGGAAATTGTCATCGTCGTCGATCTAATATTCCCAATGTACTTAGCCGACATACGTAGTGATATACGAGTTTAATAATAGTGTACGCTAAATATGTGAGTAGATAAACCGAAATAAAACATAGATAATAAGTAATCAATCTACTAATATTAGGAGTAATCAGTTATCGAGACGTGAAATGTTCAGATGTATTGTTCACCAGTCATGAGAGATAAAACCAGTGCGAATGTTTTAAAATAATTACACTCGTGAGCGTGTCTTACGATTTATAATCATAATACAAATAACATTCTTTGAAATGTCTGGAAAAATCAGAATTCATTTAATTATCATAAACATGTATTCTTTTTTGTTTCAATTACGTCTTGTTTAACTCCCGTTTAAATGCAAGGTTAAAAAGGATTGGTGCCCGATGTGTCCACAGATCTCCCTTAGCACAGTCCTGAAAGCCAGGGTCATATATGAAATATAGAGCAATGCAGTGACAGAACACAAAGCCTGACATGTGTATTCGCTATTCGTAAACGTGTATCCTATATATTAAATATGAGGTGTGAATTTATAATTAGAAACATAAAGCTAAGAGACGGTATGATGAAGATTTTACTCCAATAAAAGTTTTGTATACTAAAGTATCTATTTCAAAATGTAAATTAAGTGGTAGAATGCATCGCCGTCGGAAGCTCAACTAATTAGCTGTTTCTCACTCTTCAATAAAATAAAATGAATATAGAAAAGTAAGTTGTAATTTTACAGAACACAATTCGACTACAATAGAAGTAGTTCTTTAATCTGCTGTTCTTTTATGAAGAAATGGACGAAAAGTATCGGTAAGATTGTATCGTATGCGCCTGCAATAACAAGGGAGAAATAAAAATGCGATACATTACTGTTCGTACGGTTGAACATCCACGCCATGAAAATACATTAGAAATAGACAATTTTCTATTACATGATGTTCCATTATTACATTTCGTTAAATATATGGGGGACCTTAGAAAAAGTAACACCCAGAATCATTTATTACAGAGTTTGAATAGCTAATCTCCAGAATCAAAACATAAAAAAATATTTTCTGTGAGTGAGACAAACACAAATTCCTGATAATTACTTTTGTTTATCTAATATGTAGACCCAAGTAAAACAACATACATATAATATGAGAAAAAAATTAACGTCTCAGAGTTGGTAAAAATTCGACTCAAAACAACAGATAGCTCTTGATTCAGTAAAATAAATGAAACCTGGTAGACTTTATAGTGGGAGGTGAGCGATCACTAACAAGGTTATGAGTTTAAGATTTTTGTAATTTTATTACATGTGTTCCAGTTTATTAAACGTAATCCTGCTGAAGAAAAGTGTGCGATTTTAAATCATGTTGATATTGTAATGTGTAATGATTGCTTTTTAGCGTGTTAATATAACAGTTAGTCGTGACTTTAAAGACCGGTTATTTTTTTAAAAATCTAAGTTACCTCTCATTTTTCCTATTCAACCTCTATGTACTGATCTCTCGGGGATGTCCTTCTTTTTCCCCGTTTCTGTTGTGTACTAACATTTATGTGTGAATAATAATTAATGGTCACATACACTGGCTAATACATATACTTTATTTCTCAGTATACATCAAATATCGCTTTATGTGTCTCTTCTCGTCAAACTTGCTTTTTTATCGCCATTAGCTTTACTACTTTGGACTCTAGTGGTTTAATAACACAACAGTTACCTTTCACATATTCAGAATCGGATGACCTGAAAAAAAATACACGGAATAATTTAAGACTAATAGTGTGTGTCTTTAGTAAGGCGATGTACTGCTAACTTATGAGCTGATCAGTGGTCAGAGGGTCGTGAGCAAGAACAGTGACATGTATAAGACGCGATGGCATGATAAATAAAACTAATTCTAATGCCCTCGAAAGCTCAAATTACATTTATATACTTCCACTACATCTTCTAAGTATAATGCTGCTGTAAATTTCCATCGCACATTTACGAGTATATTAAGTAAAATGTTTAGAATAAAGATGATGGACATTACAAGATATAGAGAAAAAAGAAGAGTAGGAAAAAGAGAAAGACATGTCAGTAGAATCCAACAATTTTACAAATATATATAAATTGATATATGCATGATTTTTGTCACACCTTTGAATTTGGAAGCGGAGGAGAGAGAAACGAGGAATAAGTTAAATGGAAGAAAAAGATGAACTATGGTGGCAGAAGAATGCAGGAAAGGAAAAAGAAGTATTTAACTAAAATAGGCGAAGTACTATAAGTAACAGTGTATAGATAAACACATTTCCCACTTACAACACCCGTACTTATGCAGTTTACGCGGCTTAGGCGCACAACACATCGCCACCTAGGCCCACACACAGAAGATATATGTGTGCACACACACAAACACAAACACACAACCACATATGTATACATATTTACTTGTATATACATATATAAATATATACACATATATATGCGCATACACACATTTATGCACAAATACATAGGCACACACATACACACATGTATAAGGATATATTATATAAATATCTATATATCTATCTATCTATCTATCTTCATATATATATATATATATATATATATATATATATATATATATATATATATATATATGCGCGTGTGTGTGGATCAGCTCCAGTTCTACTATTAACTACTTTAGTATCAGGCGGAGTTTGAATGGATTTGTAGCGACTTATTACCTAGTAAAAACCTAACTCTCTCTCTCTCACTCTCTCTCTCTCTCTCTCTCTATATATATATATATATATATATATATCTATATATACATTTATATATAACTATATATATACATATATATACATACACATATATATATGTGTATATAGTATATATATATATATATATATATATATATATATATATATATATATATATATATATATATATATATATATACGAGGCCTGTCTAAAATGATATCAGACCTTATGCCAGAAACAATATTTAAAAAACATGACGGGATTGGGAGCTTAATACCCTTCAAAGTAGGCCCATTGTACTTGCACACACTTAGCCCACAGATCCATACCCTTCCGGAAACAACTCCTGAAGTGTTCTTTTTGATAATTGTGGTCATCCGCCGTTGCGTTTCGCATCATATCTTCTCTCGTCTCAAAACGGAATATTTCAGTGGCGTTATCAGTTTTCGAAACAACCAGACGTCGCAAAGAGCTATGTCTAGAGAGTAGGGGGGGGGAAGGACTGGAATTCCATGTTTGGCCAAGAAATATTAGATCAATTGTGATGACTGTGCAGTTTTTCCCCGTCTACATGTCAGGTCTTTTGCGCCGAACTGCGTCACAGAAACGCCGGAGAACATCTTAATAGTACACTTGTGTCACTTTTCCTCCTTCCGGTGCGTATTCGTGATGCACAACTCAACGGATATCAAAAAACACAGTCAGCATCACCTTGACTTTGCTTCGCACTATGACCTTGTTATCTCAGGATGCTACAATTGCGACGACTGTCTTTTTTTTTCTAAGTCGTACCCGTACACCCATGCTTCATTTTAAGTTATCAAGGTGTTTAGAAACCCAGGATCATTGTTCGCGGTTTCCAGAAAGTCCTGTGCAACTTTAAAGCGGAGCTTCTTTTGTTCGTCTGACAACAACAAGGGCACCACTTTCGCAGCAACTCTGTGCATGTTCAAAGCATCACGCAAAATTGCATGTGCGGAATCTGTATTCACTTGGACCTCTTGGCCGATCTCTCGTACGGTTGAACGACAATCTTTCATAACCAAACGCCCCACCCTCTCAACAACAGCTACATGCTGAGCAGTTTAGTGCTTGTCCGAACACTGATCACACTCCGCTGATATGCGGCCATTTTTAAATTTGCTGAACCACTCTTGAATTTGTGTTGCACCCATCGCATCTTCTAAAAACACTTGCTGAATCTTATGATTTTTTTGCTTTGAAAATCACTAACATTTTGACAAAATTTGATGAAGGACCTTTGCTCAAAACGTTAAGTCATCTTGGGAGAATTGGTAATATGACGAACACGTTCTGTAGCAGCTCACGCAGCGACCGACATGCAACGACTAACGCGCAGGAAGTTAGTGATAAAATTTACACATTCGCACTAAGGTATCTTCCTTCACTGTGAAGAGTGGAGCCGGCCTATCGTCTCTATTTTGTACAGAAAAAATAAAGGTTGAACACTTGTTAGACAGGCCTTGTATACATATATATATATATATATATATATATATATATATATATATATATATATATATAACAACAACAACAACAACATTAATTTAAAATAAATAATATTAAATTATTTTTACCCACATACCCTAGCGTTTCAAGCTTTTGCTCTCATCAGTGTAGGGATGTTAATCTCAGAGGGTCGCGTGGTTCGAATCCCTGCCACAGAATAAACGTAGACGCTGTAAGCACGCGCTGTATCTATTAAGCCACGAGACATTATCACATTCAAGAAGGGAATTTAAGTTCTATTGATGCGAAGGGCGGCATATCTAGAAAGACTTACTAAAGATTCTACGAACGTTGTCGAATTATGCCTTATAGCTACGTGTCAGTCTATTTTTAAGTTTCACGAAAAGCGCTCAATTTTAATCTTATTATATAACCTGAGTGAACAGAATTAACCTAAGCAAGCGCTTTATCTATTAGGCTAGGAGGCATTATCACATTCAAGAAAGGAATTTCAGTTTTATCTATTTATATTAATATATATATATATATATATATATATATATTTAGGCAAACGTTGTTGAATAGCACGGAGTGTTTCTGATTTGTGATCTTTTTTAAAATTGTTTCCATCTTCCGAATGATCAACTTCGTACCTCGATCAAACTGGTGTATGAAGTTTCCGTAGTTTTGTTGTTCCATCTTCTTTGCGAGTACTTTCGATTTGATATCCTCAAATCATCTTCAGGCGTGTTAGTGTGAAAAAAGAATATGTATTTATAGAATGTAAAGAGAGGAAAAGAGTGTGTCTTTACTTTTTATTTTATTTATTTATTCTATTTATTAATTTATTTTTTATTTTTATTAATTTATTTATTGATATTTATTTTTTATTTCATTTTTATTTTTTAATTCATACAACTTAAAAAAAAAGGAGCGTCTAAAGTATTGAAAAGTTACAAGGGCGTGATTATGTTATTTATTTTTTTTTTTTTTTGCGCTTAAGAAATCAAACTCTAACTTCACACCCCTTCGAACATAATCACGCCCTGGTAACTTTTCAATACTTTAGACGCTCCTTTTTTTTAAAATTTGTATGAATTAAAAAATAAAAATGAAATAAAAAAATAAATATAAATAAATAAATTAATAAAAATAAAAAATAAATGACTAAATAGAATAAATAAATAAAATAAAAAGTAAAGACATACTCTCTTCCTCTCTTTACATTCTATAAAAACATATTCTTTTTTCACACTAACACGCCTGAAGATGATTTGAGGATATCAAAGCGAAAGTACTCGCAAAAAAGATGGAACAACAAAACTACGGAAACTTCATACACCAGTTTGATCGAGGTACGAAGTTGACTATTCGGAAGATGGAAAATTTTTTTTAAAAAGATCACAAAGCAGAAACACTCTGTGCTATTCAACAACGTTTGCCTAAATGAAAAATTGCTGCCTAAATACACACACAATATATATATATATATATATATATACACACATATATATATATATATATATATATATATATATATATATATATATATATATATATATATATATATATGGAAAATAAAACAAGGAAAACTAAGATATTAATTAAATATCCATCTACGTTTCACCTTTATTAGAAGGTTTCATCAGGACGGGAGATTGAAGAAGAAGAAAAATAATACAGCAGCAAGTACCAAAGTTTGAATAATAAATGTGAGGCAGCGCTTAGAAGTTAGAACGCTGATAAATGTGCTGCGGCAGAACAGCCGATAAAAGTATAAAAGTGAGTGTGCATAAGTCAACGGCATATATGTGTGTATTCTTCTTCAATCTCCCGTCCTGATGAAACTTCTAAAAAGGTTGAAACTTAGATGGATATTTAATTAATATTTTAGTTTCTCTTTATTTCATTTCACATATATATATATATATATATATATATATATATATATATATATATATATATATATATATATATATGTATATATATATATATATATATATATATATATATATATATATATATATATATATATATATATAGCAATCGGACATTTGCTTGCATTCGGGCAGAATTTTGCCCTGTGTTTCTTCCCCCTACAACTTTTATTTTATTTTTTCAAATTTTAAATCTTGGCCTTTGCCAACTTATCTATCCCAGCGACTTCCTCTGATGATAAGATTTTGATCTTTGAAAAGCCTGGCTTAAGGAAATTTTAACTTGAATAAATTGCCTTTTTTGCGGAATATACCTTGCTCTGAGCAATTGAATTGAATTATGATTTGACTTTTGCTTCTCTAATTCCTTTCCATTCTTCTTCATATATATATATATATATATATATATATATATATATATATATATATATATATATACATATATATATATATATATACATATATATATATATATATATATATACATATATATATATATATTACGTTGGAACATTTTTCCATTTTTTATCATATATATATATATATATATATATATATATATATATATATATGCCTGTGTGAGCGCGTGTGTGTTTACGCAATAATATGACTGAAAAACACAAAGAAACCTAATGAAGCAGACAATAGTATTAATAACGCGTAAGTAAATTGTGAAAATGTTACAGAGAAATTAAACGTCGAATATGTCAACAAAGAAAGGTTGCAGACGTGCATGATGAAGTAAGACAGGTCATTCTATTGTTTCAAGTAAAGCTTATTAACAACGGTTATGTGACAGATATTGGAGAATAGAAGAACCTTCAGGCTTTTCTAATGGATCCAGTAGGACGCGTATGCCTTCTTCTTTCGGCTTTTAACATCATAGTTCTATTCTTATCTTTTAATTTTTTAAGTAATAAATAAAATAAGTTATTATATAAAAGTCGCATTTTCTCTCTGCGTGTATCTGTGTATCCCCGGCTAGAAGTCACAAACTGGAAACCATACGCCTACATCCATTACATCAGCCGGATCGGTGGAGACACGGCAATGTTATGTTAGAGATGCTTTTAAATTATTAGCGTAAACAAGGACGAGATTCGTGTACGGAACTAAAGAACTTTGAATACCATAATAAACTACTCATTGTATATGGTAATCAAAACTATTTTAATAGAATATTTGATTTGCGCCAGTGAAATGAATAAGTGAGAAACACACACAGAGAGAGAGAGAGAGAGAGAGAGAGAGAGAGAGAGAGAGAGAGAGAGAGAGAGAGAGATAGATAGAGAGAGAGCGAAATAGAGAGAGAGAGAAATAAAAGTAAAACATTTTACTTAATATTAGATTTAAATTTAAAAGCTCAGTTGTATACACGTTAAAAGTCATAGTAAACATTTACGACGTTGCATTTCTTTTTTAAACAATCTTTTTCAATTGAATAAATTACACAAACACTTGGTCATATATTCAGAATATCAATAAGTGTTATCAAGTGACTTGACAGTTGGAATGTCGACAGCCCGTAGGATTGCGACGCAGAGATGTTCAGAGAACAAAATCTATTCACAACTGTTCCCTGTGTGGCGCGACATTGATAACCCAGCCAGTTGAGGTAGTCTCGGGTGGCAGAACATATCGCTCCACTTGTATGCACCCCGACCAGTTGGTATACCAATCTGTCGAGAATAGCAGCCGATTTTGATCAGTTGCGGTCCTCTGTTGACGCTGCCACACGTCCAAAGTTTGCGCCACTTCTATTATTTACGACGGCGAAAAACATTTTACACAAGGCGCAAGAGATTAGAGTGTATGTTGGCTGGAGAATAAATGTTTGTCTTTCTCTCGTTTTATTATATTGAAAGAGAACAACAAATATCGTCATGTTGAGTGTTTGTTCGTCATGTTATCTTTCTATTTGCATATTTGTTCATATATGAAAAAAAGAGAGCTAGAAGAATCTGAGGCTGAGAATAAGAGAAAGTCAAAGAGAGCAAAAACCATAGAATAAGTAAAATACATTGATAGAAAAAATATGCTTTAAAGAAATAAATTGATCATACGTGCATTAGTAGATGGCGAAAATTAATCTCTCCAAAAAGAAGTAGTATTGAAGGAAGCTATGTTATATTTATTCTTCTATCGAAACTTTCTCATGGGGAAGCCTTTTGACAGAGGCTATGATAAATCCATCATCACGTCACCCGTTTGAAAAGATCGGGTACATTAATGTAGTTGGTATCTGCGTTTGTGTCGGATGTCTTTGAAAAAAGAAACACACACACGGTTCCCCTAGATATGTTGATAAATACTCTCATTACCAGATATATACTTAAACAACAGTACTCGGGGTACTTGGCTCAATATATTTCATTTTGATCGAAGATGTAAGAATAATGGTGTAGGTTTTACTTACGGGTAGAACTTCGATAAAACACGTATTATGTCAAACGCTCTTCCTAGGATTTTGGAGATAGAGCAATATTACTCGGGATACTTGGATGAGTATATTTCATTTTAATCAAAGTGAGTACAATAATATTGCGCCGTGTGCGTTTTAGTCGCATGTATATAAGAAATACAATATATCACAGACTCCCTGTAAGGTTGGACTACATACCCTCATAGTCACATATATTCGTAAAGTGCACAACTTACGATACTTCGATGAGTTTTTTTTGTCAGTTTTCTAAAAAGACTGCACTCTGGATCGGAGTAAATAACATCTATATTCGTGTATGTGGTTTCTTTGCGGCACAGTGAATAAGCATATCCTCAAAGTAAAAAGGGGCTAATACCCTATGAGCTAAAATAACAGACATATATAATGGTATATTATAGTACACTCCATTACTCAAGATATGTGGATTAGTATATTTTAACTTGATGAAAAAGGGTACAATAATAATGTGGGGGCGTCTTTGGCTCAAACGGTCCATATAAAAAGTAATCACACAATTTATAGGTTTTTCTAAGAAGACCGACGTACACCTCGTAACTCTGAACCTACATTTCTCAAGTTTCTTGGAAAATAATATTTTATTTTGATCGAAATACTCCAATAATACTCTGATTTTACGTTGGCGGAAACCGACCATAAAAAGGAACTATATAACCAACGTCTGCTTAGGTATTTGGGAGTAAACTCTTATCACCATCTTAATTCTAAACTTACATTAGTCAGAATACTTGGATTAGAGTATTTTACTTCGGTCAAGCGGTTTACACCAGATATCCATAAAAACCAAAGTAAATATGTTGTTCAATTTTATTTGATATATAATTTTAACATCATAGAAATAAAACATACAACAGAATTGAAAGGTTAATATCGCGTTCAAGGTTCGCAGCAGGAGTACACATGGGCCATCATAGTTTTCTTAGAAACGTCGGGAGAGGGGTCTTAAAGAGTTTAAATGTACTTAAAACTATTTCAATAAGTGAAACTCTACTTACATCTCCACTTATCAACTGAATCCTGTGTAAATCATAAGACTCACCTTTAATACTCTATATTTAATAAAATGTGGAAATTATTTTTAAGATTAAAAATGCATTTCGACAAAGTGCGTGGTGGAATATAGGAAACAGCTAAAAAGCAAATATAGAACGAGTTAGAACACAAGCGATTGCTTAATTTGATTCGATAATTAGTTTCAGATCCGAAACTTTATCTCAAGACAAAATATTCATTCTGTCGAAACTAGTTTATATATACAAATATTGTTAGTAATAGCGGGATGAACGTGAGTCCTGAGAAGATTATATTATATAAAAGGGAATGTTTTAGTCGGTATTGAACATTAAGTTGCATTGTAAGTGTCGTAGTAGAACTGGTAAAGCAATTGCCTGAATCTGACTGTGTAGGACGCGGAGAAAAGAGAGGAATAAAGATGGAGTTAAGACAAAATTATTTTCCTGGTTCTACTTTGTTTGTCCTTTGCATATCATCTTAATTTTATATACATTAATATATGATGTTATATGTTAAATTAAGAATAAATAAAATTAATCTGCCATCACGAGCTTGATATAGGATGTCATAAAGTGTCTAACGTAATCCTCATCACAGGTGTGGTAAAGGTACTCGTATATTCAATCGCATATGGTCATTATGGATCAATTTACTGTGTAGATGCCAACACTAAATTACATTGTTTCATTCTTAGAGGTAAATATTGGGCAAATAACACTGAAACTAGGTATAACATTCACCTTTCTGTCTATAATATTTAAGCCAGTTAAGAATGCATGTGCATGAATGAGACATAGAATAACTCATATAAAGAACGATTAAGAAAAATAAACTATTTTTGTCATGTCTATTGTCTTTTTCGAGTTCCCAGGCAACGTCGTGTTTCCCGCTTACAATAAAATGAAAGGTTAATAATTTGGCACTTAAGCTGACCAATCAAATATCTAATCTCCATACGTTGCTAAAGCCAACACCAATGTCATCGTCTATCAATCATAACAGTGTTAGATCTTAACATCAGACTTTGCTTTGAAATGAATCTCAGATAAAGAGACAAATACACACATATACACACAAACACACACCAACACACATACATACAAACATATGTATAATCGTTACTATGTGTATATAATTATGCTCAATAACAATTAGAGCTATATAATTTGCATACATTTTTATTCATCACAAATATTTGGACTACCCATGTGCAAACATGTTCCTACTATAGATTTATGTGGCCGAAACAACTTCAGAGCAAGTGTTTGAATGATGATGAAGAGTTTTAGTAAAGATGATGAACAGGTAAAAAGTGAATAGAACTTTTTTTTCTACACTGAGACCCGATTATTCTATTAGATGCGTTGTTCTTTTTTACTCTATTAATTTTCATGTTATGTTTTTCATAAACAGCATGGAATCTCTATTGCAGCTTACTAACTCATATAGTGGATAGAGGACGAACCTACAATACACCTATCTCTTGTCAAGATACGGGTGGGGAGGAATGTCTATCATTCACCGCTTGTCGAATTTTGTTATGTGGTTGTGATATATTTTCAACGATGGGTATATACAAATCCAGATATTTCTCTCTTTATATATAAAACGCAATCCATATGTGTATGTCTATGTGTCATTAGTGTGTGTTTCCTATAGAAATATAGGTTAGAGAATCTACATGAAATCGAAAAGTCTACTCTTATATAAAACTTAACAGGAAAGATAATTGAAGTGTTCCCGAATTTATTAGTGCACACTTAAAGGGCCTATCAAGGCTTAACATGCTTCAAACGTAAAATATATCCTATTTTAATGACATTTGAATCTATTGTATAACGTTTACCGGGGAAGACAATGGAAGTAAGTCTGTATCCTTACGCGCCCCATGAGAAATATGTCGGGGGGGGGGGAACAAATCAGACCTTCAAACAAAATTCAAATATATTCATTTGTGATGAAATTAATATCATATGTAAAACATCATCTAATAAAAGCAATGTAAGTAGTCCCAACTTGAACCTATATGTGCCGGATATCTACGTGCCTCCACATCTAAGTAACACTTTAACTACGTGTATCCGATTTTAATAAAATTATAAATATGTGCATACAACACGAATCCAGAGAGTTTTTGAACATGTCAGCTTATTTCCGATCATATTAGGTGACGAAACGAAAAGAGGGGGGTTCAATTGAAACAATCAAAGCAATATGGTGTTAAGAGCGTAGTGATAAGTACATAGTAGTTGTTCCCATTCAATTTTAATCGACGTCGTCTCTTCCTAATAATGTATGATACATCTAAAATGGCCACATAAACATCATCAGTAAGTATGTTCGACATGTACATTTTCGTATGTATATATATATATATAATAATGGTAATAATCCAGGTGAAAAATATCCACAGGGTGGTAATCCAGAGAATTTTAACCGGGTTTATAAAAAGTGCTCAATATCAAATATGATCTGAGGTTAAGATCGGATTCTAACTCTGCCTGATGAGATCTCAGTTTATAGTAACTGTTGATCGATAACATCGACATGCCAGTGTCGCAGATTTTGTACATGTCTGTGTAAATAAAATTATCATATATATATATATATATATATATATATATACATATATACAGAATGATCAAATGTATACGTATGTTGTGCATACATATTATTTGTAGCCTCTTGTCACGTAGGCCGTTTAATGGCTAAATAAAAGGGTCTGTCAAAAGCTATAATGCATGAACCACGCTCACAAACAAAGTCATGACGACCAACTATAGCTGTCAGCTATCCTTGACCATATATAGGATGTATTTCTCATCTCGTGTGTAACTATTTTCGTTGCATTTACTAGATTAGCACGCTCGGATTTGGAATTTAATAAGACTGTCGTTTCGGGGGTTTAATCGGGCAAGTGGCGTTGATGGTTGTGTTTACACTGATGATTCCAGAAGGATGTAACCTATACGTATATAGATAATATTTAAAATATTTATTATGAATAATTAATAATTATCTATCTACCTATTTGTCTATCTATCTATCTATCTATATATCTATCTATCTATATACATACATATATATATATATATATATATATATATATATATATATATATATATATATATATATATACATACATATATATATATATATATATATATATATATATATATATATATATATATATATATATATATATATATATATAGGATCAAAATAAACCAAAGTGAAAACTTTTAGTAGATGGAACCTATTGTGAAAAGGATTAGCTCAATATACGAGATAGAGCAATAGTAGAGATAGAAGAAAAAAGAGTGATAAATATGCGACGATTGTCCAAATTTATTTCAAATTTCAATTGTTCAATGCAAGGTTGTCAGTAATAAACTAGTGTTTATTTTTCTTTCCTTAAGCCAAGGCTTTTCAAAGATCGAAATCTTATCATCAGAATTTTTCTTTTCATTCAATACGTTTTTTTGACAAAAATTATTTTAATAATTTTTAATAATAATTCTCATATTTTTCAAATATTTGAACTTTGTTTTTTTCGAAAGCCAACTTATCCATCTGTATTTCTCCTCTGATGATAAGATTTCGATCTTTGAAAAGCCTTGGCTTAAGGAAAGAAAAATAAACACTAGTTTATTACTGACAACCTTGCATTGAACAATTGAAATTTGAAATAAATTTGGACAATCGTCGCATATTTATCACTCTTTTTTCTTCTATCTCTTTCTCTCTCTCTCTCTCTCTCTCTCTATATATATATATATATATATATATATATATATGTGTGTGTGTGTGTGTGTGTGTGTACAAAAAGAAAGGGAGAGATAGAGGAATAGAGAGACATAGAGAGGGAGAGAATGAGAAAGAGAGAGGGAGAAAAATGTATTGATATTAAATTAAGGTTGTGTTAGTTCTCGGGTACGTGGTGAAACGGATGTCCATGTATATAACACCGAAATAAAAATAACGATTCAAATGAGTTTATAATTGAAGAGTTCGAGTGCAAAGCACGTTGAGCGGCATTTACAAAAAAATGAGGTTCTACTTCAAAACTTTGTAGACTTCAAAAATTCTACCAGACGCCACAATTGTGTAAACACCATCCGATATCGGCATAACTGTTTTTCATTCAAACTCGACAATTATTCTATCATTATAATGCATATCGTGTATACTGGAAGTGTACATACACATCTCTTTTTTACTAAACTACATTTTCGTTCGAGATAATATGTAGGGCTGATTGATTCATAACAGCAACAAGTCACGGGTCGTCTACTTTACGTACAAGTTTCACCCTAACGCATCTCTTTATATGAATTGGGAATTTTTTTTTGATTGATCTTGTTGGGCTTTTTTTTCGTATTGCATCCCTGAGCAGATTAAAAGGAAGGAAACAGAACTGATAGACATAACACGGATACGGGTATTCATTTTTTTTAGTTACCAATGGTTACAAAAGATGATGTAATTAACAACATTCTTATGAAGAGTGGTATTTGTGAAATGAGCGCATGGGCATATGTACACGGCCACTGATCAAAGTGAACACGCTTCTTCTTCACACGTAGTGTAATCTATTTAATCTAACAATCTCATCAATCAAGAGTGTCAGCTTTTTTTACTGCAGGCTATTTTCCATTTTTTTTCTTTTGATATCTCTGGGGAATTTGGCCGACTGGGTAATATGATCGGGGGCTCTTTAATAGGAAATAATTAAAATGTCCTTATGATGTATATATGCACACACACACACACACACACATATATATATATATATATATATATATATATATATATATATATATATATATTGTGTGTATTTAGGCAGCATCTTTTCATTAATCATCTTAAGGTCTTTAAAGATCTGAAGATGATTCCGGTAAGAATCGAAAACGTTAGTCAAACACACTCATCCTACATTAATTCATTCCATTTCAACATTAAAAAGATCATTCAACGCATGGAAAAAATTTAAAAAAAGAATCACTAAACAGAAGAGTGCTGTCGTGTTCAACAACACATGCATTAATATATATATATATATATATCTATATATGTATATATATATATATATATATATATATATATATATATATATATATATATATATATATAAAGATTTTCATTCAAAACTATACATTATTGTGTCTACTCCGTGTACATGGGTTTCAGTGATATGAGCATGCGAGTATTTCTACGGTATAACCGCCTAGTAGAAACACCGATTTGAAACCGAAAACCGGACTTACCAGATCGATGAAACCCGAGTAAACTCAACAGATACTATAATGTGTGTGTTTTATTTTAAATAAAATACATATATTAGATCTTGTAGAACCTACGATCGAGTACTTCATTGTTTTTTTCAACAAACTTGTGATACGTTTTATATATATTTTATTTTACAAAAAAGCTAACAGTATAGCAATTTTTTTTTCATAAAATACTATGTGGTACGAGGCCGGAATTGGGTTTTGTTGGTTGGGGTTCGGCTGTTTTTTTTGGCTGTATTCTTTGAACTAGTTTCAGTCACTAAAATGGCACATTCACTGTATGGGTAAAACCTTCTTCACATTATCCGATATTGTTTTAAGTTTTTGATTTACAAAAAAAAATATGTGCAAATTCCTCGGTTGGGGGATAAGATTCTTAAAGATAGCATAGATCGGTTAAACAAAATACTTGTTATATATATATATATATATATATATATATATATATATATATATATATATATATATATATATATTTATATTCATATTTATATTTATAAATAATTATTACTAATGTTATTATATATATATATATATATATATATATATATATATATATATATATGTATATATATGGGAAACAAAAAAGAAAAGAACAAATAAATATTTTTCATATATTCATCAACGTTTCGTTTTTATTGTAAGACTTCCTCAGGATGACAATTTAAAGAAAAAGGTCATGCAAGTACATCGAAATATTGTGTTTACATGATGGGTTGATGAGGAAAAGTAGTGTACTTGCATGACATCTTTTTAAAAATTATCATCCTGAGGAAGTCTTACATACAAAATATCTCTTGTATTTTCCTTTTTCACTTCCCATTAGTTCGGATCACTCTCATCCTCCCTTCCTCATATATATATATATATATATATATATATATATATATATATATATATATATATATACTAAGTCACTTAGCTATTTATTTTGTAAATTCTAAAGTTGGAAATACGGTAATACAAAACCGAAAGTTTATTCAACAAATTAATTTATGGGAGTTGAAAATTACAGCAAATTTTCTAAAATTTCCACCATCGTTCTGCATGCATAGCTCATTTCTTTTTTGCAATGAATTTACGACTCTTTGTAGCATATTGTATTGATTATGAAATACATATATATAGAAACAAATATATAAACGAAGCAATTTAAAATAACACATATCACTAATTAGAGAGTAAGATAACAGTTATCAAAATTTCATAGTATGTTTGTGCTTTATATGGTAATCATTTTAATTAGCTAAGTGAAGTGACTTATGAATAAGCCTATATATATATATATATATAATTAGTACGAATGTTATTTTTATTCTTATTATAATTATTTTTTTTATTGTTATGATTATGTCAATAAGCCTAAGCCTTAAACATTCATCCTCAATACTATAGCATCACAAATGATGTTCTAAAATGAATCTTGATACTGGATTTGAACTATGTTTTAAAAATTAAATATCTGGTTTATATGTTCGAATTAGAGGTACTTTGTAATTAACTGAACGAGTAACCACTATAATGTTTGTTATTTCACTCGCCCCTAATTATGTTGATTACGAGGAGTTATAAATATTTCTTAATGTCTCTATTAGCATTTTGAAAAATAGTAAATCACTCCTTTTTTAGTGTTGAGATCTAATTTTCATATGTGTGTATGCACACCCTATACACACTTATGTAAATGGCTAAATAATATTCTCTTTACTTCTATCTCTGTGAATTGTGATCATATCGGTACACTTCGAGCCTTGTTCCGTTAAGAAATGACTATATATATGCGGCAATAAGCTTACATATACTGCAACTTACTTCGAAATATAGAAACACTTTTAAACAGTTTCAGTAAGTTAAAAATATACAGATCAATCGAAAGTGTTACTGTCTTTGTTAGATTATAAGTGGTATTTTGTTTTAATTTTCGAGCACTCAGTTGTTATTTCCACGGCATTAAAGCAAAAAAAAAAATTTACGGCGGCCATCTTGGATAGTCACTCGTTAAAAAGACAGAAAAAACAAAGCGGATATTTAAATAAAACCTTTTTTTAAACACTTTCGGAACTTTTTAACTATGCAGGTAAGTAATAAATTAAATCCATTTGCCTCAAGTAAATGTCATTTCTTGTATATGTTGCATGTTTTTCATTTCACAGCTGTTAACAATATTACATTTAATTCACAAGTTGTGTTTATTATGTTAGTAATACTTACAAGCATAATATCTATTGTAAGAAAATAGACATGAATAAGTAATGAACTACCTGCAAACTTCTAGGGTATTACGCATATATATTTACGGCAGCCTATGATTTATTAGCATATGTGTCCTTTCGAGAAATGATAAATACACTTTCTGTTTTGCCAAACACTTTTGCTTAGACAAGATAAATTACACAGCCCGGCTTATTTTCAAGGCCTTGATATCTCCATAACTTTCAGATCTTCTAACTGCAAGCAACAAAATATGCAAAGCCGTATGACGGTCGACCACAAGTATAAATAAAAACAAAACGGAAGTAAAAACGCCGCAAAATGATTTATAAGGTCTCCAACAAGAAAAATAATACAAGGATTTTTGTTTGCTTTACTTTGCTGTTATGCTATGCCGAGAGACCACGATCTTTTTTTTTTGAAGGATCTGCGCATGTGTGAGTGAGTGTGTGCATAATTTAATGAGTGCATCCACAGGCTACATTTCTTTGTAATAACAGAACATGTGTTTCTTTCATTCTCTATAGAACGATGTAAATGTTCATGTTACAGACACGATCAAATACAGTGATTTATAACTTAACCGCAATTCGGTTGCCCGTTGATCGTTGCATACAATGTATGGAAACACTAAACATCTTGTTATGTTATGTTAACTTTTCATTTTAATATCCATTTCATAAGGCTTGGCGTATCGTACAGGAAAAAGTGTAGTATTGGTTCTGTCCACGGTCAGTGAATTAGATATCTTTCTAAACATGGGACATTTTTATTTTCCTCTACTATTTTATTTTTCTACCTTCGTAGGGGAGTCAAGTAAATTGAGCCTTTTTAGTTTACTCTGTTGGAGGGATTTCGCCCAATTATTTATGCAGCTTACAAAATTAGGGGTTCAAAAACATAGTATATCCGTCGAGCCTGATGGATCAATATAAGTGCGAGCCTGCGAACACAGATGTGTAGGTGTGAGTTGGCTTGTACATTTACAAACATATACATACATAATACAACACATGATAATGTGTGCATTTGTATTTGTCAAATTACAAACATATATGTTCATAACAGAACGACGCGTATAATAATTAAATCTATGAACATGTATACACACTAGACTCTAGTGACTAGAGTAATAATCTTGTCATGGTGTGTAAAATTCAATGCCGGAGCAGAAAAGTTTTGCATCGGTGGCATGTGCTTTCACGAAGATTAAAATCAATATATTATGTTATTAAACCTAACGTCTAGAATATTCAAATTTTTATTAAAATCCTTTTCATGATTTTTATCCTTGAATATATATAAAATTTATGATTTAAGCCTGACAAAAATCTGATATTCAATGAATCATGCTTAATCGGTGTATAATGACTATAAATCAAAACAATGAAATATAAATTATTCGATTTTTTTAAATAAGAAGTTGTGCTGATATTATGCCATCCTAAAAATTATTTAACGTAACTCAAGAGAAACTGAAATTTAAGGAATATTTATTAATTGATGTCTAATACTTATCGTAACACAATCAGAAGTATCGGCGGTATCTAAATTGTCTTGAAAGTTTCCCTTTTTTAACAGCTTTTCTATTAAAAAAAATAAGTATAAGCTGCCTATATAAAGCTTCATATGCTGAGGATCGGTGTTCCAATATTTGGTATGTTATTTTGAACAGGTGTACTTCACCTTATATTAATTGTGAGCGAAGTAGAAATTAATGGTTCGGCGCAGGTAGGACTGACACAAAGTTCTGACCAATTAATGTATTTTCCCACGAATGAGTAGCTGGAATATCAGGGAACAGGACATGTAGGCCACTTAGTGTCATACAGAAAGCAGAACAGATCGTGTACACATGACGCCACTTTGTTGCCACGAAGGAAGATACAAAAATTTCGATTTCTATTGACACATAGAATTTAAGCGAGCCAGATGTAAGAAGTATGTAAATACGACTTTAAGTTAAGTCTTGAAGATGAGAACCCCTCCCTGTTGTCCGAATAGTCCTATAACAAGATAAGTAAAACAAATAAGTAAGTAAGAAAATATACCACAGAGAAAATGAATAAATATAGTAGGACCCTTTCTCTACTTCTTACCCAAAGAAGATGAATAAAATAACATTTGAAACTTTCAAAACATTTTCTTAAATTCAAAGAACGTTTGATTACTAGAAGAACTGTAGATATACACACAACGACCATTAAGACGAATCACAGATACGTAAAATGAAGAACAAATCAACGCGGCCTCACAAGGAATGGAAAGAAGGAAGGAATCTACACGGCGATCATAAAAAAAGAAAAAAAACAAATATAAGTAGCAGGTAAACGTCGCTAAAAATTGTAGTAAACATTAGTATGAGAAAAAAGAGAAATAAAGACACAGAACACCCATGGCACACACACACACATTGACATACGTTAAAATATATTTACAATAGTCGCACACGAACATTCGCACGCATTATAAAGAACGCTTGAGACATAATGTTAAGACCTTTTTAATAGGGTTTAAACCAAAGCTTATTGTTGCATATATTGATATGGTGATGTTTAAGACCGGATCAGCTAACATGCGGGAATTTATAAGCATGTTTGGCATGGCAATAAAACACAACGTCCTAAAATAGAGAAAAAGCTATGAAAGAAAAAACAGAAGACAGTCAACGCAGAAGACAAATGAAGAAGACAGAGAGAAGAGATACAAAGAGGAAGAGCACAACATGGAGGGAAAGAGAATGACAGAAAAGTATGTTTAGGTTTTATGTAGTGTTTACTTGTTTAAGAGAAAAACAACAAAAGATAAGGAAAACAATGAATAAAAACAGAACAGTTAAATTATTGTAAGTGTTATGCAGTATAAAAAAGGGAAAATAGACTAACAAGATTGAAATAACGTTAACAGAATTTAGACTGTAAAAAATAACGAAAGTATTGAAAAAGATTTAGACTGGGATGCTAGACGCACTCATACGAAAGAAAACACACATGCTCACATGCAGGGTATTAGACAGTATAATCATTGTAATGGTTTTCGTCCCTTTCTGTTTTATTTTGTGTTTTTTTAATTGTCGGCTATGATGGCGACCGGTGACAGGACAGAAAAAGAGGGTGATGAGGGTGATGAGAAGAGGTGAAGGGGTGTTCATCTGGGAGTGAAAGCTTGATGTGTTTTGTCGAAATGAGAAAAATAGTGCCAGGGTAAAAGAGAAAAAAGGCGAATTGTTTTTTTTGCGTCGAAATGTGACGCGTTTGATTTTTAGTTTTTAAAAATTGTTCACACTTTCAAAAGAAACAGAAAATGTTGTAAATCTAAGCTTGGAGATTTTAAAGTTTGTTATTTCTGTGTCTTTAATTTTGTTGACAGTTTTTATTAAACATTAGATATGTACTTGGTGTTTTTTGGCTTGGATGTAAATAGCCTGTATGTTTGTGTCTCTTTATTCATTAGGTAATTTGAATTGTTTTAAATTGTATTGTAAATAGAGAGAAATGCTGTGAATTTATTTTTTTTTATTATCTGGGTTTTTCCAAAACAGAACAGAATGCATTTTCTTCATGTTGGATATTTTTTCTTAAAAAGCAATTAACTACGGTGTGTGGATTGTCTCTAACAGGTTCATAAAAGTAGTTGATGGGCAGACGTCCGAAGCTCATAGTATCAACGCTGACGGTCCTAAACGATACATTCTGCCAACACCCTCTTCTGGATTTTAATCAAATATTTTCCGAAAGATATTCTAAGATTATTCGTCGACATGTATGCAAGCAAAACAACCATCTATGGTAACACTTCGCAGAAGAGAAATGTAAAAGATCTTTCTGATTCTCTCTCCTCCGACATTGAGCACAGGGTACAATGAGGGAAAAGTAGCGGGTTGCTTTTAATACGTTCCAATCTAAGCTTTCCTCTTTCCACAACTACCGCGCTGATCCCCAATTGCCATTCATCTATAGGAAGCTTCCTGCTTTGGAGATCTTTTGGGACTAGCCTTAACCCCTTAACTGAAATGAACAACTTACATCAAATCCGTCGTCAAGATACCTGGGAAATAGTTAGATAACACTTCCGCTGGAGAAGGTATCTCACTTCGACCGCTCAGAGCACCATTTTTCTGATTAACAAGGTACAAAGCCAAGTCCGAAATTCGTCTTACTACTCTACAGAATAGATGTTGCTAGTCTTTCTTAACTTTATCGAAGTTGATTGTCTGAGATTCAATCTGTGGTCCCCGCTGTATAACATTCATAACAAAAACACGTCTAGCTACAACCACTGTAAATAATTTTCCTTTTTCTTCCTGACTAATACTAAACGAATCTTCTATGAGCAAAGTTTCTTTCCAAGAACTAACCGTTGTTTCACACTTTTTCCACTGCCTTTTTCTTTATTCCTATTTTGTTGAGTTGTGTAATCTATATATTTTCTAACATATTTAGTTCATGATGTAAGATTATCGTTAGAGCTTTCATTCTGTATTTTGTAAACAATAATATGTGATTTTTATATGAGGTTTTAATATTGTATGTTGTAGCGGTTTTGTATATCCTAGTTCTAACTCCCATAATATCATCGCATTTACAAAATATGATTGAGGTTAGGAATTTTCCTTTTAATGAATATTAATTAGACTGTCTATAATTACATTGTGGTACTAATTGTGGGTATAAATAGTTATTTTATACTTGTCCCTATTCATTTTATAATTATTATTAGAGGCTATTAGAGATCAAGCTTAGTTAATTCAATTTGCTATGATATGTATACAATGTGTTTATTAATAATCTTTCCCAATCTTTCATTCACACACATTTCTATTAAATAATCAGCAAACTCTTTTGAAGAATAGTATTTAGCATTTAGAGAGTCTAATAGCAAGTATTAACATAGATTTTTTCATTTATATTTTCAGCAGCTTTGTAGAATTTAGTAATTTGTATGGCGTCTGAACGATGTCGAATTTTACTAACTTTTTCCTACTTATTACTACTATTATTTATTAGAGTTGTATTCATGTAATTATTTTCTGTTGGAGTCGATACGCGTTAACATT
>OY744516.1:183605213-183687713 GCA_963556195.1 Sepiola atlantica | reverse complement strand
TATATATATATATATATATATATATATATATATATATATATATATATATATATATCATCTCGTTTCTTACGTTGTGTAGTTTCATTTTTAGGGTTTCTACGATTGTAAACACTTTATGTTGCTATTCTGTGTTATTCTGTTTTCATTTATCCCACGCTGAAAGATAGTAGACAACAAATGAACTGTCTGTAGCAAACGTTTGACACGTTTGGCAAAGGGATATTGATTATTCACAAGTTTTCCGAGTTGGCAGCACAAATGAAAGTAAAATGAAACATGATCGATGGAAGCTGCATAGATGACCTGACCGTTTGAGCGGCACGGGTTTAACTATTTCCTGAAGTCAGGGAAAAGCGAATTTGACATTGTGATAAGACCTAAATGCAAGATGCGACACAACGAGGGGTTGGTCATTTTACGTTTCTCTTATGATGGCATCGCTACTCAATCATCTTGAGAATTGGCTGAAGACATTCTGTCAATCATGCATGATGCGGAAGTTGTTTGACCGATTTCAAAACACTTGAAGAAAAGGTTGCACACATTCTAACGATGAATATGAAACTTTTAAATACGGGCTTCTCATAATTAAATTGTAATTTTATATAATATATATGGGATTTACTAAAACAAACTATGACTATATGTTTTAACACATATTTAGTACTCTAGCTTTGTAATCTAAAATACTTGTTAATAAAAAGTGTTAATCAAGAAATGACTTATATATAAATATATGTATAATGATATTTCTTGTTTATTAAAACATATAAAAAGCCACCCAATTATTTGAGATGTATCAATCGTAGCTTTAATAAGGTACGATCTCATCAGGCGAGCAAAACATGTTGATTTTTCAAGTGTTTTATTTTAAGAAAAAAGACAGGAAGAAATCTGTGTTCAAATACTTAAGATTCGCCTAAAGTGACTTACTTGTTGGCCTTTACATCCTGTACAATCTCACTAAAAACTTTTTTCATGTAGAAACTATAGGATTCTACAGAGAAGATTGCATACCAATTGGAAAAAATACGCCAACATATCCTTATGTTAAAGAACAAACACACATTATCATTAAGAAACTAATAAGGTCAGGACTTAAAGTAGAAATAATATAAAACTCTTAACAAGTTAATTGTTGGACATAACTTTTAACTTAAATAAGCGGACCTATAAGCCATAAACTAAAAACAATAATATTCCAATCTATGTCCACCGACTCAAAACCCATCTAATAATTCAATTGACAAATGAATAGATATAAAATCATCTGACGAACATCTTTTTAATGAACAAAAAGGTTTTTATAACAAACAATTAAACGATAGTAGCAATAAAAGAACTCAACTAAAAAATATATAATCAACGCCATCCAATAATAGACGTAAAGGTGTAGGTAATAAGAAAATTATCTGGTTTATAAATTAATCAAATAGTTAAAACTAAACTAGATAACACACTCACAAACTTAATAAACTTAATTTCCTCGCCCTAAAAAATTTCATCAAATTAAGTGATAATCTCGAAACAGATAGTTCCAAAAAACAAAACAATCTACTAGTTGATTGTAATACTGTACATAACAATCATATATATATATATATATATATATGAACTACTGTTCTAATAATAAAGCTAATGATACAAATACTTGTACCTGTAAATCATAAAATGAACCGCCCGCTACAGAAACAATCAAAGTGTAGTATCTGTTCCGATGGATACTGCACCACATAGATTGGTATTGTCTTGGCCTTCGGGGCTTGATTTACGCCGGTCTATGGGTCTGCCCTGTGCAGTTCTAGGAGGTCCACCCTCCCAGGCTTTGCCTCCCCTCTTTGGGGAGGAGTAAGTTTATTGCTTACTGCCTGAGGCGCCCTTACCGGGGAATGGCGACGGGGCTGCCCAGGCAATTTTTAAACCCCACTTTCCCGACCCGACCTTGGGTCACATCTTACTTGTGGAAGTAAGATAAAAACTGGCCTTGTGCCTAACTCCTGGAGAGGAGTACATCAATACTAAAACAATCAAGCAATTATTTAAACTAGAGAGAATCTAATGGAAAATGAATTCTACGTGGCATTGTCGGAAGTACTTAAAAAAACACAATTTAACCAGTAAATATTCGTTTAAACATATCTGTTATAATGGAAATACTTAACTTGCCCAACACTTCTGATGAAAAGCCAATAGTTAAATATATTAGATTGAATGCTATAGTAATCATGAACTGGTTTAGGTGGTAGTCATATACATTTAGACGGTTAAATGCTGGTAACTATATGTGCACAACTTACTATTTCTAAATTTTGTCGAGGTTTTATGTTGTTTTATTCAAATGTTTTCTACTATCACTAAATATGAGAAGAACTAACACTTGAATGTCCTTACACACAGCATGTTACTTCTGCTTAAATGAACAGCTAAAGATAATTCTATTTAGTGATGGTAGAACACATTTGAATAACAAAACTAGACAAATTCTAGAAATAGTAAGTTTCGCACAAATAGTTACCAGCATTTAACCTTCTCAATCTATATTACTCCAACTCAAACCAGTTTCTGACTACTATAACATTCAATCTAATCTATTAATGTAGAATCTCTACTTTACTTTCTATATCATGACACGCGGTGTTCATCCCCTCTACAAAATGCATAACATTTTCTTTGGTATGTGTTTATATATATATATATATATATATATATATATATATATATATATATTTATATATATATATATATATATTTAGTTATATATATATATATATATATATATATATATATATATATATATATTTAGTTATATATGTGTTATATTATAACTAAACACAGGTCGACTATTGTCTTAGTAGCCGACCCATACGATGTATACCTGTTTTTTTTACTTTTTTTAATAATTTCGTTTCTATTTATCGAAGGTACACGAGAAAATTCAGTATCTGTGTATCGTAATATTTTATCTTTTTTATGTTAATTAATTCAGCTGATCTAGTTTTTGATTTACTTTATTTCATATAATTTGTATGGTATAGGAGGCCCACCATCCCAGGCCTCGTCTCCCCTCTTTGGGGAGGGGTAAGTTTATTGCTTACTGCCTGAGGCGCCTCTACCGGGGAATGCCGACGAGGCTGCCCAGGCAATTGTTAATGGGCAGAGGGCACACCTCTCAGGCGCTGGCGGTTCAAACCCCACTTTCCCGACCCGACCTTGTGTCACATCTTACTTGTGGGAGTAAGATAACACTGGCCTTGTGCCTAACTCCTGGAGATGAGTAAATAAATACTCTAGCAAATATGTGGTTACATGAATTGTTTGAATATTAGTTTTAAATGTAAGTGTAAATGTAGTGATTATATGTATTGCAACAAATATGTATATGGATAGTTTGTCAAGTTATATATAATTGTTTTATTCATAGTGTCTTGTACTTATGTAAATAATTATAAATGGCCCGCATCTTCTAAACTGTTAGGTTAATACGCAAGAATAACCCTACCTGACCTTTGTAAAAGCTAGAGTAAGATTCATATTGCTTATGTAGCATGTTATTTACATATTAACTTATATAATGCAGACGTATGTATTTTTTATGTACCAATATAATAGCATTAATATATTTTCATCATATTTTTCTCCCTTTAATTATGATTAATATTTTATAATTTTGATGTTATGATTATAATATTTATAATAAAGTAATGTTGATGGCATATTTGCATAAACATGTGTATTTTTCGGGAATTTTCTGTGTCCTTTCATATTCTCAATGTTTAATTCGATAGATTACAACTCTATGTTCATCTTATATGTGTTTCTTGTCTCTAATCTCTTTGGTATTTACATGGATACATTATATTTTTTATATTTCATAGGTTTTGTTCAAATGTATGTAATATTTTCAAGAATATACAAACCAGTGATACAATTTAGCTGATGTTTTCCACCGATGAGAATATATTATTTTTGAAAATCAATGGATTAAAGGAAAAAATAGTTTTTGTTTGAATACTTGATGAATTAATAAATTTTGTATGTTATCAAATTGTTATTTTCAGCACTTATTTTGTTATTTTATTGCTTTATCTATTACGATAGGTTATAACGATATATTTATTGTTCTTGCTTAATTTGTATATATATATATATATATATATATATATATATATATATATATATACATATATATATATATACATATATACATATATATATATATATATAGAGAGAGAGAGAGAGAGACAGAGAGAGAGAGAGCCCGAGAGAGGGGGAGTGAGGGAAAGAGAGAGAGAGAGAGATAAATTAAAAAACAGCAGATCTCACAGACGATATGTTCATTTTCTATTAAATACATTTATTTCTCCAGCTGTTTCTCAATTTGTCGAGAAGATCAATATTTTCAAGCATATATAAACACTTCTAAAACAATGATTACTCACAAAAAACCCAAGAAAATATCCCAAATAATCGACAAACTTCTTGAGAAAACATTCCTTTGGGTCAATCTTTTGCCTAAACAACACGTGAATTTATTCCCAAACCGATGAAATATTTGATTTTCTCAGAGAAAAGCAAAACGCAGCTGTTTTGAACCATCTACTTTTTAAAAAAATAATAGGAAAAATATATAGCTCATCAATAAATTACGAAGAAATAAAACACACATGATACAAAAAAATGCAATATTTAGGATTCGTAAGAAAGAAAAGCATTCAGATCTCTCACTCTCTCTCCCCCCTCTCTCGCGCTTACTACCCCCCTCTCTCTCTCTCTCTCTCTCTCTATATATATATATATATATATATATATATATATATATATATATATATAAGCAAATAAAAATCTTGAACATGTTTCTATAAAGTGCTTAGTAATGAGCTACTATTTTAATATTGATAATGACAGACCAATGTACTGACTCCATGGAACTTACTGAGCAAGACGGTTGAGTTTGAACTCAATTGAATTATGTAGGAACACTGTTTAAGTCTAAGCTAAATTTTGACTCGTAATGAAGTTTTGCTGCGAATAAATTAGATGGGAGTTTGTATGGGAATTATTTGTATCTGGACTTCATAAAAGTTAGTCTGATCATTAGCCTAGTAATATTTGAATTAAACAGAGCGCGTATATCATTGAAGCAGAAGTAAATGTTAGTAGCAGTATGATTTGCTGAGTCTGAACTGAGATGTTCAACACCCCATCAATTTTTATAAACAAACCCCAATATTTTCAAAACAGTCCATACAGATAATAACTGTGTGTTTATTTAAATATATTTTCTTTACTATTTGGGTTACCACATATCTAACCTAAAAAAATAATTGCTAGCCGAAAGATACATAACACTATGGAAGTATTAATATTACTCAATTATATGAACAGCTTTTAAATATTCATGATGTGGTCACTTTTAAGAATTTCTTGGCTTTGGAATTGAAAAGAAAACTAGTTTCTGGCAAGAGGTAAGAGGTACTACGGTAATGTGTTTCACTGTTTGGGGACCCTGCAAACAGCTAGGTCCATCGTAATTTCGCCTGACGCTCGGCACATGGAGAAGAAAAGAAAAATCTTATTTTTCGCTTATGTAAATAAATTGTTCGCTTATGTAAATAAGGGAGAGGTCTTGCTGTGAATGTCTTACAAAGAGTAACCAAACACTAGAGCGCAGTCGAGTTTCTTCAATCGAATTAACGATAGAGTAAAAATAGACGAGATACGTATTTTAATTAAAGGTCATTAGATTTCGATATTGATTTTGTACTATGTTAAAATGGGTTATCTATAAAACCCGTTTATATTAGCGGAAGCAGCATATCATATTTTGTGTATCTCTTATATCGGTGAAAAATTAGATTTGGATTCAGATGTAGTAGTTTTTACTTGTTTGGGGTTGTCTCGTATGAAGATGAGGAGAATACAGGGAGAGAAACACATGTTAGTTGTGCGGCATTTTTGAAATTCCGCGTTGTTATAGCAAGCCAGATACGCGGTTCATTAAGTTGTGCTTTATTACAATGAAACACATCTTTAAATAATAACATATGAGTATCAAAGTAATATTTCCTATTTTACGAACTCTAAAGTGTGTAAGTCAGTTTATAATTAAAAAAACAAGTACGTGTATGTGTTCAGACAAAAAAGATGTGTATGCATCATTTATCCATAGGGTCCATCCAGCTCAGTGTATCTTCCTGTTATATACCCACTCATATATTTTACATATATACACATATGACCACCCCCATATATATATATATATATATATATATATATATATATATATTATAATATAAAATGAAGTAATAAAATAAGGTGTCAATCAAATTTTATTAGAATTCAAAGTTCATGCAAAGTATCCTTATATATATATATATATATATATATATATATATATATATATATTTATATATATGAATATATAACAACTCAACTAATACACCCACCACACACACACATATATCTATGTATATATATATATATATATATATATATATATATATATTTATATATATATATATATATATATATATGAGGAATAAAAGAAACAATGTTTCAGACAAAATGTAATAATAAAAATAGAATAAAGGATAAACGAATCAACAACTAGCAAATATAAACTCAAAAACACATATTGAATAGTTCTACCAAGATATTTCGATTGTTAAAATGCAATCATCATCCATTGGTTGCAGAACTTTAATAAAAAACAGAAAAGTTTTCAAATTTATACAAATAACGCAATTTAGGGAAAATAGACATGTGTAATAAACAGTAGACAGGGAGAAAGAAAGACGGAAATGTTAAAAAAATAGAAAAAAAAAGAAAAAAAGAAAAAGAAAAAGAAAAAAGACAGAAAAAAATCAGCAGTTAGCATACAAACGCTGATCGGATACGATGTAAGTGTATAAAGTTGGAAGGAAGATTAGTAGTAATTTAAAATTAATTACTACAAGCAATTAAACCAATGAGGAGGAGTTTATTTTTGCTAGTTGTTGATTGTCTTATCCTTTATTCCATTTTTATGTTTACATATATATATATATATATATATATATATATATATATATATATATATATATATATATATATATATATATATATTATTGAGTATATTTATTGATGCATGTTTTAGCAACTCTTATTGAAATCAATAATCATATTCACAATTTTCCATGAAATAATATAAATGCATCTCACATTTGCTCTCCCTTTCTCCCCCCTCTCTCTCTCTCTCATATATAAATATAAGATAGAAAGTCAATCCTCTATCCTCTCTATCAACTCTTCTAGATAAAGTCTCATCGATATATATAGTTCCGCATGCCATCGATATACCCTTCATTGAAATTACCTCGTTTGAACATTAAATAACATATATTCAAAGAACATTTTTAAAATGTCTTCTACTTTCTGAAAACAATTTAATTTATATACATTTCAACTTAATAGCACCAAACAATGATTTATTAATAAGTGTTACACAGTAGTTATAAAAAGTTGGCGTACCTGTCTTTGACTTTTTCGTCTGTCCTATACAGTGTTTTAAAGTATTATGTTTTATTATTGATTTTAAAACAGTAATCTGGCATTAAATGTTTTATGAATGAAAAGAACATGCGCATTTATTCATTTCGATATATGTATGCTAATTTAAAATAGAATAACAAATATATAACACAAAACCTCTTACATATATGATATAGAAATCGAATATGCCATAAAATAAATTATAGGAACTTGGACATTTTCATTATTTAGATGTTGCGGACTACTGTTCTTACATTGGATGTTATTTCACTATATTTACGCCTAGGTAACCTCCGACCTTCTTCATGTTAATATCATTGAACTTAGGAATATTTCTGTTAAACTCGGGATTCTTTACTATATATTCAATGTAACCGTTTATTTAACCCACCGTGGTAGCTTGCCTCTGTTCCGTCAGGCGTGATCGAGTATCAGTCTTGAGTAATCAGTAAGTGTATTCTAAGTATCGAATGCACTGGAAATTGAATCTTAAATCTCTATAAAACTGTCATTTGGAACAGATTATCACTTAGTACTTATATCCATTACGCCACAGGTTTTTGAGATTGCGGAAATATCGCAATTTAAATTGCATAAACACATGTGTACTTTTTTTGCACTCTAAAACTTATGAATAACTAGTGGGACCGGTGTAAATTACACGAAATTTGTTTTTCAATGCTAATTGTCCTGTTCATAATCTATACACGTTTGACTAAAATATGATAAGAGTTGACTCGTATATTTATTAAAGACTCGTATATTTATTAAGAAAATGAAGAATACATGAAACAATTTAAAAGACTTCTTTATATACAATATTTCCAGTGCAGGTGATTCCTCTACCGAGTAAAACATCCAGAGAAATGTGTCTGATAAATAAAAGCATTTCCGTCCGTCCGTCCGTCCGTCCGTCCGTCAGACTTATTTTCTCGATTTGATCGATCGACTAATTCCGATTTCGACGACAAAACGTTACTTTATAAATGCTTTCGATTAAATTAAATCTGTCTCCAATTCATGAGTAGCATACAAAGGTTCAAAAGGTCGTTGCTATTGATGTACCTGGGACACACAAAATAACACACACGCTATCGTAGTGATACATGTCTTCCCGATCGTCCCCTCCCTCCCATCCTCATTCGACGTAGAAACACATCTTAGAGGTTAGTTTGGATCGAACTATAAACCAGTCGGCCCAACGTCAAAACCCAACGTCAAAATCCTACGTCGCTAACTGTTGCGCCAAAGAGAATTACTTGAAAATATGAAGACAATTAAGTAACTTGAATGTTTTTTTCCAAATCTAGGCGCGACACGCATGCGCAGAGCTTTTCATGTAAGCGTGCCACACGATCACACAATCTATCGTATTAATATATTGATAAACTGAGACTGGATTATTTACCTAATTATTATTTGTCATAGAATGTTTGCATTTCAGTGGGTATTGCAATTGTCTTGTTAATTAAACATTTAAAAGAAGTTATTAATTAATTAATTGTTTTTATATAGTACATGTATCGGATATGAACCATGTCGCCGGTGTGATGGTGGGGTGTCTAGTTGATGCGATAGTTAAGGTAAGTTATATTCCGATTCGCTCTATAAATGATTGAGGAAAACCAAGCATCGAACAGGATGAAATATAAAACTATTACAATCGATTGAGAATACATATTATTTTTTGAAGAGCATAGGACGATGGCGAAACAAGTAACTAAAGATAGTCGTTTATATAATGTTGTTATATATTGCAATACTATCTTATGAGTAAGATACCGATTCTGCTACATTTGTATATTTTTTATTTGAGAATTACATTAAAACGTTTTCATTATCATTATTAATAGTAGTAGTAGTAGTAGTAGTAGTAGTAGTAGTAGTAGTAGTAGTAGTGGTAGTAGTAGTAGTATAACGCTATATCAGTCATTGTTTTTGGAGATAATTTCATTTAACTTTAAATAAAAGATAAGAGAGGATTGCATATTAACCATTGAATCTCGAAGTAAGTATCAGCTATATAAGATGAGAAACTTATTAAATATATCTATGAATTTAATAAGTAGGCGTGTTGCAGTTGAATGATTATACTATTTTTGCAATTTCGTATCGCAGAAAAAAGTTTTCTTTCCCGATTCCGGAGACGTATTTACTGTTATTTCAAGCGTTTTGACAGACTGATACACACGAGGTTTCTAGCAAAGTATAATTCACGAAATCACGTTCACGCTTCAGAGAAAACTCGTCAGAAAGAAAGCAATATACTTAGTTCTTCTATTTATGAGAAACTGGCGATTTCCCCAGCGGAGACTGAAACGCGTGACCGGAATGTTCCGAGCAGAAGAAATATGAGCATTTGTCTTTGTTTGTTAACGATATAGAAGACGACGAGTGTTGCGTGAACGTTAACATTATTTCCCTCTTGTCAAATGGTAATGGCAGAACCATTTATATAATTTAGGGAAATTTCGAGTAACGCATCGTTTCCAAAGGTTTATGCGTTTTTGCTGACCGCTGTGTTTGTCGCGTATGCATCTAGATTAGAATGCTTCTATGTACGAGTGTAATGGAATAAAACCTGTATTGTAAGAAGCTAAAGTCATCTGTTTTACTTTATTAAAACATATGTGTTTAGTCTTGAATTAAACAGTTGCTAGGTAAAGCATACAGTTAGGAAAATCTGCATAGCTGACAGTATGATGCAAGTTAAACTAACAGAAAGTCAATATGAGAGTGACCTTAAAAAGTGGATACGAACATAAAAGTTGCCGAGTACAGAAGTAGAATAACAAACCTATTTGAAGGATGAACTATAACAGCTTTGCGTAAACATCGCGTGATGAACTGAATATTGCTTAGTACTTCAAGTGAAATGTAGCCATAATTTCACAGGTGAAATTTTAGCTAACCAACATAATGTAAAAGGATTTCGACACCCATGATAAAAAGTTCAGATCTCCCCCCCCCCAAATATTTTTTATGGGTACCTATTATTTACCTCAAGAGGATATCGCAAAGACCACACCAAATCAGGAAGGGTGTGGAACATGAACCGTAAACTCAAGTGATACAAACTCATGAGTCACTTAGAATGAGACACAACACCTAATGCCTCTAAGTACACCCTCAACAAAAACAGTACCACCCTTTAAAAAAAAATTAGGTGCCAGCCAAAGCACGCATCAGCTTCTCGAGAAATGTGAAGTTGTCTGCACTTGTTAGAGATGACAATATAGTAAATGACGGAATAAAAAGGTTTGTTAAATCCACATTTTTCTTTCTTTTTATCTGGTATATGTATCCTTTATCACATGCTATTAACGTAAATTGGCAGGTTAAAATAAATTCGGTTACAATACTTCAAGAAACAAAACGTTGTTATACATGATCGATTAGTATTCTGGATGCGTAAGATCATTAGGGCAGTTTATCTGAACCGTATATACATGTAATGTAATTTAAATATAAATCCGGCAATTATTATCATATTAATTATATATTAACATGTTTATCTATAATGTAGGTAAGACATATAAAACCAACAAGTGTATGATTGAAACCTGGATGAAAATAAAATAAATAGGACGTAACAACACAAACAACGCTTAGTAAAAACATGTATTTATATATCCTAAGTCTATAATTAACTGTTTAAATGAAGCTAATAGCAAAACGCACATGGCGTGTGGATGCTATGACTTGAACATTTAGAAGTTAACAGCTTCATCAGTGCAACAAATGATGATGAGTACTGACTTTACTTGCCTGAATTTGTTCCTTTTTTCTTAGTTTGATTTTGTTTTTCTTTGTTTATATACGGGAACTGAAGATAGCTACCCCAAGGAAATACATTTATACGATGGAGGTAAATTGTATAAACATCTTGGTTGTAAATCGAAACTATTGTATGCTGGGAATTAAAACATTTTTTTGTAAAATGATGTGAATCTGTACTTTTTAACATTTGACGTGGTTTAAATTAAATTAAATATTTCATACCGTAGATATAACTTTAAACTATTGAACTATTACAATTGCTTTATGTTATGAATTTTAAATATAAAAACCTTAAATATAAATACGTACATATACGTAGCATATCACTTATATTAAGCTATATCTACAAACTTGTGTTAATCAAATTCTGACATTCATAGTTAGGGATCATTTAATGAGCTATAAAGTGTGTTTGTTTCAAACGTTGGTTATGATATTTATAAAGGCTGTTATTAAAAAGATATACAGTGTGTGTTTTTTCAAACGTTGGTAATGATATTAATAAAGGCTGTTATAAAAGAAAATCTACTTCCTAATGAGTGACAGTGAGAGGAGATCTGAGTTTTAAAATAAGAATATTTTCCTCAGGTTAATATTATTAATAGAACATAAAATATTGATCAAAATAAAATATTCAAATATTAACATCAATTAGACATACGTTATTTTCTTTTTAACAAAGGAAACACATATTTGGTACAATTGACTAGGAAACAAGTATAAAGTATCAAATGTGTATTACAAACATGATACACTTAAGACAAACAGGTAATACAGTGTATCTACTTTAGTTGCAGGATATGACACCTAGGCGCATGGGAAGCGACGCATCAGTAACACGATTCGATAAAAACACAGAAAAAGCAAAAGCACACATGTCAAGAAGAAGCTAGGAGAAGAATGGGAACCCACTAGAAAAGCACGACAAAAGGTAAGGTCATTAGGATCAGATATTTAAATATACATATACGTCATTGTCAGTGTGTAAAGAGCAGATTCTATGATTTCATAGTAAGCGGCATGAGATCGCGGATGCTATGAACAGGAGAATCGGACGCTATAGGATGTGTGTAATGGAAATCTGCATAGTGCTTACTGAAACTGCAGCTACGCGATTAGAATAAGACGATGAAATGATTGACACTAAATACAAAGACAGAAATAGATAATTTAACATCGTTTTCTTGAAGTTTAAAACTCTGCTCCTTAAAAGAACTTTGTGATGCATGATGATTCCGACTAATCAATTGATTTTGACTTGCATTGTCTGATCAATTGTGACATAGTTACAATCAAGAAACGATTGACAATATTGTGCCGTGTAACCGAAACAAACAGCAAAAGTGGCCGCTCCGGTGTGACTACACATGTGTGTAGTGTAACCCGAAGATATTTAATAAAAATTTGCACGGCCAACCCATATATAAAAGGGTTTATTTATCGTAGGTAAACAATGAATCGGGTTGTTACAGCGTAGACAATTAACTAGGGGGTTTTACCCAGCCTAATAAACCGGTATTGTCTGGGCCTTCGGGTCTGGATTTACGCCGGTCTATCGGTTGTCCGTCCTGTGCAGTTCTAGGAGGTGCACCCTCCCAGGCCTTGCCTCCCCTATTTGGGGAGGAGTAAGTTTATTCTTACTGCCTGAGGCGCTCTTTCCAGGGAATGCCGACGGGGCTGCCCAGGCAATTTTAAAAATACGAGAGTGCTCAAATTCTCGAGCGCTGGTGCTTTCCCACTTTCCCGACCTTGTGTCACATCTTACCTTGTGAGAGGAAGATAACTTGGATTAGCTTTTAATGCACGCTGAAACGACCTGGCTGTAGTCATACTAGCGTCTTAATTTCTAGGCTACCTTCGTCGTCGTCAATAGCCTACTCGGAATAGTCCATAGTAATGTAAGGGGTATCTACTCTACTATTGTTAATTAACACATTTTCCAGCCAATAGAAGTAACTCTTACTAAACTATCGTAAAGCTGTCTGCCTTTCTCGGAAAAGGGCAGTTTGGCAAATGGCGGAATAAAAAGAAACAAGTTGTTTATTCAAACGTGTCCTTTTTTGTATAATTTATCCATATCTTTTGTTAAATGTTTATAATAAAAACGTTCGGTTAAAATACTTTATAAACGCAGTTCTTAATAAATAGTGTACCAGTATTATTGATGTATGAGCTCATTAGTTTATTTTCTTACACTGAGGTGCATGTATAGATTTAATGTAATATACAAATAGATACATACAGTTTTTATATTATACTCGATTATAAATAATCCAAAATAGTTAATATATATAGTTCTAATAGATTACTTGTATTATAATAAGTTCTACAAAGTGGGTGTATTTATCAAATTCAATCATTGACAATTATAAATGATTCGAAGAACCTATCACTTTCTTCTATTTACAACGGTACTAGTTATATTAATAAAGTGTTTTATTTAACAAAACGTGTGTTAATGACAGTGGGTTACATCTGAGCGCGCGATTAAGAATACCCCTCTCTTCTAAATACAATGTTTATGAATAAACCTTCTATCGATAGATATCAAACAAGTTGGACGCACACATTTCTGAACATAATCTGTGCTTTCTCTTTTTACACCATTTAAAACAGGATTATTGACAACATAATTATTTTTACCTTGAATCTGAGTGATTCTTAAAACGGGCAACCATATCATTTTTGGAAATTTTAATTAACATTTTCCCATATGTCCGTGTAATTATTTTTTCCAAAAATCTAATTCAAACAAATGGAAGAACTGTTTTTCGTCTTGGACAATTTATTCTGACTTTAATTGGCTTCATCGATTATTTGAATGCGAACGGACGAAATAAGATTTAAACATCTGTTTTGCAAGCATCGGATTACACTATTATTTTACCACCACAACGTTGAACAAATATGACATGAAAATTACTTAAGATTAAATAATTCATTACAATATAATAAGAAAAAGTAATATAATCATTCCTACGGACATATAAATCCAGTAATACTGTTATAAAAAATATGTAATGTAATCAGTTTATTCATTTTTTATTGACACCGTAAAACAAAACAAGCACATTAGAACAATGAAACCCGAGGCAATGGGAGACTTTCCTTTGCGCGGCCTTAGACCTTACTTGTGGCTGATAGAGTTAATACTATTTCCTCAGCAAAACCTGGCTTGAATAACCCATTGCCAATTAGAACTCTCCCCACTGACTGTTAGCGTAGATCGGCCAGATTTGTTGTAAAAATAATTCGATCTCGGAAAACTAAAAGTAAAATCACCTGTCGGCGAACAGTCTGTAATTGCAGCTTCCAGCTATATGCTGCCGTGTGGGGGCGGTGGGTACAGCGCCATGAGTGACTGTTGTTATGAGTCTTTCTTTTTCATTGATCTCCCTTTCTCTTTTGTTGTCGTCATCAGAAGAAAAATGCAGGTGTTGAAAAAACTGTCACAGAAACGAGACGAGCCTCGCTTACCTGCGTTCAGAATTTGAGAGTTTTATTGATTTTCGAATTGCAGTAAAATATTAATAATATGTTTATGAGAAAGATTCCCTGACCGCTTTTTATTAAGTGGTTAGTTATCAGCTGTACTATGCCCTCGCCATGAAGACTAAATATTAAGTAGTCAGTCGAGAATTAATGATTAATGCCTATTGCTACCGGTTACGCCCCGTTTAAACATGCAGCATATCACGCGCGGAGCTAATTACAACGTAGGCCCAAGAAAATGGCCAACCGCTTCTGAGAATAGAAAATGTGACTATCGACCAAGACAAAACGATATTACTAAAAATATAGAAGAACAAGTAATGCACTTATAGAAAATAACATGAAATGAAAAAGGTGGTTTTGCACATTGACACACATCCGGATAAACTGTGTGAACAGCTTGATGTGTGATGCACATACAACGCTATGCCGATCGGTGTGATATTTTACGGACCTGTGCAATAGTGAATGACCATATATTTTTGCAACAATTTGGAAGGGGTAACAAGATTTTAGACCACCTTGGCATTGAATATAAATAAATAGATCAATCGATATGTATTGGTTTAATAATGTTAATAACTTGTCAACGATGCACACAGACAACTGAGGTAAAATAAACTAATGCTTTTCTTAAATAACCAGTCATATTATTGGTCGCCTTCTCCTTCTAAGAAACGGGGGTATTGGTAAGATAAGTATAGAAGGATCGCAACCCAACGCCGAGCTGATACGTTGAAGTCCTATTAGGTGCTATAGAAATGACCGAATGTTTTCTTCTTGGGTTGAAAATGGGGGGCGGGGGAACCCCGTTAAAAGCGATGCCAGCCGGAAAAAAACTCGAATATAGAAAAATATTACACAACGAAAGAATAAACGTCATTTCCAAATAAATCAAAATCAATATCCAGAACTACCTGTTTATCGCATTGTTTAGAACGCCCTACAAATATTAGATATAGGACAGCGTATATAATGTGTTCACGATATGCGAATTGTAAGAGTTTCAGGGAGAATTCCTTCAAAGTAAAGGCTATCCTCCCATGTTTATCGAGAAGTGTTTAGGTTAGAAGTAGATGGCGGATGATTTCATGTAAGCAGCGAGTCATATTTTAGAAACAAACGCTCGTCCTTATTCTGTGTACGTTATTTTCACTATAAATGCATACCTCTCTTTGAACGATTTGAAAGCCGCTCATCTGACAGTTTCTAATCACTGATATCAAAAATACAATACGGAGTGTAATGACGATTTATTAGTAAAGCTTTAAAGATGTGAACTTAAAGCAAACACCTGCTATCAGGATGTCTGTAGGAATAAGAATCGAAACCGCACTTATTCTATTCGCTAGTTTATAAGTCGATTGATGGGGAAAATCAAAGACGGACAAAAGCAAAACTGGAATACAGAAAAGAGTAGTAGGGTTATTCCAAAGTGTGTCCTTTCTTATATTTATTACCATACGAAGGGGTGATATTATAGTATAACCTAGTATTAAAACGAGAGATAGATGAATATACAATTTACCCGAATTTAAATGAACCATTATATGCAAAGTCAAAGTCTGTAATCGATACACCGAATACATAACTTTAGTCAATTTCCTACATTGCTTAGTTTCAGAGATTCAATCAAGAACAGTAAAAGTATTATCAACAAAACAATACATAAAAGTACACGAAGATGAAATAATAAAAAGTAAATAATTATATATTTATCCGAATCGACATTTCCTATGATAATAAACTATGCAAACATATAATAGCTAGATATTAAAGTTAGGAACATTGTAAATGAGTAAATATTCAGATAGAGCATACATTGTTTATGTAATGATATACTAAGGCAGTTTAATGTTAGTACGTACGTTATCACTCGCCACGCCTCATTTAAAATATTTTAAAAGATGGAATCATCCGATCAGCAACGTGATTAAAGTAAACAATTCTGAATGCATCTATATAAAATGAATTGTTCAAAGATAAAATTATGCCAACCTATCGACTAAAACAAGTTTTAGTAGACACATTTAAAAAACATGTTTTATTCATTTCAACTATATTTAACGACGAGTTTAGCAGTTTACCAGATCGGGCTGTCTTAAGATATTGGCTGCTTGATCCGAAATGCACCAAACATTGATGTATTTTTGTTCTGTTTGCAAAATTTAATCATGTTCTGCCAAGCCTCAACCAAAAAAAAACAAACAATTATGCCTTTCCCTTAACTACTCGAGTTCAACATAAAATAAACCGAAAGGGTTGATATGCCGTAAAACAAAATAACTAAACTAAACAGCATGAATATACATTCGAAAATATAAAGCACTTGAAGCATCAACACTTTTGCCAAAATGACCGGATTCAGTATAAAATAACCCGAAAACGGTTAATATTCCATAAAGTGAAACTACAAAACCAAATACCATACATAAAGATTTGAAGATATAAATTACTTGAAGCATCAACACTTTTGACATGATGACCGGATTCAGCATAAAATAACCCTAATACGGTTGATATGTCGTAAAACAAAATCAACCAAACCAACCGAACGTGAAGAAGACATAACATTATTACTGTTTAGAAGGAAATAATCTCCGCTTAATTTCTATTAATAAAGAGGACCCATATGTGTTTTATTTCTTTAAAAAGTTATTGATCTCACAATGACAATTATTTTAATGAAAGAAAAAAACAGGAAATTGCTTCTTTATAGTATTGACCTTGACAGCCATTTAAAATTTCAAAATGGAATATTATTTGTAACCCCCAATTATACAGATTCATGTAAAAATAAGCGTTGGATTTTCACAAGGTCCCACTAATTATTCGTAATTGGAAAAATAATACTAAGTCTATATAGTGCGTGTGTAAATTTGTAAGCAAATTATTGTTTCCTTTTTCTGCGACTGCGTCAGCGATAGGATTATCATAGTATAAATGTGTATGTAATGTCAGTTACTGTGTCTTTTTCTAAGTAGTAATGTACATCAATTGCTGAAAACGCGATATTCATCGTTGTTAACAGCAAAAGTATGAATACGTGTACATTCTGATATATATATATATATATATATATATATATATATATATATATATATATATATATATATATACATTATCATGTGTATTCGGTGAACAAAACAGGGTAGCGTACATTTAACACTGATCACACAGTAGCTCTAGACATTTATATTTGACGTTAAAATCACGAATAACAATAGCGTCAAGTACGCTCGGTCATTTCAGTTTTGTGTTCTCTAAAATCAAGTGTATGAGGAAAAATTTAAAAAAAGAATAACAAACATAAAATATTCCTATTGTGCTAAAAAATTCCGCCTTCATACACCTGCAATAGTCGTCTTAGACAAACGTTTTTAAAGGATGTTTTGTTTGTACACACGTCTGAATTTGTCTATCACTTGTCGTTGCAAAGAATATGAATGAGTAAATCAAATATATGAAAGCCATTTGGCATAAATCATGACAACTTCCTATGTGTACGTGCGTAAATTGAAAAACAGGCCATTATTAAAGAATACTTGCTTAAACAAGTGTCGCTTGCTGGTAAACGCACGTACTTTCGAAAAAACGAAATAGCCATACTGAAAATCTGATGTATGGAAGCAGTTTGCCTGTGGATGATTATAAATATATATATATATATATATATATATATATACATATATATATATATATATTTATATATGTGTGTGTGTGTGGGGGGGGGTGCGTGTGTGTGTATGTGTGTGTATTGATACAGTTTGATTAAATAGTAATGAAACGTGCTGTTTATTCCTCTCGTGATCTAGGCTTGCCAATAGCCGAACTAATGATCTGATGTTGTTTTAGTATTGAATTAAATTTGTGTCACAAGAAAACTGATGCTTATATATATATATATATATATATATATATATATATATATATATAACTTTAGAAAAATATGAAAAATGCGTGTGTTTAGGATGCGAATATTTTATTAAAATTCATTTCATTTTCTAATTTTTATTTTTTCTCATTGATTTGGGACAGTAGTATTTCAATCCTTAAAAATGTTAATTTCACAATAAAATTAAAGGTTTTGTTTTAAAAAAATTTTATTTTTTGTAATTAGTTCTTTCTTATTGATGTTTTCGAACGCACGGTCAGATGTAATTTGAATAATGTACGATGAAGGAACATCTCTTCATAGAAGATTTTAGTAGCGCGTGGTCGTAATTAGATAATAACATTGGCAACCGTGCTCATAAAGCATCTTTACAAAACTTTACACTTTGATAAAAACCCAGACTAAATGCCTGTTTAAATCACGTTTAAGATGCGAATATTATCATGAACAATTTTTTTTTTCGTCAGAGTAAAGAGTGTTTGTTTCCCAACAATTTTTAAACTTTTCTAATGTCATTATTTATATATATATATATATATATATATATATATATATATATATATATATATATATATATATATGGAGTATGTATGTGTGTTACTATATGTAGTATAGAATGCATTTAGCCTAATAATTTTACTGAGAATATAAAACAAAAGTGTATGTGTAAGTTACATATCATTAGAATTTTTCGGCTACTATTAATCTATACTCATGTCCTGAGAAGTGTTTAATTAACTACTAAAATATATGCGTAATATCTTATTTTATGATATATTTATATAGATGAACTAATAAAAGTGATATATATATATATATATTTTTTTTTTTATTTTTTTATTTTTTATTTTTTATTTTTTATTTTTTTTTTTTTTTTATTTTTTATTTTTTTTATTTTTTTTTTTTATTTTTTTTTTTATTTTTTTTTTATTTTGATGCGTTATTTGATTTTTTATTTTTTTATTTATTAATTGAAACCATCGTGAAATGTATATATATATATATATGTATATATATCTATATATATATAATAATAATAATAAATAGTTACCTCCCCTTTTTTAGATATTTTAATTAATTACGTACCTTTAACCATGGGTTTTTTATATATAACTAATATTTAATTTTCTCTTAATTTTCTTTTATTATTATTATTAATTTTATTAATTTTTTTAAATTTTATTAATTTTTTTTATATTATTAATTTCATTTTATTTTCCCTTCTCTTCTATCTCTTTTTCCTCACTTCTAAATATAGAATCTCTTACATAACGGCTATTTTCTGGTTTAAGCGTCTCACCGCCTCTTCATTTCGAATTATTTGTGCATAGCGTTTCATAACGGTAACAACTGTTTTTTGAAGAAATTCCATCATTTTACCATTTCAGACAGTGCTGATGAAGACGAAATTTGGGGATTAAACCCTTTTCTTGTCAGAAACCACTGGTCCATGTCTGATTAAAATCTGTATTTAAAAATAATAAATATTACGCTCTTAATTTAATTTAATTGAGTACTCTGATGGTATTTCCCTTTTATTCTTTTTTGAGTATACCCTTATACTTTATATATATATATATATATATATATATATATATATATATATATATATATATATATATATATATCGGAAATAAAAAAAGAAAGCTAACAACAATATAATTTATGTATCCATCAACGTTTCTTCTTTATTGAAGGGCTTCATCAGGATAGAAAAAAATTGTGGAAAAATCATATATATATTACTTTTGATTTTGCAGAAGATTGTCCAAGTGGGTAAGCGAAAAAACATGAAAGATGAAATAGCCGCACTGATGAGCTGTGAAACAGCGAAACAGTCTGTATGTGGATGACTATATAAAGCTCCCCCCGGGTAGAACTTATTTTTAAAAGTATCGTCAACTGCCATTTAGCTTCAAGGCATAGCTCATTAGGTAAAACTAATTCGAGCTCGGCATTTGCTATGTTTACTAACATTTAGATAGTTTTTACTTCCTGTCAGTGTCGCATGATAGCGTAGGGTTAGCAGCGCCGACTGTCAGCTCGACGGTTGCGTTTCGATCCTGGATTGAGGCACAAACTGGTCTAGCCGCGTATGTGGATGACTATACATATATATATATATATATATATATATATATATATATATAGGACTCCCGGTGTATGGCTTTCAGGGGTTGTGGCCCGCGGCGTTGTTGTTGCAATATATATATATATATATATATATATATATATGTGTGTGTGTGTGTGTGTGTGTATTCTTGCTTTGTTAGTTTTATTTCACACTTTTTAATCAAATAAGATTAATTAATCACATTTCATGGGTAATTATCAGTTAGTAAAAAAAAAAGATTTTCAAATTTTTGTCGGGAATTTAGAAACTTCGTGCGCATCTGTCAGTGCATGTTTGCATTTACGTGATTATTCAGCAATTCTGTGTGTACGAACCCTTTCTAATCGCAATATTATTGAATAAAATAAATGTATTTTCATCATTGGCAGCATAGATCATGAAACGTAACAGCAATGTGTGAAATAGATTAATATCAGCCAAAGGTAAGAAACGTATCATTTCTATTTTTCAAATAAATGATGGCCATAATTGTTTCTGATAGAAATTTGCTTTTTCGAATATTTGCACAAATCCTGATTTGCATTTTCAAAATGAAAAAAATCATTTGAAAAGTAATTATTTAAAATAGTTTTATCTTTTAAAAACGTTTAAAGAATGTTATGTTTTGTATTCAAAACTATATTAATAAATGTTTGTGACTCTTGTAATATTTTCATCATGTTAGTGAAGCCGTGTAGAGAAAGACTATATATTATAATTGACAATTAATACATACTTCTGATATAAACAAAATATTTATAAACAATAAATAATATGATAATTATTTCTGTATAATGAATTTAAATATAGTCTTAATAAATTATAAAAAATAATAAATGATAAGTTAATAAAAAATAATGGCACATACGTTATCATTAAAAGAACTAATAACAATAAATATAGATACACGAACTTAATGAACTTCCATAAATAATAATACTAATAAAAAAATCTTATATTTAGTAAATTGAAACCAATGTATTATATTTAGAGAATATAGTTGATGTTATTATATAAACACATTACTCATCCGAGAGTGCAATTAGTTTATAAGAATAAAGCGCATAATAAAATATCAATTTCAGTGTCTATGTAGAAAGACTAGTTTAGAGCACATTATTATGTTTGTAAATATGCAAGTGGAAAAAGTGATTAAAGAATAATGCATGAAAAAACGTGCCTGCCCGGCAGTGAAACAACTAATTAGAACCGGTTTTTAAAATTAACGAGTTTACCTTTAATGTCATCCAGTGCAAAATATAACTGGTTGTTTAGAACTTTAAATAACATGTCATTCAAATTGTTTATCTCATGTAACATGATACAATAAAACATATATAAGTAAGGAAAACTGAGTTACTCAAAATACGTATAGTGACAAGTGATCAGGTTTATTTGAAATATCGTTTCATACAGTGTCATATTTACAAATCCTTACATATTTACATACTCATTCCACGATATTCTGTTAGTCTTCTATACAAAGTATAGACACTTTTACTCCTGTACTTTTGTCAAGAATAAGAAAATAACCAGATTCTGTAAATATTATTATGGCTACTAAACTCACCACTCTATGCACCTTATTTATATAAGACTACATATACTTACATAGTGTCCGTCGTTACTTATACTCATTACACACGCACTTAAACTTATTCTATATTACGAATTACATTAACGAATAGTATACATTCTGTTCAACATTGAGTTAAAATGGAGTCACGTACTTAACAATCTACTCGGGGCAATTAATTTCAGTTGCGAATCTTAGATTGTTACACGTATACTTTCTGTTTAAATGTTAATTATTACCGTAAACAATTCGGCAATTTCATCCATAACACTTTCACGGCCTATAACGGAATTTAAAACAACTGACGGCGTGAAACGAACAGCGATCCACGGTTACAAAACATCCATTTTCTCATAGAAATGATATGGGGACCTGTAATAGGTATCTTCCACGAAACTGGCCAGTAACAAAAACACACACAAAATATGTCAATTGTTTCAATTTAAAACATCCGTATTTCCCGAAAAATATTGCAACAATACGAAACATCACAATTTATTTTTATTATTATTATTATTATTATTATTATTATTATTATTATTATTATCATTATTATTATTACCATCATTATTATTATTATCATCATTATCATTATTATAATCATTATCATCATTATCATCATTATTATAATTATTATTGTTATTATTATTATTATTATTACTAATATTATTATTATCATCAGCATTATCATGATTATCATTATTATTATTAACATCATCATCATCATCATCATCATCATCATCATCATCATCATCATCATCATCATCATCATCACCATCATCATTATTTGTATTACTATTATTATTATTACCATCATTATTATCATCATCATCATCATCATCATCATCATCATCATCATCATCATCATCATCATCATCATCATCATCATCATCATCATCATCATCATCATCATCATCATCATCATCATCATTATTATTATTATTATTATTCATAGTCCTAAATTGCGATGGTTTTAGTTGGATTTTTCGTTTTGAATATCATGTCAAGTCGATTGACTTTAAACATTTAAGCTGTGACTTAACACTTTAGCTCTTCTCAACAGGCAAAGCCTTTTGCAGAATTAGCACACAAATTGGCACGTCAATCTGTTTAAGCCATTCATGGTGGTGTTTTTTTTATTGTTCCAAGCGTTCCAATTACAACAGGAAAAACCTTGAATTATTTACATTTCCATCGTCTTACTAATTCCCATTTTAGATCTTGATATTATTTCGTGTTTTTTCCCATGCACTCCGATATAGAAGAGCATTTTATATTAATGAATAAGCATAGTAGCTTGTTTTTTTTTAAGATTAAGTCGGGTTCGAAATATGAAGAACATTATAAATTAGTATGGGCATGTTCCAAATAAGTTTGACATTGTCGTTCTCCTGTATCAGTACTTGTTTATGCTCATACAACTTCTCATTGTGGTACAATTCATAAATGTTGCATACTATCTAGTGAACTATCTGAGGGACTTTGTCGTGTCTCCATTATTTATATTGATATTTTGCTGCTAACATAGGGCATTCACATACAATATGCTTTAAGGTGTCTTCCTTATTCATTACGCACTCTGCACATTGGTTATTCTGCAGTTTTTCAATGTAATGAGTGACTTGTACCTGGGATGCAATTAAGGTGCTCTTAAGGCGATCTTTTGAGGCCAACCAATTCTAGTTATTATTATCTATATATGCAGTATTCCTAAAAATACACTGTGAATTTCTTTCAAAATTATTTCAATATTCTCTCTTGCAACCGTTGATTCTCTTTCACCCAAGTTCCTAGTATTACCTATCTTTTGACTTCACGAAAACAATCTCATTACTTTTAGAAATATATTATATATAAACAAAAATGTCACACTCTCCTGGCAGCAAATACTGTAACCAAAGTAATTGTATTCAACTGACATTTTAGAAATTCAAAAGAAAACAACAAAATGATAATCGTCGTAGTGTTATTTGATATATACCAATGTGTAATAATGTTACTGTTCATGAACATACCCACATTTTATGATTTAGGAAATAAACAACAAAAAGGTTAATTGATATATTTTTTTAGATATTACAAGGCGAAGAATTTTATTTTGTTTGAGCATAAAATGAAAATGAATTGCTTATAAAAAACTAGTTATATAATGAAATAAATAAACATAAGAGTAGAATGTCGAGTGGTCAAATACACTAATTTTACATTACTAAGTAATTATAAATTGGTGCATTGTATTTTAAGCTTTTATCTAGAAAAAGACTTAATGAATATTAAAGAAAAACAATCTATTATTTGTAATTTAGAAAGACTAGAAGATTTGTTTGCTTTTCTATGACAAATGTTAAAGTTATAATCATGATCATCACTATTAACATGTTGATTCCTTGGCTCTTTAGTTAGGCACAAAATGTTCTGAACCTGCACTTAATTGTTAGTGTCCTCGCCCAGTTAAGAAAGTATCTATCTAGACCGAGGAAATTGATTTTTTTGTTTCAACTAGGATTCCTATTTTAGGGGGAACTAGAATTTTCCTTATGTAAAATATCGACATTATGCCTAACTCTGCTCTTTTAGAGTGTAACAGCATCATAATGAACAACAACAACAACAAAAATGTATTTCAAATAATAATAAACGCATATATTTAATTATTAACATAAAACATGTGGTAATTATTGCGTTTAATGTAAAATATTTTTCTAAACTAATTATTCCAAGTTAGCCATATTGTTGCTATGTGTACACATACGCGGACAAAAACGTTATGATTTGAAATGTTACACTTACTTCATCAAATCGATGTAAAAATATTCATAATGATCATAATTAAGAAATTAATAGCGATATTTTTTTCGTATAAATAGCAGAATAAAATCATAAGTGAATAGTACGGACTACAAATTTATTAGACAATGTTAACAAATTTAATATGAAAATAATGTGTAGCATTGAGACGCTTAATCAGGTTTTCGGTGACTATATATATATATATATATATATATGGTATGTGTACATATTTTAGTGTATAACTAAATTAGGTAGAGGTAAGCTGTTTTAATATAGAATATAGTTCCGATTAAATTAAATATCTTTCACATTTATTAATTTAGATAGACAACCTTCTTCTATATTAATATCTTCAACACTAGGTAAAAATCGGTCACCTTTTCTCGGTAGCTACAATCGGTGTGCATGTCCTTTCTTTGTAAAAGTTAAATTAATCGTAAGCATTATCCGTGTTTTAGTGTCCAAACGTTTTAATTCATCTACATTTCAATCAAGTATACCAGCAGTATATCGAATCATAGCTACTGCTCTGACATTTTAAGCCTAAATTGTCTTCCTACTGTAGATATTCGATTTTAGAATGACCTTTTCTCTTCCGTTGTACTCAGCTGTTATCTAGTTTTCGATGTCCTTGTTTTTAATCTTATCTGCCTCCAAGATTCCCAAGTATTAGTAGTCCCTCTCACCGTCAACATTCCTCATCAGCTCTGTTGTTGTGAATTCAAGGTCATCTGAGTCGACAAATTTACATTTTTGGATAACAAGAATTGATGATGCCAAATTGTATTGGTATGTCATCACTAAAGAATCTAACCGTGTTCATTAAGTGCATATAGTTGTTTTTTTTATTCTTTCCCAAAACTTTAAAGTCATCCATGAATAGTTAGTGTTTTACGCTAGGACGTCTGATCCGAACTTCATATTTTTCCTTCACATGACGTAAGAGAAACAGACTATCGCATTTGAAAAAAAAACTCTTTTGATTTTCCCGTCACCCAGTGCAAAAACTCCTGAAGTTGAATTGGTTTTCCAATTTTTCATGCTATTCTATAAAGTTGTTTTAAGAGTAGGGACGATTCCGAACCTCTCAAAGCATTTATGTATCCTTGAATGAGGCACGATATTTAAATATTTTTTTATAATCTACCTACTCTATGGCAAGGTTAGTAGTCTTTCGTTTACAGTTTATCAGGATCATTTTATCGATCAAAAGCTGATTTCTAGTGCCATGTGATCGTTTCCACCCTTATTTTCTGTTCCTTAGGCAGCAAATTGTTTTAGTGCAAATGATAACAAATTCCTGTAGGTAATATTCTAGTGAAACGTTTCCACATTACGGAGAGGCAAGTGATTAGTCTCATGTTTGTCACTTCACCCCGTTTGTTTTATCTTTTATGAGCAAGACTGTAGTGTCCTTCATTCATCTACTCGGAAAACCTACTTGTCATCAAACAATCATTCGTAATGGCTGTAAGAAGTGGGTGAAGAGCCAGCATGTTTTCAAACCATTATCTCAGGTCCAGGTGGTTTCCAATTTAAATTGCTTAACTCTATCTTTCAGTATCACAATGGCGAATATAATATTCGTTTGTCGCCTACTCTGAAGAACATCGAAATTTCAATATATTTATCCATGCTGCATCATGTTGATGTTTTACTTCCTTTTTCCCAATATGCCTGTCCAGAAGGCATAAGTATAATCCATAAATAATGATGATAATACTTATAATAATAGAAATAATACTACTACTAATAATAATACTAATATTACTACTACTAATAATTATTATTATAAAAATTATTGCTACGTACAAAACATAACTTAATGGCGCTTGGCATGATATATGCCCTGGACAATAACATAACACATACACACCATAGTTTCGTTTTATGTGAGCTTACTACTTCTTAGAATATTGTGTGCAACTTTGAAGGTGTACTCTGGATCACCTAGCTAAATATGTTGGTATGCCGCAATACAGTTTATATTGGTTTGTTACGATTCTTTTTTTTTCTAACTCTCGTGAGCTACTTTGAGTACTATTATTACTGTCGAAAACCTCAGACTCCACACAAATATATAATGCGGTACAAAACATATATCCTCTGCATGGTATGCTGAAATGTCAGTAAGGAAAAATATATACTTACCCAACCACTATTTTTAGGTGCGAGTAGAAACCACTCACACCTACACAAAACAACACTTCCTTTAACCACACTTCTAACCCTAGAGTCGAGTGGCAAGCCTTTCCTTGACCTCTAAAAGTCCTTCCTTCATTCTAACACAAACTATAAGTGCAAGTGACAAATTATTAGCTGAAAAAAATCTGCCTAAAAATACCACAAAACTAATTTCCGAATGATAAGCCCGCCATTCCTCTGAAAAATTACTTTAACTATACCTCTAACATCTACGGATTACTGAATGAAATACTATTGTACTACTTACATAAATACTTAACCTGCAATCTACAGACTGAAAGAATGAATGAAAATATACGAGCTGAGTCAGATATTTATACGAAATAGGATTACGAAGAAAGGTGAATCTTATTTTACTTTCGGTCGGCATTAAATGACCAGCTGCATTTGACATGTCGTAAAACAATCAAACCAAACTCTCCGCTTGAGTCTACTTAACAAAATAAGACATTGATTTGCTTTCGATGTTAAAATATCGTATACTTTTTTTCGTCCATTATATGCCTATTATCTTTGTTTATGTAGAGTTGAATGTTATATACTTGAATCAATCAATAGAATATCTTTAAGAGTTGTTATGTATTTTCTATTTGATTCGGTACATGTATTTTGCATGTATGTACCAACATTGTATTCGATCTTACTCTTATCAATTCCGCCCGAATCTTTTTTTACTGTTGTGGAATTATAGTTTAGTCAATTTTGTTTATATGTGAGACGATTTTATTTCATTTCCGGCGTCTCCGGATATATATTTTTTCATGAATAAATATTAAATTGGTTATATGTTCTAGATGTTAATCCAATGAAACGCCGGTATTTATACAATAAAGCTCAATTACAAGTAACAATGTCGATTTGTACGTTGCCGAAGCAAGCTGAATTTCGAATAAAATGCAAACTGAAAGATGGATGCACATGTGTAGCCAATAATACTGTATAAATATTATCATTTATAATATATATATATATATATATATATTAATAATGGAGTTTATGTATCTGTCTATCTGTTTGTCTGAAGCCGACACTCCAGTATGACTATTTTACTGAAACTACTATTTATCTACCTCCCACAAGGTAAAATGTGACACAAGGTCGGGAAAGTGGGATTTGATAAGCCAGCGCTCGAGAGGTGAGCCAACTAATCTTTTTGAAATTCTTTATATACTGTCATCAAAAGTCGTTCAGACACCAGATGGGTTTGGCAATTAACATAAGTCATTCCTTTAAACCTTCAATTAAATTCATATTTACTAATATACACTTATAACTGCTATTATCAAATTTACATATGTATTCACAATATTTTCCGATAAGGTTATATTAATAAACATTATTCATACAATTAATTACAGCCATTTTCATCATAACCGGCGTGTTTTCTAAACCATTTCAACGGCGAGTACCGTTAAAATTGCAAAATCATTGGCTGTTTAATCAGTGGTGTCCTCCCTCCCTCCGGTAATTAAATATGGTGCAACTGAATAAACAGCGATCGTTAACGCTAGCCTTCACCGTGCTTTCTTTTAAAAAACCGTTCTAAGTTAGTTTATTTGCTTAATGTTATAAACCATTATGTTTTAAAACACAAATTCACTGAATCAAATTGTTTAATTAAAATAATTAAAAAAATACTATTAAAACACACACACACACACACATATTATACAGGACCCGCGCCGCAATACAAGCGCGTAATTTGTAAACAAACGCTGGTATTACCGTGTTACTTCAACTAACGTTGTTAAGCTTTAATTCACAATTATTAAAATAAAAGATGTGATTTTTTTCTTTTCTGTCAACAACAAAAATAATATAACTGATTTTAGAAACATATTGTTTAATTAAAAAAGGTCATTAAAAACACACACGCGCGCACCCCCCCCCACACACATAAAAGAGTACGGATGTTTACATTGTTTGATTTTATAAACACTTTTCTCCCGATTCGAAAAATACTGTTCGCTGTATTTATTTTTTTTTTAATTGTTGATTTTAACAATTTTATTGAATCAAATTGTTTAATTTAAATAAAAATCGATTAAAAAATTACTACTAAAAATAACCCACACATACACACACACACACACAAACACACACAAATTCTAACAAATTTAATTAGATAAACTTTCTTTCCGAGACCATTTACATAAGTAACCATGTTCACTATATTTGATTTTTTGGTGCTTTTACACTTTAGGACCCGCGCTAACTTTGACTCCATCGTAAGTGTTAGGGTCAGAGTCAAAGTGGGTTTTAGAGTTAGTGGTTGGGTCATCGTCAAATTCAGCACAGATCCTACAGTAAAAAAATACAGATTTTTTTATTGTTTTATTTCATGTACATCTTTCTTCCAATTTAAAAAATACTGTTTGCTGTATTCAGTTTTTTAAATTGTTGATGTTAACAATTTAACTGAATCAAATTCTTTAATTAAAATAAATATTTATTTAATAAATTATTAAAAATATGTCTACCTATTGAGAAGGGTGACACAAAAATCGGTGTGTGGTCGAAATTTCTTTTTTCTTTACTTACATCTACAAATATACTTGATCATAAGTAAAGAATATCAACGTTTTACCACCCAAGAAATATGACTGAGACTACATCAGTTTACACGTCAGCGTAAATTTCTGACGCGGCAGCTTAGCAAAAATATGCGTCCGGAAGGAGCATATATTTGCTAGTATATATAATATTAGTATTCTATGTATCCACATCAAATTTTATACGGAGATATAATGTTTTATGTATCAATTTTCAGTATTTACTTCAACAGTGCTTGATACGTAAGTAGAGTTAAGTAGTAAGCTATTAAAATATATTTATGGCAATTAAGCCACACAAAAGCTCCCGCGTTCATTCCCTGGGGGGGGGGGAGTCCTCGGACATTTTAGCCTGAATATTTCCCCCCCCCCGTGAATATATTTTCATAGCTTTATATATATATATATATATATATATATATATATATATATATTGTTACGACTGGGTTCCCGGTCGCTTAATCACACCGCAAGGAAATGATGTGGCATGAATGGAATCCATAATAATTCCGTTAAAATATTTTTCTCAGGTTCGAGTGTTTACATAATTGACAATAAAGAGTAAGTGCCAATAAGAAACACAATGAATTTGTAAACACATTTAACATTCATTTAAATAACAAATTAATTGGTATTATAAGATAAACGAGACTTAAACAAAAACGAAGAACACATAAATGGATGACATTAAATACAGAGTAGTTTGTATTGTGTTGTAATGAAATAAATGTTCTAGTTTTTATTTTTACCTTTTTATGTTTGTTTGTTTCGTTTTATATCAGAAATGTAATTCTTGTTTCTATATTAATTTTGCTGGTCCAAATTATCATACAGCAGTATTTCATATCAGAAATATTATTTTGTTTTCAATATAAATGTAGCAGGTTCCAATCTTCATACAGCAGTATTTCATATCAGAAATGTTATTTTGTTTTCAATATCAATTTTGCTGGTTCACATTTTCATACAGCACTATTTCATATCAGAAATTTTTATTTGGTTTCAATATCAATTTTGCAGAAGCCATGCTTCGACATTATCTTGATTTTTTTCGTCTGTATCCAACTGTTCTGAATTTTATATATATATATACATACACATACATATATATAAATATACGTATATATATATATACATATATACACACACATCTAGTGAGAGATAAAGAGAAAAAGAAAGAAGACGAGAAAAAGAAAAATGACTAGAGAAAGAGAGAGTATGAGAAAGAGAACAAGAAACAGAGAGAGAATGAGAAACAGAGAGAGAGAGAGAAAGAAAGAGGGAAAGCGAGAAAAAGAGAGAATGAGAAAGAGAAAAAAGAATGAGAAAGATAGAGCGGGAACAAGAAATAAAGAGGGGAACAAGAAAGAGAAAGGGGTGCGAGAAAGGGCGAGAGGGGGGGGGGCGAGAAGATAAAAAAAGTGCTGGAAGGAGAACCAGAGAGCGAGAGAGAACATGACCGAGAGAGGGAAAGAAATAGAACGATATAGAGAGAGATATGTCCCGAACGATACACAGAGATAAAGGGGAAAAAAGAGAGTGAAATAGAGGGGGACAAAGGAAGAGATGCCCAAGAAGGAGACAGTGAAATAAAGAGAGGGAATTAAAAATATAGATAGATACGATGAAAATAAGGAGAGACAGAGAGAAAGAGGGGAGGAGGTAAAATTGTGGGTAGATTCAAGGAAAGAACCCAAAGAAAATGAAAACAAACTTTAAAAAAAGAAAAAGAGTGATGTGTAGAGCGAGAACGTCTCGTGCTCATTCTCTCTCTTTCTTGTTCTCTTTCTCGTACTCTCTCTCTCTCTCTCTCGTGCTATTTTTCTGCTTCTCGTCTTTTTTTTAATCTTTATCTCTAGATCTCTATCTACCCCTATCTCCTCCTGTATGTGTGTGTATGTATATATGTATGTATATATATATATATATATGTACCTGTATGTGTATGTATGTGTATATATATATAATCTTATATTTATTTTAATAGGTGATTTGGAATATTGTTCGCATAATTTATTTCCACATTGTGGTATTAACAAGCATACACATGAAATGATTTCATTTTTAAACATTTTTTTTAAAGTGTAATCATCTCACTTGGATGCTTGGCAATACCACAAGGTTGAAATTAATTATTGCATCGATGATTATGTGAGTTCGTGTTACTATGAAATGTAAAAGGTAAAGGTCGCATAGCCTTGACGTGCACGAGTGTCGTTGCCGACATCGCACACTGCCCATGGCCGTAGCGGCGGTGATTTCTTAAGAATCACCTTGTCTAGGGCACATCATATGGAAGGCGGAGCCCATCCCTCTCCATCCGCTGCCTTGAACCTTCCCTGAGTGTTAGTCAGGTACCCATTTACTGCTGGGTGGACAGAGGGAGTTTTCAGACCCGAAAATGCGCATGCCGTGAGTTGGATCGAACCCGGGTCGTCCAGCCCAAAGACAAGTGCTATATATATATATATATATATATATATATATATATATATATATATATACTTTACAAAACTTTATAACTGTACAAAAGCAAGGAAATTCCCAAATTTTTACACTTTTATTGTCATTAAGAGTATGCGAGCACAACAGGGCTATGTATTTTACTGGTAGGAATTTTTCATCAGCGCACCTCACACAACTCATCCATTAGCAAGACAAATATTAGTAATTTCACCAAGTTCCACATCGAGTCGGATTGGTGAACAAATTATAAGTGCTCGATGAGTGAGAGTACCAATAAGATTCATTTTTCTTGCTCTTGGGGCGAAGGAAGCCAATTCAGATAAAGACCTGTAAACGTTGGTTTTCAATATACAGAGGTTTCAAACTATAAATCAGATTTAGACACTAAAACATCAAGGAATGGCAAGGAACCACAATGATCGACCTCCATAGTAAATTGCAACGATGGATGCAAGTCACAAAGAAGACGAAGAAATTGTTCAGCATCACTCTGTGAGGGAAAACAGGCAAAAGTGTCATCAACGTAACGTCTGTAAAAAGCCAGCTTCGTCACTTTGGAAAATAATTGGTTTTCCAAAAGTCCAAAGAAAATGTTGGCTAACGATGGACCAAGAGGGCTTCCCATGGGTATACCATCAATTTGCCGATACATTATATTATTGAAACTGAAGGAAACTGATTTAGTAGCAAGTTCCATCAGTTCAACAAAAATTCGTTCAGGAAATTGTAGAGACTTTAAGGGGCCACGGTAAAGATAATCTGCACATATACCGATGGTTTCATCCAAAGGTACATTGGTAAACAGACTACTAATGTCAAAGGAGGCCAGGAAATCCTACGATTTTGTTGTACGCGAAATGTACATACATATATATAAATACATATATATATATATTGAACTAAAAACAAAATACATATGAATCCTATTCGTACGCTTTTACTGCCTCGATTCTATTGTTATTATTGATTATTCGGGTTATTATCTAAAATCAGGTATATTTTGAAGGTTGGCAGCATCGTTCGTGAAAGCGGTGCTATGTAACTGAGACGACACACGCAGGTCCTCAGTTCACATCGTTATTAACTTCACTACAGTTATCACTCTATTTATTGAACTGACATGTATAGCTGTCAAGTATTACGTATGAAATATTATGTGTACGCGATTGAATTATTAGTGTAGTTTACCTTTTAAAAACAAGTATTAGTGTATTCAGAATAACAGTTATTATTAAATTATTAAAAATTACTGAGTTATCTTATTGAGATAGAAAATAGAAAATAAGAATATGTCTTACAATTTAGTGTATGTGATTGACTAGTTCACATTTTTGCGGATTTTGCTTGTTCTATAAATTAATCCGTATGCGAATGAATATGTAATTTATAGATGGCGTATGGCGAAAGAGTACCCGATACTGGTAGATTATTAGTAATGACTGTTTGATGTAAATATAAAACAAAACAAAAACAGAGATATAGAAGCAGCGTGTGATATTCTGCGTATCTAAATATAATTTTACGGAGTATGATTAGCGAAATGTACGCGCATTCGCCGTTTGAAAATGGAAAAAATTATTGCTAAAATATAAGGACGCTAAACAAATGGCAATACGAATCCCAAGGTTTAGAGATTAGAATTACACGGATATTTTTTTTATTCTGTTGTGTTTTAAAGATGTGTTGCAGCAATCGCGCTTCAGGGAGAAAAAAAGAACAACCCTATTTTCATCTTGTGCTGTCAGGTAAGTGGCAAAGTGTGTTCATCATTCAATGGAACCTAATCCCCCTTGGCATAGCTGACTCACTTACCGAGAAACCTATGATCGATGGTCGAACGCCAACCGGGCGGCAGGAGAAATATAATAGTTGACAACGCAATTACGAGTCTCGGTGTGAAAAGAGGATATATTCACACGAACGTGAAACAAAATACATCATTACTGTAGATTCTGCTATTTCTTTAAGATCCAGGGAGAAAATCGGTATTTATAAATTATTCTTTGTGCAGGTCGAATATATTATGGTCATGCAAGCAATCCTCGTTAATAGACAATATATCTAAATGTTTAACATAATTAGATTGCCCGCTCATGCCATTTGCCTGCCGATCAGATAATCTTATTAGACATGATTAAAACGAAAGAACCAGAGATAAAAGAACGAGTAATTTTATTTAAAATAGATATAGAACATTTTTCTCCATTAAAACAATGTTCTTGATCAGGGATTGTAACTGGACAGTATTTATACGTGATTTGTGCAGACTTCGTAGAAGAAAACTATAGTATAACTTACGCATCGCCATTTTATAGTGATACATGAGTACATATGAACAAATGAAAACAACTAATAATAATCTACCTATATACTATCATAACGTTATGATATTTTTTTTAGTTTTCTCTGTGTGTACGCTATTAAAACATGTGATTAATTGACAAAATAGAAACAGTCAGAGTGCAAATTAATAAGGTAGTTGTTTTTACGATATCAATACTGCAGTTTGACTCTCACACAAAAATAAAGGAGTTTTAAACATTTGATTCGTATCTTATATAAATACAGATTGTGTCCGTCTGCCTTTTAGTCACGTTATTTAAGATGTAATAAATAACTTGCAGAATTTGGCTCCTTTTGAATTATCAGATATGTTTTACTACTTTAAGAAACAGAAAATATAACAATTATATTAAATAATACATTCTGAACGAATAAAGCCAATGCCATGACCGGAAATGTAAACCAGAACCTTGATATTTTTAGCCTTAGAGTCAATCAACTGGTTTATGTTTACTTTCTTATGACTAGAACGTAAAACATTACCGTGAAAATATAAGTATATCTTTGAACTGACATCATAAATTAATGTGTTTCAAAACATGAATCAACCAATAAATGGTAATAAAAAATAATAACATTTATGAGAAAACATTATCAATAGCTTTGGACATTATTTTAATGTTTTCATTTAGTATTTCATCTGGTGGTTTAACAATTAAATTATCCCCTCAGTGTACCAAAAAAATTCTACCGTGAGGGCATATTTTTAGTAGTATTATTAGTTTAAAGAAATTAAAATAACATACATACATAAATAACATTACATATTTCTTTTTATTGAATAATTTAAAGTGATATATAATATAATCAACAAATTAGAAGTGTACATATAAACTAGAGCGGGTCGTTTACATAATTACACCATGCATTGACTTTAAACTAAATTCACATTTATTAAGAATGTGATCAAAATAAACGTAGCTATTAAATACAATCGTTTTCTTTCAGTCCAACGACATCTGGATTTTTTTTTGCTAGGATTTTGGTTTTTCTGTCTTTTTTTAAATATCATATTTTAGCAGTTTAGATTCAAGATGATATCTCTTCAAAATAATTATTTATATAATTCTCTACCAATATAATTAATAAAACAAATTAGTTCAACTCTATAAGCAAAGGTATATGATTATTATAAACACTATACAAACTAACATTTCGAAACATGAATATATATTCTGTTTTTTGTAGAATTTAAATATTTTTAACACAATATTTGCTCGCAAATATAGGTCAAATTTTGTAAAATAAGTATTTTTCATTACGTATTATTAGGTTTTGTAAAATAGAATGATAAATGTTGTATTTAACAAAACAGGTAAGCGGATACGTCAATTGCGATTATTAAGATACTTATAAATTGATCAATGTAATTACCATTCCTTTTACCCCTTGTAAGGTTGCGTGGATTGACAAAAAGGTAAAATCCAGTACATGAACCACCTTAAATAAACACAAATGCTCAGCGCTTCTATCTCTGTTTCTATTTTCGTAAGAGAGAGTGAGAGAGAAAGAGATGTATACACTTGTCAAGGGTAGAAAAAAAATAAAAACTCGCAAACTATGTTTCGCCTTTAAATGTTACCTCACTTTACTTGTAATGTGGTCATGCAAGAGGATACATTCCTATCTTTTCTCGCGTAAACACTGGAAATGTGTCTGACACATCTATAAAATCAGAAGCTTAATATTTGTATCTGAGTAACGTGTTTCTCCTATTCTCACTTCAGATTATATCACACTAAATATATTTGGCAACAAATAACATAGTGCAACAAGCCATGTAACAAGATATGTGGACGTTATTTACATCCACATAGAGTCTGAATATTTGTCCAAGACCGCTTTAAACATTGATATGGTAGCCATCGTCACAACCTTCTCACCTAGGTCGTTCTACGGAAGAGAAATACGGACAGATAATGCTGATTTGCTTCTATTAAACCTAAAGCAACGGTGGTACATATTTCGCGGGTGCACGCAGAGATCACAATTTTGAGCTTGGTTGAAAAACTACCCGAAAAGAAGATTTATAATCCCGTCAATAATATTGTATAATAGAAGCACGTCTCCTCACATCATTTGCTGCTCAAGTAAGAATAGATGTAGCTGTTTAAGTCGTTGTTTGTAGGTAAGTGTTGAGCGTCATGTCACTACCTTGTGTGCCAACCGTTAAACACGATCAAAGTGTACACTACCTGTGCCGCTTGGATAAGAGAATCCTAAATCTTCATACTCCAACAGATTATCGCCAGAAAACGCTTGTTATTTCTCATGTTTTATGAAAAAACGCATCAAACTGTTCTCTTTACACGTGAATAGGTAACTCGAAGACACACCTGGTAAACTTAACAAAAACAGATACTGGAAATGCATACAACAATTCAAAATACATTTTTGTTGACATACTAAAATTGTATTATACATCAGTTACAAGTAGTTAGAAAATACTGCTTAGATTGGCTTTACTGTACCGGCTGTAAATAGTATAGTTGCTACCAGAATTTACAATTACGAAATAGTGGTGCTACGCATCTACAACCCCGCATACGCAGTATTGCAAGTGATTATGGATCACGGAGTATACCACATACGTACATTAAAATTAGTTATATCAAAGCCTACACATACAAAATAGGTGGTGATATTGTAATTTAATCGTCAGGACCGGTCGTAGCGTGACTATTTCTTTACAACTTTGACCATTGCCTTAAATCTGGTGTGTGTACTGATTTAATTCTGAAATCAATATACCAGTATCTCTCCATCTAAAATATTAATGTATAATTCATGAAAATTATATTATAAGTGGATCGGTATATATTCTAAATAATTTTACGCATTAATTTATTTCACTTCTTAAATATATATTTTAACCGATAATAACAAACCTATAAATAAAGTATATACTACAATTCCGATGTGTGTCTAGGCACAGGAGCACATGTTATGCCACCATGTTGAGTGCAATAAAAGTATAGATTCAGAGAAACGGCGGTGGGTGACCGAATATGTAATCTGCACAGAAAGCTACTTCAATAAATGATGAAAGAAAGGAGTTCAAGATTACACGTGTTCATATCATTTAGTTGTGTCTACTCTGGCATTGCCTTTGTAATGCTGATCCTCCATGAACTGAACGTGACCGATAAAGAATTTGTATGTTCTATCAGTGAAGTATTACACCAAAATAGTACCTTTGAAATTCCTTAATGTGCAAAACTTAACAAAATATATGATTCGATATATCATTCATATTCAACTTGTCGGCAAAATTTTACACAAAGCGCATGGCAAGATCAAATACGTCGTTGTATTCCGCCGCTGAAATGCTTTGAGAATCCCCATGGATATTTTAATGTTGTCTCTGGTACACTTTACACTATGATCGAGAGTTACGTTGGGAAAATACACCTAGTAAAGAAGACGTCTTACTTTTCTAACAACACATTATTTGAAGGTGATTAGAGTAAACAGTGTACCATGCACTTTTCTCAAAGAACCTGAAGAAGGTCATTATTATTCTATCTAAGCTGTTTGATTTCCGAGTAATAACGAGAAAACGAGTGTTAAGATTAATGGAGTACAATATCTGTATTACATTTGCAATTATATTAGGGCGTATCATAAATAATTTTAGATTTGGTCGATACAATTTAGAAGCGTGTATTGGTCATTTAAAAACTCCGCAAATCTTGGTTCAACAGTCTAAATTAAAATATTATGTATATTTATATTTTCCAGAGCTGTGTCATCACTACTATAGCAGAAAAGTATGAATGCATAACCCTTAATATAGAAGAACTGAAGCTGCACATTGTACATGTGATGGTGTTGGAGTTTAAACAAGAAGATGCTGTTGAAGAGACATCGAGTAAAATAAGAAGCATATGAAACCAAGATGTCATAACAGATCAACGGGTTAGTAATTGGTTAACGAAGTTTCGTGCCGAAGATTTAAGCATGGAATATAAGTTTAGGCCTATGTACGCATCAGACAGTGATGAATATGTTAAAAAAAGTGAGTGAATAATTATTCTCTTCTAAGCACTCGTTAACTGGCAGAAACACTCAATTATTCACAGCCTAACATATGATGCTCTTTAGAAAATATGTGTAAGTTTATCAGACTTGTTGTCTAGATTCCTCATTCCCTTTATGAGAAAAATATGTCTGGTCGTCTTTCCATCGCAAAAATACATATTACCAAGCAACGTCTATAATGAATTAATGTTTAGTGGCATTCATTTGATTGTGGTATGTTATATATATATATATATATATATATATATATATATATATATATATATATATATATATATATGTATATATATGTATATATATGTATATATATATTTATATATACACATATATATATATATATATATATATATATATATGCATATATGTGTGTGTATGTGTCTGTGTGTGTATATATGCAATAGTGTAGCACAAACAATGAATTACCCTTTTATGGGGAGCTGAGCATTCTCTATATTTAACAATCCTTGGGCCGAAATCGAACGAAGCAGGCAGAATCAGATGCTTACATTTGAAATATTTAGTAACCTATTTGAATCTTTCAATGTTATCTAAGCCAGATGTAAACTGTATATACTGTACTTCAGGACCAGCAATGCAAAGGTCAACGTGTTGACCTATCAACTTGAAAACAAAACATTGTTGCTAAACCATGACAAAACACATATCAAAACTCAGAAAAAGCTAGGTGTTGTATATTTAGCCTTCTCTCTCTCATATCTACTTCTACCTTTTACTTAGTTCTACAAGGGAAGAGCAGTCGGCTTTTGTACAAGCATGGAGGCAGAAGTGTGCACACGACAATCTAATTTTCGAGTTAAAATATGTTAATTCTTTTATAAATATAATACAATTATTGTTATTTTCAAAATATTTAACTTAAATACATTCTCATGCATGCTTCAAAGATGTTGTCAATTTCCTTACTTAAAAAGCACCAATCTGCGCATAACATCGCCAGGACTACACTTATCCTAACGTATTTCATAAGTTGCCGTCTTTTACTGCTTATATTGTGATTCGATACCTCGGGGTAAATACTATTAAAATGAGAAGGAAGAAAAGAAGAAAAACAACTATAAGACTGTCTCGCCTGACAAAGTTGTTCTACAACGAAAGCTTGAAAAAATAAATAAAAAAATAAATACATTTTTCATTTAAATTGCACGATTGTTGATTTTCAAAATGTTTCACTTCAGCAAAACTATATTTTGATATTACAAAACGCTTTCGTTCCCAGGTTGTCCAGTCTATTTACGCAGCATGCAATCCGACCAAACAGCCCACAAAAAGTGAGATACCCAGCCGTGTATGAATAATATTTTATGATAAAAAGAATATACCTATCGTTGAGACTTTAGGAGCTTGGTACTGTGCCAGTACTATAAGAGCCCTTCTACGGCGCGGACACACCAAACCACTTTCCTAGCAGTGACTATCGTCTAAATGACGATTACTCACTAGCGATAACATTCCAAAGTTCCCCACACATAATACCGACAAACGGTGATCATACTTTCGGCTCGTTCTCAAGACCGTGTCACAATAGAGTTGACAGTACAAACAGTAATTAATTAAAGTGATTTTATAGAACAGAATACCTTAGCAAAATCTTTCTTGAATTAAACTAATATCGCAGCTAAAAAAAGATACTACGAGGCATAATCGAAAGGTGAAAATGGAAACACATGGTGACTGATTGGTTGACTTGCTTGTTCTCTTTCGGTCTTTTTTTTCTCCCTTTCTCTATCTTTCGTATAAGAATACACTTAAGTCTATTCTTGAAGTATCGTTAACTAACAGAGCAGAAATTGGGGTAAAACAAAATATACAACAAATACGTTTTACTTAACGCAAGACATTGATTTTTTTTTACTACCTGCATACTTTTAATGTTCTGTAATTGTTTTTAAGTGTTTTTAATTTCATTATCATATTTCCTCGATATCTTTTTTGTGATACATTCGGAATACAATACAACCTACTACTAACTGCTGCTGTTCGCGTCTATTTCCTTAAAAATAGTGTTAAAATCAGTTACGTCACTACTAACCTTAAATCTGGCTGGAATCCCCAGGACTTAAGGTCAAAGGTTAAGGCTTTTTTTACTTTGTTTTAAGCCTGAAATTGACGATCACCCCCCCCAAAAGCACAATTTCTATTATCTGCTCGTATATGGCTAAGTGAAAGTAGCAATGTCATATTCAGAGATAATAAGTATTACAATCAGTTGTCACACTATAAAATAATGTAGGTTGGTAAAAAGTAAATTTACTTCAGTTCACATACAGTTACTTGTATATTTTGTTTGTTTGCGATATCCCGTCTGCATGAATGCCAACAGGAGAGAATTGCATTCATTTAAACCAAACACGTTAGTATTTCGAGACATATTTAAGACAAGAGTTTTAATTAATACAACCTGGTTAATGTACAATTAGTCTACCAACTTCTTTTAGTCTACATCCTCCTATTTTGTGTTTGTGTTATATTTATTTATCTTATGTGACATGTTTGATATATTCGCTAGATCAGCGAACGATCAATCGTATGAAGCATCTGAAAGTTCAGTCTGCTCGTAATGATGAATCTCTGTCGTAGTGATTCTTTCGGTTATGTAAGTTTAGCCTGGCTTTATTTGATGGATGACATATCTATTCTATTATTTTCTTGAAATAAGCTCAGTCGTGCGAAGGAAAAAAACTATCATTTACCTAGCATTGTGTTCGCGTCGAATCGGCTTCCCTTTCGATCGATCCATCTATCGTTTAACATCTGCTTGGTAAGAGTATTAATCAGATGGCTCTGTAATATATCTCCATTGCTGTACTTTCATACTCAATATACAGTTGTTAGCATCTATGAAGTATAGACAATGGTTCCATAACGGGTTTGTATATACAACCATTATGATTCGTCGACGATCAGGTTTTAACTTAAAGAACATATTTTGAAATAGTAAAATAAAATCAGTTGTTGAGACGAAAATATAGCAGCAGGTATCCATGAAAACGATTTTTTCACGACACCATAATAGACAAATGCATCGTTTAATGACTTAGCCAAAATCGGTTAATAGTTGTTTGAAGAATTATCAATTTAATAATTTATATATTTTAGATTGTTCATATGTGCACTAATAAAGAGGTCAACACTGCAATAGATAACCACTAAATAATATGCGATAAATAGGGTTCATACTACTGTAACATCCTGTGTTCAGGTCTAAAGCATGTATACTGCAAATATAGACGATTGGAGAAAGATAACTGGTGCATTAACAACAATATATACTAAAGAAAGTGCACCGAATATAGTTATATATATATATATATATATATATATATATATATATATATATATATATATATATATATATATATATATATATATATATAAGCAACCTCTTTCCTTTGAAGGCAAGTATTGTTAGAAAACAGATTCTACTGTTTAAAAATAATCCCCACGATGATAATAATAATAATAATAATAATAATAATAATAATAATAATAATAATAATAATAATAATAATAATAATAATAATAATAATAATAGTGATAAATCTAATTCTCCACTTAACACAACTATTAAACTATTCGATCGCAACCAGTGCAATGACAATTTTAAAACAGATGAACAAGCTCAAAACAATATTATTAAGTATGAACTGATCATTTTCTACAATAAAGTAGAAACCGCTAACCTTACAATCACCAATAATTCTTGCCTCTCGTATAGAGTTTTTGATGAGACCAACTTTGTTTATGAGTTAAAATGTTCTCGAATCATCCTCAGGTGTCAATAGCAAATGGACACAAATGCTGAAGAAAGTAGAGACTTTTTAAGAAGATGGCGGAGAAACGCTCAGATAAATCTGTTTGTATTGTTCCAGGAAAATCATTGACGATTTAAATTCAACAACGCTGAAATAGCATCACACGACAACATCGAATTACGTTAAGCCAACTACAATGGTCCCACTGGTTTGATATGTGATGTTATTTATTTTAGATCGTTGTGTTTCTATGTAGATAGCTTAAATTTTACCAGTTTAATAGACTTTTAACAATAGCTATATATATATATATATATATATATATAAACATTTATAAATGTGGACCATCTTCGACAATTTGTTACAACATGCAATGCGAGAAAAGTTACAAAAAGTAAGGGACGTTACTCAAATTATTGATGACCGAATGGTATGCCCTTTTTGTATAGGAATACTTGATATATTTAGTTGATGCATATACAATATCATTTATTATAGAAATCAGAAGTACTTTTCGTAAACATATAACAACTTAAAGATTCCGTAGTTCATAAGCAATCAACCCCACCTACTCCCCGTTCTTTCGTAGAGTATCGTGTATATCACTCAAATGCAATTCCTTGTTGAGCTGGTGGCAGAGCGTCGTCTTTCTCCTTTGCATTCAATTTGCCTTCTTTCCTATTTATTCCGTGTTCGCCATGTTTTATCTCTCATCACCTCTTTCATATATTTTACAATACTACTTGTAACTAAGGCATAGCATTTACTTTTTAGCCTGATACTCTTACATTTGTAGTAATAATCTGCGTTTACATTATACATATCTTTTGTTCAGAAGTAATACTTTCTGTTTAGATTCATTTTTTTTTATGATTGCACTTGGCTACATTTTAGACTAATACTGACCTTTATAACCTGATATATAACTTCTTAATCTAAATATATGGATTTCATACGCCGAGTGGATTGAGCTTTCCACCCCTTAATATTGGCTGATAATATGTTGATCTCTTTACTTGAGTACAGAAAATATGACACTCCACTGTCCGAGTCTGAAATATAGATAAATGGTTTTTCCTATCCCTCCTTCCCAGCTTCCCTCGTGAATTTCCTTATTTTTGTTATATTCCTATATTTTTATTGAAGATATATTGATTTCAATATTTACTTTTATACACTATTATTATTATTATTGCTATTATTATTATTATTATTATTATTATTATTATTATTATTATTATTATTATTATTATTATTATTATTATTATTATTATTATTATTATTATCATTATTTTATCTATGGTTTCTTGAAGTTTTTCTTATATTATAATTAGAAATCATAATTTATAATTAACCACTATTATTTTATTTTCCCCGTTATTTTATTCATATGTTTATTTTATTATTATTATTATTATTACTATTATTATTATTACTATTATTATTATTATTATTATTATTATTATTATTATTATTATTATTATTATTATTATTATTATTATTATTATTATTATTATATTCTTTTATATTTATGTATATCATTTTATATATAGATTGTTTAAATATGTGTATATATATGCATATATGCATGTGTATATGTTTGTGTATGCATATATATATATATATATATATATATATATATATATTAATATATATATATATATATATTTATAGTTTATTATGTATCTAAATATATATATATATATATATATATATATTGATTTATATATATACATATATATATATATACTCTTTTTTACTTATGTATCTGTACTTATTTATCTCTATATGATGTTTATATGTTTATGTTTTATAAAATGAATTTAAAAATTCATTTTATAGTTATATATTTAGATATTTCATATTTAATTTCTTCATTTTAAAATTTGTATATGTTTATTATAAATCTTAAACCAAAATTTATATTAAGTAACTAATGTTTTAATTAATAATTTACTATTTTTATTAAAATTCAACATAAGTTATTGATTGTATAATGAGTGTGGATTTCATCTAATCTATTTTATGCTCCATATTATCTTCGCAAATGCCATGGCTTTTATTTTTCTATTCTTAATGACACTGATGGTACACGCTATTACGTTCTGAGTGTTAACTTGCCATTTCTATTTAATTAGCTATCCGGCTATTTCGATTTCTAATAATCGTATTTGCCTGCAGAACATTTCACCATTGACTTAATATTTCAAGGTTTAATTAATTATTTTACCTCTTTGAAACCGTTTAAAAAACGATGTATTTTTAAAACCTTTTACTGTCAAACTACGTAAAATAAATTTCATTTGGAAATACTATGGAGATTATGAAGTGATATCTTGTTTTCTCTGAGGACGTTACACGGTTACCCCTGCTTAATCTAATAATTTATCGTCTCTTCCTACCATGCAAATAAGGAGTATAGTTATAAAGGAACATATTGCCAGGCTTATACTATCACGGTTCATATAAACATTAATAGAATATGACTTCATTACCTGTCATTTCCCGCTGCTTACTATCGTATTTACCTTTATCGATTACATATATTGATCGTATTCGTTGTCGGGTGTTTTGTTACTGGATATATTTACATGGGTTTAAGAGTATGTGGATCTATGCATGTATATGACGTAACTTTGTATGCAAGTTCAGTTGAATAGGCATTATTTAGATCTGTGGCAATTACGATTATTAGCAAGGGGTATGATGTGTACTAGTGACTGAGCAGGTTTAATTCTATTATTAGAGGGGATTATAGTTGACGGTATGTTGGCCCTTGTGGAATAAGAGATTTATAGACTTTTTGTTCAAGATCTTGATGTATCTATGTCGATGGTTGTAATATTTATATATAATTGGGACATCTGTTTAGGTATGTTGGTGTTTACATCACAATTGTATGGTGGATTGAAGCAAATATTATTATTTCTTCTTAGTCTATGTTTCTAGTAAATTTTCCTTGATTGTGTTGCATTCTTTTGTCTTCTATCCTTCACTGCTATATTATGTGTGATTATACTTAAAGGTATATTTTCCCGGTAGAGATGATTATTTTTATATTCAATTACACCATAGCATCCCGAATTAAGTAGTACGATATTATAGAAATTAGAGTGTTTATGAAGATAAACTTATAGCAGAGAGTTTTGATATTCTGTTAGAGGGCGAATGGATAATCGGTTAATGTTGGATTGTGGGTTATGAACGTAAAAAAGGAGTTGAGTTTGGTTTATGGTAAGGGCTAAAGGTTTCAGAATTTAGTTCTTACATTAGAACAAGGATAGACTCTCATCACAGAGCATAATCAGAGTTGCTGAATTATGTCTGAAGAGAATCTGTTGAAAAGCGCCCTGAGTACTTTACTTTTAATCCTCATATATATATATATATATATATATATATATATTAAAGAAAGATGAAGATAAAGAATTGTACATAAATTAATACAAATTTTATTACATCGAAAGTTCATATGCAAGGAGTTACATTAATCCTTAAACCAAGGTTTTTCAAAGATAAAACTCTTCTCGTCAGAGGATAAATCTGGTAATATGGTATTTATATCAATTAAATATTACCTAGTTCCATTTCACTTTGAAAAAATTGAAGAATAAAAACCAAAAGGGATTGGGGATAAAGAAGTTAAAAATAAAATAAAATAAAATAAAAAAATAAAAAATAAAAAATAAAAAATTAAATAAAAGGCCGGGAAGTGAAATTTAGCAGTATTGGGAGGTGATTTTGTAGCTAGTTAATAGCTAAAGTAACTTTTGTAGAGTTGAAGACAGTTTTTTTCACAAATAAAAGGTGGAGGGTTCAAAATATCTCACTTGGTCCGTATCGATTCGTACTCCGTTATAGTATATTTCCGTGGAGTTACAAGTAAAAATTCTGTACTGGTATTTTAAATATCCAATTCGGCAAATCCGAGGTTAAGATTGTCTGTTTAAAGGCGTTATGCGGAAAAGTTCATGTCTGCCTTTAATTGTTTGCTTCCCTGGCAGAGAAATGTTTCAAAAGTTTTTTATATCATCTTGAATATTCTGCTTGGGTGTGGATTTTTGCCGGCTAAGGAGAGTAGAACCTTTCCAACCGATGTCAAAGTGAATAATGCCTGTGGCTGATATTTTAAGGGTAGTGTGAAGGAATGGGCGGGGTTGGGGGGAAGGGGTTTTAGTGAAGTCTATAACTTCAAGTTTGACGGTCAGCTAAGGTGAGTTTGTGGGTGGGGGGATTCAGATGTTTATATTTTGAGGTTAAGGGGTTTCTTAGTGCGGTGAAAACCATCAGATAGGGATATATGTGAGCGGGATTAAACGTAGCCGTAATTGATATTCTTATTGAAACCCCTTAACCTCAAAATATAAACATCTGAATCCCCCCACCCACAAACTCACCTTAGCTGACCGTCAAACTTGAAGTTATAGACTTCACTAAAACCCCTTCCCCCCAACCCCGCCCATTCCTTCACACTACCCTTAAAATATCAGCCACAGGCATTATTCACTTTGACATCGGTTGGAAAGGTTCTACTCTCCTTAGCCGGCAAAAATCCACACCCAAGCAGAATATTCAAGATGATATAAAAAACTTTTGAAACATTTCTCTGCCAGGGAAGAAAACAATTAAAGGCAGACATGAACTTTTCTCGCATAACGCCTTTAAACAGACAATCTTAACCTCGGATTTGCCGAATTGGATATTTAAAATACCAGTACAGAATTTTTACTTGTAACTCCACGGAAATATACTATAACGGAGTACGAATCCATACGGACCAAGTGAGATATTTTGAACCCTCCACCTTTTATTTGTGAAAAAAACTTTCTTCAACTCTACAAAAGTTACTTTAGCTATTAACTAGCTACAAAATCACCTCCCAATACTGCTAAATTTCACTTCCCGGCCTTTTATTTTATTTTTTATTTTTTATTTTTTTATTTTATTTTATTTTATTTTTAACTTCTTTATCCCCAATCCCTTTTGGTTTTTATTCTTCAATTTTTTCAAAGTGAAATGGAACTAGGTAATATTTAATTGATATAAATACCATATTACCAGATTTATCCTCTGACGAGAAGAGTTTTATCTTTGAAAAACCATGGTTTAAGGATTAATGTAACTCCTTGCATCTGAACTTTCGATGTAATAAAATTTGTATTAATTTATGTACAATTCTTTATCTTCATCTTTCTTTAATATTGATTGCTCTACTCAACGTATTGAGCTTTATTTTATCGAGATAGATAACTACGATATTTCGCTTATCGTTAATTCTATTATCATTAGTATATATATATATATATATATATATATATATATATATATATATATATATATATATATATATATATATATATATATAAGTGTGGATCATCTCCAGCAATCACTCCTTACATGCAATGCCAGAGATTTTGCGATATGCAAAGGTAGTAACTCGGATTATGGATCAAGTACGTGTATGTCTATTTGTTTGTTTAGTATTATCTAACGATTCCATTGACATCTTTAGTTAATGACTCCCGATAAGACTTACATTTTGAACATTTCCTTATATACATATTTCTATCTTTCCGATAGTTGAGTCTTCCCGTGATTTTTTACTATCCCCAATTAGATTATTACGTACGTGCCCGCAATAAATTCGATATCATTTTAGATCACCTTTGCTAATCTATACGTTGTTATAGTATCCATTGAGATATTCACGCTTTATCGCATAACCAATCTGATATACTTTACGTCACCCTTTACTATATTTCATTATTTACAATCAATCGATTAATGCGATTTATTCTACCCGCATATACCAGGATTGTTAAAAAGAAATGAGTTATTTCAAGAACATCATGTGTTTAGTTGTTTCTTAACCTTTTTAACATTGTGAGAAGAGAAAATAATATTGATGTATTCGCGTAACATTTTATTCAATGTAGAACTTTACATCAAAGTAGACATTTTTTTTTAACTTTAGAATCCAATCAATATAAAAAAGTAGATCAATTACTATATCTGTAACGTTGAGCTTAGATTAATTTTTATTTATAAAATCGGGAGCTTATGGGCATTAGTATACGTGTAGATATTTACTGATTGTTAATTCGGGAAGTACAGATTATCAGTTAGATACTGTTGGGGAAATAACCGCTTAGCCGTGATAATTAGTAAAGTGTGTGTTATGTTCATGGTTAACAAGCGACATGTCAAATATTCGAACCAAACCAAACATGCTTAACTTTAGACGACCGAATCAACAGAAGACTTTATGAATAGAAGATCAGTTAAACTTGTGGTGTTCTCTCTGTATACAAATGATAAAAGGTACATTGAGAAACGCCTTGTATATGGACTTGGTTCTTCGTTCTTTACGCTTTGTTACTATTGTACAAGTGCCATGTAGTATACCTCCGTAAATAAATGATTCTGAATATCAATACTTACACCAATGTTTAAATGAAGTGCATAACAATATTATACGGAGACATATATGCATTTTATTCACTTGCCCTCCAGGAAGTTAGATGAAATTTTTTCTATGGAACGAACTGGATTTGAACCCGGAACACGCAGGTCCTCAGTCTGCGTCGTTAACCACTTCGCCACTGGCAACATGTATTAACTGGTTTCACCCACTCGCTAAGGTTGTGCAATTGAATTTTTATGTTCTATTTGGAATCATCGAAACAGATTTGATCGACTAGAAAAAGAGGACACATCTAAATGATGGGAAAATAAGGCAAGACACACACACACGCTCTCGATTTCTTCCTTCATTCTATTTTAGTATCTGTTCGTTTCGCCATTCAATTCGTTCCATCTTCACAAGCCTCTTCTTCATCACATTTTGAAGGGCGCCGGACACACATACACTCATTGTATTATATAGATTATCTATTTATCAGAGAAAGATTTATAACCTTAAAAAAGCTGACGCCAGTATTTCTGTCTCATGTTAGCATCACAGAATCTTTAATCAGATGAAATCTGTCAATCCGATTTTATTTTTACGAGATTTTTCCTTCGCCCTGCTTAATTAAAAAAAAACACACATTTTTATATCCGCCTACGCAAATCTATTAGAAGCAATGCCCTTTCTATCGTCAGTTTTTCCGTCGATCTGTCATGTTAATGCTTGGAATAGCATCTTCATTGTTGAACACGTGGATTGAATAAACGGATGTTTAGAATATGCGTGCTTGTCTCAATAGCAAAAAAATGATGATAAACACTAAACTAGTTGGCTCGAAATTTCTTACATGAAGATTGATAATTTGTATTATCTGGACTCCTGGCGAAACGGATATAAGTGTAAAGTAATAAGCAGTTCTAAGTGACAGTCTTGTAGATATTGAAAGTTCAGTTCTCAGTTTGTCAAGCTATGTGGCATCAGCTAGACAGGAAATTAAGACAGTACAGCTAGATGGTTAGGGTTAATGCGGGGTGAGAAATCAGGTTCTAGACACATCCATAAATTCGCAGACATACATACACACAAGGATATGTGCACACATACTTAAAAACGAATAAAACCACATACGTACATTCATTCATACAAAAACGTATAGACAAGCATACATACAGATACATGCTATATGTACACATACGTATATTTATACACACACACACACACACACACATATATATATATATATATATATATATATATATATATATATATATATATATATAGACCCAAATATATACATATACAGCGCCTGATAATGAATATAACAACAAAAGTAGCTATAGGTTATGTTTATGGTTGGAAAATAGAGTGCAAAGCAGGACGTAATTGATATATCTTTAAAAAATGTGGAATCAGGATGGGTAGAAGTGGTTATGAAGTAGAGCAATATAAGTCAATGTTCATCATCGGTTAAGTTAGGGAATTAATACTTCTGCATGTTATGGATTTAAATTTTGCATATTTTAAATTAAAGATGATATGGAAATTTAAGGAATATATGCATGATAAAAAATGGCGATGTACAAAATAAAAAAATATAATGAAATTAAAAATAAAGAAATAAAAAGTAAAATAAACCAAGTTAAAAATACGAAATACGCAATAAGAAAACAAAAAAATACTACCAAATTAATAGTAATAATAATAATTATAAAAATAATAATACTATCAGAATACTAATGCTAATAAAATAAAATACTAATAAAATAATAGTAATAATAATGATAATGATAATGATAATTGGAATAATAATGATAATAATAATAATAATTGGAATAATAATAATGATAATAATAATAATTGGAATAATAATACAACTAATAATAATAATAATTATTATTATTAAATTAATAATAATAAAAATACTATTGTCATATTTGTAATACCAATAATCATAATACCGATAATTGAACTAATGGCAATATCAATTGTAATCATGATGCTAATTATAATAATAGCAATACTACTACTACAACTACTAGTACCACTACTACTATTACTAATACCACTACTACTACTATTACTGCTACTAACAATAATAAAAATGGTAAGTATAATAATAATACTAATAACATTAATTACACCAATAATAATAGTAATCATAATACTACTCATAGTAGAATAGTAATTGTACTAAATATAATATCAATGGGTATGATATGCATACAGGCATATACAACTTATTCGATATAGAGTGAAATATAGAGGAAGGGAATTACTAGTAATATAACATTTATATAAACATTTTAAGAATAGGCAACACGTTCATCTTATTTTAAATAAGGTATATCAACATTTTGTATATGATTAATAAGAAAAATTTCGAATCAAATCCACTTAAGCTTGTATTGAGAGGATCCTTCATAGTTAAGGGGGTTAGGTGGTGGACTAAATTGTTTATATTTACATTTTCTCTGATGCCTACATCTAGACACCAATTTCTTTTTAGAGTTGATCAAGTTAAATCGGTTAGGAGCCGTGGCTATCAAAACTGCCTCATAGTTGCACGGGTTACAGGTCCTGATGCCTGGTGTGTATGATCTTTCTTTTCGGGATAGACCATTTTAGGCAATGTGGGATATTCTTAGCTCTAAGATTTTTAACCAAGCAAGTCAAAGATGTCTTATTATAACTGACATAACTATTGAAAGAGTAAAAATTAATAAATATGCTATTTTTGATTCAATGGGCCGAAGCCATTATATAAGAGTATATCTTAGGATTAGCCATTCTACTCAAGCTAATAGTATTTGAATTATCGGGTACGTTTTGAGGTACTATATTATTATTGTCTAAACTAGGTTGTGCATCTATGTTAATTTCATCAAACGACCGGATATTAAGGTTATCATTATTGTTAAACACAATAGGAGGGGCGTTATCACCATGTTAGTCTGATAGAAGGGTGCAATAGTTAGCGGTGTGTTATTAGTTATAGGGCGTAGGTCTGAAGATTGGTTCGAACTGTCGTTACTGGGAGTCATAGGGTTCGTCGTTTGATTGTTTAATTCAGTTACTGTGCAAACATATACAATGCCAGTGTGTATGCAGTTGTTATTAAGTTGACATTGACAAGAACACTGGTAATTGCAAGTATATGTCGGGTTAGCATGGGTTTTATCGAATTAGATATATCTAATGTTGTTACTATTGGCTGCTGTAATTGGTTTGGCAATTTTTGGCATATTAGAATAAGAAATTATGATATCATTTTTATTGAGGAACTATATTTAAGTGGAGTTTTAAAGGTTTTTCTAGAATTGAAAAGAAAATGCATGTGGATGGTTTTTTTTAACATTATTTTTAATAGAGGGATTCCACCAGATGTTGGGGTTTCTCTTTAGGCGTTTGCGTAGGTTAGAGCACGGGTTAAGTTGTTGTCCAGTCCCATCAGAGTCGATGGTTGGTTACCGTTATTACGATTTCTTTTCCTGTGGCTGTTATTGTTTAGTGTCATGTATGTGTAATTACACTTACTGAGCTGTGTTCATGTCGTTTTTGTCTATATGTTATTCTAATAGAATATCGCGGGGTAACGAGGGCATTGTTGTAAAAGTGAGCATTCTGGTTAAAATAGCCTTGTTAGCAGAGCACCTAGGGATTCTATTTGAGACCGAACAGAATATTGCTTTAGAGATTGCTTTCGGGTATTTTGATAATCTTACACACAGAAAAAGCCAGTTTCTGGAAAGGGCCGTGTGCTCTGTCATTGAGTTGAAGAGTGTCATCGAAGAAATTTAGAAGTGCTCCTTTTTGGAGCATTGTAATTGATAAGCCGATGTTTCTGGAGAAAGCATGCACAGCTTCAATAGTGTTGCTCCGGACACAAACATAGCATCATCCCTGTAAAGACCGCTTTGTGTATGTTTACACTTATGCTTAATTACGTTCAAAAGTCCCAATAGGTGAGTAATACTCAGAACTGACGCACCCATAGTAATAACAAAATTGCAAGGGTATCTTTTTTCTGGTCCACAGTTTGCCATAACATTGTAGGATAGATCTTCTTGTCATAGTAATTATTTTAATCTCAGCATTAATAAGTTCAGAGTTGTTTTCGCTAGTATTAGAGCTTTATTAACAAGGATAAGGGATATAGATTGGAAGTAGGTTTTTATCAACTTCTTTGTCATGTTTCTTGAAATTGTTTTAAGCTTTCTGATTTGTATAATGTCTAGTAGTTTAACGAAACAGTGTGTTTTGGGCCAATATATTTTATGTTTTATATATCTTTATATTTTTTCAAAACTTAATTTGTATTACCCGCAGTAATGTCATAGCGGTAATGGTCCTCTGAGAAGTAAATGTTATTTGTAAACTGATGAGTTAAGGACGCAGTATAACTTCTAGTTTTTGAACTTTAATAAAATCTGATTAAGTTCTCATTTTATTATAGGGGTTAATCCATTAATATAATTGTTATTTACACTATATTGAGTGTTGTGTTTATCTTGCTAGTCTACTATACATCATTTATATCTTTAAAGTATAATCTTACTCTCTCACCTTATATATATATATATATATATATATATACATGCATACATACATACACACATACATACATACATACATACATACATACATACATACATACATACTCTAAAAACGCTCCGACAATTGACAAGTTTGTAAACTAATAACCGCCATTATTTATCTAAATATGAAATGAATAATAACAAAAACAGAACTAGTGGGCAGTATGAAAATAAATACAACTGGAACAATGTAAGAAAAACAAGGAAACTGTAGAGTAAATCTCGAATAAACCTCAGAAAAATAAAAGAAAGAAACAGAGAATGCAGTCTGATAAACCACATTTTTATCGGGAAATTTAAAATCATTGTATTAATTTAGCATTAAAAAGTGTCAAGTGGTGTAGACAAACAAATAACAATAATAATAATAAAAGAACAACAACGAAATAAACTAAATCCAAATATTATTATTTAAGATAAACTAAATTAATGAATGTTAGTAATCTATTACATATCCTAACTATTGCATGTTCTGCGAATCTCATGTTTCTTTTTTTGAATAGCAGCGGCCACTTGGTTCTCATCAGCTGACATAGCCAGTCCAACTTTTGTTTACTTTTTGAAAAAGAGAGGTCGTTACTCTCGAAATGATTAAAGTCTCTACCATTCCGGACCTCTAAATATTTAACAATAAGCTCACCAATTTTACAATTTACTGTCTTTATATTAAAATTTTGAAATATAAATGAATTGATCTGAGATTTACGTCTCTTGTCATTTAATGTTGTTCATTCTTATTCCACATTCTGGTTTTTCAACATTGCATTATTTCTACCTTGAAATTCTCACCTTCATATTTACTAATTTACAAGTAATGTTTCAAGCAAACTCCCATTTCCTTATATATATATATATATATATATATATATATATATATATATATATATACATATTATATCTATATATAATAATTATAAGTATTAAGAACTTTATTTATCCACACATTACTTGACATCACATTGGCAAAACACGATCCTGTAGAAGACTGACATCTCAAAAGTATTTTCTTTACGGACTAATTTAAGGAAATGTTGCAGTATTACTTTTGGAATCGAACACGTGATCAGTCCATAATATGCAATTTGAATTACCTTAAAATTTTACTAATTAAAATTATTATTAAACAGTTAAATATTGTACAAATTTAAATTTGAGTTGGAGTTAATCTAACTTCCTACAAAATAAACAATGAAAGATAAAATAGCATACACATATATACTTATTTTGTACATACAGAGTATATGAAAAGCAACAAAGCTAAATCTTACACTCACGCGCTATTTATGAATTCACGCACACGCAGATAAATACATATATATATATATATATATATATATATATATATATATATATATATATATATATATATATATATAAGGTAAATACAACAAAAGATATAAGAGGCAACTAATATATTTAATTAGTGAACATCCGGATAACACTGAAGCACAATATACTTTGCTTGAACTTTGAATTCTATTTAAATTGTATTCGCACCTGATTTTATTCTTTCACTTGATTTAGTGCTTGATATATATATATATATATATATATATATATATATATATATATATATATATATATATATGTATATATACAGGGTGGCGCAAAAGTCACGCATTAGTTTGAACCAGTAACAACTTTCACATTTTATCAAACTTTCTCCTTATTTTTCCGAATATTACAGATATAAACATGGATAATTTATCATGGAAAAATATAGCACTGATTAATTAACCAAAATTATTGAACTTTACTTCGGAAACCATCGTTCAATAATCTTAACCCAAAAAGCCTATCGTCGGCATTATAATGTCAGACAATCTCCCAGTTAGACCACAATTGATCGTCTTGTGGTCCAATTTCGGCAGCAGGGTTCAGTACGGACAGCGGAAAATGTGGCACTCGTTGAGGATAGCATTGCTGAAAATCCAGACACCTTAACTCGAAGACGAACCACTCAGATTGGGATGTCCAGAAGTTCACTTCAAAGAATTTTGCGTGATTGCATCTGTTTCAATACAAAATTCAATTGGTACAGGCATTACAACCCACAGATTTGCAATCACGCGTAGTTTATGCTGTTCACATTCAGCAATTAGCCAGAGAAAAAAATGAGTTCATCCATAAGCTGATAATGAGCGACAAAGCCCATTTTCATCTGAACGGGTTCGTAAATAAGCAAAACTGCAGAATATGGGCCATTGAAAATCCAAGAACCGTTCATCAGCGTGAATTACATCAACTAAAATGTAACGTATGGTGTGGTGTTACCTCGGAAAGAGTGATCGATCCATATTTCTTTGAAGACGAAGAAGGTGTCGCGGTGACGATAACTGCACAGCGATATCAACAAATGATTGAAAATCTTTTAAGGCCAGCTGTTCAGGACAATCCAGAAATGTGGTTCCAACGAGATGGAGCTACTGCCCACACTGCCCGACAAAGTATTGCGCGCTTAAGGGGATTGTTTGGCGAGCGCTTAATTAGCAGATTCTCTTATTTTAACTGGCCTTCACGTTCACCGGATTTGACAGTCCTAACCTTTCCCTTTGGGGTTATCTTAAGGAAAGGGTATATGTGAACAAGCCTACAACGATTCAAGAGCTTAAAAATAATATCAGACATGAAATCCAAGAACTAGAGCCAGTTATTCTAAGGACTGCAATGGGAAATGCTTAAACTAGAGCCCGTCTTTGTGAGGCTAAAAATGGTGCCCATTTAAAGGATATTACTTTTTGAAACCTACTGCAACAAAATTACCAATTAAATGTATTATTTATCACAAATGCCTAGTAAATTACTTGAAATGTTGTTGTTTCTATCACCTAAACAAACCAATGCGCGTCTTTTGCACCACCCTTTATATATATATATATATATATATATATATATATATATATATATATAGATATATATATATAGACAGATAGATAGATAGATAGATAGATATAGATATAGATACAAACTATCATCATTCAACTTAACGCGTGCATGAAGCCACATACACTTATACACATGGACCTAAAGCCTACGCCCATACTCAGTCACTTTAAAATATACGTGCATAAGTATTCTATCCACATAAAATATGGTAAAACTTCCACTTACTGAGTGCAAAACTTACATCTATGTACGTTTACACGGAAAGGATTACAACATGCCTGGACAAATTAATAAAAAAAATATTAAAGATAATAAAGAGGCAGGTAAAGAGAACGTATAATTGAACCGATGGGTAAACATGACGAAAACAATAAAACGGCTTTCTAGAATGAAAGCAAAACTCAAAGTTGGTTTAACCGATGTGCCATCATAGAATACTAGTCCTCACTATCAAACAACATCTTTGAGATTTTTATGGACCTTATCAGAATCCTTTCCGAAATCTAAGAAAATGGTAATACAATTACAAGCTGTAGATTAACTGCCCTCATTAACACACATGGGCAGTAAACTAAAACAACTAGGTCCGGTATTTTTATGTCTCAATAGGTACTTTTAGTTCAGCTGAGTTAGCAGATTTAGTATATCTTCATTGTTTATATAATATTACTATCACTGTCGATGTAGAACAATATTCCTTTAAATATATGATAGTTTTTTGAGAGTAAAAAAAATAACAACGTCAAATTTGAAAAAAAATATAAAAATGATATTTAAACAAATCAAAATGTTAAGCATTTATGAAAGTATATCGATCAACAGTTACTATACACTGAGATCTCATCAGGTAGACTTAGCATCCGATCTTAACCTCAGATCATATTTGGAGAGAATATACTTTTGTATATATGTATATATATAAAACGTACGCGTTCATTATATATATATATATATATATATATATATATATATATATATATATATAAATTCAGTAGTAAATCTTCCACCTCCCTTGTTACGAATCCCTACGTCAACAGCTTTGACGTTTTCAATCCGACTTTGGATTTCAATCAGCAGGCGATATCCAAGCACTGATTTTTTTCTCTCTCTTTTTCTTCCTTGGTAGCTTTCGACAGTCAAATGTCGAGTTTACTCTTTCTTACTTTTGCTCTCGCTTCTTCTTTTTCTTCTTTTTCAACTGACATTCTAAAGACACTGGTTGGTTGGTCTCTCTTTCTTCTTCTTGATCTTCTTCATCTTTTTTTTCTTTCTCTTTTCATAACATTCCTCGCGTTCCTACTCTTCCTTTTGTTGTTCTCTGCACGTAACATTTTCTTCCAATCGCATTTTTTGTATGAATTTGAAAACTTTTCCGTTTTAAAATCACGTTTACCAACCGAACGAAAATGGTCGTATCTTAACGACCGACATATCTCGGTAGAACTTTACAACATAAGTTTTTGAGTATATTTTTGTTAGTTGTTGAATTGATTATTTTTTATTCCATTTTAATTTTTACATATTGTCTGAAACATTGTTTCTTTTTTCTCATACATATACATATATATATATATATATATATATATATATATATATATATATATACATATATATATATATACATACATATATATATATAAATATATATACTTATTTGATGGACTCTCTCATCGATTTCGACGTATGAGTGCTCCGCAAGAGGCTGGCCCCACGTGTAATTGTGAAGCGTTGCGTAACCACATACAACACCTCTCCTGAGTCGGCACTGCTTGATTCCAATGGCAAGACTACTGCAAACAATGCCGAGATAAGCATTATTTATTATGTATATACCACCACTAAACCTCAAGAGAAACACTCCATATTTAACTTCAAAACACTTCATTGACATATTAAAGATTTTGGTGACATGATTCTGGTGCACGTAAGAAAAAGAAGAAAGAAGGGAAAAAATAACTGGAATACGAATATTTGCGGTTGGTGCTGATTAATTAATCTTTATATGTTCAATTTGATATATGAGTTTTGTCGATCGAATATGAACTCTTTATTCAAAAGGAAAATAAAAAGAGATATTACTAGCATAATAAACCATGAACCTTTTAATTTAAGTAACAATATAAATATAAATAAATGGATGTCTGACGGATTATACTTTTTCTACCGGACTGTTGGATGATATGTACTGGTAAGCACTCTTCATGAATATTTATTATATTTTTCTATATCATAAAGATATATATTTTTGATATGGGCAAACATATTTTCTGTGAATAAAGTTTCATTAAGATAAATATGGAGTGTCTCTCTGGATAACTAAGATTGATGTGATGTAACATTATGAGCGCAGAAATTGAGCTACTACATAACACTTTGAGTAAATATTAAGACATTTATAATATATATATATATATATATATATATATATATATATATATATATATATATATTATATATATATATATATATATATATATATATATATATATATATATATATATATATATATATATACTCCTATATATATATATTTGAAGTTCGTCTACATATTATATGCAAATCGACACGCATAAAGTGTTTTAAATAATTAATTTAAACAATTCTATATCTCTTTATATATATGATCTATATAGTATGCTTATGTTACATGCAATGTGGCAGAGTATATCTATCGTTGTTCTTTGGAAAATGTTATGTGCTTGATAAAATAAACGAATTCTACTGTCAATACTTTAATAAGTACAGATGTTCTACAATAGATCTTCGGTTTTATAGATTTAAGAAAAAGAATATAAATATAAAAGAATATAAATAACCAAGTAAACATTATTATACAAAAATAACATCATTCATATTAAAAAAACTTAATAGGTAAATTAACAGAATTACAAAGGAAATTATAAATATAAAAGAATATTAATAACCAAGTTAACATTGCTGTACAACAAAATATAACAAATTTTGTATAACAAAACATAGTAGGCAAATATACAGACATACAAAGAAAAATGTTGCACAATTTACTACACTGATGCTTCTGTCGTTTTAATAACGTTTAACAATCTGCTATTGACAGTTGATATTAGATTAGCTATCGTAGCAACTGATAAGTAATTTGCAGATATTTTTACTGCTTGCCGAAGTTCATGCTTGCTGTTAACTGTCTACTATTAGAATATAAATAGCGTTAAAGAGTACTCCGATTGGATTTAAGTCACAGCTGTACGAATCCCCTACCCATTCAGTTTCTTATAGCCATGTTTTTGTAAACTTTTAAACGTGGCTTGATGTGAAGGCTTACGTAAATATCACCGAGTTGCGTTTAGCTCAATATTGGTATTCAACGACTCAAAGTGAGTATGGTCTAGGAAACTACAATAACTTTTACAGTTTATTTTCACTTCGCCCTAGATTTTAAAAGAACACCCAAGCTTACAACCAACAATACCAGTCGATATCATGATATTGCCGTATCAGAAATTGTCGTGGTACATGTTACTTACAAATCTACACCCGCGCCCATCCATCAGGCGTAACAATGGTGAGCCTGGCCTAATGTGTGAATAAGACTCTCCTGAAATCAGTTTTTAAATATGTTTTAACCTACTGATCGCAATTTCCTTCAGCTTGTGTTTGTTCATATGAGTTATTGGATTCACTTGCTTACCTTAACACATTTTTGTAATGCTTTACATTGTATTTCTCTTCTAACCACATGAGCCTTAACACTCCGAAATGTGACTGGACTACTGTCAAGGCGTTATCTAATAATCTATATACGAATATGTGACAGATCAGTATATACATATAATCTCTCGACGCACTTATATATATATATATATATATATATATATATATATATATATACGCAAGCACAACAGCAAATGCGGCGTCATGGTCATACAAAAATAATAAATTTAAAAAAAGGACAAGATACTTCAAAAAACGCAGATTACCGATAAAACAAAGGTCAAAAGCACACGTACTTAATAAACACACACAACCTTTACAAAGAGAAGCAAAAATAATTTAAATAATATATATAAAATTATCAAAACATATACACCCACCCGCAAACCAACACATGCGCAGAAACGTCAAAGAATAACACATTTCCTTAAATAAAAGAACACTCTTTCAAATCAAAAGACATTACTTAAAATGGATTTACATATCTGATGAGAGCGGGGCACCGCTTGAAACGCGTTATATAAAATTATGAAATAATAAAATAACAAAATAATGAATAAATGTTGAAACAAACTTCTTACAAATGTTGGTAGCCAGTAAGGCTACCAACATTTGTAAGAAGTCTTTTTAAACATTTAAAATATATATTTTTTAAATATTTGCATGACATTCTTCTTACAATTATCATCCTGAGGAAGTCTTATGAATAAAAACGTGACGTTGATAAATATATGACAAAACTATCTCTTCGTTTTCTCGTTTTCATTTCCCATATATATATATATATATATATATATATATATATATATATATATATATATATATATATATATATATATATATATATATATAGTGTTAGGGTTTAATAGTGTAAGACTGCGACAGCAAAGAAATTCGAATTTCCTCTCAACACCCTGTCAACGTAGATTACACATGCGAGTACGATCCAAATGATATCTTCGATGCCGTCTTCTACCCGACAAAACTTTAGATTTTAAGGGTGTGGCTTGTCATGGGGGAAAGTGCAACAATGACAGACTTATAGTTCTGGTCTGCGCCAACATGAGTGGAAGTGAAAAGATACCTATGTAGGACATATGTAGTCCTACGAACACCCGAAAGAACCTGCCGTAATTAGTGTGCTGGATGCCTTACGTCTGTTGAGTAAAGCCTTGACCAATGTCACCGAAAAAACATAGCAAACTGCTTTCGACATTCCAACTTTATTAGAGAGCAGCCAGCTGAACCCTACAATGAAGTAGACGATGACGAAGATGATCCTGAGGACGACCTTCCCCTTGCAGCTCTGAAACTTCGAGTGCCCTTCGAAGAATGTACCAACGTGGACCAGGAACTTACTACGTACGAAGCTGTTAGTGACAATGCCATAGTCAACTTCATCCTTGAGGCCAGGAAAAAAGACAACGAAGAAAGTGACGGGGAAGACGAAGATGTTCAAGACCAGCCAGCTGCTCGTATACCATCAACAACAGAAACCCAACAGGCGATTGAAGTAATGCGTGCGTGGATAGAAACGACAGAAAACACCAGCGACCTAACCCCAGGACAGCAGAAGTTTGAGAGATGAGTGGAAACCGAGGATTAAAGAAGGTTACTTTCAAAGCAGCAAAGTGGTATTAGCTCCTATTTTCCACCTGACTGCCCTCTGGAACGTGTTTAACATCTACAATATCTACATCTACTACACAATATCGGTGTCAATTTTAAACTTCGATTTCTCGAACCCTCTGCTATCTTGAAGTGTATGTTCAGTCCCATGAAGTTCGGGATATAGAAGTTTACCTGTATATCTATATATATAAATATATAAATATACACACACACACACACACACACACATATATATATATATATATATATATATATATATATATATATATATATATATTTATTTATTTATTTATATATATATATATATATATATATATATATATATATATACATATACGGAGTGAATTATGTACATACACACATGTATATACACACCCATATGTATATATATATATATATATATATATATATATAGGGAGAGAGAGAGAGAGAGAGAGAGAGAGATAGAAAGAGAGAGATAGCGAGAGAAATAGATAGATACGGAGTCAATTATGTTTATACACACACATACACATATAAATATACATGGTGGTGTATAGATAGAGATAATACTATACGCTACCGATTATAGCAATCTAGACAAGTCAACCGTGAATTATACTCACCATTGAAGCAACGTGTTACCGTATAAATAATTGAATATTTTTAGCTAGTAGTACCGGAACTAAAATATGAACGGATGACCCGTACTATGTATTATGGAATGATGTCGCTAGCTGGTTCGATATCTCAGTTGATAAATCACAGAATGTTAGCCACTTGAATTCCAGTTTCGAATCTCCCTGGGTCTAGCCACACTGATGAATATCTGTGGATATTTATTCTTTTATATTTACATTGTATCCCTTATGAATTGTGCACTCTTGCGAAGTAAATAATAATTTCCGCTAAGCATTGAGGACAATACTTTTCTCTAAAAATACCTAAATATTTTCAGTCATGTATATCGTAAATAAGAAAAATATAAATAAAGTAACACCACAATTAAAATGTTATACAGTGTCTTCAACTACAAATATAAGGTGCTTTGCTTAGTCTGTAGAGCGCCGGTTATCAGCTGTTTGTGTCCCAGTTTCGAATCTCGTTTAATCATACTTTTCAGTCACTGAGACGATGATACACGTGTCTATATATTTAACTGTAAATTTTAGATATCGAGTGGAAGAAACAGTTGTAACATACAAATAAACGAAAAAGAAATCTATCCCAGAACACCGTCAAATTCAAATTGCCAAAATTCATGAAATACAGATCGTTACTCTTATTTCTAAAAAAGAAAAAATTACTTCATTACATACAGGGAAACGCCTGGTAGATATCTTTAGTTTATTATATTTGAAGAATTGCCTAGAAAAGGATATCTAGATAGTAAACGAGAGACAAGGGGAGAGAAAGGTCGACATGTGTATTGGAAGATATTTTCTGCCTTTCAAGATCATATTTTGTGCATACCATTTATCTACTGCCATGTGACTGTTTGCGGTGGTGTTGTTAAACTTACTGAATAACATACAGTGTTTATGAAATAATTAGTAATCTATTAAAAAGATATTTCACTTTTTCTGCCGTGTCCGTTTACAATTACATTTCAGCCGGCCTTACTTTTCAACGAATTCTCAAATGATCACCCATTTAGTATTCTCTATGCTCAACGTCGCCTAATTTAAATACGTTATAATATGGCTAATAACATAGTATAACAATAACAAATGCAAATTGTCTTGTCAGAAACACATATTGATTGGTCAGTTTAAATTATATGTTAGTCTGACTTTGAAAGTCTTACTAATTAACTTTATAGATATGATAGAAAAATATATATTTCATAAGGTAGGATTTATTGCCCGGTATCTGACGCCTCAGTTTCATGTCAGAATGCTAACTGGGCTATACACGTATATGTGTTTCCATCCAAAGTGCTTTTTTTAAAGCCCGTATCTCCATATCAAAGACTTACCTTATATCTAACTTTTAGATAGTAATGGAGGGAACTATTAAGGGCAACCTCTAAAAGTGTTTACATATGTGATTAATATATAATTCTACAATGAGTTTTTGCTAATAGACACACACGCATTACCCCTCTCTCTCTCTCTCTCTCTCTTTATATATATATATATATATATATATATATATATATATATATATATATGTATATATATGTATATATATATGTATATATATATATATATATATATGTATATATATATATATTTAAACGTTTTCTTTGTTGTACACAACTTAGTTATTGCTATATACATACACTATTAATTTTTTAACATAATAAAATTTAAAGATAAGTGTATGAAAGGGCAAGCTGACCGGTTTCGAACATTGCTCAACAGAGCTAGACCGATGTTAATATTAAGAGAAACAAATATGATATGGGTATTATAGCGAGGGAAAGAGTGAAAGAAATTGAATCAAATAGAAATCACATAAAGCCCAAGAGGAGTTAATGTAAATAGTTTCTAGAAACTTCAGATTAAAATGAGAATGGCGAATAAGTCAACACTGAAACTTGAGGCACACGGAACAGTTATTTATGAGTTGTTCGGTGATGGAAGAACCATACGTATCATACAAAACATCAGTCAGTAAGTATTTTCCCTGACGATTTCTTTGTAGGCCCGTGGTCTTTGACCCGGATGCCCAACATTTGCGAGGCCGCCCAATGTAGTACAAACTGCAACTACATTTAAATATATAAATAATAGAATTATTATTGTTGGAGGGAATAACATCTTTTCAGATCGACGACAAAATTGGGCTAGTCAAAAATAACAACACGTGTATTCGCAGCAAAGTCATATTGTTGTACAAATAGATTTGGTAGACTAATCAATCACTTGTGTTACCTTGCCAAGGTAGCCGAAGTTAAATAGGGCATCTACCAACAAAAAGCTGTTATATCTTTATAAGAACTAGAAATGTTATTGTCGATAGTGTGTTCTACAATGTCTAATGGATAAACGTGCAGATACACGCTCCAACTTATCTATCTATGTAACTCCTCTGATGATACTATTCCAATTTTTGAAAAGTATGGCTTAAAGAAAATAAATAAACACGCTTTCATTGAATACACCTTGAATTAAACAACTAAAGGTGAAATACATTTTCATTCTCACATATTGTGTTAGATAATGGCCCTATGGGAATGGACGTATCTGTTGGAAATCGGGTTTGACTTGCGCGAATTAACGCGGGTGCAGTCGAGTGCAGATAGGGGCTTGTTCTCACAGACAGAGCTGACACACGTGACAAGGTTACCGTGTGACGAGACCCCAGATCAGAAGTCAGTCCGCACCTGCGAGAGGCTCTGTGACTTCGCGGGCCTTGCGTGGGAAACAAAGGGATCTGTGACGTCACTCGTTCTCGCGAGAAGCGAGTTTTTAGTCAGTCTGATTCGGAAAGCGAACTGAGAGGACGTGCGATTAACATTGTTAAAATAAGGAATATTTCCCTTCAGGGTCGACAAGAGCGATAATCCTTTCCCCTTTCTCTATGAATAGTTAAGAAAACATTAATAACTAACTACGATAAAGTAGTGATTGCTCGCTCTCTCGACGTAGCCCCAGTTGAAATGACAACGCTTGTAATAAATGAATTGAATTAAAAAGTAGATTTTGTCTTCGGAGTGCATCATGGCTTTTATTGCAGACAATAGACGACGGCAGAGAAGAAAGAATTCATCCACTGGACGACACGACCAACCCTCAAGCACGACGAGTATACGAAACGCGTACTGCTGCGGTCCAGGCAGGAGTAGCTTTGTAACCATTGTATTACTCGTTTTTCATGTATTTCTCTCTATCAATTAATCATTGGGTGGGGAAATTACTGCACGAATTAATTTAAACGATGTATTACTTTGATTATTGTCTGACTTGATATTTGCTTTTTCGCTATCACTCATAACTTAACATTCATTTGTTAGTGGGCTAAAAAAGGGCATGTGTTCTACGCGCTATAGTTTTTGTGATCGGATGGAAATACATATATTAATATATGAACAAATAACTACATATTGGTTCTGATTTCAGAGAGGAGGATAGTAAAACTGAGTTAATAAACATTCAATTTTTAAATACTTTGCGATTTTTTCAACAATATTACTTTTTTCTCATTAGCAGTAATTTGTAATTAATTGAACAAGCAGCTCATCTTGCTCTTAGATATTTGTGTATTCATCCCTCCCTCTCTTATATTGTATTATGGGTTTAAATGTCTCTCTGAGTATTTTTTTCAGCTCATTTACGTAGTGTGTTCGTAGAATCCGTTAACATGTATGTAAATATAAAAAAAAAACATTTAAAAAAAAGTACTGAGATTCATTAATTTTAGTTATGAAAGATAATTATTTTTACAGATATAGCACTCAATGTATGAAAAATAACCATAGCGGTTGTGACTAAGCTGATGATTGCAGCAAGGTAGTGTATATACGCTGGTCTATTGTTAAATAATCTAATGAAATACAATTATGGCTATCATTTGACATTAATGAATTTTGTATAGGATATGCAATAATTACATGGGCGAATACATGTAATAGAAAACAATCTTGTTTAGCAAAAATAGGTTGTTAGTATATTAGGATACTATGGAGTGACTCACTCCAGCACAGTAAGAACCACCGGGAGAGAGTAGCTAGGGAATCTATGACAATTAAACCCCGACTCATCCATTGGACGTCATAGGCAAAGCTACGTTATGCCCAGTTAGACATTAACATCCAGAGGGTAAAAATGTAGAATTGCGATGACTGCGCAAAACCCCCAAACCTATTTAGTTTCCGGTGGAAGTAAGCAGAGGAGAGCCGGACCTATCAGATTTCCTTTAAAAAATGAGTATATTCTTGTACATTAGTTATTAAGGAATGAACTCTGTAAAAGCCTAACGGGAAAGAATCGCAACAAGAGACGTGGGCTACGTCTTGGCTTAGATAATGAATTCGCACAAATGTTTATGTAGAAGCTCAATAGTTTATAATACGACACTATATATTTATTTAATATGAAATAATCATAGTTATTCAAAAAAACATTCAATATTTCATCCTAAAACATTTAATTAACATAAACAAATTATAATTATTTCATGACGTCTATTACGTCATGAAATAATTATAATTTGTTTATGTTAAGTGTTTTAGGATGAAATATTGAACGTTTGTTGAATAACTATGATTCTTTCATATTAAATAAATATATAGTGTCGTATTATACAATAATAGTTTAAATAGCAATAATAACAATTAGTGATTTAATCAAAATATTACAGAAGTGATATATGATTACAGCGGAAAGTACTCCTACAAGATTTATGGATAATTTTTCACCCACTAACAGAAAGATAACGTTTGTCAAAAAGAGTGAAAATGAAGACAGCTAAGCGAAAAAGTTGAGAAAAATGATTAAATAAAGAAAACAACGGTTGGCGTGAATTAATTATTCTGTCATGTGAACATTTAGCCATGTGGTTTTTTATAAATCGAATACACACATTTTATACGACAAAATATAAATTAATATAGTGGAAATATGGCATGAACTGTTAAATTCAATAAAAACAGAGTCTACGGTACATTTTTTGGAGCGATAAAAAATGAATAAAAAGTATATAGAAATAGAATATGTATACATTAAATAAATATTGAACGAAACATGATTTTGCAGCCTGACTTTTGCGCGGTGAATGAGATTTCTGTTAACCACCTCCAACACATTGAGATGCTGTTTGGAGCGACTCTCATGTGCTATGCAGAAACACTCATCAGAATGAGCATCGCCACACACATTAATGTCGATAAGTGTTGGCCAATGAGCGACTCGTGAATTTGAGATCCTCCAGATGTGCTCTGTTAACGCCCGTATGCCATCTGTAAGAACCTGGATTCGTTCGTTGATAAATTTGCTTTCCTCAACTGTGACTTACGAAAACACGCATGGGCAGCTTGCGCCCCTCTGACATCCAATCGCTGCAGAGTACGACCGACTTAGTCAGCTTCGTACTGACATCTAAATGAATAAATCGCTAAACTGTTTTGTAGTGTGGGTGGTACATTGTCGTGAAAGGAATGGAAAGAACTCCTGGTTCCCAATACCAGAAGTGGATGTACTGCATGAAACAGCGAGATATTACTGATAAAATTTTGTCGGAAAAGCTAAGATAATAGCATCGATGAAAAGACGTTTCAACGAGACCTTTCAATTATGCGCTAATATGATTAATCGTAACACATTCACCATCCGCTTTCCAAGAGAATAATTTTCCGGAACTTATGGGCTTAGTGTTTGTTTCAATAATGTAATGTATCATCACGTTGATGCAGTGGCGATGCACATTTCTTTGGGTGGTATATTAGCAGATATGTTTCATGTTTCTCAGGAATCCTTGTTTTTAAATCGGGTCTAAGACCCTTTTTGCTATCGGCGTTATGTTGAGGATATGTTTTTAATTTTTATGTCTCGGCGCGAAGCAAGTGCCATTTTCCTAAAGTTAAATACCTTTGACCTAGCCCTTAATTTAACGATACAGGAAGAGCAATTCAACTCATTACCATTTTTAGATGTACTAGTTGAACAGACGGGGTACAATTTTACCACTACTATGTACAGGAAACCGACGATTATGGGTATGTGTATACGTTGGCATTCTTTTGCTCCTATGTCCAGAAAAATCAGTTTTATTAAGACCCTGGTCAATCGTGCTCTCATGATTTGCACTGAAAACAAACTTTCGTTTGAAATTAAAAAGATTACTAATATCCTTACTAGGAATGTTCTAGATGACATTATTTTATAGGTACATTCACCAAAAAATGGTCCACCAAAGTGTTCGATATATTTACAGCTTCCCTCCATTATTGCTATTAGCCAAGGTTTTTCTAAAATAATTCCGTCTGTGATGTCTCGCTGCTTTTATGATAGACATACCCGTGTGGTATTTGGCACCAGAAGTGAGTTCCCTTCCTTTCAGAAATACGTACGCCCCACAATACAAAAAAGTTTAGTGATTTATAAATTTTAATTGCAGTGCGACGCGTACTATATGAGTCTTACACTGCCGCGATTTAATGTCAGATTGGCACATGTTCCTTCGTGTTTTCGTAAGTCACGGATAAGTAACAATAATTCTAAACAGAATACATCCGGGCGTTTGAAGAGTACATATGGGCAATCTCAAATTCACGAGTCGCCCAATAGCTAACACTTATACAACATTAAAGTGTGTGGTGATGTTTATTCTCATGCTACTTCCCAATAGTACAAAATGTTCGCTCCAAACGTGGAAGCGGTTAGCATAATTATGCGGACACCGTCGCTCTGTAGGCAAAAAGAGTTGTCGCATAAGCTAGATTTATTTAGATAGCTGTAAACGAACACAAAAAACTGCTTACATTATTTTCGTTGTCATAATTCCTGCTTCTGTATTATTCTATTTTAGGCGACATTCTTTCCACATCCATCATTGTAATTTGGACTATTTTTATTAGTCCCTTCGTCCCCCCTCCGTGCTATTTCTCATTAGTAAAGAGTTACTTAACGCAATCCAAAACTTCGTTTTAATCATATCTCGCCGACGTAGACTTTTGAAAATGGATTGGCCGAAACGTGCCTCGAGTTATATTTAAGTCGTATAGTTATTCTGACTATTAATGTTTTTCTTTATAATTTAAATGTTGGTCTCATTTGATTATAAAGTTAAACATAGCAGATAATAAGAATTTTTTTCTCATTCTTCTTTAGTTTATGACTTTTGTCTCATCAATTTATTATGACTCCGATATTACTTTTCAAAACAATATATATATATATATATATATATATATATATATATATATATATATATATATATGTATATATATATATATATATATATATATATATATATATGTATATATATATATATGTATATATATATATATATATATATGGATGTATATATACATATATATATATATATATGTATATATATACAACTAAATATATATGTATATACATAAATATATATATATGTATATATATACATATATATGTATATATATACATATATATGTATATATATATACATATATATGTATATATATATATATATATATATATATATATATATATATATATATATAATTTGGACAACTATGGCTACTGTTGTCATCTCGGGTCTTATCAACACAACGTTTCGGCCGCTGCAATTTCCGGTATTTTTCAGGGTTTTTTTCTTTCCACACTCAGGAATATTTTTGTTTAACCCAGGAATATAGACGGAATTTCGAGCTAAACTTTATATTGAATCCACGGGGGTAGAATGCTCTCGTCTCATCAGCCATGGGTCCTTGCGAACAATTCTCGTACGAATTGTGTGGAGCCTTAAACCTATTCTGGTTTTAATGTGCAGTCTTACTATTTACCACTACGTATAATAGTACTATTACTTTTATTAATGCACACACACACACACATATATATATATATATATATATATATATATATATATATATATATATATATACATATATATACATATATATATATCTCGAGAAATATACGTGTAAAGAAATGACTAAAACGACAGAAATGTCTGACATTACATAACACCGGTGGCCTCTTCAAACGTCTGATGCAATTGGAACTTTCATAATAAACGGACACACAAATCAAAGTCTGCACGGATGTCTCTCTATGTTTTCTCGCTGCCACATCGTTGTATAACTTTTGATCATCTCTTATTTTAATCTATTTTCTTTTCATGAAGATAAAAGAATGGACGAAAGAATCACTTTCTTTTCTGAACGGAAAATGCAACCTTGAAGACGATCGCAATATCGAATTATGAAGGAGCGTTTCTTTGATATCACCGTTAGACACGAAGACTTACTGCAAGAATATTAAGTGCACCTATTTAAGTAACATACTACACTATTTGTTCTATCTAATATTGCTCACTTTTATATAAACGCAGTACAGGTTAACTGGATTGATACCAGTTTACATAAATTCACCGCTACGTAAATATGCATTGTTTTATATTTATAAACATATACATGTTAAGCATTTTCATTCATATATATATATATATATATATATATATGTGTATATATATATATATATATATATATATATATATATATATATATAATTAAAAATATGTGTTTATCTACATACGTATACGTTTCACTATTCTAGAATCGCCAGTGTAGTGCACATTATTCAAGCCGGTCGCATTATTCGGACACCCGGAACACTTGTAAAATTTCATGTATTCCGACGCCTTAATCCACGCGGCAATCGTGAAATACTACATTAAACACTGACATTTTAAAACCTATTATACCGAGTTGACACGATACGCAGCTGACGTAACACGTGTTTAGCTTATAAAGGAGCATGCATTAAGTATATGATGTTGACGTCTGCATTTGTTTATTTCTATACGTATACGTTTCACCTTTCCGGAATCGTCAATGTATAAATAATTATCTAGGAAATGCATATATATATATATATATATATATATATATATATATATATATATATATATATATACAGTAAATAAATGTAATTGTCAAGTGAAAAATAACTGCCCACTGGACGGTAACTGTAAAGTTGAGTGTGTGGTTTATAAGGCCACTATTCATCCGGAAGATAACAACAGGGATAAAAAGGTTTACATCGGCATCTCCGCGGGAAACTGGAAACAACGTTTTTATGACCACAAACACTCTTTCAATAACCCAGAACTCAAGAGCAAAACGGAGTTAGCTAAACAATGGTGGCATCTGAAAAATGAGAACAGGTCCCCGGTGGTTTCGTGGTCAATCTTATGTTTTTCGAATATTCCAGATGGATTTAGACAAAGATGCAACTTATGTCTAGAAGAAAAAATAAGAATCCTAAAATATGATCGAAATAATCTCTTGAATAAACGAGATGAACTTATGGCTAAGTGCAGACATAAATATAAATTTAAAATAATCAACGACTAGTAATCAGATGGACCTCTAGACTTATAACGGTGAAGATACCAAATTAAATAACATTATTTAAGGTAACCCCCCCCACCACCACCAACATAATAGTTATAATAATATCTGCTATAGACACAGAATTGCCGACTTGGTGATATATAGTATTTGTGTGTATGCGTATATAATGGTATTTTGAAATATTTATTTATTCAGATTATTTACTTAAAATAAGATAGTGTTTTTAAAAAAATTCTGCGGTTATTGAATTAATATAAGTATAAATGCCAAATATTACCACTAGACATTATTAGACTTGAATTAGTAATCCGATGGACCTCTAGACTTATAACGGTGAAGATACCAAATTGAATAACATTACTTACGGTAAACCCCCCCCCCCATAATATTTATAATAATATCTGTGATAGACACAGATTTACTGACTTGGTGATATATAGTATTTGTGTGTACGCGAATATTTATTATTTACTTAAAATAAGATAGTGGTATGAACATTTTTTCTGCAGGTAATACACTAGTTTTTGAATTAATATAAGTATAAATGTCAAATATTACCAATAGACATTATTAGACTTGAATTAGTAATCCGATGGGCCTCTAGAATTACAACGGTGAAGATACCAAATTGAATAACATTAGGTACGATAACCCCCCCCCCCCGCATGATATTTATAATAATAGATTATCAAATTAATCTAAAATATAAATAAGGTAAGACTAATTTTTAGAACTCATATTACATCAGTAAGAATATAGAGTGTTATGTAAATATTGTGTGTAGGTGTGTGGATATATATGTATGTGTGCGTATGTATATGTGTGTATATGTGCGTATATGTATATATGTGTGTGTGTATGTATGTGTATGTATGTTTACATGTGTGAACAACTACATGCGTATGCATTTGGTCAATATTTCAAATAGATTCAGAGATATATATAGGTGTATTCGTGTATGTATATATATATATATATATATATATATATATATATGTATATATGTGTGTATATGTATATGTGTATAGATATGTATATGTGTGGGTGTGTATGTGTATATATGTGTGTGTATGTGCGTATGGATTTGTATGTATACATATATGTATGTGCGTGTAATCTTATTTCAATTAGATTCTCTTCCTTGGAACCCAGACGGACTGAGATTTTATGACACGCGGTCTGTCTATATCTTCTCTGTGCCTGTTAATTGTTTCTTTCTTTCTTTTCTCTAACCGAATTTGAGAACACGAGTTTCGCCGGACGCATTCTGGCTAGAGATGAATAAAAGTTGCGTATATGATTATGCTTAGTTATGATAATGTGCGAGTGAGATTATGTATGTGAGTGCGCATATGATGTGTGCGTATTTAGTTTTGTGTATGCGCGTGAGTAAAATTGCCTATATGGTTGATATCGCCAAGTCGTATGTGTCATAATTTTGACATGGCAGTTTTTAGTTGATTAACTTAAAGATCCCTCCCCTTCGCCCGCCATAGTTAAATATAAGTTTTAAATTTTCCCCCTCTCTATAAAAGATGTATCAAATTGGTTGCTACTACCACCATCTATGATTGTATTGGAACTGTGGTAGGGAAATTCAATTTTCTATCAGTCTCAAAAATGTAATTGTCTGAGTGATGCTTGAAAAAACCGAACGGTTGAAATAAATTATTGCATCGACAATTATGTGATTTCGTGTTATTATATTTTATTTTATTATTGCTCTGTTTACTACATTGAGCTCTCATACCCGGATTTCCTCCTGGAATTATTCCACTATAACACAAATATATATATATATATATATATATATATATATATATATATATATATATATATATGTGTGTGTGTCTGTATGTTCACATACACATTATGTCTGGGTATCTTAGTGTAGATCCCTCCCATATGCCGAATCAGGGTATTTGTTTCAGTAGGCAATTACTGTGGATTTTCTAGTACTGTCACGCCCATCCGACTCTAACTATACTATTGACTAACAGATGAGAGAGTTTAGAAATAATCCCCATAAATCCAATCCCTTCACCTAATACATTTATAAAATTATTCTTCCGTAACCAGTTTCATCATATTTATAAAATTGATGAACATTTATTAAAAATATTATTACTAATTATTATATCCCATCGATCAGAGTTTAAATAGGACGAAGATCGAATATGAGTTCAAATGTATATTAGTAGACTGTGTTTTCGACAACGAAAAAAGCATATGCGTTGGCGTAACTACTATAATTTTGTTTAGGAGGTTAACAATGCATTAATAGATGTATCCCTTACTATCGCACTAGATTAGCACTTTACTCATCAGCATTCCTAATTTCGAAATCTCTCAATAGAAAACACAACAATATTAGGAAATACTAATAAACACACACATTATATATATTCGAAGCCTTATACATTAAACCCCTTCAAAACGGATATTAATAGAATACACGTTAACAACAGCGATATCATTCTGAAATGTTTATAGCTCTAACTTTGGTTTCGTATAAATAATATAATTCCCGCCAAAACTGTGTATAAAGCTCAACATTAACACAATGGTATTTACCTGAGTCCACTGCATGTTCATGACAATTACGGCAGATTCATCAGGCAATTAACAACAGAAACATATACCTTTATTCGGCAAATGGAAAGGATCCACACAAGTATAGCCAGACATATGATTTTTGTAATATTCAACAGCACTTGTATTATGAAGAAAAGGTTGCCTATACAAATAAATATACATACACACACACACACACACACACACATATATATATATATATATATATATATATATATATATATATATATATATATATATATATATATATATATATATATATATATATATACGAGCTCTCTCCACAAGGCTTGGCCCTGGGCAACTTTACGTGTATTGTTGTTAAGATTTGTATAAACTATGACATTATTTTCTATCAAATATTTGTTTAGTATTGTGAATTTTATTTTTAAGTAGGGTTTTAACAATTGCATTTAAATATAACGTTATCGATGTTTCATTAAGATTTTAATTGAACCGAATTGTCATAGTATTTAATGTGATGTCTCAATATCTATGTATAAAACTATTCGATATATACAGTTTCAGAGACTTCTGGTACTTGAGCATTTTAAAGGCAGAACTAACTTTCTATTCACCAGGTCAAATAGTATCATCAATTACATCTCCGAATCTCTGTCATTGTAAATCTATATAACAGAGCATTTTTATTAAATATCATAATCTTAGAGATTTATTGAGAACTTCATATTATTCACTTTATTTTATAAGCATGAAGCATAAAAGTACTCGACTCTGGTAGAAACATACACATGTTCGGAAAATACATCTTAATATCACTAAACAAAAAACGATATCAAATGGTGTAAAGTATGTTGTCGTTAAATTTCATTCAAAATAAAAATGTTCAACACACACATATATATATATATATACACACATATATATATATATATATATATATATATACATATATATATATATATATATATAAATGTTCCTGACTTTTTAATTAACTCAATGTTTTAGAGTAAGAGTAGGACTTTAATGGAATATTTGAATACATATGTGTGTTATATAGAGCTTAAGTTTTACCCATTAGAAAACACCCTGATTTCTGAGAAATATCATTGAAGTGAAATAAACTAAAACAGTGTATATATATATATGTATATATATATATATGTATATATATATATATATATATATATATGTATATATATATATATATATATATATATATATATATAAGTTGTGAGAGTAAAACATTGTAACGAATTAAATATTTATTAAATAACCAATAGTTAAATAAAGGGATTGATATAATAAAATCATTTCATTATTCCTTTCTAAAACAATGACTTTTAAATGGTGTGAAGCGGATTCGAAAAATAAGTTAGTAAAATAAAATTGACTATAATATAAACACTTTACAAGGTATAATCATATAGAATACTATAATAAAGTGTGATAAATGCAGACACATATTCACTGTTGATGATGCATGAAAAGTCTGTAATATAAGATTCGAAAATTCTGTGATATGGTAAAAATCCAGGTCCTGCGTTATGAATGAGTTAAAGCAGCCAGAGTTATAGAGAATTCTGTTAGGTAAGAATAATACATGTCATATAGAGGAAATACTTCCGTTTGCATTAGTAGAGAGAAGGTTCCAGAACAATGACACGAAGAGTACGTCTTATTTCAAAATGCGTATTGAAACCCACCATTAAAACATTATTTCTTTGCTTAACAGAGAGACAGTTTTAAAATTATTTCAGTTAAGAGTAGGTTGAACTTGTATCATTTCAATCATAGTATTGATCAGTAAAGCTATTTCTTGATGCATCTTGTGAAAAAATTGAAATTCAGGGAATCTTGCATAATTCGTGTCCAATAACTATGGATCGAATTAAATTAAAATCTGATATATTTCAATTTTCGAATGGGGCAACGTGCTTATAGTATGCCACCTAAAACGCGTTTTAAAACTCCAAACAAACAGACATTTGTCAAATGTTTACTACAATATTGTTTTAATTTGATACAAATCTGAATTTTCACGAATGACTTCCGCCTTTTTTTTACTCCCTTTGCATGTAACAAAATAACAATAAATATTCCTTTGCATTTACATGTACACTTCTAATGCCTAGCGGCTATATTTAAAATAAATAATCAATATCAGTTAATGAGTGCTGCAGTGTGTATACAAATATATGAACATATACACATACCTATTTTTATTGAGAAATATCAAGTGCCGTCAAATTTGCTTGGTAATAAATGAGTACCCCTATTGTAGTACTAGTCAATGCACTGAACTCATTATTACTATTTTTCTTCTTACTTTCCAGTTTCCCTAATCTTAAACTTTCAAGTCGTAATTACAATTATAAAAAAATAACGTAAACTATAATTTTAGCTTTTTATTTTAGTCCGGTTTTAACTAACACTCAGCGATAGTATCATAAACCGTATACACATTTTCAAATTAAAACTATAATAATATTAAATAATGTAAACTATTGCATTTCCTGTTAAACACATAACCAAGCATATAAGTCTCAAATCCCACATATCAAAGTAATACCACAATTTCATATCTCTAAACATTTTATCTAACAAAGTTGCCTTTTCTCTCAGCATAATACTTTGTTTTTAAAGATAGACTGATAAAGAACAATAGTGAATAAAAGTCATGGACAATAAGGTTAAATATATGTGGGCTAGGTCTTACATCTAGAAGACATTTCGAAAGTTATATTTCTTGTACCAAAACAGTAATGTACATCGAGGCACACTCAACACAGTACAGGTCTCTAAATTATGACAAATGACATGGGATCGCATCATGTTTTGCTAGAAGAATCGTCATGTTTATAGATACCTTCTCAAGATCCGAAACTGTTTATGAAAGTAAACAAACTGAATCACTTCCATATAATTATCTATTATGTTATCATAAAGTTGATCTCCATGAACTGCAGCATATTGCCACGTAAAAAGAAATCATATTTTCTCTGCAATTAAACCTTATTAGCAACAGCTAAACTTGCCTGCATAGTAAACTAGATGTTAGTCATGAATGTCGCTAGTTTTTAGTTTATCGTCAGTGATATAGGGACACTTTTTTAATGATCTAATCAATATAATATGTAACGTGGGATGGTATTTAATTACTTGCCGAACCGTAATCTTACCCGGATGTGTATATGTATTGTTATCACAAAGTAATCCACAGATAATTCCAGAATCGTGTAAAACCATCTCAAACTAAAAACATTCACATCCAGATGTACTTGCAACGTAGAAGTGTACATTTGCAACATATTATGAAACGGTGAAAAAATAAAACAGTTCGACATTTATGACTGAAACTTGATGGACAAGTCCGGCATAGATCGAGTTTATGTTTATATTGCAGAAACGATTATTATTCTTATTAACGATTTCATGGGTGTGTGGAATTACATTTGAATCCATTGTACTAGTCCTCGACCACTGTTGTCTTTGTATATGGTGTTTTATGTTTTAAAATCTATAGACTGAATCTAAGAGTGTTGTATTGCTGGGATACGTATCCCCCTACTGTTGGTACATGTTGCTAGATAACAAGACCGAAACAAACCTGTCCTAGTGATGTTTTGTCTTTATAAATATAATATTTACAGAGAGATAGCAAGAAAAACGTTGTGTAAAAAGTTGGTTTAGTGATAAAGCAAGTAAAATGCGCATAGCAGCTATAAAGTAGATAGACACAGATATAGCCTAGATTAGAATGATAAGCATTGAATCACTACTAACAATAAAGTCAGAGCAAATGTGTAATCCTATATTCTACCTTAGTATTCAGTGTCGCTTTTAAAGATTTATCTTATAAATAAACATAAATTCTGAGCGTCGCGTTTTACACGCGTATAACTGATTTATGTCTTCATCTGTGTCTCAGATACAAGCGTTTTTTGTTCAATTTATCTATTAACATTATCTTCAATGCATTGGGGAATTGTTTTTCTCGTTTCATTTCGTTCATATTATGTTTTCTTTTAATGCAATAAAAATCATTTTATAGGAAGTCTGTTTAACATTTAATAACAACCGTGTTAAATTGTATTGTGCATTTATCTCATAATATATTGGTTTCTCTTCAAATATTAGTTTTGGAATGTGCCCAAGTATGCTTCTAAGAGACTGTGTTTGGCTGTCCTTCACTGACGCTTTAGTTTGACGTAATGTTCGAATTGCGAAATGCGCTCATTTAGGGTACTCACTTTATATTAAGTTGCTCCAAGATTCGCTATAAAAGCTTGATCTGCCATACAGTCTGTCACACTTTAGTTTTGAATAGAATTTGCGTCGCTTTATCACGTGTATATTTTCTAAATGAATCTACGTCGCTCTGTCAAGTTAACACTTAACATAGACTATTTTCTCGGTCCGTCACTATTATACAGTATAATTACGTTCTTACACCCGTTCTCTTTAGACCACTAACCGTAAGTTATGTTGAGCTTTGCTAGTACCATGTTTATGACCATTTTAGATAACCAGACAGAAATGTCAACATCCTCCTACAAAAGTGACAGCTTTTATATGCCTTTAGTAAGTACATTTTTTAACATATTTCATTCCAAACAAGGCAGTCCACCACTGTAGACGTAAGGGGCTACTGAGAAAATAAGGGGGAATGTTGGAGGGGGGTCAACCTAAATTACGATCTGCGCAGCGAGATGTCTTTTTACATCAGGTTTACATTTCTGCATGTCGGAGAAACAGGTGTCAGGACGGGAGTTCTAGATACCAGCAGCACGGGGTAAGAACCTATTTGAGTAGAAAGCTCTCCGGTATCTTGGGACTTTCACAGCGAATGAATGGGATTTAGTAAATTGTCGAGTTGGTTAAGTGAATTTACGTCGAGGGGACAGCAGAGTAGCCAATTCATCGGAGCATAAGCCAATGAAGTATTTGTAAAACAAGCACAAGGATGCTGCATTGCGACGATTGGTCAGTGAGGGACCTATTAAGTTTGAGACTCCTGTTTTGGACCTTGTCAAGAAGGGAGAGACTAGTGGATGATGCACTAGCCAAGATGTGGCAAAATACTCTATGCATGGGCGGGTGATGGCTTTGTAGAAATACAGGATAATGTCAGGTGTGAATAGTTTACTGCACGGTAGAGGGACCCCACCTATTTAGCGGCAGCCTTGGCAATGTCTTCAATGTATTTGTTCCAATTCATGTTACCTGTGAAGGTTATGCCGAGGAGTTTGAATGAAGAACTCTCAGGTAGGATGTTATTTGCCATGACAATCGGTAGCTGAAGAAGTTTCTTGTAGTTATTGAAGGAAAGGAGCTTTGTCTTAGTGACATCACCAGTTACCAACAATTTATGACTCCAATCCACTACAGCCTGGGGGCCATTTTCTAAGCATTCAGCCATTGCCCCGGATACGATCGCGTCTGTTTTGCGAACATGACGAGAGTAAAGCCTGGTGTCGTAAGCAAATAAAAACATCTCAGACTCATCCGGGAGATCGTTTATATTGCTCAGGAACAATTAAAGTCCAACGATAGATCCCTTGGGTACACCAGCATTTATGTCATGTAGCTTAGATGAACGGCCATCGAAGACAACCTGGATCTTTCTTTTGGTTAGGAAGGATCTAATTATGTTAAGTAATTACCCAGTAATACCGTATGAGCGTATTTTCAGGAGAAGCCTTTTATGCCATACCTTGTAAAGACCTTGGATATATCAAGCGCTACTGCCCTAGCTTCTCCTGCCTTGTCGAGTGTATGATACATGCATTCAGAGATTACCGTTAAGATGTCTGCAGTAGATCGTGCTTGTTTAAATCCATATTGGCGGTCTGAAAGAAGTTTAGCATTAACTAAGTGTTGTACTATTGCTAGATTGATTAAAGATTCAAGGATTTTTTGCAAAGATCGGCAGTAGACTGATAGAGCTGAAGTTCGGTTCTATTTCCAGAATTCTTGTAGACTGGTACCACAGAGGCAATTTTCCAGCTACTGGAGAAGCAAGATTCAGCTTGGCATTAATTGTAGAGTTTGGATAGGAGAGGGGCCAGTTCAACAGAGCAGTTCTTTATTACTATCATAGGTATAAGATCAGGCCCACAAGCTTTGGAGGTGTCAGCGTTTTTTTATGATGTCTCCGACCTGGGATGGGGTGATGACCAGGTTATCAAGTGTGGCTTCAGTCCGCAATGGAAATAAGCTGACTTATGGCGGCCAAATTCTTGTTGCCTCTCAGCAATGTCAGCTGCACATTCCGATGTGAAGCATTGGGGAGAGTGGAGCTTGCTAAAGAATTTTCGCATTGGGGACATACACTTCAATGCCTGCTTCGACACATTCAGTTAATTATTTGGCACACTGGTTGGCAGGAAGTGAGAAGGTTTCCCTCCATGGGGCGTCGCCGATGTGATCTCTGATTGACTGAAAATCAGCCTGATTGTAGTACCTCGTTATTTTGAGCAACGGTTGATCAGCTTTTGGGCGACTTTTTGGGGTGATATGTATCATTAGCACAATGTGATCAGCATTCCCGAGTGGGTTATGAGTTTTCCTCACACAAACCTCGGGCATTGAGGTCAAGAAAATATCTAGCCGTTCTTAGCGCTACCCAAGAGTATAGGCTCCTGTCCTGTCAGTTGGAAACAGCAGCCAGACAAGCTGTCTTACCTGTACACTCAACCTGTCGGAACAAGAGAGACCAAGACTGGACATGTAAGACTTAGTGACGAAAGAACTTTCCCCAAGTTGCCAGAATAGAGAGAAAGAGAACGGCGTGCATTGCCCTAGTAAGGAAACAAGGCTAAGCACTGAGGGTTAAGAAGCGTCCGAGCGCTGGTACCTCTGTGCCTAGCTAATAAACAAAGAAGGGGTGCAATAGAATCATTAGTAACCATTTTCTTAATAAAACTTACATTCTTAACACATTAAGGAGTTTGACTCCTAGAATTAATGTGGTTACGTGGTTACTAAGTATTCTAGCAATGAGTAAGAGACCCAGAAGATGGCAAAAAACATTCCACTCCCCACACTTTGATTGCATTGCGCTTAATTTGTTTGGAATGTAAATTGTATTCTTATATTTTTAAATGAAACCATTTAAAGTGTAGTATCTGTACTTATACTACACTTCGTCTTTTCTGTCATCGGTCATTTACAGGCGAACGAGAAAAGTTTCTAGACTTAGACACCTTAAATTGTTATCTCAATCAAGAGTGTTTATTTGTGGGAGCTTGATGTTCGTAACATTAAAAAACTAATGTATGTCTATATATATCCTGCTCTATTGGGGAGGCATGTAAATAGAAATAGTAAACAATGTAATGTTCATGTATCGTAACGCAGCATGAGCCCAATTTGATTATTTAAAATTCTTGTTTCCTTCTCAATATTATATAAAGTTCAGTTTTCATATTAATCGACTCGTGTTTCTTTTTTAAAAAAGTGTTCTAAATTATTAGTTCAAATCTCTTATTCCTCATCGACAGATTGATGTCACTTTTTCAATGCCTTATACAATCATTTATGTGTGTACCATTGCCTTTTTTAAGGTTATAATGGCATACATGCTTTGTTTTATCAAAAGTTATATCATAGTAGACTTTTCCCTTCATCGATTGCCATCAAAAGAAAAAAAAGTGTGCAGTATCTGGGTGGATTACGATATGGAAAAGGAGTAATCATCATTCAGACTTTTATTGAAATGACATGAATTTTACTAGAGTCCTAAGTAAGTTTATTGCAACTAAAATTCAAGAGAAAGTAAACGCTTGTTATCAGTTGGAATGCAAAAGACAACAGCAAGTGCGAGAACGCAAAGTCGTTGCGAAAGTGATTGAAGAAGCGTAGAATAATGACAATTTGGGGAGACTTACTGTCACTTTAATCAGATATAGATGTCAGGAAATGATTACTGTTAATCCCGGTTTAGTGAATAATAATAATAATAATAATAATAATAATAATAATAATAATAATAATAATAATAATAATAATAATAATAATAATAATAATAATAATAATAATAAGCTGCCCCCCAATAAATTACATCGCCTTCAGCTGACACCACACAAAAATGAAGCAATGAACAGAAATTACTAGAAAACGTATAAGCTTGCCCCCACTCCCAAAATGGCGCCGGCTTAAGTTGACATCACACAAAATGTTT
>OY744516.1:183382713-183602713 GCA_963556195.1 Sepiola atlantica | reverse complement strand
ATAATAATAATAATAATAATAATAATAATAATAATAATAATAATAATAATAATAATAATAATAATAATAATAATAATAATAATAATAATAATAATAATAATAATAATAATAATAATAATAATAATAATAATAATAATAATAATAATAATAATAATAATAATAATAATAATAATAATAATAATAATAATAATAATAATAATAATAATAATAATAATAATAATAATAATAATAATAATAATAATAATAATAATAATAATAATAATAATAATAATAATAATAATAATAATAATAATAATAATAATAATAATAATAATAATAATAATAATAATAATAATAATAATAATAATAATAATAATAATAATAATAATAATAATAATAATAATAATAATAATAATAATAATAATAATAATAATAATAATAATAATAATAATAATAATAATAATAATAATAATAATAATAATAATAATAATAATAATAATAATAATAATAATAATAATAATAATAATAATAATAATAATAATAATAATAATAATAATAATAATAATAATAATAATAATAATAATAATAATAATAATAATAATAATAATAATAATAATAATAATAATAATAATAATAATAATAATAATAATATAATAATAATAATAATAATAATAATAATAATAATAATAATAATAATAATAATAATAATAATAATAATAATAATAATAATAATAATAATAATAATAATAATAATAATAATAATAATATAATAATAATAATAATAATAATAATAATAATAATAATAATAATAATAATAATAATAATAATAATAATAATAATAATAATAATAATAATAATAATAATAATAATAATAATAATAATAATAATAATAATAATAATAATAATAATAATAATAATAATAATAATAATAATAATAATAATAATAATAATAATAATAATAATAATAATAATAATAATAATAATAATAATAATAATAATAATAATAATAATAATAATAATAATAATAATAATAATAATAATAATAATAATAATAATAATAATAATAATAATAATAATAATAATAATAATAATAATAATAATAATAATAATAATAATAATAATAATAATAATAATAATAATAATAATAATAATAATAAATAATAATAATAATAATAATAATAATAATAATAATAATAATAATAATAATAATAATAATAATAATAATAATAATAATAATAATAATAATAATAATAATAATAATAATAATAATAATAATAATAATAATAATAATAATAATAATAATAATAATAATAATAATAATAATAATAATAATAATAATAATAATAATAATAATAATAATAATAATAATAATAATAATAATAATATAATAATAATAATAATAATAATAATAATAATAATAATAATAATAATAATAATAATAATAATAATAATAATAATAATAATAATAATAATAATAATAATAATAATAATAATAATAATAATAATAATAATAATAATAATAATAATAATAATAATAATAATAATAATAATAATAATAATAATAATAATAATAATAATAATAATAATAATAATAATAATAATAATAATAATAATAATAATAATAATAATAATAATAATAATAATAATAATAATAATAATAATAATAATAATAATAATAATAATAATAATAATAATAATAATAATAATAATAATAATAATAATAATAATAATAATAATAATAATAATAATAATAATAATAATAATAATAATAATAATAATAATAATAATAAAATAATAATAATAATAATAATAATAATAATAATAATAATAATAATAATAATAATAATAATAATAATAATAATAATAATAATAATAATAATAATAATAATAATAATAATAATAATAATAATAATAATAATAATAATAATAATAATAATAATAATAATAATAATAATAATAATAATAATAATAATAATAATAATAATAATAATAATAATAATAATAATAATAATAATAATAATAATAATAATAATAATAATAATAATAATAATAATAATAATAATAATAATAATAATAATAATAATAATAATAATAATAATAATAATAATAATAATAATAATAATAATAATAATAATAATAATAATAATAATAATAATAATAATAATAATAATAATAATAATAATAATAATAATAATAATAATAATAATAATAATAATAATAATAATAATAATAATAATAATAATAATAATAATAATAATAATAATAATAATAATAATAATAATAATAATAATAATAATAATAATAATAATAATAATAATAATAATAATAATAATAATAATAATAATAATAATAATATAAAAAACCAGGAATGAAAAGAATAAACTTAAAACACATAGAAACAAATGGGGCACAAAGGAGAACAGACTGGTAATGCAATGCTACTACAAAAGCCGCCACCTCACAGAAAGAGGCTACCGAAAGCGAATGAAACATCTCTGGAACATTGCCACTGACTACTATACAACAGAACAAATGGTAGCAGACAAAGCAAAACAGATCTACAACTAAAAAGAGAAAAATAGATCTACAAAGACTTGATGGGATAACCCAAATTACCACATAAACAGGATGACAGAGAATACGAACGGATTGAAAAGAGTAGAAATCCAGTTCACAAGGAAAAACTGAATAAGAAATATGAAGAATTAAAAAAAAAAGATAGCAGCCATAGAGACGATATAGATACAAATCTGAACAGCAAAAAAGAACATGATCCAGTTTTACAAAAAACGTAAAAAGAGTACGAATAAGAGCAGCACAACTTTGCGCGACAGAGACAAATAACTACTGGAGAAATATACGGGGAAGGCTAACTTCTATACCTTTTCCTGGCCTCAAATACCCATGCGTGTGTGATGGAAGCTCATAGCCCACTCGGGAATGCTGATCACAGTGTGCTAATGATTGACATCACCCTAAACATCATCCAAGAGCTTATGAGCCGTTGCTCAAAATAACGAGATACTACGAACAGGCTGATTTTGAGTCGATCAGTAATCACATCAGCGACGCCCCATGAAGGGTAATCTTCTCACTTACTGCTGACCAGTGTGCAAAATAATTAACTTAATGGGCCAAAAAAAGGCATTGAAGCTTATGCCCTCATACGAAAATTATTTAGCAAGCCCCACTCTCACTAATGGTTCACCACGGAATGTGCAGATCCCATTGCTGAGAGGCAGCAATCATTCCTTAAATCCGACCGCCATAAGTCAACTACTAATAGACAAACATTTATAGAGTCAAGAAATAATTGTATGGCCGTGATAAGTGATGCAAATAGAAGTTATACTGAGTTAACAAAATAAACGCATTCAGTCACACTTACACACCAATAACCTGTTTACCAACAATATGGAAAATCCTGACGACACAAATCTACCTATCCCTAAACAAACGTGGACTACACCCCAAAACACGAAGGGTGCCGTTAAGGTAAAAGAAGGGTCGCATGACATGCTATGCACCAGTCAAAAGATCCTGAAAGAAAGAAAAACAGAAAAAAACATCCATGGCATTGAGTGACATCGAAATTAAAAAAACAATGTATACATGGAGACTGGCACTGACAGCCGGATGACAACAGCTGACTTAAATAAAGATGCAGAGAGGCATTTTCCAAGGAGACTTCCTGTCACAACTACTGTTTATAACATATATTATGCCATACAACTGCATACTCAGAAAATGGGATGCCGAATACAAGTTTACAGAAACATAACTAAGAGTAAAAACCTTGATGTTCATAGACGACCTGAAACTATTTGCAAAAAGAAAAAAAGGAACTGGGAAAGCTTATAAATACGACAGAAATCTTCAGCCAGGACATCCAAATAGAATTCGGAATGGAATAGTGTGCACTATTCGAAATAAAAAAGGGAAACTAGAGACAACAGAAGACATGGAACTCCCCAAGTAAGAGAAAATGAGGGTGCTAGACGAACAGGAAAGCTACAAACATCTATGGGTTCTGGAAGCAGACACCATCAAATCTAAAGACATGAAAGAGAAGGTTGGAAAAGAATATTTACGAAGAACACGAACACTCTTAGAAACGAAATTATATTGCAGGAATCGAAGATATACACCTGTGCAGTAGCACTAATAAGACACTCTGGACTATTTATAGGCCAAGCTAAAGAAAAACTGCTAGGACTAAAAAATTAATGACCACGCACAACGCACTACATCCAAATAGCGATACGTACATACTCTATATGACCAGAAATTAAGGGGTAGAGGACTGGTAACTATAAAAAGATTGTGTGGAAGACTTCAAATATACTGGAGTAATACATAACCGAAACCACGGAAAAGCTAATTACCGTTGTAAAGGTATCCGTTACAACGTGCAACGCGCGAAACACCGAAACCAGAAACAAAACGACAAGAAAAAAAGTGGGAATAAAAACAACTACATGGACGCTTCATAAGACTGACAAGAGAAGAAACCAACGCAAATAGCTGGGCATGGCAGAGAAAAGGAAACATGAACAGAGAAACATAATTTTTACTGATGGCTGCACAGAACAATGCGATTACGACAAACTACATGAAATCCAAAATAGATACAACCCAGGACAACAGCAAATGCAGACTGTGTGGAAAAACAGACGAAACAGTGAATAATATAATAAGTGAATGTAGCAAACTAGCCCCAAAAAGTATAAAAGAACAGACATGACTGTGTGGGGAAAGCAGTACACTGGGAACTGTGCAAACGATTGAATTTCGAATACGCAGGCACATGGTACAAATATAAACCAAAAAGTGTACTGGAAAACAAAAACACACAAAATCATCTGGGATATGGCTATACAAACAGACAAACTCATACCAGCAAGGAGACTGAATTTTATAATAATCAAGAGGAAGGAAAAATCATGCAAAATCGTAGACTTTGCCGTTCCAGCAGACAACAGAGTGAAGATTAAAGAAACTGAAAAACGAAGCAAATTCGCGGAACTGGCCAGAGAACTGAAACGAATATAAAGCATGAGAAAAGTCATTATAATCCCAATAATGGTAAGAGCACAAGGACAAAATCCCCCCAAAACTGGAAAAACCCCGGGAGAAATTGGAATCAAAGTGATTATTGTAACTATACAAAGGAGGGCAATGATCAAAACAGCTGCAATCTTAAGAAACATCTTCGAATGCGGAAACCAACCCTCATAAGCTACGAAGAGTCACATGGAATCTACAACAAGAAAAAAAGAAAACCACCGAAAGAACACAACACAATCTAAGGAACAGATAATTCAAGAAACATAACTCCCTGAGCTCCCCATCACAATAAATTTCACACATGAACCAATGAACAGAAATAAGAAATAAACACAATAAACTCCCCCGCTCTCCACCCTACGCTCCTTTCCCCCACTCTCTTCCCCCCAAATAATAAGAAGAAAAAGAAGAAAAAAAGAAAAAAGAAAATAAATAAAATAAAAAGGTGTCCAGTCTATGGCTGATATCACATAAAATATTTGTATAGGGTCAAGGAGGATGAGAACACTGAGGTGGAACAGCAAAAACCAGACCGCCACTTGAAGTGCAGAGTGCTGGGACCTTGGGGAGGCTTATTGCCACTCAAATCTCAGAGAAGACCAATGGTCTTTTCCATCGAGAAATCAATGGTAAACGTTTGTTGCGATACTGCAATGTTATTTGCGGTGGCTATCAAAAAAAAGTTGAGAACACTTGAAATATGGGGAGACTTGTTGTTACGCACAGTCCAGGGAATACTACCGGTTGTTATCGGTGAGCAATCACTGATGATGGCCTGTGTGAGACCTTTTAGTGAGTACAACTGATAATAATAATAATAATAATAATAATAATAATAATAATAATAATAATCATAATAATAATAATAATAATAATAATAATAATAATAATAATAATAATAATAATAAGAAGAAGAAGAAGAAGAAGAAGAAGAAGATACTAAATAAATACAAACTTACAATAAAGTGTTAGTCTATGGTCAGGACAAGTTAAAGTCTCCCTTTTCTTTGAGTTCTACACCGGAATATATGGGGAAAGTGTCACTTTATTCCCAGCATTATTCAACTCACTCTGGATCTTGAGCTTATAATTCTGACTGTTTAGCAAAGGGAGCATAAAGCATCATTTTTATGACTCGACGTAGGATTAAACCTCAGTCTTCTCGTCCATTAGCGAACACTCTAAACATAATAACAAATATGACGGATGCAGATAAATCTAACATCAACTATGCATATCTTTGGAAATAACCGCAAAATAGAATTACCATTTGTATAATTCATGTAATAAGTAGATAAAATGGAACATTTTAGACCTATTTTATCTAACAAAGTCGTGCTAGTACATTATATGCATCCTACTTTTCAATCATGCCTGTTTTGGCATATAAGACTCACGAATTAAACTACTTTATATATTGTGCATTTGTAAATTGATACGTTATATTCCGTTGTTAAGTAGTTGAAGATCCAGGGTGAGTGGAATAATCCTAGGAATAAAGTGGTGATTTCCCCTACATTCTAGTATAGAAGTTAAAGAAATACACCTATAATATTTGAACTTAGTCAAACATATTCAGAATTGTTTACCTTAATACAGCTATACATATTTCATTATGAACTGATATAAATTGAATACAAACATATTTAGTTTATATGTATTGTTAATACGCAAGATACGTATGGAGAAAGTAAAAAACTGAATTACTATATTATGTAAAAAATGTAAGTACATAACGATTTTAAAAAGCAATAAAAACAAAAATCACCGTTGTTTTTGAGTTTAAGAATATTTTTTTCATATGAACCGAAGTAAATGTTGAAAAAAAAATGACTTTAAAACCCAATTCATGTCTGCGTTTTGTTCAGCATTCATTTTCCCCAACCATAATATATGTTATATAGTATATTTTCACACGGTATAGAGTTCGAAAATAACTAATCACCACTTGAATTATTTAATATTTTTTATGATAATCGCCCTAGACAAAGCATCGAGCCACTCGATGTAACAAGATAAAAACACGAAAAATGATTAACGCAAAAACAAGAGATGAATAGAGCACCTCTATAGAGAGGAAGAACACAGTCAGCAAAATAGAGTTCTACAGGACTGCAGCCTTGGAGAAAGAGCTTCACGAATAAGAAGATGCATTATAACTATATATCTGAACAATGCATTAATGAAGACCACTAGACCAACGAGTCAAAGAAGCTGGAACAAATGAAGCAGGGGATTGATCGGAAAATTCTGAAGAACACATTAACTTTCGTATTTTGTTATTTTAGTAAAGGGCCATGAAGTGTAAGAATAACTGAACTTAATGTACACAAATAGCAATAACTAAATGTTGTGATATGCATGCTGTCAAATATGTATGCCTAACATTAAATATGCCTTCATTAATACTTATAGAGTGTGCCTATATATCAATATTAATATTCAAGTGCGTGGGTTTTGCTAATGCTGGACATCAGTATACTAATAAACCTGAGATGTGTGACATATAAACAGTGATCAGAACATGCCGGCATTTGTAGGTACGATGTACTTTGTATTTAGCTTTTTCAGTTGAATTTACTTGTCCTATTAAAGATAATACATCGTCATTACAATAAAGAGCTATGTTGAATATAACACCTAAATAAAACTGGTAAGTAAAACCAAAACATCGGTTTATGTTAACTCCGCGTCATTTTCAGAAATGGACGGTAGATAACATCAATTTACCTGGGGATATGTAGATGTTTTAAAGAATTTATCGAATCGCAAAACGTAACAGAAATATAGCCAATATGAGATGTCGATAAATTGCTTCGTTTTGGATGTTTCCTTAGTTGTTTAGAATGGCGTAAGGGATTTAAGAAAATGAATTGCAATTCCCATCGCTCGCGGTCATATAAGCACAGAATTGGATGTCTCTATATAGAATTGTACGAAGTGACGTTTGTATTAACACACGTGATTCAGAAATCAGTTCCCTTCACACACATGATAGCCTCATCGAATATAGCAATGTTTTAGGACCTCAATCAATAAATTATTTATGCACACACACACATATATATATAATATATATATATACATATATATATATATGTATGTGCATATATATATATATATATATATATATATATATATATATATATATATATATATATATATTGTTCAAACGATCTTCCTGATAAAATCTTGAAATAAATACGAAACGTTGATGAATAGATGAATGATATTTTGTGATTTTCCTTTTTTTTTCATTTTCGGTACGTTAAAACACTATATCCAGTATTTATCATATGTGTATGAATATATATATATATATATATATATATATATATGTATATTATATATATATATAGTTATATATATATCATATATATAATATATATATATATATATATATATATATATATATATATAATATTCATAAATAAATATTAAATAATATCCACCTACAGACGACGTCGTTGCGAGATTATGCTCTCATTAGTATAGTGTGACTCCGCAGCATTAATTAATATTTATTGCAAACACGGCGGGCTTTAAGCATCAATTTAATGTTTATGACTCAAAAACATAAACGTAGCCTTGCTTTGTAGCTTAAGTTAGTGTCTATTTTTTAATATCACATAATAGATCAAAACTTTACTTTTCTTAAAAACATAATAGATCAAAACTTTACTTTTCTTAAAAGGGGTTTCATAATAATAACTATACATACATATAGTATATTTACCTACAGATGACGCCGTTTCGAGCGTATAACCTGATCAGTGTAGAAGTAATCATTTCAGACAGTTACAAGGTGCGAAACCGGTTAATATATATACTTTGACTCCGCCCTCTTCCCTATATACTGTAGGTCATTGGAAACTGTCACGTGATACGCGGAAATTTAAGTCATATGAATGCTAACCACGGCAGACTATATACATCAAGCCAATGCAGAGGATTCAACAAATGTGATCGAACCCTTGCATGTAGCTTTAGTTAATGTCTATGTTCTATATATAAACGAAAAGTTCTCAAATTTGGTATTCTTAAAGAGGCTTCATAATAACATTCATATATAAATATTAAATCATATTTACATAGAAACTATGTCGTTGCAAGCTTATTCTTATATCTGTGAAGGAAGTAATAATTTTAGACTATCGCAAGGCGCAAACATGGTTAACAGATTAACTTGCGACTCCGCGCGTATCTGTTGTATTCTTTAGGCCATAGGAAATTATCGCGTGAATTAGAGAAATTAAGGTATGTTTATGCTAAATACGGCGGGCTGCTAAAATCAGTACATTCAAGAGCCCTCAACAAATTAAATCGGAGATGTACTTTGTAGCTTAAGGCAATGTCTATTTTAATAATCCCTAACAGGTCTCAACTAAAATAGAAATATATATATATATATATATATATATATATATATATATATATATATATATATATATATATATATATATATATATATATATATATATATAATGTAATATTTGTTTATAAATATTATACTAAGTCCCTTTAAGAAATTAAAGTTGAGCACTCTCGGGGATGTTAAAAATAGACTGTCAAAAAGCTCTAATGCAAAGTTCTGAATACGTTCGTCGAACACTCTTTACTAGTCTTCTATCTGTGCCCGCTTCTAGGTACATATAGATCTTAATTTCCCTTAATTTCGTGACAGTTTCCGTTGGCCGAGTGGATATGGCGACTGCTTGCATATTCTAGGCTGTCTCTGTGAACCAGATTCGCGCCTCCCGACCGTCTGAAATTGTTACTTTCCTGCACTGATGAGAGCAATAAGCTTGAAACGCTAGCGTATGTAGGTATTAATAATTTAATATTTATATATAAATATTATATATTTGTATATATATATGTATATATATATATACATATATATATATATATATATATATATATATATATATATATATATATATATATATATATATATATATATATATATATATAATGAGAGTAGACAAATACATTTATTGATAAAAAATATCTCTCAATCGAGTGTTAACTTATTCAGGGAATCATTTTGGTTTCAAAACTTAAAAGAAAAACTAGCTACTCATTCATTCACTTTTTTATTTTTAAATGGTATACATTGATATCAAACAATATTTGAAGTGTTTATGGAATTCTGTTTTATTTTGTTTTTATACTATCGGTTGGCAAACTCGCCATCTCTTCTTAAAATGTGGCTCTTAAATTACTTGAAATATTATTATAGCGAAATAGCATATACATAAATAAATATTAACATCTTCATTAATTTCGACACACATTTTAAAATGTAACTGTAACGAAAAGACGAGAAAGATGAAATCAATTTGCCCTTTGACTTCAAATTTAGACATAGATCGCAATTTGCTGAAAGACAACTATACCCTTCTAAAGAAAGGATATTGGAAAACAAATAGTTTATATTTTCTAGAAAATCACACACTATTGCGAAACCTAAGTATTAGTTATATTAAAGTCAAAACAATCATTAAATTACAAAACAATAAACAATAATAATAAATTATAAATGTAAATTCAAGACATTTTACTACTGATATCGAATTGTATGAGTAGTATATCAAATATAATGTATTTATCATGTTAAGTTTAATTCACTTACAATTGGGCGTTTTGCCTATACGGTTATTGATAAAATCAGACCGTATTTTACATTTATTAATTTAGATAGTTTACGATGTGTTGGTTATCATTATTAAAAAAGCTATCATTATCAACGAGTTCGACAGTTGGCTTAATACAAAACTGTAATGTAAAGGTATATTACGATATTAATATCAGTTCATTACGCCGATAAAGATAACGAGTTTAAATTAAGTCAATTGAAATATACAACACTAGATGGGCCTGTCCCCGGCGTTGCACGGGAGAAATAGAAAAGAATGAATTACAATTTGTCAAAATCCGACCAAACGCAAAAGGTCACATTGGAATGATATTCACAATAGTAAAAATACTACATATCTCATTGATTTATTTTCAAATAAAACATAATAACGTTGATTTAAAACAATCCAGCCCCTAGTTTTCTTTCTTCCCTCTCTCGTAGGCAGAAGTTTAATAATGCATTTTTTTAAATCTCGGTCTTGGATTCTCGTCCGTAATTACTGGGCTACGAAAATATATTTAAAAATAGGTCATCGAAAAGAAGCCTGACACAGGCTGACATTCTTGTTATCGTACGACCCACCGTAAAACGACCGAATGTAGGGTCAACCAGTCACACGTTTTTGGTAATTTCTATACCAGGACATCGATATTTTTTTCAATTCTTTATATTATGCTTGTGACAGATGTAATAATCAGAAATTGTATACAGTATAGCATCTGTCGAGTATATGGGCGTATACTTACTCACTTCTGAAGTCGAGTCGTTGAAGAAATTCTAGCCACCATGTTTAAAGAGTAAATACTAGTTTCGTCAATTACATTCTCTAAAAACCGAAATGATTATAAATGTATACGTGATAGGGAGAGATTATGTTATCAGATATTCTCGAAATTCAGCCGAATTAGCGGAAGTGTCTATTAAATGTGTGCCTAAGGTGTTGTATCATGTAGTTAATTAATATCAGCCAAATAATAACCTACATTTAAAAAAAAGTAGACGTTGTTTATTAATTACCGGTGACGATGGGGAGAGTGTCAGTACTTAATTGTTCGAGGAAAAGGTTTTGCTACCACCTATATGGAGTATGTTTTGATGAAATCGAAGATGGTAGGTCAAAAGTAATATCTAGTGTTAGCTGGAGAAAAATAATGACACCTTTACTAAAACATGCCCGAGAGAATAAGCATATTGTAGTTGTGAGTTTCGTAGCCGGTAATGCATGTGTTTATTTTCCTATTAGTCGAGAAGGTACAGAAGAAAATAACGTCTTAACTTTATTTATTTGATCAAAGTCAAACTATGGCAAATATGTGTGCTTGATACGAAACTACTAAATGTAATACATTTTAGAGGCAATTAATATGCATTTCGTAACTAACTGCCTATTTATAAAGGGTTTATAAGAAAACACACCATTTAGTTATAGGTGAATCATCCATTTTGATTGAACTATAACTAACACAAGAACCTAATTACCATTACATAATTAATATCAAAACTTATAATGCAAGTAATATAACTAATACAGTAGTACATAGAACAGCTGAACGAAATCCCAGAGATAACAATATTGATAAGAATATTACAATATAATTTAAAAACATGTGACTATAATGACTATCTGTTGACTCCAGAACAACACTTTAAAAAGAGAATAGTATAACATACAATACGGAACAAAAACAGATGGAATAATAAAATGTACTACATCTGCAATAGTGTGATGTAAGGACATATCATCGTGAGTAATCTTTGAAATAAAGAGCCTAGAAATAATACTTATTTCTAATAATTTCTGGATTGGCGATTACAGATCAGAATTGTAGAGTTCAATATTATTTCAAATTAGCTATTTCAGGGTCCTCTATTATAGATGCCATCTTGGCTATTGCAAGAAATAAATTACTACAGTGAAATAATCTGCTGACACGTAGAAATTAGGTTGTCTACAATCCGAAGCTTGATGCACATGATCGACAAGAAGTGTATTCCAATTTATTCATATATTCTAATGACTCATGCATTCTGATTATGTAAGACACATGTTGGTGTTTTCTTTAATCTCTGTTTTAAAATGTATTACTTGTATAATTCAAGTTTTCATGTTGAGAATATATTTAAATGAACAAAATGGCTTCTATAACAATCCTGCATTTTGTTACAAAACATTATCTTGTTTAGATATTTGCTTTTTACAGTTGTATTCTCTAATCTCCTTTTAAAATACTTTTAATTTCTGATTTTTTAGGAAATTCAGAAAATCAAATACGCTTGATAAGATACTTGTAACCCAACATTTGAAGAATCAATGATCCATATTAAACCATTTTTTTTTAAATTATATTTTTTGGCGGAATTTTCAAAAAAAATTTGCTTGGTAAATGTAGTGTTATTTTTTTTTATATGTACCGATTAAGTATTATTGTGTCTGTTCCTCTCCTATGATACTAACATATTTTCCTGTGATTATTTCTGTAAGCACATTTTTCTTAAGAACTATGTTTTGTTGAGTTTTTGTAAGACGTGTGTTATAGACGCTGATGAAGAGCCGTTTTGGACCAACTTTATAAACTTATAAAACAAAATAAAATTAAGTATTTTCAAACTGTTTTGGAAATGATCGTACGCCATAATTAGCTTGATGTTATAATTCTTGGAACAGTAAAAGTAATTCTTAGATTCGTATATATATATATATATATATCTAGCTATATATATATATATATATATACAGATGTGTTTATATATACATACAAATATATATATATATACATATATATACAAAAACATATATATATATATATGTATATATATATATACATATATATATATATATATATATATATATATAAAATACATAGATATATAAATAATACAACTACATACTACGTATTAATTAAACATCGTTTTCATTCATGAAATGTAGCGTATCTGTTGTGTCATTCTTCGTGCATAACACCCACTTTATTACCCTCTTATTATTATTATAAACATTTTTATTATTATTACTATTATTATTTTTATTATTATTATTACTATTGTCATGGGTATTCGTATATGAAAGTATTACTATTATTGTATAGTACTACATATATGAAGTAGTTTCCATCCAAATTTTATACTTATTGACTTATGTTGTTATATTGTTTAAATAAGTAGTCTTAACAGATATATCACAGTTTATGAATTTACAGCTCTAACTCAGATTAGTAAAATGTGTGGTAGCAGTTATTATGCTACAGGTCCCTAGAAAAAAAATATATATATATGTATATGTGTGTGTGTGGGGGTGTGTGTGTTTGTGTGTGTGTGTGTGTGAGGGCTGGTGTATGGTTGTGTGTTAGATTAAACAGAAGTAGAAGTTCTCAACCCAACGATCCAATGTAGCGCTTTTGTTGAATAAAACTTCGCCATATTTGCTTACGTTTTCGACTCTCATGACGCGTCATCAGGAGCGTGATGAGCTAAAAAATTTAAAATTTCGAATGAATTACGAACGTGTATTAAAACAATATTGAAAACATTAAAATATACCCTTATTTTTCTTGTATCGAGCTTGAGTGATGATGGGTTTACGAGCTTGAATGAGAAAGGATTGTACAATGTGGTCAGGAAAGTTTCAATTTAAATCAGCGAGCATGACAGTTTTTTTTAAGATATTTCGAAAGTTATTTTTGGAAATGTGTGCGATTAGATGTTGGCTGATGCAGCTGTGTAGAGATGTGAGGTAAAATGTTAGGCGGCAAGAGATACTTGTTCTAGTCATGACAATATATGCATTATTTGTAGAGACACATTTTCCGATTGCCCATTTGAACACATATACAGCATTACTAGTCTTTAATAAACTGTTATTGGACGCCAGGTTATTTCTTATTAATACGTAAGCTGGTTTAGATTGTTATATAATATATCGTAAATAGGAGTTTAGAGTTTTCATCAATAGGGGAAACATTTTTATATATGATATTTTTATTATTTTTTCTTGTATACTTAATAATTAGAGGACATCTGTTTACAATAAAATAAATGAACCATGTATTTAAGACACTTAATACGTTCAACTATGTTGAGAAAAGTGAATCTCTTTTAAGAAAGACACTCCCTCCTGCTAGATCAAGTATGGGTCAAGTAAGCTAGTATAAAGTATATAATTAACCCTCAATTAAACACAGTATGTTTCGCCTGAGTCCGCATTCACAGCTGACCTAAGATACATTTTTGATCTGCACTTCTTAATATACACTAATATTATATATATATATATATATATATATATATATATATATATATATATATATACGTGTGTACGTATGTGTAAATGTATGCATATATCTGTATTTTTAATACTTATTTGCATATGTATAGTGCTCTATGCATGCATATATTGTTAGCTATATGTTTTTGCGTATCTATCTATCTATCTATCTATCTGTCTCTCTCTCTCTCTCTCTCTATATATATATATATATATAATGGTAATAAATATCCACAGAGTGGTAATCCAGAGAATTTAAACCGGGTTCATAAAAAGTGCTCAATATCAAAATAGAGCTTTATATATGATAATTGGTTTTATTTACACAGACATGTACAACATCTGCGACACTGGCATGCCGATGTTATCGATCAACAGTTACTATAAACTGAGATCTCATCAGGCAGAGTTAGAATCCGATCTTAACCTCAGATAATATTTGGAGAGAATATGATCTGAGCAATTATATATTGTGTGTGTATATTGGTTTGTGTGTACTGATAGTATGCGTCTATATATTTGTGTATAAATAGATGTGAGTTTCCTCATGGGTGTAAAAAATCAAGATATCTGGATGTAATTATGTTGGATACGTGCAAGTCTTTATCCTTTTAAATTGGTAGTAGACGCATCTATATGTATATATGTATGAGCATGTATGCATATCTATGAACGTGTAATGCATGCGTATATATGTGTATGTATATATGTATATGTTTAGATGCGTGTATAAATGTATGTATGTTAATAGGTGGAGGTGTGTTCACGCATATATATGCAAGGCCTAATTTTTTTATGTTGATATATATGTGAATGGGATTACCACTGGATGATTTAGGAATGCCGAAACTTTTATAGTTGGGCATAACTGACCGCAGTCGGAAATCCTGCATCATGCCTTTGATGTGTCAAGTACTTATTACTATACATAACGCTAAAGTGAAAGGAAAAATGGGAGGTAAAATCATAATTTAAAAGTGAAAGCAGAAACAAGGTGATAAAGTAACTGGTTAAACCCGAATATGTTATTTTATCACGTGTGTATGCAGCTGAGTCAAGCAATTTACTTCAAGGAATACATTAAAGAATTAATATAGCAAATTATAATAATAAAGTGAAGGTATTGCTCAGTTATATACAAATAAATAAATAAAAGTAATATACCTTCAAACTAACGAGTTCCAGGATAAACATATAATTGCATGGTTGCAACCATGTAAGGCATTCCTGTTATAATTGTATATACACTATATACTATACTTCGGGCAACGGGTTGTCTAGATAGATTGGGATGAAATAACTTTTCATCTTCGTCTCTATCGTCTCTCTCTGGTGTATGGGATTACATCAACATTTTTGACGTCAGACACTGTTCACGGTTATCCTCCATATATTTATTTTTCTAATAGATGACGTCATCCATTGTTCACATGGTCAAGATCATAAAGAAGATGCGCCGAGTTTTAGTAGTATACTAGAGACCCGGGGTCAAGAAGCCTCATGACCCGAAGAAAACCCTTCCCGTAACTCTCTGATTTTCTTTTTATTGAAATCGGTCCTGACAATGTCTGACGCTATTTGATGTAAGTAGCTAAAACAACAACAATAATAATGGATGGCCTACTTCAGGGCAAAGTAAATGCAATCAATCTACACGGGGGCAAGATAACAAACAAGACCTGCAAATTATGTTTTGGCATTTTTTCGATAAAGATTTATAATTAATATTATTTAGATTATTCGGACTACAGTTCTTATCTTGGATGCTTTTTTCGGTCGAACATTACATCGGCCGAAACGTTGTCAGAATAATATCAAATGAGAAAACAGTAGTCCGAATAATCTAAATAATACAAGATTCACTATGTGTTACTCGTATACAAGACGGTAGCGGAGAGCAGGAGAGGTATCCGACTGCTGTAGACCAAGACACTTGCCCACGGTGATTGTAGTGAAGTAGTTTGGTTTGCTGCTTGTGCGAAGGAGAGCTGCGGGCGCGAACACGGAAACGCCCACTCGCGAAAAGTTTAATTTACTTTTTTTTAAGAGAAAACAGAAAGTGGAAGTGACTGCGAGCCGTCCACTCAAAGTTAACGAGTGATCACGATGAACTGATCGAACAGCCCCATGCCCAGCACCAATGTATCGGATGATTCTTCTGCAGACGAGTCATCCAAAAATGAAGCTGTGGTTGCATCACCGCGAAAACAGAGGTGGACAGACCCAGATCGAAGAGAATTGATTTGGTCTGCTGCTTGTATGGTGAAGAGCTGCGAAAACGCCCACTCGCGAAAAGCTTGATTTATTTTTTTTTCAAGAGGAAACATCAGCGAGCGGTTTATCCGTGGCTCATTAGCATGTGTGAGATGTCGCTGCTATAAGGACACAACGTGATTTTGGGAGATTCTTGGGAGGTGAGCGCGAAAAGAAGAAGAAGAAAAAAAGAAGAAGAAGAAGAAGAAGAAGAAGTGAAAGTGCTGCATTTATTTTTGTTAAACATTCTGTTGACTCGTTCAAGAAAGCGAACAGAAGAAGAAAGAACTGCATTACTTTGGCGAATTGTTGCATTGACTCGTATACGAGTATAACATAGCCTGAAGTTATCTTTTATATTTCTGATTTGATAGGTGACATCATACAATGATGACCTCATCATTATCTGGCGTTACCAGTGCACTCGAGGCAAAACAAGTGACCACAATAAATCTACAAGGTGATTCAGCTTCTCCACGACAAAGTAACTCCTGATATTTCCCTATAGATGGCTGCTTAATTGCTCTGAAAACAAAAGCAACAGACAACTTTTAAATTAGTGATGTATAACTATCTCGTTAGGAAAAAATAGTTATCAGCGTTTTTATCGATTTTACTATTTAGTCCTGCGCGATATTATTTAATAGTTATATATGTCGGAAATCAGAAGTGGTTTCACTATCCCACTCATATCAACTACAAATGTCATCCGCGTATACCGGGTAGACGGTTTTTAAAGAAACTTACTTGTGTATCACCAATATCATTTTTTCTATTTGATGCTTGTATATCACAAATAAATCAAATACTCTAGCCTCCTATTTCGACAGTGACACCTCGATAAAACTTTGACATGTTATAACATTTTATCTCATTAATATATGTTTATACTAGTAACCTATAATCATGTATTTAGCATATGTAAAGTACACAAGTGAAAAATAGGAATGTAATGAATTATAATATTAGTATAAATATGTAGTACGAACATATCGACCTCTCTATTTATTTCTCTCTTTATATTTATATATATATATATATATATATATATATATATATATATATATATATATATATATATATATAAATATATATATACATCCACACATATATACATATATATATATGTGTATGTATATATATATATATATATATATATATATATATATATATATATATATATATATATATATATATATATATATATATATATAACCCCCCTTTTTTTCTTTTTTTTCTTTTTTACTTATGTTTTTTCATTTAGTAATTTTCCAACGAATGTTAAGTCTGCAATATCTTGGATTTAGTTTGTTTGTCTTGGAATTTAAACTGTATTTTACAATTTTTTTTTTAATGCCTCAAAGCTTCTTTAGACTATATATATATATATATATATATATATATATATATATATATATATATATATATATATATGAATATGGTATACATTTGTATTATACAGTAAGGGTGTATAGGATACGCTTCCATTATACTTATAAAAATCATTCAACCTTAAATAGTAAATATATATATATATATATATATATATATATATATATGTATGAAACTAAAAGTATACTTTAAGTAGATAGAACCCATAGTTAAATGGTTTTAGCTAAATATACGATATAGAGCAATTATGAAGATACATGAAAGAAGAGGGATAAACATGTACGAATAACAAAACTACTCTCATTCTCGGTCCACGAAAGTATTTTGAAATGGCCCGAATTCTCAAAATAACTCCTGAATAATTGCGTTCCACCTACGATTGAACTAAACATATTTATATTGCATTTACATCATTTTTAAACATTTTCAACGCTGCCTTCACCATCTCCTTTGTTCATCTGTAAATATCCCTTCACTGGACACCTTATCAATATGGGGTCTTTCCAGTTGGTGAGTGTCCATTCACCAACTGGAAAAACCCCATATTTTTTACACGCACACTCTCACTCTCCATTACTTCATATTTTTTTTTATTTTTTAATTTTGTTTTTTCTACTGCCAACTTATCCATCTGTGTAATTCCCGTTATGATAAGATTTTAATCTTTGAAAACCCTTGGATTAAGGACATAATAATACACTTCTTTTTTTACCGAGTGCACCTTCCATTGAACAATCAAAGGTTAAATAGATGTGCCATTCGTACATGTTTATCCTTCTTCTTTCATTTATCTTTATGTATATATATATATATATATATATATATATATATATATATATATATATATATATATATATATATATATATATATATACGCTGTTTGTCATCCGAAACGACAGTTTGAATACTACACCATCATTGGTCTAGCCGCCGATAAAACAGTAGTGTTTAAAAAACGATTGCAGCAGTATCTACCGATAGGGATAGGTTATTAATGGATATTATGCATATATAATTATCTTATGCTTTTACAAGTATTGGCCAACTAACTTTTTTTTAGTTTTCATGCAAATTATAACAAACCCATACACACACACACACACACACATATATATATATATATATATATATATGTTTGTGTGTATGGTGGGTGTATGCGTGGTATAATGTGCATAGAAATAAAATGTTAGTTGTTATGTAAGTACAAATCATTTAATATTATATACTTTTAATTACTATTAGTATCAAATTGTAGTATCTGTTCCGATGGATTCTTCACCCCATACTGGTATTGTCTTGGCCTTCGGGGCTTGACTTACGCCGGCCAATGGGTATGTCCTCTGCAGTACCAGGAGGTCAGCCCTTCCAGGCTTTGCCTACTTTCTTTGGGGAGGAGTACGTTTATAGCTTACTGTCTGAGGCTCCCCTACCGGGGAATTCCGACGGGGCTGCCCAGGCTATTCTTAAATGGCCAGAGTGCTCACCTCTCGAGCGCTGGCTTTTCAAACCCCACTTTCCCGACCCGACCTTGTGTCACATCTTACTTGTGGGAGTAGGATAAAAACTGTCCCTGTGCCTAACTCCTGGAGAGGAGTAAATCCATACTATTAGTATAATCTCCTTTAATAAGGTTGAAGTTAGGCAATGTTCCGAGAAGTTAAAAATAGGCTGACACGTAACTATAAGGCATATTCCGACAACGTTTGTTGAATATTCTAGTCGGTCTTTCTAAGTGTGTCTCCCTCCGCGTGCATAGAATTTAGATTTTAGTCTTGACGTGGTAATGTCTTGTGGCCGTATTATTATGACGCTTTCTTGCCGGGCCAATGTAGATTCTGTAGCAGGGGTTCGAACCTGGCTACTAACAAAATTAATGGTTTAGTTAAAATTAGTATTGTATGTATGTATGTATGTATTTTTATTTATTTATATTTATTTATATATATATATATATATATATATATATATATATATATATATATATGTATTTATTATACTGTAAACATTTTAAAATATTAGAGTGTGTTTGTACTTACAGTGGCGGTCGCATGGGATCGACCACAGTTCGTAGATTCAGTCTGGAATCACGAGCCTGGTGTTTATGCCTACACGGCCGCGATAAGTCGCCAGATACAGTAATTGATATTAACGTACTCTTAATTGATAGGTAGAGGAAGGATTAGTGTTGTCGGGAGTGTTAGACGCTCGGACGGAACTTGCCATAATCGCTGGTGACAACAAACTTTGTAATTCGAAACATAGCTCTACAATTAAGACTATTGATTTTACAAATGCATTAACTGTAAATATATATATTATATATATATATATATATATATATATATATATATATATATATATATATATATATATTCTATTCAAATGTGTTGCACCCCTCTTTTATACTTTGCACATTAACATATCGACACTTCTTGAATAAATTACTAACATATATGATTACATAATTAGTTAAAAATAATCGCAACTGTTTCGTCATTTTTATTCTCTATTGTGACAAGTTTAACCTAATTACATCCTGAAAAAGTTAACCACTTTCATAAAATAACTCTCCAGTCCATTTTCTGCAATGTATTTCACATCATTTAAACTATGCAATTTATTCCTAATTGATAAAAAAGATGAAAACTGTCGATCTGAGAAATTCAAATGATTACTTTGGAAATTGAATTTTTGATTTACTCGTGAAAATCGCTGATTTTACACTTAATCATCTATATTTTCACATCTTGTTGGATGAGAATAATAATTGAATAGCTAAATCTTACATGTTTGCAGTTTACATCTCTAAACGATTCATGAGCACAACTACAGGTATGTGCGCTTATATGAACAATAACCACAATGGTGATCCGCGTGCGTGTCTATGCGTATTTGCGTTCGGACGTCTGATCAATATCGAACATAGTTACCATATTTAACAGGCTCCAATATACACGAATTAGACAAGAAGTAGTGGGAAACGGGTTATAACTCAGTGAGAATGAGCGTGTGATATTGAACACAAAGTCAAATAATCTCAAACCTCTGTGTTCAATCCTTGCACATCGCATGACATTTTCATTTTCTCTCGAACACACCTAAAACAAATTTAAATAAACAATGCATTGAATTTATATTCTTCTTATCCTGTTAGCTATTACCGTGTATAATTGTTCATGTTATGTTATCCATTGTTCTTATTTTCTGTGGAAAAAAATTGAACTTTCAATTTTCAGAGAAATGTCACTGAAACATTATTTTTATTCAACGCTTCTACTTGCTAATGGAATTAGAACAATCTACCCCTAATAGTGTAATACACGTTTCAGTTTGAAATTTCATACAGGTGCTTAAGTTCAACTCAGAGATTCTCACGTTCGAGGGGAAGGTTCGCAAATACGTTAAGATGCACCTGAAGAACCGCTGATCTTACATCGGCCGGAACGCTGTTAAAATAATTACTACAAGAATAGTAGTTCCAATTAGCCAAATTATAAATCTTATTTGAAAACATTCCGATTTCTGTTACGACCGAATACAGTGATAATGGTCAGCGGAGATCAAATGGTGTTATTTCGAATCTAAACTAATTGCACTATTTAGACATTTGAATCTGGTGTACTCAAATACAACGCCTACCGTTAATTAGAAGGTGAATACTTTAAAAAAACAAAAACAATTAAAAACGTGATAATGTAAAACGTATAATTAAAAAAAAATATATAAATTACCATAGAATTTAATTCTATGAATTTTTCGTGTTTTTGTTTTGGTTTATGGCATATAAGCAATTGTTAGTTAATTATTTACGGACTCACGATTGTTTATGATAAACAAATAGACATTGCACTTAATAATAATCACGTTTTTAAGATCCATGACGTGCTCGTCAAGAAGGGAATTTATTGTGTTTCCTCAGGTACAATCTTCTTTTTCTATTCTAATCTCGAATGTTTTCTTAGAACACTTCGGCCGATATATCCTCCGACCTTCTTGACTTGCGTTTTGTCAATGTTGAGAATCTGTATTTATAACTTGGAAATCAATATGGAATTTCGAACCGAATATTTATTTATTCCACGGTGATAGACTTATCTTGATCAGTCAGTCATGAGTAGTTTTTATTTTATTCTTATTATCGAATGAAAACAAACCACATTGTTAAGTAATTGACAATTCTAAATGAACATTTTTAAACGGTTTAAATTCAATCATACTAAAGACAACTAAAGTTAAAAATATGTAAGCCTTTTGGAAAATTAGTGCGTCCATAGGTTTCTATTTATATAAACGCATGTATGTGTATATGTTTATATATTTAATGTACATAATACACTCTTAGACTACTTAAACGATTATTATACATTTTTAGATACAGCTTCTAGGCATAAGGGGTCTTAATATAGGCTATATTAATGTAATTTTGTTTTATGCGAATGAGGAAAAAACGGGCTGAACACCTTCCATGTGCATTAAGTACCGTCAATTTTCGTCAAAGTTAAACAGCATGTGTTAGACAGTGTTTACATGGTAACACGATTAGAAAGACGGATAACTATAAGTTAAACTCTGTTTTTAAAAAGTGAATGGCTGGAAAATGTGAATTTAGAAATTAATGCGTGGGATATGTATGAAAGTGAACACCTTGCCTAAATTTGCCAAGGGCAATTCGTAACACTTACAACTTACAGCTGAGTTCAAATCAGGTAAATGTAGACAATTATTTTAAAACAAAATAACAGAGGGCATAGCTAAGGCTTCTACAAGGAGAGTGGGGCCTTTCGATCGAACTAGAAAACTTCTAACACCTGCCAGTATCCTATATCTCTACAAAACCACAATTCGCCCATGCATGTAGAATTATTGTGAAACATTGAACTGGTACACCAAGCACTAGGAATTCTCTTTTAAACAGTCAACAAAGCATTTAATCTAATAGATCTAATCTAATAGGTCCCATCCTATCTACTAAGCCAACCGTCTGTCCTATCATTGTAATAGTGTATCACCGTGTGTTTTTTTCACACATACGTTAATGGAATATGCTCCGATAAACTTGCTTAATCGGTATCCCTATCGAAATAAATATACCCAACCGGTCCGTCAGTGAGAAACATCATACTCTTTCACTATAAAAGTCGCCAATGCCGGAAGACGTTCTACTCTAATAGTTTATTTCGTTGAACGTCTACCCTTTGGAATTCTCTTCCATATCGTTGTATCCTTGAAATGTAAATACTCTTAAATGTAATGTGAATAAACATCTCGTTGAAGAACTCCCCACGTATAATGACAATGTAGTCATGACCCCTAATTTGCAGTAACCGTTTTATCTCTCAGTGACAATGTACATTGTGTGGCGTGAATTGCATTTAAAAGCAAATGCTATTATAATAATTTCTACGGAATCTTACACTTACTGGCACTCGACTGGATTAACAATTTCAGAATAAATAACGTTTAACCAAAGAACAAGATTTAAACAGAAAAAAATTTATATACTTATTTTTGTTCTTTCTCTTGAAACCAGAAAATAATTTTGTTTGTCTCGGGGGAAATTGAAAGTAAATAAAGTCCGTAAACGAATAAAAAATATTTGTTGGCTTCTGTCTTGCTTTTTTATCCGCAGAACACTAAGTTGTGCCAGAGGCGAATCATTTGTAAGCCGCTCCAAAATGTTTCATCAGAAACAAGAGAGAAAAATAGATAGATGCGTAAATACAGACATTAATACGATATATCTAAAGAACCTCAAAAAAGTAATAGAATACTCTAGCCAAGTAAATTCAATTCTCCAAATAAAACATGTTTGCACCGCTTTCATGTCCCCTTGTAAATATCAACATTAAGATATACTTCACCTTAACATGATGTGCAGAATCTTTATTCTGTGATCAAAGTAAATTACATCATCTAGCTTCTAGACTATGTCTAATATATAAGGTTTACATCTAAGGATCTTACATTTCTTTAAAACTCATTGAATCCTGCGTCTAATTATTATTGATTAAATTTAATGCACATCAGAAATATTACAAATGTATATCAATGTTCTTATGAATCTTTTTACAATACTCCAAAGAAACTTACATTTTGGTTTTTGATGATACATAGCTATTGTTTAACTTTCTCCGAAATCGAAGGTATCTGGGTTTTCAAGCAACACTTCCGGAACCTTTTTGCCCCTTTTTCAAAAAAACTAAACGTAAACATATCCTACATGCCCTACCCTACTCCAATCAGTTATATTGCAACATTCATAAGCGCTTCTTCATTTTAGGAGTAAATCCTATACAGAGACATGAATATACAGATACATATAACTAACTTATATCTATATATAATTCTATTTATCTATACATGTATCCATCTATATATCTATATATGTATCTATCTATGTATTGTTCTATATATCTATTTATCTATCTATATATGGATATATCCTACTCTCTCATATATATATATATAGTTTCCTCCTGGTACGAGTTTTTATTAAAACCATATTTACGCATTTCAACCATACATCTAGTTGCTAAGCAAGAGGTACACGACGTTACAAGACACACGGTTGTAAGTTCGAACTCGTTGGAAAGTATGCCAGTTTGTTGAATCGATAGTTATCAGCCTTCAAAAGACAGAACGATTTTGTCTATAAATAAATATAAAATAAAATCATTTGTGTAAGTCCTTTAATAAAAGAAGCGCACTTTTATTGTTACCCAACAATTATATCAACAATGAAGTAACGCTATCGGTCTTTCTCTACTTGCTTGAACGTTTTAGATGTAATTACCGTTACGTTTGTTTTTAACCTGATTTACACGTTTCAAACGCGAGGCTGACCTGCTAGACAAGGGGAGAAATACGTTGTGTTACAGTACCCGTGTTGTATGAACCCGTTCGTTGCTAGACCAGTTGTTAAAATCTATACTGACCACTCCTCAAAATACGAAGCAAAGTTGTCTAAAGAGAAATATATAATATTCTATTATATCTATATTTCTCTCCATCTCTTTCACTATTGTATTTCTGAAGAGAGCAAGCAAGAAAAGCTCGAAACGCGTTATAAAATCACAAAATTATAAAATGATAAAATAACAAAATAACTAACAATGGTTGCAAAAAGTGTTTTACCAATGTTGGTAGCCTCACTTCTTTATATATATATATATATATATATATATATATATATATATATATATAGAGAGAGAGAGAGAGAGAGAGAGAGAGAGAGAGAGGGGGGGAGATTATAGCAGAAACCGTAACCATCCATTACTCATTTTGTTTTTATTAATATATTAATTTTGTATACTTATCAATGTTTTATATGACTGAATAAAAGCAAGTCCTTTAAACGTCACGATTTAGTTTAACACACAGCTGTTGTAATCTTGATGTAAAGACGTAATAATTGAGTTAATACGTCTAGCATGTAATATTAACGTCAGCAAAAAAAATATTCATATCTCTGAAAGAAACAATATCTAATTATGAATATAAGGTAAAAATGACTTTCGTTAAAATATTTTTCAACATAACCTTTTCTCTTACGTTAGCGTGTCTTTAAGTAATGATTTCAGACTTCGTATATCTTATTTTCCACCATAAAAATGTTGAAATATCCTATGATGTTAAATTAAATACATTTTTATGAAACGAAATACGACGTAAGTGAACGCAACTTTTGAGCTGGGTATGTAGTATGTGTAAACCTGATCTAAGTAATAATGGATTAATTAAACGCGAAATAGTAATAGATATTTCAGACGAAAATAAACATTTATTAATATTACAAAATGAATTTACAAACACTTATATTCGTTTCTGGAAGTAAATGAATGCAAAAGGCAGTATAATCATTGACTTTAAAAATGTTCTCTGGTATATTAAATTTAGGAAGCATACACATTTATGTTAAAAAAATAATCCAATACCGCTTCAATTTTGCTTAAAGTTTAAGCAACGACCATCTCTCTTTCTCTCTCATTCTCTCTCTCTCTCTCTCTCTCTCGTTCTCTCTAGTTTTTAGTGTCTAAGGAAAAAAATGAAAAATTGAAGAACATCAAAATTCATCTTTATCTTCCTTTTTATATGTTTTCTTTTTATAATATAAATCGCTCAAGACAATGCATGGAGCCACTTGATGTAAGGAGCTAAGAAAATATTGCTTAAAAGAAATAAAATAGCAAACGATAAGTCTTAGATAAATAGATTCCGACCAAGAGAACAACAATTGTTCCCCCTTTGTCAGAATCATCGCTAATTGAAGGTGAGTATTAAAGGACAAAATAGGATAAGCGAAAGTTACAAGACTGCCGAAAGTTAACAAAATATCGACTTTCAACTCTCCTTAAGCATGTAATTATAAAGTTAAGCAAAACAAAATAATAATATTTGTTTAGAGAAAAAAGTTTTCGAATGAATCGTTAGAAGTATTAAAAAGTAAACCAGATTTATATGAATATTTAAACACCGACTCGTTTCCTTTATGCGAGTAAATAAAGAGAGCTGAAGTCTTAAATATTGAGTTAAAACATAACACGTAAAATGTTGAAGTCAGCTAAACAAAATGTTTACAGTGAAATTCCTCTTCTTTCGTGACATATTAAAGGTAGGAAAATAAAATGCTAATATCTCTTAAGTAAAAGATAACTTTAACTCTTAATATTTATGAATAATATAAAAGTATCAGTAATTTTTCAAAATATATTACAACCGACTATTCTACGTTCACGCAAGTAAACGAATAAAACTGAGATTTTTAACGTAGAGACTAAACGTGCCGCTAAGCACAATACTAATATATTTGAATTAAGAATACAACAACATTGTGTCTAGCTGAAAAGGAAACGTCAAAATACTATGTCTCGTGCCAATATAACAGATCGATAAAATGAAATTGAAGTCTTATGATCAGCCATCGTGTCCAAAGAAAACATTGACTAAGATTAAGAAACAAAGAGTTCGTACTTTTTGTAGTAGTATGAGTAATAATAGTGATAATACATATATATATATATATATATATATGGTGTTCTTCTATAGTGTTAACAAAATTAAATTTATCGAAAATAGAGTGTATTTTATAAAGAGTACAGAGATCACCTATGATTTCGAACACTTGTAATAATATAATTCATATAATTTATTAATAAAATAAATAAAATAATGTATTATCGTTTGGATTTCAAATTAGCATTTAAGTTTACAAATATAGTGACTATTTTAATTTGAATTTGCTTCTATTCACAAATATATCATCAATTTAAAAATATTTCTTTGTTGCATGATGTATTTTCTGAAATGAATTAAATCTAATTATATGTTGAATTGTCAAACCGGCTGAACAGTTACCTTCCACACTGATGATTCCATTAAGATGAAATGTATACGTATGTGGATAATAATTAAACATTATTTATTATTAATTAATTATGTATAGCGTTTATTATTAATTACTTATATATAGCCACTTTTAAGAGAAATGATTAAAGTTGTCAAATCAAAACTAATTGGGAAGTTAATGCCCACGTAATATGTTGCACATAAAAATAGTTTATTTCAGTATTGTTGCGTAACTTTGAAGTTGGCCGATTAGTTAGAGCGCTTGAATTTGAGTAAACATTACTCTGCCCCTGGATTCAAATCGTGAGACCGGCTGAGCAGTTATAATCCCCACTGATGATTACAATAATATGAAACATATACGTATGTGGATAATAATTAAAAATATGTATTATTCATTATTAAATAAGCATACATATATATATATATATATATATAAATATATATATATATATATATATATATATGATAGGGGCTGGCCACGCGTGTAATTGTGAAGCAAGGGTAGAGCAATCTTTAAGAACACCTCACCTGAGTCGGTGCTGCTTGATTCCAATGGCAACCAGTTCAAGACGACTGGAAACAAAGATAAGCAGAGAGCACATACTGTACTTGGTATTCCAAAATGTTCATTCATTCAGTACTGACCAGGCTCAGCGATATCTATTGAAACAAAGACACCATGTCTTTCATTATATTAATGTTGACTACTAAAACAATTACAGTACGTGTGTTTTTGCCTGCAAAATCATGATAATATGCTATAAATCTCTTTTCTCCGAGTGTTTCTTTAAAATCGGAGTGGCTTTGTAATATTCCCATGTATAACCAGTGATTAAAACACAATTATATATATATATATATATATATATATATATATATATATATATATATATATATATATATATATATATATATATATATATATATATACCTAGTTTGTATTTTCATGACTGATCTGGCAATCTATATTTAAGCCAGGACTGCGCAATCCGATACACCTCTCCCCTGAACAGAGATGTTTTAAGTGCAATAGCAAGAAGTCCAGTAGGACTGGAAACAATGCCGGGATGTTAAGAGGAAGAAGGTTTTTTCCTGAATTATATAACGAAAGTAAGTTTAAGTTTCTTCCCGCAACAGTAGAGTAAAACACAAGGCTGATTTTTATGTTGAAAAATATATCCTCATCAAATAGAATTGGCTCAGTCTATAAGGAAGTCGCCTTAACAGACTTATGGCTCAAAATATAAAATGTAGTATCCGCAGAGATGCTACACTTTGATCTTAGACAAAGGCCAAGGAACAGTGTTTACTCTACTAGTTAAGAAATAAGTGAAATGAGTATATGTAGATTCAAACGTTTCTCAATTGAATCAGTAAAAGCGACACAATAGCACACAGATAATTTTAAATCAGCTCATGGATAAAACAATATGCGCTTGTAACAACTGCAAATGTCAGTCCTACGCTATGCCCATATTATATATGCATGATATATAACATTATATTCACCTAATTTATATATTGGTATATTTTATATATATATATATATATATATATATATATATATATATATATATATATATATATATATATATATTACTTATATATATACACATATATAAATATGTATATATACATACATGTATAAATATATATATATATATGTTTATATGTGAATATATATATATATATATATATATATATATATATATATATATATATACTGTATGAATACATATATATATGGGTGTGTGGGTGTGGGTGTATTCTAATAATTTTTCAAGGTTAATCTTTTCTTTTGTGATATTTTCTTAAAATCATTTTACTTCGTATATCAAAATGGTAAATTCTCTTCCGTTATTCTATGATTTAGAAATATGATTACGTGTCAAAAATGTAAAGAATAAAGCCATTTTCTATGTTATTTGACATTTAAGGTGTACAATTAAAATTAAAAAAGTGTTCTTCTATTTCCTCTCAAATGATAAAAGGTCAGATATATACGTCGCGCCAAACTAAAGTAGATTATTTTGGAAAGAACTCAAAATAAATTCTACGAACAACTCTTTAATTCAAAAATAACATATATAGCCTATATTTTACGTAGATCGGTTCATTTTATTGTTGCCAGTATTAGCGGTTACCTACTGATATTTCACTATATATTTATATATTTATGTATGTGTATATAAGTATACAACATATAAATATGTATAATCAAATGGAATCAGGTAAAAATAGAAGGTCACATTTTAGAGTAACATCACAACCAAAAGGTTATATCGAAACGGCTAAATATTTCCCCTATATTTCATGGTACGCTTTTTCAAGACATTGGATATAGTCTATATGTGGATTTATAGTATTCTTCTTTTATTTTCGTTCCAGTGTATGATCTTTATTCATTTTGTTATATTTGCAGCATTTCGCTAAATATTACATACACACACATACACACACATACACACACACACATATATATATATATATATATATATATATATATATATATATATATATATATATATATATATATATATATATATATGATGTTAGTACAACAAACTATATACGAGGCAACTAATATTTTTAATTAGTGAACATCCGGATCAAAATGAAGCTCAATATACTGGATAGAACATTAACAGCACTAGATAGAGTGAGAGAATAAAATAAGGTGCGAATCACATTTTATTACAATTCAAAGTTCAAGCAAAGTACTTTAAAGTCTTTTTCTTGAACTTTGAATTGTAATAAAATTTGATTCGCACCTTATGTTATGCTTTCACTCTATCTAGTGCTATATATATATATATATATATATATATATATATAAATATACGACGACTGTCTAAAAAGTGTCTGACTATTTTTCCCGCGCGAAATAGAGACAATAGGGTGGCGCCACTCTACACATTGAAAGAATACACCTTTATGTGCATGTGTGAATTTCATCACCACATACCTGCGCGTTAGTCGCTGCCTGTCGGTTGCTGAGTAAGGTGCTACACAACATGTTCGTCGATTAACCGATTCTCTCAAGATGACTGAACGTGTTGAGCAAAGGTACTGCAACAATTTCTTTCAAAAGCAAAACAGTTCGTAAGATTCAGCAGGTGTTTGGAGAAGATGCGATGGATATAGCACAAATTAAGGAGTAATTAAACCGATTCAAAAATGGCCTCACATCAGAGGAGAGGGACCAGCATTCTAGCAGCCCCACACTGGTCAGAGTAGAGTTGTTATTGAGAGCGTCTGAAATTTGGTGATGGAAAATATCGGTCAGTGGTGCGGGAGATCACCTTAGAAGTCGGAAGGGAGTAAGGAATCTGCACATGCAATTTTGCGTGATGATTTGTATATGCAACGCGTTGCTCCGAAATATGTGCTGCAGTTATTGTCAAAAGGACCTTCGTTTTCAAGTTGCACAGGCCTTTCTAGAAACCACTTAAACTGATCATAGGTTTCTGAACACCGTGATAACTGGAGATAAGTCATGGGTGTACGGGTACGCCCCAGAAACAAAAAGACAGTCGTCGCAAAGGAAGCAATCCGAGTCTACAAGGCCCAAAAATGCGTGACAGGTGCGAAACCATTTCATGGTGATACTGACTGTCTTCTTTGATATCCGTTGAATTGTTCATTACGAATACGCACCGGAGGGACAAACAATGACAATGGAGTACTCTCAGGATGTTCTCCAGCGTCTCCGTGACGCAGTTCGGCGTAAGAAATCCGACATGTGGACGGCGAGAAACTGGCAACTTCCGATGGATACTGCACGCATGTCCTGTGCAGTTTCAGGAGGTCCACCCTCCCAGGCTTTGCCTCCCCTCTTTGGGGAGGAGTAAGTTTATTGCTTACTGTCTGAGGCGCCCCTACCGGGGAATGCCGACAGGGCTGCCCAGGCAATTTTTAAATGTCCAGAAGACTCACCTCTCGAGCGCTGGCTTTTCAACCCCCACTTTCTCGACCCGATCTTGGGTCACATCTTACTTGTGGGAGTAAGATAAAACTGGCCATGTGCCTAACTCCTGGGGAGGAGTAAATAAAATCACGACAACGCCACCGCACATTCATCAGAATTGATCAAACATTTCTTGGCCAAACATGGAATTCCAGTCATTCACCAACATACTTACTCTCCAGACATGGCTCCTTGCGACTTGTGGTTGTTTCGAAAATTGAAGACGCCACTGAAAAGTTCCTGTTTTAGACAGAAGAGATCATGCGGAACGCGACGACGGAGACAGACGAACATCATTCCAAAAGAAGACCTTCAGATGTGTTTCAGGCAGTGGATGAATCGATGGGCTAAGTGTGAGCAAGCACAAGTGGCTTACTTGGAAAGGGATCAGGTCTCAACCGGTCAGATATTAAGGTCGAATACTTTTTACACAGGTCTTGTAAGTATAAATTACTAAATGCGAATATTTTTCATCTATTCTAATTTTATTCACATCAAAACGGGTTAATTGTAAAAAAAAGTATATATGATAAACACTCACACACTGCAATAGTTATTTTTATTTTGCATATACATTTTATTAACAGTTTTTGAAAAATAATTTTTTAATTTGTACTTTTATATTTTCTTATTTATACGAAATAGGTTTAATAATATTTATTAAGCATTATATTTATCAAAGCGATTAAATTAAAAAGACTAAACTTTTAGAAACGTTCTCAGAATTTAATTTTTCTTGATTTTCAATAGCAATAATTTACATTAAAATGCTGGTTCAATTTTTACAGCATTAGTAAACCGTCTAATGTGACTAAAACTCTGAGAACATATGCTACACTTTTATCGTAGCCCAAAAGCAAAATAACCATAAGCACAGTATAGTTATTACTAGGTATTTTTTAAATACATGAAATAAAACCCCTGATTTACTAGATAACCTATTGCATTATATTATAATGTGTTGGATAGTGGGCATAGGCGTTGTTGTCATCAGACCATTTCCCAGGAATTACCTCCTATGTTAGGGGGTGGTGATCTGTGTATTACATTCTCTTTTGGGGTGATAAATATGTTAGTATATGTTCTGTTGCCATGGGACGAACTTCCCAGGGACAATCTTATTTCTTTAGGGGAGGGTAGTATCTGTTCTGTTGTCATCATACCATACTCGCAGGCATAAGCTTTTCCGTTTATTGGAGTGTGCCCGAAGGTATTATCTCCTCTTCCTTGTAGGGTAGTGTAGTATTTGTTCTGTTGTTATACACTCATACGATGCATTGCCTCCTGATTTTATTGACAGTGTAGTATATACTCGTTCAGAATAATACCAACGCCCCAGAGTAGCAAAGAATAAGATCGAAGAGAGCATATATTTGCTATTATATATATATATATATATATATATTATATATATATATATATATATATATATATATATATATATATGGGAAGAGAAGGATGGAAGTAATCCGACGTGATAGGAAGATGAAAAAGGAAAACCAAAAAATGGATGTTTTTTATGTGAACATCAACGTTTCGTCTTTATTTATAAGACTTCATCAGGATGATAAAATAGAGAAAAAATGTCATGCAAGTACAGATACATGTAGGGTGGACATATTTCATTCTATTTTTCCCAATATGTCCACCCTACATGTATCTGTACTTGCATGACATTTTTTCTCTATTTTATCATCCTGATGAAGTCTTATAAATAAAGACGAAACGTTGATGTTCACATAAAAAACATCCATTATTTGGTTTTCTTTTTTCATCTCCATATATATATATATATATATATATATATATATATACATACAAACGTGTTTCCCCTGTACCCTCGACGAATGTAAGAAAATTACCACATGCATTATAGGCTACTAAACTCAACACTCCATTAAGGTTATAGCCTCAAGCGTGTTGTAAAATAAAAATGATTATTTTCTCCATCTAACTATAAGTACTTTTTTTACAACCATCACAGACTTTCCCCAATACATATTCCATCGAGATAGTAGGAAACACGTTTCGCTCTAACATTTTCATACTAACACTGCCCCTTCATCACCGGGAAATAATAAACCACAGATAGTTTGGAAAACGGAACCGCTATTATTTTATTTTGATCTTTCCTTAATCTAATACATAATACAATACATTCCGCAGGGATGTAATAGACGATCTTTTATATTCCACTGATTTTCGAGAATATCGGATTACGTTATTTCTAACTATTACGTAGATACTTCAAATCATTCCGAGAGTATACGCTACAGTGATACAAAATGGTTACTACAATCTCTTAATATAATCCAGTTTAGACATTTCCCATAGCATTCTTCGTTTGCTCCAGGTATAATTTCATTGTTACCTTTAACGCTTAGACAATTTAATATATTCCACTTTTAAGGTTTTAAAAGCTTTTTAAAAATACTAACAACGCAAAACGAACTGCAGTGTTCATTTCGACAATATTCAATTGTTTATAGCAGTTGTATGGAAGCATGTAATATCCGTTTTTCTACGAACCTTCCGCAAGTAATTAACAGACAACACAAGTTAATTATTTCACTCATGAGCATCCATACACACCTAACATTACTCCTATAGTCGTGTCATCATGTTCACATTAGGTATTCTCCTTTTTATTTGAGTGAGTGGGGATTTTACGTAGGGCATTTTCTTTACTGTTTTACATTTACTTATTGTTACCGTCCATTCTCTCTCCTACCTCAATCACTCCTTCTTTATTTATTCGCCACCATTTCTAAAAAAAACGTGTTTACATTTTCGCCGTTAAGAATAACGCCCTTTAGTTTAAAGGCTTCGAAATTAATTTGGAACACAGACCGGCGTAACATTTAAATCATTATTTTCATCTACATTTTCCGATTCATCGAACATTAGACGATATTAATTCATACCGAAGATTATTAAACATTTTTTCATAACATTTTTCACAAGTTTCCTTCGACGCTTAAACTGTTACCGATATTCCAAGAAATATTAATTCCTACTTGTTTAAATATACTTCAAATAAAAGTGCAATATTCGTCACTTTGTATTTTCTCTTCTCGTTCAGTGAAGGAGGACTCTTTCAAGATAACAGCATTGTTTGTTCATTTATGAATTTCACTCTATTTAAGTATTTGTTTATTTAAAAAATTCTCCTACACTGCGGCAATTTCCCCGCTCCGTGGAGATGGATTCTCAAGACATTACACATCACCATAGTATGATTTTTTTCTTCGCGCAGAGGCAATAAAATAGCAACTACACAATCAATTGTTAAAGTGCAGATTAGTTTAAATCGATAAATCGAAAAGAAAATGACCAGAACACTGTCTTTACTCAATCGCCGTATGTTAAAATCAAAGCTAGTTTTAGACTGTACGTCGATATCTAATGTTTTTAAATTCAGTCTCCCACCAAAAGGGGCCTTCGGATTGATATAACAATTGCTTTAATCTAGGTGTACTATTCCTTCACTGACTATGGAAACCTCCACACATACTCTTAGATCATATTTACTTTTTTGTAGAGGGGGGCAGTGGGTTTTATTTGGTCGAAATAACAGCTACTTTGAATCGTAGAAGAGGTAGTCAACCAAAACATAGATCAATGTATTTGGTTTTATTCCAAAAATTGATCAATCTTATTTAAACACGTAATTAACAGGGTTGTTTTCAAATGGTTTCTAAAGTATTAATAATATAATATTTACATTTTAAAAAATTAAGTTTGTATTTATCCCGGCTAACGTCGGGGCACAGCCTATGCAATACACACACACACATATATATATATATATATATATATATATATATATATATATATATATATATATATATTTCTATATATATATATGTCGCAAAGGCGAGAAATACTAACTCACATTATAAAGCAACTGATCATGTATTCTTTCAAAATGGATATTGTAAAACGTATGTAAGAGATATAACTAATATATTCAGCTTCAAGTTTGAATAGCATTTACCTACTTCACATTATTTACTCAGAAAATATATCATTATTGGCTGCTTATCTCATTAGCAAACGATCTTTTCGGACGAATAATCGTCACCTTTGATCTATATGAAAAGAATATATCAAATACAACATACCTCTTACACACGCTATTCGATGACTACCATCTACTTTAGGAATTACATTTTATTTTCCCTCTACCATGTTATAGCATTATATCAGATTAGTTATGGTAACAATATCCACGTTTTCGTTTTTTTCAACAATTATCATATCAAACGTGCTCTTAACTGAAGAAAGTTTAATCAAACGTAAGTATAATACTACACGCTAAACGAATTTCGCTAAAAATTTGCTAATTTGTTTTCGATATTTTTAACCAACATAGTAAATATATATATATACATATATATATATATATATATATATATATATATATATATATATATATATATATATATATATATAGGGAGAGAGATTTATATATATATATATATATATATATATATAGATAGATAGATAGATAGAGAGAGAGAGATAGATAGATAGATAGATAGATAGATAGATAGATAGATAGATAGATATTTATTAATATATATCAACCAGATGCCTGTAGATTTGATCCCGGTTTAAAGCACGTTCCTGTGTTCCCACCAGAATAGCCGTGATACAGCGCAACGATCTATCCTCTATCCGTGGATCACAATATATATATATATATATATATATATATATATGTATATCCATATATATATATATGTATATAAATATATATACATATGTATATACATATATATATACATATATATATATATATATATATATTCATACGATCTCTTTCTACATGTTCGTTTCACATATGACGTTTGAACATTAAGTTCGGTTTGAAAAGTTTTCTGGTGACTAACTTCGAGAGTTCTAATTAGATTTGTAGTAAGTTCATGTGTCTGTAAATTATTAACTTCGCAAAGAAAAGGCCATCAGCTTTTACATTTCGGTAACTGAAATCGATCTGTGATGCATTCAACCGATGCTGATTGGGTAAGGTGTTAATAAAAGGAAACACTGTAAAATACACATTCAGATCAAACGAATCGATAATAAACTCTGACTACGACATCCTTTGTTCGATAGAACAGTGTGTCTGACAGGTGATCGATCGTCTCATTATGGATTCACTTTGAATTATCTCTCTCAAAAAGCTGCCGAAGTCAAGTTCACATTGTACAGAATTGTGAATATTTTCCATACAAATAGCTCCAGCCGTTGAAACTTTAAATATCCGGTATTTACGTTATAACAATAAAGTCATTAAAAGACCAACCATTATATTAAAAGTTCGAATTAAAAGTGACGTACTTCCATTACATTCATATTGAGAAGTTATATCAATAGGAACATTTCACATTTAGAATTTGTCTAAAAAACGGACTGTCTAATGTAAACAAGGAAATTATACATAATCCAGATATTGGAAATGATTCATCAAATAGCGGAGTGTGTGTGTGTTTTCTGATTTAAAATGTAAAATACTAATTCAATATTTAAAAAAATGAACAAGGTTGCTATGAAGGTCAAATACTACAAGGTATATACTAAACTGATAGATAGCACAGTGTAAAAAATCGCACAGTTGATAGATGTTTAAAATTCAAGTAACGGAAACACACCTGTTATATACGAACATTCACTACTAACTTACCGCTCGTTTACAATAGCAACCTTTTATCGTATCAGTGACTGTTTGAGGAGGAACGATATTTAGCATAACCTTTTCCCCATGAAATACAACTCACATGAGCTTCCTTTTTTGTGTATGTTGACAGATGCAACATGCTATATGTAGTCGCTTAGTTCGTTTTGATACTTCGGAATTTTTTCATCGCAAGATACACATAGTGTTACAAAGATTGTGACCGTCTACGGGGAGCTAGGGTAACCCGCAGTTAAAAGCTCTATCATTAGATTTGTTTTCGCTTGAAGGGAGACACACAAGAGTCGAACACATTGCACTCCAAAATACCAGCGCCCAGAGGCCCGGGCTGTTTGGGGGAAAAAGGTCGCTCTCGGAGCAACCCAGTGACTGTTACATAGGATGAGTCAACGATCAAATCAACTGTCATCCAAGATAGGTTAACACCTGAGATTAGCGATGACTGTATTTTTTATGTCCTTTCTCTTCTTACTACCTCTCTCTTTTCCTTCTATCCTCCCTACACTAACTCTCCTGATTTTATTGCAGCGAGGAAGATGTGAACAGTTTGGTGTTTGCTCTTGTGACAATTGCGTCGCGCGTGGCCCAGTTCACCAAACTCATCCAACTTACGAGCAATTATGTTTCTTCGAAAATGTTTTTATTCATTTGTGTAATATATAAAGTAATGTGTTGTTCCCTCATTACAAGCCTTTAACTAATAGACCATGGTCCCAGCCAGATAATAAGTTCTCTAGGGACAATTAATGACAAATAATAAAGGCGATTAATGCCGCTGTGTATCCCGTAAACTACCCGACTCATTCGTTTAAAACCAATGTAAGCATCGTTTAGTCCTGAGAGCTGGTGTACCGTGCCCAAGGCGTAACATCCCTTCAAAAAACATCGCTACAGCTTACACACAGAGCAAGTTTCTCTCCTTGTAAAACAATCGTGTCACAATGGGGCATAGGACCTAGAATAAGACCCAGGGTTACTACGGACACAAGCTAAAAAAAATCCACAGACACAACTTTACGATCACACCAACATTTGGAACAAAAATAAAAACAGAAGCCTGTACAACTGTACAAGCTGAGGTAGGTGACCTTTTTTTCTGCTCTCTTTACTCTGTAAGTATTGTTGGTTTGAATCAGTTATAACAATTATTAGCGGATAGAACGTTTTGTTAAACGCCCGCTACTAAAATAAAAATAATTGAAAAAACTGGCTAACACGAACCCCATTAAACACAGTCCTCTCAGCTGGATCAAAAATCCCTATCTTTACTGGGAAATTCTCCGACTTAAACCCATGACTATTAGTCTTGCCAGAGAGAAAGAGAGAGAGAGAGAGAGAGAGAGAGAGAAATGAGGGGGGGTTCTACAACCTAACAAATCTACCGCTAGTAAACCGACTGTTTAGACAGTTTCGCACTTAAATGGGTCATAACATATCTTGACGGTAAAGCCATGGTAAATAAATTAGCAGAACTCTACGGTGAGTTTCTAAATGTCTCCGACCCCGCTCTGGCTTTAATTAAAATAAAGCAGAATTGAGGAGACCTAACGACGACGTGTATCCGTATCAAATACCCTAACCTATTCGTTTAAGACGAATGTACCCGTCGTTTAGTCCGGAGATCTAGTGTGCCGTGTCAAGACGTAACAACATTTCCAGAGACGTCACCACCATCCACCATCCACACCAAGTTTCTCTTCCGGGTAAGCGATCATGTTCCAATAGTCAACTGTTATAGAAAATGTTTTGATATTTCATACACAACATTAGCTTCTTTCTATATTCTACGTTATGATGTAATTGTTCATAGTTATGTACACAAATAATCGATTTCTAATCAATAGGCACATCGTGAGTATTATATTAGTAGATACAGACATAAAAAGTAAAATTGGTCTTCTAGTTCTGTGCATCATTAAGAGTTTCCATACAAAAAAAAATATTTGAAAATGTATAACATTTTATTAATGACGTAGAAAACAATGTAAAAACGACGCTTTGACAAAAATTGTAATGAAACTCATTCATAGAAAAACATCGCACATTAGGACATTATGTAAATCTAAAGGTGATGGTGTGATATCCGTTTATGTACTGTAAGTAAAAGGTTGTAATATTACCTTATGATTGTTGATTTCAATTATTCATTTAGAAAATTAGATGTATTTTGCAACTGAAAAGAGAAATGTAATATATTATTAATATTTAAGTATATATATATATAAATATTACTATATATATATATATATATATATATATATATATATATATATATATATATATATATACGCCCCTAAAATGGCACAATGTATCAAATATGTCCTTGTTTCACTCTGACGAACGTTTTGTTCATTTAAAATACTAAATATTAGACTGTGAGATGTGTTGGTGTTATTTTATATCTTATAATTTTAGCTCGATATTGTTTTGTCTATGTTATATATATATATATATATATATATATATATATATATATATATATATATATATATATATATATATATATTAATATATACATATATATATATATATATATATACAGGGTGTCTCAAAAAATGTACTCACTCGTAGAATGACGAGAAAACTTTGCTTCATCGCTCCACACAATTTTGTGTGCAAACTCGACATCTTCTGCACATTTTGCCAATGTACTCACTCTTAGAATGGCAAAATGTGCATAAGATGTCGAGTTTGCACACAACATTGTGTGGAGCGATGAAGCAAAGTTTTCTCGTCATTCTACGAGTGAGTACATTTTTTGAGACACCCTGTATATATATATATATATATATATATATATATATATATATAATGTATTTTTATGTAATTATTTTTATTGGTGATTGTACCGTTCGTTGTTTTTTTGCTTACTATTATTTCGATTGTCTCACTTTCCTAAGTGATTAAGATGCAGACAATTGTATTATTAGTCGCCCTTTACTTCATAGGACGTATTTTTCGTTAATATATATTTTTATTTATTTCATACGTACATAAAAGTAATCCATGAGCACGTGTTTCTGGCTCACAGCCGTCATCAGCATGGCTAACTTAGTGATCGAACCTTCGATATTGATGTCTATAGTCCAGCCTTGTTCCACTGAACTTTGACGCTCTGTCTAGAAATATTTACGATTTCTATCACCTAAATATTTAATGTAGTTTTATGTAATTATTTTTATTGGTAATTATAGCGTTCATTTTTTTTTGCTTTTATATATATATATATATATATATATATATATATATATATATATATATATATATATATAAAGATAGATGAAAGAAGAGTGATAAACATGTACGAATGACAAATTTATTTCAAGTTCGATTGTTCAATGCAAGGTATACTCGGTAATAAAATTATGTGTATTATTATTTTCTTTAAGCCAAGGTTTATCAAAGATCAAAATCTTATCATCAGAGGAATTAGATAGATAGATAAGGTGGCAGTGAAAAAGCCAAAATTCAAAATTTGAAAAAAATGTTATGTAATGGAGAGTGAAAAAAGTTCGGGTAAAAAGATATGGTGTCTGTCCAGTTGGTAATATCCGTTTATGAGGTTTCCAATGAAAGAAGATTTACAGATGAAAAAGAAGTGTTTTCGTGAAGGCAGCATGAAAATGAGTTCAAGAATAAAGTAAATCCAATAGTGAGATGTTGAGGTCAAATCGGAGGTGGAGCGCACTTATTCGGAATTAATTTTGAGGGCCATTTAAAAAATACTTCCGTGGGCCGAAGGAGGAGTTGAAGTTGAACTGTGTATATTAAACGTTGGCAGTGAACAGAGTTAAATGATTCAGATTTTCAAAATCAGATCTAGATAGCAATAAATCGGGCACATTCATGTTTCATTCTAATTAGCGATGGTTGATATTTATCTCTGTTTCATTTGCCAGAAATATCGAAATTACAATTGATGTCATAATTTACATATTAAAATAAAAACTTACAGACATTGTTGAAACAAAACACTTTCGTACTTACATTAAACAAGTATGTAGTTTAAAAAAAATGTTTGCCAAGAGCGCACATACTTTCCACAATATAAACATTCATCATTTCCTTAAATTTATAAATTTAACAAAATATAGTTATAGCCGATTAAACAATAAAAATGAACAGTGTCAGGTATGAAACCAACTTATCTAATCATTATTTTCGTAGAATTTGACATCCATAAAATGTGTAAAAAAATAGTGTATATGTTCAATCTCAGCTCTAAATAATTGCGTTTCATTTTTACAATGATGCCAAACAAAAAAGGTACATACGATACCTCTCAAATAAATCTATACGATACAAGATGGTGCATTACTCTTCCTTTTATAGTTCAAGCCGACTAGGTCTTTCTAACTTCGGGAGAAAAATACACTTGATGTCATTGAATAAAAAGTCTATGGTAGAACCAAAAACAAACCCTAAGAAAGAAAATAGTGTAACTTAATGTAATTAGGCTGTTTGTACAGAGGTAATCCTATAACATATGATAGAACATTGAATGAGAGACGAATATATTGATATTTTCAGAGTGTTAGATGTTATGCTAAGACCTGGAAATTAAGAACAGTCGTCGAACATGTGATTTGTCAATAAGAAAATACTAAAATCTCTACCGACCAAAGTGTATCATGTCTTGCCATTTTAATTAATAAATAATCTTGATCAGTTTAATTAGGTTGTTAAAGCTGCAGGAAATGCTGGATCATATCTACTCGGAGTTGAATGGTGTAGAAAATCAGTAAGAAAACGGGGCCTGGTAGAGGAAACGTTTAAATTGTCAGATAAAACAACGTAGAAAGAATTTAAGTAAAACGCAAGCTGTCGAAAATGACAAACTCAAAAGTCAGAGCGATAGTGAAAGACTAATCTGTAAGCTTTACATACATCAAAAAGGTTTCAAGTGTGTAATTGAAGCACTGAAGCAGCGGCTCGTAGCTAAGTCTACCGAAGTCTGATGTTACAGCGACAGAAGTGAACATTATCGAGAAAACAGCCTGTTTGAGAACAACCGGAAACTTTTTTGAACAACTAGAATGAATTAAAAAATGGAATGGTGTTATACCTGGTACTGACTAATCTAGTACATAATGGAATGGCATTTGAGAACAGGAACTAAAGCATAAATATTGTACAGAATGGATCAAAGATATTGAAAAGAGGTGTCCTCTGGAGTAGAAATACACACGGATATAACAGTCACCGTTGGGATGCTTGATTGAGAAAGTGAAAAACGTTCAAATTAGAAAGCACCTAGATCTGGCGGAGTCTATGACTACTGGTTTTATAACATTTCGGCTCTTCACCCATTTCCTGCAGAACTTATATATGACTATTTGACGAGAGATAGCTTGCCTAAATGGCTGGCAAAAAGCACCCCAGTATTGACCATATGAAAAAAGGGGGTTAAGTGACCAACCTTAGACCGATCACGTGCGTATCAGTAATGTGGAAACATTTCACTAGCATATTGTCTGAAAGTATTTATGGTCATTTGGAACAAAACAAGTTACTGCCTGAGGTAGAGCAAGGCTGCTGGAAAAGAACATATGGCACCAATAATCAACTTCTGATCGATAAAATCATCGAGGGAAACTGAAAACGAAAGAACTACTAATCTTGCAATGGGGTGGAGACATTATAAGAAAGCATTTGACACGATGCCTCATTCATGGATACAAAAATGCCTGGAGATTTTCGCAATAGCACCCAACATTCAAACAGGTTTCAAGAATAGCATGAATAATTCGGAAACTAATTTAACTTCAGTAGGTGTTAAATTAGGTAATGTAAAAATCAAGAGAGAGATTTTCCAGGTCGATAGTCTATTCCGTCTTCTTTTTGTCATTAGTTGTATCCCCATGACACTTCTCTTACGTGATGTAAAGACAAGCTATACACTTGGTAAAGAAGTTCCTACAGTCAACACCCTACTATTCAAGCATGACTTTTAGGTTTGTAGAAAGAATAGAACGCAAATTAATACCTTAATTAATACGGTTGAATAATTAAGTGACGACGTACGAATTGAATTTAGCATCACTAAATGTGTCATTTGTGGTAGTAAAAGGGTAAACGTGTCCATTCAGATGGCCGTGAACTCTCTACAACAGATCTGATAAGTATTGTAGATAGTGGGGAAAAGGCTACACATACTTAGGAATTATGAAGGCGAATAAGATTTAAAACAAGGTAATGAAAAACCAGGTCACAGCTGAGTACAACAGAAGAGTAAGGAGTATTCTTATATGGCACTTCCGCAGTCGAAGTACAATATATGCTATCAATGCCTGAGCAGAATCTATCATTCGATATACTGCCGGTATACTTGACTAAAATAAAGATTAACTAAAATGTTTGGATACAAAAACACGAGAAAATGCTTATAATTTAAAGAGATTTTGCAAAGAAAGGAGATGCAGATTAATTGTATTGACCTGGAAAGGTAGGTGGTCGAAGTCTACTTGGTGTTGAGGATGTTGTGAATATATAAGAAATTGTCTATATAAATGTCTGAATATAATGAGAGTATTCTTTGTGAACTGAAAAGAGATGAAAATACTCAGAACTGAGGTGAAGAAGAAGCAATGGTTACACTAGTTAGGGTTTACATTATTTGGAAAAAAAACACGCAGTGTATTCTTTAAGACTACTGCATTAAGCTGGTCAGGGTTGATCTCAAAAGATCCTCTGAGTGCACGATAATGACAGTAACAGAAACAAACGTCCCGCACTAGGTCCATCAAACATAACATTGGCAAAGCTGCAGAATCACCGACATGCCGATTGTGTAATAAAAAGGGAATACACTTTAGCACATATTGTGTCAAAAGGCCCAATGCTAGCACAACATCAGTATAAAAAATGGAGACACAAAAAAGTCGCTTAGGTTCTACCCTGAAATATATGCAAACTGTGATAATTAGACCCCAATCAGAAGTTGTATGAGCATACGCCAGAAGCGGGACAGGATGACAACAATGGCAAACTTCTTAAAGACATGCGCATACAAACTGATAAGGTTCATGAACATTCCAAACGCGACTTAATCTTTCAAAACAAAACAAGAGAAATTGTTTAATTATTGATATAGCCTGCCCCTTCGATACAAGAATGCAGGAGAAAGAATACGAACAAATAAATAAATATCAAGATATAAAATGGGAATTAGTTAGACCATTTATATGTAAAGTAGTAAAAGTGATTCCTGTTGTAATTGTAACGCTTCGAACCATAACGAAAAGCCACTATAAATGGCGTAAACAGATTGACGTTACTATTTCTTCTCCAATTCTACAAAAGGTGTGCCTGTTGGGAACAGTGAACGGGTTAAGGTACAGCCTGAACGTCTAAGGTCAGGGGAATTGACTTGTGTTTCAAAAAAGAAAATCCACCAAAACATACACAAGTTTAAACAGCGATGAAATAATAATAATAATAATAATAATAATAATAATAATAATGATAATAATAATAATAATAATAATAATAATAATAATAATAATAATAATAATAATAATAATAATAATAATAATAATAATAATAATATTACATCGAACAGTACAAACAAAACCGGACCTTTGAAAACAATAAAAGCTAATTTTATCAAAGGTTAACGGAGGAAGAACAAAAAGATAACGACCAGAGGACACACGAAAATTCTGGAGAAACATATGGGAAAAGCGGCGAGATCACAGCAAAAATTTTGAATGGCTAAACATCATGAAAGAAAAGCTTCAGAGAATTGAATATGGAACAAAAAAACGAAATTAAGGAGGAAGCTCTCAAGGCAATCTACGTAAAATTGAAAACTGGATGCTGGATACAAGTTTACTAATACAGTTTAGGTATATGGGAGACCTGAGACTATTTTCAAACAGAAAAACGGAATTAGAAATGCTGATGAACAAAATCAGAATTTTCAGTCAGGATATTCAAATAGAATTCGGAATGGAAAAGTGCCAACTGCTATAGTCAGTCAAACCCTGCCTTGCAAACAAAAGGTGTGGCTTCTAGGACTCAATGTGATACACTAGTGACCCTCCTCCCATTTATTCTCCTAAACTTGTCACTGTCTTGATTTTACTTTTTAAAAGATTTTAGTCGTGATTGCTTGACTTATTTCCATGTAGATACTCTGATGAGTGTGGACAAAATCCGGTCTAGTATATCTATGAATTGTTTTTATTATTTCCTCTCGTTTTTATACTTTTTCAATTTCATTCCACCCAAAAAAATGTCGCAAACGTCTGTATTCCTTGCTTTAAAAACATTTTGTACAACTATATATATATATATATATATATATATATATATATATATATATATATATAGCCTGACGATTCCCTACGCGGAAGAAATGCAGAAGTCAATGTGTAGCTTAATTGCCATACATATATTTTTATAATTTACACGTATTGATCTCTGTTGAAGTAAATACTGAAAATCTATACATAAAATATTATATACCATTATAACATTTTATGTGGATACATGAAATAATATATATATATATATATATATATATTATTTCATGAAATAATATATGTATAATTTCATGTATCCACATGAAATAATATATATATATATATATATATACATATATATACATATATATATATATACATATATATATATATATATATATATATATATATATACAATCCGTTTAATTCCATTGTTATTTTTCTAATTGTGGTCAGCGGCACGTTCTGTATTTTGAATACAGGTCTAACGTTCTTTTTCAGTACAACTTTTATTGGCATTTTTTCACATCGACGTAGACCACAAGAAAAAAAACTCGAAAAAGTGTTTTTAATGCCCTATTTACTTTTTTCTTACTTGGTCGTCGGATTTTCTATGTCTGACAAATGGTAAGTTCCATATTTTAAACTGTTGCATCCAGTCTGTTTCAAATACATTGTTAGTGATGTTTAATACGAGCATTTTAATGTGTGTAGTTCCGTTTAAAGTTATGTTAGTCACAATTTAATCCTCAAATTGTATCTTTTCACCAGGAATCATTGTGGCTATTTTGTTAGTTTTAGCATGGTTGGTTTACTAAAATGTTTCCATATATGCAGGTTAGATATCGACACGTCTTAATCATAGTCGAGTTGCAACTTGACATTTTGATTCAGGATGTTTACCTGTATGCACTTTTTGATATTTATGCTGACCTGTTTGTTTGTTTCGTGGTTTTAACCCGATTTTTATTTCCTTTATTCTTTCTGCAATGTGAATTCTTGTGTCCTACTTAATTACAAGTGTGGCACTGTTTCCTTTTCCTCAGCGACTTAATTTTCACGTTTCGCATCGACGATTACATTTGCTATGAATTAATATTGTTTTATTAAAACATAGTTTTAAAGAAATAATTAGTTGTTTGGGAGCAATCAATCACTACCAAAACCCGGGTAACTATAACGAATTTCTGAACAATCATTAAAAAATTAGAACCAATCAACATAGGCACATCTATAAACAGTGACAACGTTTATTGTTTCTCCGTTTTTTATTGCACGCGTAATGCAAGAATGCCATTACGGAAGCACGTGTACTAATCAGCTGCCACACTTATTTATGTAACTTCTTAAAATAATTACACTTAAACATCACTTTTGCCTTCGCTTATGAAGGGAATTAATCAGAAATTTAAAAACTTTAAAGCTTACCTTACACCAATAATATTTTTTTCCAATATTGGTTCATGTTTTTCTAATCAAATAGTTTTAATTAATATTTTGCTAAAAACGGTATGTCATTAATTCTAGATTAATACAACTATGAGAAAAGTTGTTATGTTTTAGTGTGTGAGAGTTTTCGTCTGTACGTGCCCTCAATATTTTCTTTATTCACTATCAACTAATGTCACTGGTCAACGCAAATCTGTATTTATTGGTTTTGGCATAATATAGTTTGGTTATGGGATAATCATGTCTGTCAAATCTGAATATGATACCCGTTGAGCAGAATAACGTAAGATTCTCGAGAATCTGTATTTCCATATTTATAACTCATTTCTATGTAGTTCATATCACGTGTCTACACTACATTTGGATGTTAACTCATTAATACGGTTTTTCACATATTTTAAGATCCCAGCATTGTAACTAGTCTAAGCTACATTTAGGTAATTAACAACACATGTTATTAGTGGAGGAGATTAGAAATGGGCTCGAATTTATTTAAATATGTTTGTAGACTTTTTGCACCATACAGGATATATAAATCAATCACAAAAGCATTACAAGTAAACTATGATGCTAATCAAATGCCTATTGTGAAACCAAGACAACAGGACAGATGGGCACCGTATATAGTGTTAATCACTCTTCCAATAAAAAATGTTGGAAAGAAGCGCTAGTTTACTATTTGACGTTCCCATTTTAGTAGCAAGACACGAAAAACACACAAAACGAAGGCTACTTCTGCCAAATAAATGATCAATGAATAACTGAAAGACACGAATTACACTTCACTATCTAGATATCTAGTGAGCTGTCCAAGCAGTACATCGCAGTTACGGATCACCTATTCCAGTGGAATCTGTTGAACACTTGCTAATCACTCATCTTGATTCTGGTAGCATCTCTATTTAATATGAATATCAAGACGAACATAAGATCTGTACAATAAAACCCGGGATCATTATCAGAAGACACCTAAATTTGTCAAAACAAAAGAACAAAGCTATCAGGATCACGACTGCTGGTAAAAAGCGTCTGTATTACAAGCGTTCGGCGTCGTCATGAAAAATAACCTTCAGCAGCTTTCTAAATAAAAATTAACATTTGCTAATTTTATAGAAAATTGGTTCAATTAATACTTTTATGAAGAAAAATACTTTAATAAATTGTACTTTCCCGCTTTTATTTAATGCCTTTTTTTAGGAAAATAAATATAACAGAAAGCCCTCCCTTTCAAAGTAAATTCAGCCATGGAATGAAACATTACTAGACAGAGATTAATAAAATTTAGAACATTGATAATATATATATATATATATATATATATATATATATATATATATATATATATATATATATATATATATATATATATATATAATCCAGGTAAAACATCCGCAGGGTAGTAATCCAAAGAATTTAAACCGGGTTTATAAAAAGTGCTCAATATCAAATAGAGCTTTTATATATAACATTAGATCGTATTTGAAAAGAATGAAATGGGGAAGAAAAAGAAGAAATAAATTTAAAATTTCGAAATTTGGGAAGTCACGTGGTTGAGATCGTAAAGAATCAAAATGTTAAAATCAGAATCAAAACCCAAATATAAAATATAAAATAAAATAAAAAAATAAAATAAAATAAAATAAATATTCTATATTTTATATTTGGTTTTGATTCCGATTTTAACATTTTTGAATTTATGTTCTTCTTTTTCTCCCCATTTCATTCTTTCCAAATATGATCTAATGTTGAGATCGGATTCTAGCTGTGTCTGATGCGATCTCAGTTAATAATAACTGTTGCTCGATAACATCGACATGCCAGTGTCGCAGATTGTGTACATGTCCGTGTAAATACAAATAATCATATATATATATATATATATATATATATATATATATATATATATATATATATATATAAAGGAGAGAAATTGATTATGTTTGTGTGGTAGAAATGTACACATAATAGTTACACCTTTGTCCTGCCACAATTTTGTGTGTTGGGTTACCTTTTCACGGCAACATTGCACATGATATCTATCTATCTATCTATCTATCTATCTATCTATCTATCTATCTATCTATCTATCTATCTCTCCCTATATATATATATATATATATATATATATATATATAGAGAGAGAGAGAGAGAGAGAGAGAGAGAGAGAGGGAGAGAGAGAGAAAGATTATGACGACATATGTATCAGCATATACACTCGGTACCTTATAATGAGTATTCTTTTCAAAAAAAGATTCAGTTCGATGATTATCAACCAGTAAAAACGATGCATATATAAAAAGCAGGTTCATTTTAGATTCCAATAACGATGGTTTTAAATGTCTATATATATGTTTTCACATTTTCGATTTACATAATATTTCTTCGAGATGCATAAGTCCGACTTGTTTCTCTGGAGGTTTGCCAAAACTTTATTATATCAATATCGGATCTGCTACACCTCAAGATCATCAGAAAAATCCAGAAAGAAGAAAAGTTCTTAAATTTACCAATTATCAGCCAGTTAGACACATTTAGCCACCCATTCTTGCAATGTTACTATAGTTATATTACAGTGTTTTCGTGAAGGATGTTCAGTATTATTCTATAAACGATTTAAATTAACCCTGAAGTGCATTTAATTCCCTTTAGTAGTAAGTTTATATCTGAATGCGAAACTAAAATGAGAGTTAATTCTATTGAAATGCAACAGTTGGTGTGTATAGTTTGAGGTTGCCCCCTGACTAAATTTGTTTGAGTTTTCCATATATATAAATGTATTTATGATGTGCTTAAACTAGACTAATTGTCACTAGGTATTGTCATTGGAAACGCTTACTTATCCATCAGGTGTTTTTCAATAAATAATCTTTATTTTATTGTTACTCGAAACTGGATAAGTTCTTACCATTTAGCCTCATAAGTTATCTTGGGTGTCTGACTCTATTATAAAGTGTTCGTGATTTTAGTTGAGTTAGAGTATTATTTGTGTATATATAATATTTATAAATACATGTTAAATTATTTATACCTACATACGCTAGGGTTTCAACCTTATTTCTCTCATCAGTGCAGGAAAGTAACAATTGACAGTACGGAGGCGCGAACCCGGTTCACAGAGTCAGCTAAGAATCTACAAGCAGTCGCCATATCTACTCGACGAACGGAAACTACCACGTAATTAAGAGAAAATAAAAAATATATGTACGTAGGAGTGGGTAGAGATAGAAGACTAGTAGAGAGTGTTGAACGAACGTATTCAGAATTGTGCATTATAGCTTTTTTACAGTCCATTTTTAACATCACGTGAGTGCTCAACTTTAATTTCTTAACTGGGCTTAGTATAATATTTATAAATAAATATTAAAACATTTAAGCTTATTGCTCTCATCAGTGCAGGCAAGTAATAATTCCAGACGGTCGAGAGGCGAAAACCCGGTCACAGAGGCAGCCTTGAATCCGCAATTAGTCGCCGTGTGTGTATGTATATATATATATATATATATGATGTAGTTTGCAGAAAAAAAAACACATAGATCGCTTCAGACGAAGTCTTATATGATAAGCTGTATTGATTTTTCTGTAGAAAGGCAACGCTTGTTCGACACAGACTCTGCTTTGATAAAACTATTCGAACCGCAAAGCGCAGCTTTTCTGTTTTAGACCTGTGGAATCAATGCACTTTTTATGATGATACAAATTTGATTCAACTTCACACGCTGATGTAAATCATTGAATTGAATTTGAAGCCAAACTAAACGGCTATTTGTTTTTCATGGTGAACTTTTATATATAGACACATAACTGGAGGCGAAATTATTTCACGGTACGAAGAGACGTAAATTATTCTGCTGTTTGTTCTGGTACATTAGATATATACAATCGCGTTTAAAACAATTTCTGTAAACGGACTCCAAATTTTATCGACGAAACATTTTGTCACGTTAAATATGCATTTTTACAGCACATCTTAGCTCCGTCGATAAAATGAAATGCCGATTACAAACTTGCTTCAGTTATTATAGTATTTTAATCGCTTTAACGTAGACCAAAGTGCGCATTTTATTTCTAAATGCATTTTTAATATATATATATATATATATATATATATATATATATATATATATAGAGAGAGAGAGAGAGAGAGAGAGAGAGAAGGTGATCGAGAGAGATGATACTCTATCTGTTAGTCGGTATGACACATTTGTATCGGTTTGTTGTGCTTACGTTTTAAAATAGGATTAGAAATACCACAATCGTAGTTCTTTCACGCTCAAATAAAAAAAAACATAGTTGTTGTTTTCTGACGCTTAACTTTAAAATAATGTTTTTGTTAGTATATCACGCTTAAATTAAAAATAACATTTTATTGCTCTCTAACGCTTAAATTTAAAATGACATTCCGATTGTGATATCAGGCTTACATTAAAAATAACATTGTATTGCTCTCGAACGCTAGACATTCCAATAACATTAGTGTTAGTATATCAGGCTGAAACTTGAAAAAAACCATTTTATTACTCTCTAACGCTAGAATGTTTAATAACAATCATGTGTGTCTATACGGCTTGAATTTAAAATAGAATTTTCATTAGGTTCTAACGCAAACATTTGGAATAACATTTTCTTTGTTTTCTATTACTTTGATTCGGAATAATAATTTCGTTGTTCTCTCACGTTTATCTTTTAAATAGTATGTTCTTTGCTTTCTCACGCTTAAATTGTTATTTGATAACAAAGTGCAAATATTGAATAGATACATTTCAAAATATTTGTTCTTGTTTTGTTAATTATATTTTTACTATTAGATGCACAATTTACAAAATTAATGAAATTATTTATAGCAAAAGGTGTATTATAGATATCCGTACAAGACTATCATTCATGTGGCGATAATATTAATTTGTTTTAAATATATTCTTAGACTTAGTCATCTTCAACTAGTATTGATGAGTAATGACCCATTAGTACAAAAACAGGCTAATTTATATGTAATCCTTATATTTTTAAATTATTAGTACAAAAACAGGCTAATTTATATTTAATGTTTATATTTTTAAATATAAGCATTAAATATAAATTAGCCTGTGTTTGTACTAATGGGTCATTACTCATCAAGACTACTTGAAGATGACGTTTGATAAGATTTGAAGAAGAAGTTTAATAAGACTTGAAGATGACGTTTAATAAGACGGAATGAGTATTAGTTGAAAGAAATAGAAGGTGATTAAAACATTGATAATTGTTGATCGAATGAACTAACATTGAGTACTCGTAGTGTTGATCTATGAGAATAATCTTTTGATATTGGATTTGAAAATAACTTTCTTGTAATCTGTAGAGAAGCACTAACGTGGCAATGTGCCGACAGACAGGGAGATATTAATTATAGCTCAACAAAAAGATGTGCCTATTCAATCCTCGGCTCTGGTGTCAAATTGATCAGTGGCAGTTCTACCGCGTAACTGACGTCGCATCTTATAAACATACACACATATGAATCGAGCTGATATGTGAGTTGAACTATTATCTTGTTTTCAAATGAATGTTTCTATAACACTCACGTTTCCTCGCAACTCTGCCAGTAATTAACAAATATATAAATGTATCTAGACAACTATTTTAATTCACTGATATCTTTCTGATTGCTACACATCAGGTCACATTAATATTAACATTTCTGGTGATCTATCAACTTGCAAACTGTACAAATATACTTAAATGAAATTGACACAAGCATATGTATTTATTGAAAAAAAGTAAACGACGAATACATAAACTATAAAAATGATCATTAATTTCTAGAATTATGCGTTCCTAACTAGTTCAAGAAGCAACTGCGTCTTCTGACTTTTTAGAAGATCGAACGTCACGCCAAATATTATGTTTAGCCACTTACTTTAAACATGTGCACGTTTATTAATTCTAAATAACATCCAAGCTATATTTTATTTTATAATTGGCTTTTTCGACACTACGTAAACCAATGTTGTTATATAATTCGGCCAGTGGAAGACATTTGTACTTTAGTTTAAGATAAATGTGACATTGTTTAACATCTTTTGTCGAGACGATCTAAGACAGATACTTATAACATACGCTATGCTTTTAATTGAAAAGCCGCTTTATAGATATGTTTAATAACTTTATATATTCGTTGTATCATACATCTGTGTAAAACATCTCTTCCGCCATTTGCATCAGGAAAATACACAAAACGTAATATGAGAATTATATAACTTGTTTTTATATGGGAATCGCTCCAGACAAGGCATAAAGCCACTTTATGTAAGGAGTACACACAATCAAATATGGTTATCACAAATACAAGAGATTCATATCTGTATTAGTTTTCAAAATACCGAGGTTATAAGTAGCAGGGAAACAGTCAAAAGGAAGAGAGTTCCGTAACCCTGTGGTTCATGGAAAGAAGCTAGTCGATTAGAAAATTGTATTACAATGAGGTATACAAACAGCGAATCTTAATTTAAGAGTTATATTATTTTTTTACATTTAATATGGCTCCTCCTATTCAAATGAAAGTTAAACATCGCGTCTGAGAAATATTGCCATTAAAAAATTACATAACAGAAAATATCGCTATCTGTGTGACCACAGATTGTCAATGGACACAGAACGTTGACAGAATGATAGCAGAATGTCTGTCCTATTTTGATTTGAAAACATAAGTGTTGTGTTATGTCCACAGAGAATAATCATTAAAACAAAATTGTGTTTTGTTTTATCCCTATCTATCCTGCCCCAAGTAGGTACTCTCCAACAACCTTGAATGCAATCTCATATATATATATATATATATATATATATATATATATATATATATATATATATATATATATATATATAATATATATATATATATATATATATATATATATATATATAAATATATATATATATATCACTTGCATACTACATGAACTGACATCTGTGTATCTTTTATTCATACGCCTAAAACTTCGCATTACTTTATAAATCCCTTTACACTTCAGGTAAGAATGATTAACTACCATTTATACACTCGACTTGGTCTTAATTTTTCCCTAATTCATCATTTATACATAAAATAAATCCGTTGTTAGTTATTGACCGGACGTTTAATATACATACGTGAAGTGAAAATTGTCATCATACGATGTAACCACTCTGCCCTGCAATTTTAAATGAGGTTTCTAGAACTCCATCCGTGGATACACTGATTCAATAGACTTGGGTTAGACAAACACAGTTAATCAACCAACCCGGGTAACTTTCACTGGAATTATAAGTGTGTATTATGTAAATAAACACACAAGTTCTGCTTTTGTTTGACTTACAAGATCGCGCACTTTGGTTAACTTGTTTGCTGACACGAAATACGTTACATATATATATATATATATATATATATATATATATATATATATATATATATATATATATATGTATATATATATATATATATATAGAGAGAGAGAGAGAGAGAGAGAGAGAGAGAGAAAGGGGTTGTGTAGCATCAGTGCAGTTCCAACGAGAGAAAAAAGTATATTTAAAAAACTTTTTCAATAATTATTTATTATCTTATCATGTTAACATTTTAAGTTATTTTCAAATATAATTTCATAACGCGTTTAGAGCATTTATCGTTTATCCATTATGCTCTCTTCAGATGTAAACTCCATTTGATAAAAGTGTTTCATTTGAGAACACATTTCATTTTTCTTTCATTTAAAAGTGTCTGTTCTATTTGACAGACAAAATGTTTGTTCTGTTTCACAGAAAAAAATGTTATCTTTTGAGATAAAAACATATTCCGTTTGGCAAGTGTTTGGTCATTTCAGTACATTTGTGTGTTAGGTTTTATTGCTTATATTGCTGTCGGTCGAATCTGTATGGTATGTAAATGTGTGGTCATTCCCGATCATTCATGACGGTGTCCCTGCTGGGTTCACACATGAATGTAGATGTGTGGGTGGTTGGGGGTGAGGATGTTTGCTTGGGTTTGGAGAGAGAGAGCGCGGGACAGAGAGAGAGAGAGATGAGTAGAAAAGAGGATGGGTGAGTAGATAGATAGGTTGGGAGGGAGAAAAAGTGAGAGAGGGGGGAAGGAAGATTGAGGGTAGATAGAAATATAAATAGAATTATAGAAAGATATATATATATATAGATAGATAGATAGATAGAAAGATATATAGATAGATACACACATTCATATTATTTTCTGCATGTATGCATGAATACACTCACATGGGGTATGAATTCGTACCATGTGTGAGGGTGTGCAAATGCACACGTGTCCGAGTGCAGATGTGCTCCTGTTTATACATGTGTACGTACTTGTTTTTAGATGTATGTGGTGGGATTTGTCTTATGATTTATTTAATGGTGGGTTGAATTTGGATATGAAGATTTTTTCTTGTGTTAGGAGGTATGTATAGTCCTGAGTTTGGAAAATGGGCATTATCTGGTATGTTCCACTTCTGTATGAGTGTACATGTTTGGAGACAAGCAATTTTCTATTTTCTTGAATTTTAATATTGCTCTTATGGAGGGCCACTCTATTATTGAATGTTTTTGTGGCACCTATATAGTATTTTTTATATGTTATGCATTCAAGTACATATATGACATTTTTAGAGGTGCAGTTTAGATCTTTCTTTATTTTGAAGGTTTGTGTTGGATTTTTGAATGTGTATGTGTTACCCTCTATTATTATATCGCAAACTCCACATCTTTCTTTGTTGCATTTTATGACCCATTGTGATACGTGTTTGTTGAATTTTGATGAGGTTAGAATTTGATTTGAGGTTTTTCGGTTGGCGTTTGCTTTTGATTATCTTCATTGTGTTAAGTATGTTGCTTAGTTTGCTATTTTGATTGAGTAAGGTTAAGTTTCTTGTTATCTCTGTGAATAATTCTGAGTTGGTTTTGTTATGAGTAGATACGTATGCTAATATGTGTTCTTTGTTCCGTTTTTTGGGAATTCGTAGTTGTTCTAATGGTATTTGCTCTGCTAACTCTATACCTTTGTGTATTATTTGTGCGGGCTATCCTCTTTTTGATAATGTCTTACGTAGTTGCTCCAGTCGGACAATCCGGAGGTCTTTGTCACTGACTATAGTGCATATTCTGCGTGCGAGAGAATAGGGTATAGATTGTAGGCAGTTTTGGGGGTGATGGCTTTTAAAGTTGAGTTATTGTTGGGTGTCCGTGGGTTTGTGGTAGATATCTGTGATAATATGATTGTTCTTAATTTGAACTAGTATATCTTGGAAGGGTAACTCTGTGAGATTGTGTTCTAGTGTGAATTTAATTTTGGGGTGTAGATTTTATATATATATATATATATATATATATATATATATATGATTACTTATCATACCAAATTCAAACGCTTGAACCTAATGATTACCTCAAATTATTCCTCTTTGAACAGGGTTTTCGATAAGAAACACTTAATATATGAAGTATATGTGTTTGAATGCGTTTTGGGTTACTGTGCATCTAACAGTGAAGAAAAAGATATACGCAGGCGTGGCCACACCGATTTGTCGAAACTTTTAACACTGCACGTGTCCGACACGAGCCCAACACTTAAAAGCTCAACATTTTCGCTATTAAACACTATTTTATAAGAATAGGAAACGAACAAACTAACACTAAATATACAAGAAGCCGTGCAATTAAAAACAAAAAAAGCCACCCATCAACTAAATTACTTTTAATCGTGTTGAAAACATCTTAAACTGCTTATAATACTAATTCTAGTAGCTTTTTAATAACATAACCCTATCAGAATTCTCCGCTTAAACTCTTATTAAATATCCAAAATACACAACATTTACTTGATAATCATCCATGAAGATGGATCTTGATGGATCTGAAAGAACTAAGGTTCAACACGAGTATAGTAAATATATCGGCCAGTTTAAGCTCGAGACGCAAAAACTAATAAGAATTTTAGAAAGAATCAACAGACAGATTTGCAGACACTATTTTTTCGTAATATTTAATGAAACATGTTTGTAAAATATGCTGATTATATATACATATATATATATATATATATATAGAGAGAGAGAGAGAGAGACTGGGAGAGAGAGATGTACATATATAAAAATAGGAGAGTTTTTTCTTTTACATATATATTTTAAAAATGTAATAATAAATGAGGCGAAACGCATATAAAAATCGGTTTAGATGCGTTATTTATTTATAAAAGTAAATTCAGAATATTTATTTCTCTTTTTAAACTTTAAACGATCATTTGGCTAATAATTTCACAAGACACTTAGCATCGTCAGAGTGTGATGTGAATTAGTAATAGTTGAGTATGTTTGTTGCAGTCCGCAAGCAGGGAACGTAGACGGTTTGTTGTTATAACGGTGCATTTGCATTTCAAATAAAAGGTAACGCGCATGCCTGCGAGATTTGTGTTAACACCAAAGAGTTCATTTTTTCCTCCAATTTGATTACAAATCTCACGTGTATTTGCGTGACCTCATATTTGCAAAATGCAAAATTAGTATATGTCTGCTCGCTGTATTTCCCTCTCTAACTTTCATTAACAAATTATTATTACTATTCTATATTACTATCTATATATATATATTTAGAATATAACAACGTTTAAACATACAGTGAAAGACTATACACAGAAAGTCAGTAAGAGATGTGGCAATTGGAGACTTAATTGAAGATTATGACTACTTCGAACGATGAAAATTCATCCCAAGATAAATAATTTATTAGAATGTATTCTCTGTTATTATGTAAATTGTAAAAAGCTATATGGAAATGACTTTAATGTACTAACATGTCACTGTTGTGTGGTAATATTCCCCGAAAATAATAGCATAAAATTCAGTTAATAACACACACGCGCATTAACATACACTTTATTATATATATCTATATCTATATATATATATATATATATATATATATATATATATATATGTATATGTATATGTATATATTAAGTACTTGTATTAATTTTTTTCTAGATGTATATCCAATGTTTATAAAAAGTGTCCAATAGCAAATACAGCTGGTTTCTAAGTATATTTTTGATTTATACAAACATTATTTATTACATCTGTGCATACACGTTTTATCTGCGATAGAGATAACAAGATTCCTTCAAATCTTAAAAAAAATGAAATTCAAAATAACAAATGTCTTTATTATGTTTATTATCCAGATTGGGAAGTTATGGGTGTATAAGTAAGCAGGCAACATTCATATCCAATTATACATTAGAGCTACTGCTTAACTTTTTATCATATAAGGTTATTTTGAATGTTTGATCCCTTTACAGATCCTGTTATACATTTTATTACCCTAGTCGACAACTTTTTACACGTCGTTTAAGTATAATCATATGTGTGCGTGCGCTTTTAAAAGCACCAATTTAACTCTGAACAATGACAAATATTTAAACAGCTATCGGATAACTTCCTTCCAAAACTGACCCCTTTATTAGCTTTACTGATATGCGCAGTCATATATATATATATATATATATATATATATATATATATATATGCATTTATATATGCACCCATATATCCGCACACATCCGCAAACACATACCCACAGCTATACGTTCATATATATATATATATATATATATATATATATATATATATATATATATATATATATATATATATACATATATATATATACACAGTTATACATGTATATATATATATACATATGTATATTTTTAAAATCAAAGCATACTTATATTTGTAAACTAAATAATTAAATATAAATGCGAATACAACCATCATTTATTCACATATATACGTATATATACTGGCAATGAAATGAGTTTGTAAGCCCTGAATTGCGTTACTAAATAACACTTGCAACTTTATACACACCTATTCATACAGTAAAATATATATACTGGCCAAATTTACATATTTCTGTCGAAAAATACATCTCCATCTAAGTGTTCATATCCCTATACATAGATACATATACATATGCACATACTTATAACCACATAAACTACACACCCGCATACAGTATTATCTTCCCTCTGCACAACTTCCGAACGTATTCACGCCGTTCTCACGAAATAAACACCGTTCATTATTTAATACATCATGCTTCAAAATACAAGAGACTTATTTAAATGCACACATTTTTAAATGACCAGTCAACAGTGTGTATTAATTATATTTTACATTTAAGATAATCTATTAGAAATGGGAATGTATTGAATACATATTTATTAAAGTTATAATGTGCAATTTAATGTTTGCATTAATTGAAATTAAAGTGTTGTGTATTCTTCTATGCCAAAACGTATATACATGCATACTCAGTGTTACACTAGTTTACTACATGTAGGTTGTTCTCTGAAAAATTACAAACGTCTATTCTTTTTAAATTAAAATATCTTTAGACAAGGTATGAAGCCGATTGATGTAATAACCTAACAAGAACGAAAGATAAATATCGCAAAGACAGATGTATATAGGCAGTAGTCTTGTAAAGGCAAATCCTATATGTAGAAGAAAAACAGTCAGCTGGAAGAGACTTCCACAAACCTGCAGTTTTTGGAAAGAAGCTACTAGAATAAAGTATAGAAACATCCAATTGATGGAAAGCATAAGGCAAACGAGTACAACGAGCTGGAACAAAAGAAGCAGGAAATAGATCAAACAATTCTGAAGAACACATGCCGGCCGATTTGCTCGCTATGATTATAAACTGACCTCAAGCTTTAGGAATTAATAGACACACATCTGGCGTGACATTGCTGACATAGAGAGTGAGTGAGCAGAGACGACAGTTCGTTGTGATCATTACACGTGTGAACATTTTATTTTAAAATGCTCTGATAATCTATGAGAAAATAGTGATTATTGATTATTTCTGTCTTCTCTACCTCAATTATCAGTGATTTGATACGAAGGCCAAGTCGAATAAACGTCAACCAACTTCAACAGTTTTGACTACGTTTTTTTATGGGGTAGTGAATAAGTCATTTTCATACCGCGTTTTTCTCATTCTAGAAAGATCACAGAAAATGCTCTTATAGGAGCTAGTAACTTACAGACATATTAATAGTTACAATCATCCATGTATGATACAAGATTGCAACATACCAATATAACGGTTGGATTAATTGTCGAATAAAATCAAAGTAGAACAAATAATGGAAGTGGCTGTGAACAAACATTAATGAGTAGTTTAGTATATTGGTATATACGATTTATATATATGTTCCTAGGTAGATAGATGTAGATAATATATAATTTGCAGGAAAATGCTCAAAAAGAAAAAAAATCGATAAGAAATGTTAGATATTGCATACAGTTGTTGACTAATAGAAAAGGATTTGCCTAAAACATGAACAATAATGAACTCGGTCTAAAGTTAAAAGAGAATATGAGATTCGAATCGATATTCACCTCACCCCAGGGCAAGGCGCAACCTCGAATTATCGATTAGTTTTGAGATAAATCGTAAACGCTTCAATATTGATTCATTCCTTACGGCAGAAGCAGGCAACACTATCTGCATATAATCAGCTATAAACGATAATTGTGTTTGTGCAGTTTATACTTTAGCATTTTTTTAATTTGCTTTGTTAAAGATTTAACGATAGATCGGATAGCAGTATTTGTCTGCGAGGGCATTTTTGTATCGCACAGTGAGTTAAGCGTATATTTCAAAGCAACCACAAGTTTATGTTGTTATTTTCTATGAATATAATGCAGACATATAAACTATCAAACAACATTTATTTAAACATTCACACGGAAAATCTGTTAAGAAAGTGTTTAATATGTTATAGCTGGAAGAATATTTATTGGTATTTGATTTCTATAGTCGTATTATATGTTATGTATTATTGCAAGGATTTGGGTGTAGGAATATTAAGCGAAGGAATGAATATTCCTGAAACGCCCTCGTGATTAGATTGTAACACTATTTTAAAATATGTTTGTTTATTTCACTAGAACTAGCAGAAAACATCGCCCAGGAAAGTTTAACAACAATATGGAGAATTGCTGTCTGCTATTCTAATCCCACTCGAATCCTGCTTTACATACGAATCTATTAGTTAAATGTCTAAATAAATATCAATTTCTCTAATCATTTCCCAAACTTATGTATTATTTAAAAGCTAAATATTAGAATTGCTTTACAACAGAAACATATTTAAATACCAAATTTACCCGACATGCAGCATTACACTTCGAATAAACGTGTGATTTCTTTAAAGAAAAGAAAACGAGACAAAAGCAACACAGTTTCTTAAAGAAATTGTTTAAATTTTACTATATTCATAAATTAATACACTCTATCACCTTTATTAATCAAGGTTTCCATACTTATAGGAATAAATAACTTTCCTGGATTAGAGCGTTGCTTGCACTAAAGAGCTAGCTCTAATACAGATAAATAGTCTGTATGTGGATGACTATATATATATATATATATATATATATATATATATATATATATATATATATATATATTTATACATATAAATATATGGTACGTCAATGAAAATTAATAAGACCAGCAAATAGAAGCAAATCGATATCTCTGAGTATAAAATTGTAATCTTTGAAAAGCCGTGTTTAAGGAATGAAAGAGAAGAAAAATAAATGTGTTGTATTATCTAAACTGCTCCTTGTTTTGAACTACTGAAGGTATCGATTTGCTTTCATTTGCAGGTCTTATTAATTTTCATTGACGTACCATATGTTTGCTCTATCCAGTATATTGAGCTTTCCTTATTTCACAATAGGTCCAACTCTCTAAAAGTTTACCTTTTAGTTATAATTTACATACATATAAATATATATATATATATATATGTATATATATATATATATATATATATATATATATATATATATATATATATATATATGTGTACACATATTTATATATATATACATATATATACCCAGAGATATATATATATATATGAATATATATATATATGTATATATGTATATCTATATATGTATATATATATGTATATCTATACCTATATCAATATCTATATATATATATATATATATATATATATATATATATATATATTGTTACGACCTTACTGCGGGATGATCGTTACGGATTGGCAATCAGATCGTTACACATATATTTATTTTATTTTATGTCTGTTCGCACGTTAATCATATTTGGTCAATCGTCGAATGTCGGATTAACCGGTGAAATTCGTCTTAGGGGAATTGGGATAACTAAAGCAATAAATGACGAACACAGACACGAGTGAAATTAAAAGTCAATAAAGATTTTTATAAACAAATAGAAGAAGATGATTCCACGAGAAAGAGTGAAGGAGACAGACGTGTATTTTGGAGAGTGGCTGCAGAGGTATGCAGCATTAAATGTTAGTCAATATATATATATATATATATATATATATATATATATATTTGTATAAGAAAGATACTGACAAGAGATAGGCCAATACTTAGCTGTTTGTCCGAAGTATAATACGGATCAAAAGTTCACGCACATACAATATAAATGATGACACGAAAACAATTCTCTCCTTTAATAGTACTCCTAGGGAATAAGAATAAGATGGATTCCATCCCCGATAAGATTGCCCTTTAAGTTCCTGGAATCGTAATCCTTGGGAATAAGAATGTTCTAGGTACAACCGGCGATACGATTGCCCTTTAAGTTCCTGGAATCGTAATCCTTGGGAGTAATAATGTTCTGGATTCAACCGGCGATACGATTGCCCTTTTCTCTGTTGTATTTACACAACCGTTCCGTCTGCCGTTTTCGCCCTCTCTGACGTGTATATTAAATTCACCTCGTGTGTTTTGTTTTTCGCTCCCTTGCGACATTCCCTGTCTGTTCCATTTCCCCTCGCCCACGTCGCCTATTCTTCATAACCTCGCCTCCCTTTTCACCAGTCAGGCGGCTGCTTGAATCGCACGACAACATCAGAGAGAGAGAGAGATAGATAGACAGAGACATAGAGAGAGTAAGCCATCGGCTGACTGCGACAGTCATTAAAGAGAAAGAGAGAGAGATAAAGATATAGAGAGCGTAAGTGTTCGCCTTGCTTTGAGAATTATTTATCACAATATATATATATATATATATATATATATATATATGTATATCTATATATATGTCTATATATATGTATCTATCTATCTATCTATCTATCTATCTATCTCTCTCTCTCTCTCTATATATATATATAAATATATATATGGGAAATGAAAATAGAACGCCAAAAACTATTATTTATGTATCTACCAAAGTGGTATTTTTATTATAAGACTTCCTCAGGATTATTTTTCTTAATTCATCTTAAAATAATTAACAGCACCACACTTTTATATTCTCAATACCTTTTGTTTTAAAACTTTAAATCGGTCACGTTCAAAACAGAAATAATATTTATGTTTGCTGTTTTTTTTCGAACGTGACCTTGTATTCTCGGCATCTCCTTCCCCCCCCCCCGCCCAAACCTCCATCACCTCCCACATGTTCCCATCACACCACCTTTGGCTTTTCGTCTATCTCTCATCGATGTTAAATTAAAAAGATTCAAATAAGGTTCATTTCTCATCTCGTCCGTAGCCGTTCGAAGGTAGCCTCAATGGTTAGTTCGCCCGAAGTTAAAGATGACCCTTGTTCCGGGGTTCGAATTATGCGACCGGTTTGAACGATGATGTCTAATATAATGATTCAGCATGATGAACCGTACGTAAGGACAAATAAAATATTTATCATTAAGTAATGAAAATATAAATACACATACATGAAAAAAGTAAATAGACCCCCTCATTATTATAAACGATGACTTCTGTTAAAGACTACTGATCGGTCTAGGCTAGATTCTATTGGTTATTTCCCTCTCTGATAAATTGAAGAATAACTACGTTAAGACTGGAAAGTGGAGACCGTATGTTTGCTGCAATTAAATACACCTTCATATTAACCTCTGATATAGTTGCCTTGAACTTTGGGGATTCTCATTCGTCTTACGCCGTTTTGTACAGGTGATATATGCAGTTATAGTAGTACATGTAACACGAACATTTTTAACTCGTATATCATATTTATTATTCAAATTTGACTGTATCTTAGTAAGGTACGTTGTGCTGACGATTTACGAGAAAAGCAGAACATGTAAACAGGTATGCATTATTTTTGTAGCGTGTCTATATACTTCTGTCAATTTATATATATATATATATATATATATATATATATATATATATATATATATATATATATTTGAAGTGCAGATCACAGAGGAGTGAGGACTAATATAATTTATTTAAAAACTATATTTAACATATTTCAGAAACGTACCGCGGTTTTATCCAGATGGGCTGACTTTTCACATTTAAAAAAAAATATATGTCCTATGGAATCGTCAACGTTCTGAATGAAGTAAAATAATTGTTAGTTGACCTCATTTAGAACGCTTACAATTTCACCGAGCATAGACTTAAAAAATGTAAAAAGTCAGCCCATATGGACAAGACCGCGGTATGTTTCTGAAATAGGTAACACATAGTTTTGAAACAAATTATATATATATATATATATATATATATATATATATATATATATAAACTAGACTTGATTTCCCCCGTAACTTTGGCGAGAGTAAGAAGATAATAACATGCATAAGAGGCTACTAAACACACAATTCTATTCACCTTATTTACTCGATCGTGTTTCAAGAAATGTATGACTATTTTTAACATCTAACAAACAGTGCTAATTTCAGACCGCCATCACAGAATCTAACCAAAAACATACTCCATACGGATAGTAGCAAACGCTTTTCCCTCTAATCTGCATCTACTCCTACTCACCCACTACAGTAAATAGATTACATCGGATAATTCATAGAATCATCACATTAAAGATTTCATTTCATTTTTCTAACACTTTCATACATAATATACAAGCTTTCTAAATCAATGTATAACCGCTCCTAAATATTCATTCAAAATTACAGAATATCGGATTACATATACTTATTTATTGGCAGTCGTCTCTTATAACGATTAAACATACACTTAAACTTATTCCAGAATTTCCGGTTCACATTAACGAACTAAATATTTTCTTTCGTACATTGATTCAAAATGGCGTCACGCACTTATCAACCTCCTCGATACAATTCATTTCTGTTGCGAATCTTCGATAGTTACGCGTATACTTTCTTTTCATCAGGTAAACTTGTATGCTTTAAACAATTCGGCAATTTCATCTATAATACTTTTACGGCTTACAACTGAATTTAATACAACTCACAGCGTATATAAACAGTTATCTACGGATAAACATCCAATTGCTCATAGAATAATCATGGACACCTGTAATAACTTCCTTCCACGACATAGGCTAGTAATAAAAACACACAAAACAGGTAAATTGTTTAAATGTTGACCATCCGTACTTATCAACAATCATTCAAGGATTTGAAAAAACTGACAGCATATTATTATTTATTTGTTTATAGACATATGATTTTTTCATTCATAATTTTCGAAAAATTCGATACATGGGTGAATTATATTCTACGTAACTTCTTATACTTTCTTCATTTTCTTTTCATTTTCACTTTTTCCTATTATAACCTTCGACTTTCTACGTCTATCTCTCTCTTTATTTATTTACTTATTACAATAAAAAACATTTATCTTCTCATACTGAAGAAGACATTTTTGAATTTTTACTTTTTGATCAACTAGATGTATTTTGGACCCAGTCACCAAATACATATATTTTCATTTCTTTATTTACTTACTAAAATAAACAAAAAGTTAATTTGATTCGGTTTATTTTTATTTATTCTTTTTTAACTTTCAATATTACTTAACTTTGTATCAGTCGAAAAGGATGATCTTTTACTAAACTTGGAATCATTCACGATTATTTTATGATCACATTTAATTCTCCCTTTGGTTGGGAGTTCTTACAATCCTAGTAGGGGGAGTCACGCAAGAGAGAGGAAATATATTTTCTGTTATCCAAAACATTGATAAATCTTATTTTAATCACCTAAAACGTACATAGTTATTTTCAACTGCTTTTTTAAAAATAAAGAATGTGCACCCCCCAAACAAAAAACGATATATATTTTTCTTCATTAACTTACTACAATAAACAAAAAGTTAAACTTAAGTCGGGTTATTTGTACTGATTGTGTTCTAAGTTTCAAAATATACTAAACTTTACGGTTTAGCATCTGTTTCTTTATTTCTTTTTTTCTTGGTCAGTGAGGCACTAAACTTATTCTTTCATCTCCTTTATCAGTAGAGAATAAATCCTTTTGGACTGCTAAACTTCATATTTTTCCCCCAAGAAGTAGATTTTCAACACATTAAAAATTACTATTGCATTTTAGGGTTGATAAATTCATTCTCCAACCAATAATGGAACCCTGGATTGTGCTTAAAATTGTATCAATCAAGAAAGAGTCTTCGTGCACTGACCTTGGAAATAGTCACGACAATTTTTGGATTAGATTTACTTATTTTCTGGATGACGGGGAAGTTGCATTTATTTTTACAAATAACCAGCTACTTACAGTCGTAGTGGGAGGGGGCAGTCATACAAAACGGTGAAAAATCTATTTCGTTTGATTCAAAACATTGTTAAATTCTATTTTACTCACCTAGACTACGTATAGCGTTCTTTAACACGTTCTTTCGAATTAATATATTAGTACTTAAATATCTCTCCCGCGCGACGCCGGGATACGGGTACTGCTATATTATATGATACGTTATTTGCCTCTTTATTGTGTGTATACAGATAATGGGCCAGGCTTACTTGTTTCCACGCGAGGGCACAGTTAAACAGAATGCCCGTTTTTAATGTGGGGAAAATCCATCTCCCCAAATAGGGAAAAACCGGATTTGGACTAAAATAAAAATTGCTGCAGTCTAGAATGATTACTTTCAATAGCAAGTTTGCAACAACTAACCATGACAAGATATTATTACTCCACCTATTGCATTAATTGTTTCGGCTTCTGTTTTTGAAGTATACTTGTGGAGTCTGTGTTCGCGCTATTCGGTCATAAGCATCAAATAATTAGAAAGTTACAGATTTTGCAAGGACTTTCTTGAGTTATTCGACTTTCACGGGCAGCACCGAAGCAGGTGTAAGCTAGTATATATATATATATATATATATATATATATATATATATATATATATATATAAACACATATATATATACATATATATATATATATGTATATACATACATATATATATATATATATACATATGTATATATATACATGTGTATATATATAGATATATACATATGTATATATATGTTCATATGTATATATATGTATATATATACATGTATATATATATACATATATATATACATATGTATATATATGTACATATGTATATATATATACATATGTATATATATGTACATATGTATATATATATATATATGTATATACATATATATATATATATATATATATATATATATATATATTAGTACTTCATGTATCCACATAAAATATTGAAAGGAGATATAATTTTTTATGTGTCAGTTTTCAGTATTTACTTCAACAGTCAGTTCATATTATATTCCAATAACCATGGTTTTATTTTATTATTTTTATTTTTTCACATTTCTAAAAAATATAACATTTCTGTGAGATATATTTTTTACGGTCCGTTTCATTTGTCTTGTGCCAAACACCATTTTTATGTCAATATCGTCTCTGCAACACTACAAAATCATCAGACAAAAATTCACAAAGAGTAAAAATTTATTGGAGTAAAGTGTCTTGAAAATACTTACACTATACAATAGTTAATTTGAGCGTGAAAACAAACAAAAAACAAACAAATATGACATTTCGAATTTTTCGTTCAAAGCTATTACGTCCTAAAAATTGTGCGAACAATTATAATTTTAATTCAATAACATTTCCTAAAATATTTAATATGTTCTATAATTTATTTATAAAAATTCTAATTCACTTGAAGACAATTTTTTACTTACTAAAGTTACATCAATGTTTACTTTGGTCATTTGGGTACGAAATTCATTTAATTTCAACATTTTAAAGATAGTTTCATTACGTCAGCCGTCCATTTAAGCAACTATTAAAAGTATTACACTTCGGCGTTTTTGTGGAAGATATATAGTATTTACTAATAGATGTTTTCAAGCAATACTAAGATAAGCTAAAGTTCCCAGAATTCTGCACTAAAGTAGTAAGTTTTTAGTTAAATGCGAAACTAAGGGGGGATTTTTCACTCACTACGAAGATATGTTTCAGTTATCTAGACATGATTCCAAAATACCGAAGGGGGGTATTAAATATTTATTTATTTATTTCATTTCTTAAAGTATTATGAGGATTCAAAATAGTTTTTTACGGACATCTGTACCTAAAGTTAAACTTGACTACGTTTTAAATCTAATTCGCATCATCATGTGAATAGCGACAAGCACGAATGTAAATACTAGGTTACACTTTATTTATTAATATGTCTATTTATATACATATACGAATATGTTTAGTATCTATTAATAAATCGTTTCCATCAATACCAAGACAAGCTCAATTACCCCCCAACAAATTATTCACTCAAGTAGTAACTTTCTATTAAATGCGAAACTAAGGGGGGGGGGAGTTTGTCACTCACAACAAAGATATCTTATAGTTACCCAGACATGATTCCAAACACCGAAAGGAGCCATTAAATACCTATTTATTTATTTTATTTTATTATTTATAAAATGATGTTTAAATACTCCACCTTAAATTATTATGAAAATTCAAAAGTAGCTTTAAGGACTTTTTTATAGTTAAAGTTAATCGTGATTACGTTTTAAATCTATTTCACATTATTATGTGAATACCAACAAGCACCAATGTCAATTTTCAGGTTCCGCCCTAATTTCAAGCTTTGATTTAATATTAGGTTGTGTGCATTCTTTAATTTATTTATTAATATGTCTATTAATATACATATACGAAGATGTTTAGTATTTATTACTAAATCGCCTCCATCAATACTAAGGTAAGCTTAATCACCCAGAGTACTTCACTCAAACAGTAACACTCTATAAAACGAGAAAAAACAGGGGGGGGGGATTGCCACCCACAACGAAGATATTTTATATAGTTACCTAGACATGGTTCCAAATATCGAAGGGGGCTATTAAATATTTATTTATTTATTTTATTTTATTTTTTATGAAATGATTTTTTAAAAATACCTCATTTTTAAGTATTATGAAGATTTAAAAGTAGTTTAAGGGCATTTATACTTAAAGTTAATCGTGATTACGTTTTAAATCTAATTCGCATCATCATGTGAATACCGACAGACACCAATGTCCATGTCAGGTCCCACTTTAATTGTATGCTTATATTTAATATAAGGTTGTGTGTATTCTTTTATTTATCTATCAATATGCCCATTTCAACACACGGCAACACCCTAACATCATGTGTTAAATAATATGATACCAAATAGGTTCCTATGATTTCCATTAAAATAAGCTTTCAATTGAAGTCCAGATTTAATATATTCGTATTTTTTATTGTTTAAGGTCTCAATTTAAACGAATTGGAACTATCGCGCTCAGCGTCCGAACTCCCACACACATATACATGCATACACACATACCCACAATATATATATATACATATCCAAAAACACACACACATATGCACACACAATACACACATATATATATATATACATTTTATTTATTTATTTTTTTACCTATTGACAATTTATTTAACATTATATTTTAAATAATTATTGTATCATTAGTTCATACTTTTACCAAAAAAAATCCTATTTACTAGTTACCATTTCCTCACTAATTAATACAGATGAAAACCAAAATGAAACAAATGTCTACTGATGCTCTCATAATGTGGCTCTATTACCATTTTATTATAGGCTAGATATAAGTTTAATTGCTTCGACAATTTTAGTTATGAATGATGGGTTCTATATCTGAATGTTTTATATTGACGTATTAGTACTCTGTCATCTACTATTAGGTTTATGGTTTCTATTATCAAGATAGTTTTATATTTTTCCTATACTTTAGATATGTTCATATTCATGTTGATGAAAGGGTTACTACCACATGTGTTTTATATATGTCTGTAACGGGATAGGATATATGCGGTTCTATGTAGACAGTTCTGAATCACTTCCTGTCTTTTATTTAATACATTTTCTTTAGACATAACTATATTGTAGGATTCCAGAATACAGAGGTTACATCTCTTAGAAGTGGTAGGTCTATATTTCCCTGCTCTACCCAGTATAGACAATTTTAGGCTGTATTGTATGTTTTTACTGTTTAGTTCTCTGACATGTTTAGCTAAATCTGTCCTTGAAACTACAGCCCGTCAACCCCATGTATGTTCTAATTCTGTTTTCCTATAACGTTAGACTTATACACTATATCTTAAGTTAACATTTCCCCTCTAAAGGGCACTCATTGACATTTCTACAGTTACATTGGGAGCTGATATTCTGGTTCTGGACTGTACTAGTATCTAATTTACTATTCTTTTTTATTTTTGTGTTATATGAACTTACTATAGTTGATGTTAAGTTTATCCATGTTGAAAAGGATAGCTTCACTGTATATTTATTTATAACTTTGCCTAGTCTACTATCCCTAGGAAGATTTGTCTCGATAATTTGGTAAAATTGTCTAGGTATGTTAGTGAGGATGTTTAAGCCATAAGGGGGGTAGAACCAGAGTGAATTTCTACGTCTGTTTTTCTTCCTAGCGATATTTACTACGGATGGTGAGTTTGTTGATTCTCTAGTGTTAAGTTTAGTACTAGGTGCAGTATCCCGCGTATTATTAATATTTATTCTCCTATTGATTTTTCTGGGATTTCCTATAGGCATGTTGTATGATATCATGTGAGGCGCATTCCTAAGTGCCCTAGAATTCTCATTGTGCTTCACCGAGATTTCTTTCATGTAGCTTATTTTCTCAGTGTATCCAGATCTGGTTAATGCTTCATTATAATATTTTTTTAAATTTTTATTGAATAGTGACTCGTTAGATGATAGTTTTGATATTCTCTTAGAGATACTAGAGATTATGGCTTTCTTAATGGGCCCCGGGTGATTAGAACTAAAATCTACATAATAGAGAGTTTGGTTGGGTTTATGATATGGTTCATATGTTCTGTTGTTTAGGTCTAAGAAGATGTCTACGAAGTTAACTATCTTATGGTTTTAGTCTATTGTTACCTTAAGGTCCAACTTTTAAAAAAAGGTTATGTATATCCTTTTTGGTATTCTCTAACCTTCTATTGCCAGAGTTAACGTATAAACCGCTCCAGAATTGTTGTAATTCTTTATGGAGCTCCTTCAGGATGTAAATGCCTACCAAATCCATTTAGAAGTATATATCTCTATGTTGTTATCTATATTTATTTTAGAGCATATTTCTAAGGCTGTAAACTTGATATCACTGAGGTCATTTACATTGGCTATTATCTAGTTTTTCTGTAGTTCCTTCATAATCAAATTATTATAAGCTTCAAAACTCATGCTATATAGGTTCATTGTTTTATCCGCTGGTACTATTAGGTCAGGGTCATTATTTATTTTTTCTAAATGTTTGGTTCATCTTGTTAATTGTAGGGTTGGATTATTAACATATCTTTTTAAATTTCAAGTCACCTATCATGTTGAACATATCCTGCTTAAAATTTTCCAGAATAGTCACTGCTGATGGACATTTACGCGTTTTGATGTCATAACATTTAATGTACGCTTTTCCGGAATCGTCTGATGGCATATCGTAATCCGGAGGACCACCGTGCGTATATCCGGTTGATTTGTTTTCTGCTCGCCCTCATCGGAAGTATTATGATGGAGTATCTTCCAACGTACTCCTTTGATGAAAGAGTTCACTGCCTGTATCATGTCTTTTGTGTAGGATTCATGGCTTGGAATAGCTATATTCTTTGGTGAGAATGTTATTTTCTCCTTGGTGAACATAGTTGAGGGAGATAAAAGGACGTGTAAACAGCTCAATACTCTGTTATCAATAATTGACACTCACTGAGTTGAATCGTTTAAGGAGACTACAGGGTAAAAGAAACTGATAGTATATATATATATATATATATATATATATATCATAACTTACTACCTAGCTTTACTTTCCTATCGATCAGTGTTGAAGTAAATACTGAACATTTATACATAAATAAGTAGATCTCCTTATAAAAACAGAATATATATATATATATATATATATATTTTTTATATATATATATATATATATATATATATATATATATATATATATATATATATATACTGTTAAAACATGTAAAACAAACGTATTATTGAAGTGTGAACAGAGATTTGTTTCATTTAGAAGTCAAGAAAAAAAGGTATGTCTTACTATTTTACTTAGGAAATTAAAAAGTAAGAATTATTCAACAACCGAGGAAAAGTTCTTATTGGTTACTTAAACAGTCTCTCAAATATTCAGTGAAAGAATTTTCAATTATTATTTGAAAATTATGCAGATATATACATATATACAGAAAGTGTAACAACACAGTAAGATTATTAGTTCGTGCTATATCTATATTTATACATATATATATATGTATATAGATGTACTTAATTTGTTAATTTCGTTTGCGATACCTTTGAACTAATTAAATTATTTATATGAATTAGCAGTTTACCTTAATGCTAGTTGAGAAACATTTTTTTCCGTTCACAAATGTAATTCACTCAAGTGGGATTTCGAATCCCGTGAGGTCTAGCTACGCTGATGAGTCGTAAACGACCAACACGTGTCCGTGGATAATTACATTTAGAATATATATATATATATATATATATATATATATATATATATAATCTCTAATAACTATTGTTTCATTTTCACATAAATCATACTTATTTTATTGTCACGAAGTTATATCATCCGTTATTTGCCCATTTTAGAAGAAACGACATCAAACTAAATATATCTAACCCTTATGCATAGCCGCTGTGTTCGAAAAACGCATCATAATCTGTGAATTTTCTAAGGGTTTAATCCTGTATAAACATATTTAAAAATATTCCAACATACCTAACAATTTATACATGTATATATATATATATATATATATATATATATATATATATATATATATATATATATATATATATATGACATCCTCGGTGTGTAATATATCCTGATGTCATCGGATTTGTATTTTTTTATCTCTTTACCGGCTTGTTGTTATACAGCCGGGCCAAATGGGCAAGATCTTGTTTCCCATCATCAAATATGAAGAACGTTTAAAGTGATACAGATATTTCGCCAAAACCTGGCATCCTCGGTGTGTAATATATCCTGATGTCATCGGATTTGTATTTTTTTTTATCTCTTTACCGGCTTGTTGTTTAAAAAAAAATGAACCTTAAACACTTATATATATATATATGTGAGGGGTGTGACGTAGGGGACGAAGTTAACGCTTACAGATTGAATGTTTCTTTGATACCTACGTTCGAACCTTGTACCCGTCTGAGATTGTTATTTGCCGGCGCTGATGTTAGGCGTAAGCTTGAAACGACGTGGTACTTAGTTAAAATATAAGTGTATATACTAGAAGTCAATTGTAAGTAAAATTAAAAGTAGAGTACTATCAAATAATTTAAAATTAGACATTCAACTAAAACTCCAGTGCAGTGCTCCAGCTCTGTCGTTGACTTCTATCGGATCTGTTGATATTAATACTTGTCGCTTTCAGTGTAAATATCACTTAATTTCTGTGTTATCACGTTACGATTTCTCCTGGTTCAACAGACTAAGTGAGCGCTTAGAGATCAATGTGTCTCTGTGAACCGGGTTCGCGCCCTGCGACTATCTGAGACTGTTATTTCCTCACGCTGATGAGAGGCGTAAGCTGGACACGTCGTAGTAGTTAAATATTCAAATATATAATAATTAAATTTTTTATATATATATATACTGGTAATTACTGACGCTGTACTCTTCTTTACAAAGATAAAAAAAAAAATGTTCATCTGAAATTGTGGTAATTTAGAGGATTTTTGTTTTAAATAATGATTTTTGTAGTGTTATTTGCTATATTCTGATATGGGGGAAATATACTGTGCATGGGCACAATTTGTATTTTTTTGGTAAAAACAACAAAAAGGTCAATTGATATTCAACGTTGATGAATACTATTTTGTTTCAGCATACACATTAAAATGAATTCCACATTAAAACTGGTTATATAATGAAATGAATTAATATAAGATTGGAACGTTAATTGGTCCAACACTCCACTTTTATATTACTGAGTTATTCGAAATGGGTACTTTGTACGTTTCATTTTTATTATACAAAAAATACGTAAAGAATATTATAAAAAAGTACTTTTCTTTTTGTAATTTAGAAAGGTTAGAAGAAATTTGTTTCTATCGTAATCTATGATTATCATCGTCATCCTCCTCCTCCTCATAATCATCACTACCGACATGTTAACTCCTTTGTCTTTTGGCTAGGAGCAAAATGTAGTATCTGTCATGAATCTGCACTTTGTCTTTATGTCCTCTGTCAGCGAAGGATTCATGTTTCTAGACCGAGGCAATTGACATTTTTGTTCCAACTCAGAGTGCCCATTTTGATGGAGTTGGATTCTCCCCACGTTAAATGTTGACATTGTGCTTTACTCTGTTCTTGTGGGAGGCAGTGAATAGGAACATCAACAGCAACACATTTATTAAAAAAAATAATAAACGCATGTATCTAATTATCAACAGATTAGAGAATATTAATTCATTAGAGACTTAAAAATAAATAAATATGCAAATTAGAGGCTGAGAGGATGACATCATGATGAAAGAACTACATACACTGAATCCCCCCCCCCCAAGAAGGGTTTAATGCCTGGGAGGATGATATCATGACAATAGAATAGGTAGCACACAAACTCCCCCCACACACAACTAGTACTCCTGAGGAAAAGGTATCGAAAGGAACGAGTGTATACTGTACGACATCCCCCCGAAGAGGGCCTAATGCCTGGGAGGAATATGTCATAACGAATGATAAAAATACTACAGGGAATTAAATAACCATAAACCGCATAAATGTCAATATAGTTAGAATAGGTTGAAACAACTTTTGCACTGATTTATTTAGATAACATTAAAAACCATTGTCCACGTGAAACGCCTAAATGAAAATTGGCTGGAAAAATATAGTCGCCATCTTTATAAAAAAGATGAATATGCTGGATTAAGAAGAACAATAGCTTTCATTATTTCCTAGTTAAAAAAACACAGGTTTATAATAAACATGAGTAATATTCCTTTGCTTGTATTATGGTGAATGAACATATGCTACACTGACCTCTCCTTCTTGACAGACGATACTCTCATGATGAACGAACATGACTTTCCGCCACCGAAAATGGAGGAAGCCATTATTGCGTGGACGGTCTAATGAGAACAGAACCGATACTACACTACCCCTCCCCCATAACCGATATTGTGACTAAATCGAGTATTGGGGATTTTTCATTCTGGGAGAATCCCCACTACACACCATTAAAAACGAAGAAGGGAATTCCTGGAAGGACAGTCTTATGACAACAGAACTGATACTAAACTACGCGAACCATTAAAAAAATATTCCAATCTAATCAATTTTAAAAAAAAATGTTTAGTTAAAAATGGCTAGTCACAAACAAATATTTTTATGGCACCGTTGTATTTTGGCTAAGACTAAAGTGTAGTATCGGTTCGATATCTCATCGATATTTAACATTTTACTAAAGCCGGAAGAAAATTATCTCCCTGCAAAATGAAATTCTCCATAAGTTTTAAAACGCTATATTTTTTTAATAAAATATTTATATCTTATTTAATCTATACATATAATAATAGTTATATCGTAAAACGATAGCGTATGTAGAATAACATTTTACAATCCAAAGTAAAAAAGTTTATTACAAAATATTAATTTACTAAAGACTTCAAAATAAATAAATATGCTAATAAGCAAAATCGAGATTTGTTTGAGTGAGTAGAAGATTCCTATATATAGGGTATTTCAATAAATTTGATGTTATTAGAATTAAATCATCCTAACGTGTGTTTATGCTAATATAGTTAGGATAGATGACAAACACTTTCGCATTCCTTTATTAATATATATATATATATATATATATATATATATATATATATATATATATATATATATATATATATGAAGGAGAATGGAAAGGAATTAGAGAAAGCAAAAGCCAAATCAATATTCAATTCAAAAGTTCAAAGCAAGGTATATTCCGCAAAAAGGCAATTTATTCAAGTTAAATTTTCCTTAAGCCAGGCTTTTCAAAGATCAAAATCTTATCATCAGAGGAAGTCGCTGGGATAGATAAGTTGGCATTGGCCAAGATTTAAAATTTGAAAAAATGAAATAAAATAAAAGTTGTAGGGAAAGAAACGTAGGGCAAAACTGTGCCAGGGTGCAAGCAAATGTCCGATTGCCAAAAAGTCCGGTGTCGAAGAGTCCAGCAGAGAGAATACGATGTAGATATGTAGGTCGTTAGAGGCACGAGAAGTAATGAGAAGTTTCAAAGTTAAAATCCAAGCAGCCACAACTTCAGGTACGGCGAAAATAGAAAATCCAGAAAGGGTAAAAAGTCCAATAAGAAGTACATTCGATGATGCAGGCAGGCGTCAGAGGAGATTAAGATGTAAAATATTCGCCATTAAAGAAACTTCCCGGGCAGAGATGGCAAAGGAAAGTGTTTTAAAGTGGAAAAAAGGGGCAGTGAGAATATTTAAAGTCTGCCCAGTTGAGAAAGCCGGCTATAAATGATGAAAAGCAAAGACAGTGAAAACAAGAATATAATATGCGACCAGTGGGCAAGGGAGGAAACGGGTAAGTGGTGTGTGGGAGGAGAAAGGGACGGGTACGAGGAAAGGGAGGGGGAGGAGAAAGGGAGCGATGCGGTGAAGGAATGCGGATAAAACTAAGAGTGTGAAAGTGTGGGGGGGGGTGAAACATAAATTTGAAATTGGAAGTTAGCGCGAATTAGGATTCAACTAGAAAAGGGAAAGAAAGGAGTGGGGGTAAGTTAACGAATGTTAGGATAAGGGGTTAAAATATCAGAATATGTATAAGAACAGAGTTCAGGGTTTAGAAGTTTAATCAAATGACCTTAGATATAAACAATGAGGCAAAATATATATGAGGGGTAGGACTAGGAAAATGAGATAAATTTAAAAGAGTAAAGATAAAAAATAAAGATAAAAAATAGTATAAAAAGTAGAAATAAGAAAATAAAAGAATAAAGAAAGAAAAATAGATAATAAGATTAGTCTTAAGCTTGCAGGGAAAATTGAGGATTGACCGAAAGAATAAAAAATAAAAAAATTAAAAAATAATAAGAATAAGATACAAATAATAGAATGAGGGAAAAGTCGATAAGATTGGAGCTCAAGAATGAAAATTAGAATAAGGAAAAAGAAAAAGGAAAAGAAGACCTAGAGAGGATATCCGGAATGGGAGTCTCCAAGGTGGAAGAAATTATAGGTTGAAATAAATAAGCAGTTACGGGATGCTAGTTCAAATAGATATGGGAAAATATAAACTTTGAAATTTTATTCAAAAAAGTTATATGGAGGTTAATTAAGAAAATTGTTAAATAGGTTAGTGAAGGCCGGAAGCAGTAAGAGATATACAAGCTTAAAAAAGTGACAAAGGATTAAGCCAGAGGGAAAGTGGAGATCGCAGTTAAAAGTAAAAACTATAGGGGTTAAAAGATGTAGAGCTAGGGCGGGTTGGGGGTTGAGTAGTTTGAGAGAGATGAGGTAAAGCAAGGGGGGAATAATCGAGGCTATTAAAAAAGTGAGAAGAATTATATAGAAGTAAAAACAGGAGGGGAAGAATAATTAGAGTGCACAGTGGAAACAGTAAGGAGTTCGATATCGAGGTGTGCAAATGGGATATGGAGTAGATAAGGCTAATCAAACAGTAAATAAAAGGGCTAGGATATAATATGAATAGAGTGGGTTAGTTATCACGTTGAAAGGGAAAAGAATGAAGAATGGAAGTGTTGAAGGGAAGCGGACGAATGCATTAAAAGAAGTTAAACGGGAAAGAAAATGGAAAACCAAATAAAGTTATACAGTTAAGGAGGTTAAGTGGAAAGATTTAGGGGGTAATGGAAGAAAGGTGTTAAAACTAAGGGAAATGTGAAGCTAACGAAGTTTATGGGTAATTTTATTAAGTTAAGAGAAGGTTAAAGGGATGAGGGAGATATAAGTAGAGATTAAAGCACAACAGGAATTAGAACTATCGGAAAGGGGTTTCGAGATGTAAGGAGGGAAAATCCGAGATGAAGGGAGGGTATTTAATCAAATGGGGGAGGGGTGGCTGGGGGATTATTATGGTTGCTATACCTGAATTTACGTTTATGCCTGCAACTGGAGATAAGTTCATTCTTAGAATTAATAATATTTTTAGATTTAGTAGCAGTAGCTATCATAAAGGTTTCCAGAGTACAAAGTTGGCAATGGGATGCTCCAGGGGTATATGATCTGAACTTTTTAAGTATTGACCAGTGAAGTGAATAGGGAGTATTTTTGTGATTGAGGTTTCTAATTAGATTGGAAAGTGAAGTGCCTGTGCTGTTATCGCTGCTATTTTAAAAGGAATATATATGGTTAGAGATCCGGGTCTTAATGGGGAAAGAGGACGCCCCAATATATGTGTGTATCTTGAAGGGTCGTGCTATAGTTGCATTGAGATTACTAATGGTATTAGAAGAGATTTGGGTTTGGAGATCCAAGTTATGCGAGGAAAGTTGTTTGGAGAAGTGGGGTGGGGCGGATATGGGGGAAATGTGAGTTGGCCCATGAGCACTATTTATTATTGGGGGTGCTTGGTTAGAGGTATGGCTGTATGAGCGGGAGTTTAGAGTAGAAGCGGATTGGGGTTGCGGGGAGATCCGGAGTTCGGGTGGAGTATGGGAACTATGATTACTCACAACATTGGTGGAGCGGGGGAATTGTTTAACAGTACAAGCGTATATTACGTCCTTCTGTACACAGTTGTTGTTAAGGGGACAATCTCTAGGTTTACGGCAGTTACAAGTGGTGAGGGATGTGGAGGGTGGTTGCTGTTGGATATGTTTGATTTTCCTATTGTTAGAGGTTATGATAGTTTGTTCAATATTGGGCATAGTAGAGTATGATATTTTAATAGAATTTTTGTTAAGGATAGTGCTATATCTGTGGGGATGCTTAAAAGATCTGTCTAAGATTTGGAAAAATTCTTTAGGTATATTGGTTTTAACATTACTGCTGAAAGGCGGATTAAACCAAATGTTATTCTTTCTTCTAAGTTTTTTTCTTTGTTTATGCGAATGTGGGTCTACCCGATTATCAATATCTTTAGTTCCTATGTGCTTATTAGAGTGTGTTTTGATTATCTTAGGTGCTGATGAGTTAAACTTTTTATTTCTGTGTGTGGTCATGTTGTGAGTAATAATGCCTGAAGATTTGTTAACTTGAGTAGGGGGGTTGCAGTTATATTTAATTTTGTGATTGTAGCCTGAGTTAAGCAAAGCATTATTGTAAAAGCTAGAATTTTGATCGAAGATAGATTTATTCGCAGATAGCTTAGAGATTCTATTAGATACTGAGGGGACTATTGAGTTTATGATGGATGTGTACAGAAGGACGTAATATACGCTTGTACTGTTAAACAATTCCCCCGCTCCACCAATGTTGTGAGTAATCATAGTTCCCATACTCCACCCGAACTCCGGATCTCCCCGCAACCCCAATCCGCTTCTACTCTAAACTCCCGCTCATACAGCCATACCTCTAACCAAGCACCCCCAATAATAAATAGTGCTCATGGGCCAACTCACATTTCCCCCATATCCGCCCCACCCCACTTCTCCAAACAACTTTCCTCGCATAACTTGGATCTCCAAACCCAAATCTCTTCTAATACCATTAGTAATCTCAATGCAACTATAGCACCACCCTTATAGATACACACATATATTGGGGCGTCCTCTTTCCCCATTAAGACCCGGATCTCTAACCATATATATTCCTTTAAAAATAGCAGCGATAACAGCACAGGCACTTCACTTTCCAATCTAATTAGAAACCTCAATCTCAAAAATACTCCCTATTCACTTCACTGGTCAATACTTAAAAAGTTCAAATCATATACCCCTGGAGCATCCCATTGCCAACTTTGTACTCTGGAAACCTTTATGATAGCTACTGCTACCAAATCTAAAAATATTATTAATTCTAAGAATGAACTTATCTCCAGTTGCAGGCATAAACGTAAATTCAGGTATAGCAACCATAATAATCCCCCAGCCACCCCTCCCCCATTTGATTAAATACCCTCCCTTCATCTCGGATTTTCCCTCCTTACATCTCGAAACCCCTTTCCGATAGTTCTAATTCCTGTTGTGCTTTAATCTCTACTTATATCTCCCTCATCCCTTTAACCTTCTCTTAACTTAATAAAATTACCCATAAACTTCGTTAGCTTCACATTTCCCTTAGTTTTAACACCTTTCTTCCATTACCCCCTAAATCTTTCCACTTAACCTCCTTAACTGTATAACTTTATTTGGTTTTCCATTTTCTTTCCCGTTTAACTTCTTTTAATGCATTCGTCCGCTTCCCTTCAACACTTCCATTCTTCATTCTTTTCCCTTTCAACGTGATAACTAACCCACTCTATTCATATTATATCCTAGCCCTTTTATTTACTGTTTGATTAGCCTTATCTACTCCATATCCCATTTGCACACCTCGATATCGAACTCCTTACTGTTTCCACTGTGCACTCTAATTATTCTTCCCCTCCTGTTTTTACTTCTATATAATTCTTCTCACTTTTTTAATAGCCTCGATTATTCCCCCCTTGTTTTACCTCATCTCTCTCAAACTACTCAACCCCCAACCCGCCCTAGCTCTACATCTTTTAACCCCTATAGTTTTTACTTTTAACTGCGATCTCCACTCTCCCTCTGGCTTAATCCTTTGTCACTTTTTTAAGCTTGTATATCTCTTACTGCTTCCGGCCTTCACTAACCTATTTAACAATTTTCTTAATTAACCTCCATATAACTTTTTTGAATAAAATTTCAAAGTTTATATTTTCCCATATCTATTTGAACTAGCATCCCGTAACTGCTTATTTATTTCAACCCATAATTTCTTCCACCTTGGAGACTCCCATTCTGGATATCCTCTCTAGGTCTTCTTTTCCTTTTTCTTTTTCCTTATTCTAATTTTCATTCTTGAGCTCCAATCTTATCGACTTTTCCCTCATTCTATTATTTGTATCTTATTCTTATTATTTTTTATTTTTTTTATTTTTTATTCTTTCGGTCAATCCTCAATTTTCCCTGCAAGCTTAAGACTAATCTTATTATCTATTTTTCTTTCTTTATTCTTTTATTTTCTTATTTCTACTTTTTATACTATTTTTTATCTTTATTTTTTATCTTTACTCTTTTAAATTTTAACTCATTTTCCTAGTCTTACCCCTCATATATATTTTGCCTCATTGTTTATATCTAAGGTCATTTGATTAAACTTCTAAACCCTGAACTCTGTTCTTATACATATTCTGATATTTTAACCCCTTATCCTAACATTCGTTAACTTACCCCCACTCCTTTCTTTCCCTTTTCTAGTTGAATCCTAATTCGCGCTAACTTCCAATTTCAAATTTATGTTTCACCCCCCCCCACTTTCACACTCTTAGTTTTATCCGCATTCCTTCACCGCATCGCTCCCTTTCTCCTCCCCCTCCCTTTCCTCGTACCCGTCCCTTTCTCCTCCCACACACCACTTACCCGTTTCCTCCCTTGCCCACTGGTCGCATATTATATTCTTGTTTTCACTGTCTTTGCTTTTCTTCATTTATAGCCGGCTTTCTCAACTGGGCAGACTTTAAATATTCTCACTGCCCCTTTTTTCCACTTTAAAACACTTTCCTTTGTCATCTCTGCCCGGGAAGTTTCTTTAATGGCGAATATTTTACATCTTAATCTCCTCTGACGCCTGCCTGCATCATCGAATGTACTTCTTATTGGACTTTTTACCCTTTCTGGATTTTCTATTTTCGCCGTACCTGAAGTTGTGGCTGCTTGGATTTTAACTTTGAAACTTCTCATTACTTCTCGTGCCTCTAACGACCTACATATCTACATCGTATTCTCTCTGCTGGACTCTTCGACACCGGACTTTTTGGCAATCGGACATTTGCTTGCACCCTGGCACAGTTTTGCCCTACGTTTCTTTCCCTACAACTTTTATTTTATTTCATTTTTTCAAATTTTAAATCTTGGCCAATGCCAACTTATCTATCCCAGCGACTTCCTCTGATGATAAGATTTTGATCTTTGAAAAGCCTGGCTTAAGGAAAATTTAACTTGAATAAATTGCCTTTTTGCGGAATATACCTTGCTTTGAACTTTTGAATTGAATTTTGATTTGGCTTTTGCTTTCTCTAATTCCTTTCCATTCTCCTTCATTTCTACCTGCTCTATCCTGGATATTGAGCTGTATACTCTTCACAATAGGGTTTTACCTTTCCTAAAAGTTCGCTTTTAGTACACCTCTTTATATATATATATATATATATATATTAGAAAAATCAGTTTGAAAGTAATACATTGTCACTCAATTAGAACAGACAAGTGGTGTGTAAGCAACTTCTGACTTTTCATTTTGAATCTAATGAACTTTAGGATATAATAAAAATAATACTACAGCTGAATTGTATAACTGATGTCATAAATCTGTAGTCGCTTCAGACTCTTGTATGCGTTTGAGCGTTCATCGCGGATAATTTATAACAGCCAAAACAAACAACAACTAGCAAATGTTGATTCGCGCTTTGATTCATAGAGTTTATTAAGTTCATTAATCGAAGCCCAGATTCATATTAAGCCATGCATAATTTTATAGATTCTCAGTATATTTATTAAAACAGTAATCTGTATAGCCAATTAAAAATATCTCCGATCGCTATTCGCTGAGCATACAGTGATCACTGATGTAAACTTCAATCGGCATCCACTTTTTTTAGGTGACTTAATGCATCGATTTTCCCCCAAAGTACTCACATTAATTGTCGGGTATTAACATGTTTTCATGTAAGCTCATGATAACAAATTGCCGAGTACATTAACGGGTAATATTTTGGTATATAGATGAAAGGAAAAACCAAGGCAAAGCAATAAAAATAACACATTCGTGTTATGAGATATAAAAATATGTAACAACTTACATGGAGTTATTTAGTTGTATAAACACACATAAAACTAATGTATATATATATATATATATATATATATATATATATATATATATATATATATATATATGAGGATAACATACACGATATATCATGAAATTAAATGCCGTAGAAAATGAATGCGTAAAAAAGACAAATAAATAATTAAACACAGGAAAGAATCATCAAAACAAGAGATTTACCAGTTTCGTTCAGATCAACGAACGTTTTCATTGAAATTTAATGCAGTAAAAAAAAGGAGTATTTTAACCGGGGTCGGAGTTTGTTATGCAGTGGCGAGGTGTATTGCATTGTTTAGTTGCGAGTTTAAGCCAGGGGTCTGGTGATGGAATAGGTTCTGAGCCTCAGTTGTACTTTAGATGGTGATGAGAGAAAGATACAACACTTTAGATGTACCTGCGGCGTTGTAGAGAGGATTCAGTCGCGAGCAAAAGGCAGTTTGTAAAGTCAAAATAGTGGTTAAAAGTGTGCGTTAGTTGGAGTTTTGTGTTTGAGGTTCTCTTTATGTTTGTAAATGCGGGATATTGTTTATTACTGCTCCTCTAATTGATATAACACATCGGGCACCGGCCAAATATAATTTTGTAAATGCCGGCTAGAGAAGAAATGTCTTTAGGTGGATAATAAGGACATGGGTTACTGTTGAGTAACTCCTAAATTGTGTTAAAGATTTATGTGAATTGTTTTTGTAAGAGAATAGATATAGGATTATTGGGGGGGACTATATAAGTTTTATTTTTATCAGTCTAGACGATTTTATCTGTGCCCGTAGTGTTGTTATGAGAAAATAATCTTTGTAGTGTAAATCTGTTTTTTTTTGTTCTTTATATAAAAGGTGTTGTGTTTAGTCTTGTTAAAAAATATGATAAGAAGAGTGATATGAAGGAAGTTGAGGACGTGATTATTTTCTATTTCAGAGGTGAAGACAAATGGTGTGGTAAATTGTTTTGAGTTTGTCGACGATATCAGGAAGACTAATGTTATGTGGCTAGAACAGGAATGCGTCATTAAAATATGTAAAGTAGTTAGAGTTAGGCTTAGGGTGGATTGTACGGGGCCGTTCTCTAAAACTTCCAGGAAAAACAGACAAGTACACCGCTGAGAGGAGGGCCTACGATTAAATCATATTTCTCGTTGTATAATTTTATTGTTAAAAGTAAAGTTGTATTTTTGTGTGATTAAATGGCATAATTCAATAATTTGGAAGCTTCATATAGAAAGAGTTCCGAATCTAAGGCATTTTGCTATGGGAACGTTAGTGTAAAGGAATATGATATCTAAACTAGACATTATGAAGTTGTTCATATTGATGTTTTGTAGTCTTTGTAAAGATCTACAGTGTTTGTCTAACATCGGTTGGACTAATAACACCGATGGCGGAGTAATTATTTCTGCTAATTGTTTAGTTAATTTATGTGATGTGATTCTTATACTTTATGTGATGGGTATCATTGGTGTTTCTGCTTTTCGGTGTTGGACATACAGCGTGTGAGTTTTAGGGTGGTCTACCATGTATTAAGCCATGTAGAACAGGTCAATGTAGACCCATTATCTTCGAAAACTAAATGTAAGATCCTGTATTCGATCGCTCTAATTTGCGCGAAGGGTAGGCTCTGGCTACAAGCGAGTTACTTCTACTACATGTCATGTGCATTCTTCCTCTTTTTCCAGTAAGTAAACTAAGAAACGTAAATGGAAAATAGTGTATCCTGTTTCAGTGTTAGTTAAAACAAATCATTGGTTGGGAAGTTTAGTTATGTATATTCTAAGTACATCCTAATAAATACGATTGTGGATGTTTGTGTATTATTTGTAATCTGCATCTATATTATGAGAATCCTTTTTTACTTAACACCGTACTATTAATTAGGCGTAGTAATTAATGTAAATATCCGGACAGACACGGTTATACGAAAAAGCGATGCTAAGTAGATTGCTACTGTATTTACTTTCGGTGTTTCGGTCGAAAGATATTCCCATGGGTTATAGTTATTTCTACACCAGCGCTGAAATTAATAAGCAAATAGAAAACATCCGAGTTGATAACATATACACATTGTTACCTTCGAACAAAATTACTTTTTATATATCATGTTCCAATAATCCAACTAAAACGCATGCAAAGCAAAATTACATATGCAAGTTCGGTTTATTAAACTATACCGGTTAAGTAAATAGAGGAGAATGTTACTTTACTTTATAGATACTTTACTTTTTGCATTTGAGGACAATTAATTAACACAAGTTCAGTACGTTTTATCAGAAGCAAAGTATATGAATTTATAATTGAAGTTATTTTACTATAATAAGTAAACAAAAGAAGTTGGTGTTTTCCGCTAGTGAGATTAGAAATTATTTATTTCCGCCTATTATAGTTATTACATCCTAGGTTATAAACTAAACAAGAACACATATACTTATCTCTTTACTAAGATATTTCAGTTCAGGCTTATGTATAATAACGAGTAGGAAGACCTGGATTTGTCCGGGGATTGATGGGTACTTCAGTCCTTGTTTTACTCTTATTACTTTTCAATCTTTTTAATTTACACGGTATACATATACGAATTGCAGGACTATATATTTGAAAAACAGATTACTTAATAAATATACCAATATATCCACTCTAAAATTGATTTCGAGAAAAATAGTGTTGGCTCTATGTATATGGTTCAATTTTACCCCCCCCCCCCCCCCCGAGAAAGAAAGAAGAACAACGACTCGGATATATTATATTAATATGAAAGCCGGATGTGTGTTTGTGTGCACAGCTCTGTTCATCTATATTTGTCTGTGAGATAACGACTATTTATATATAATACTGTAACGTCGCATTTTTACGCGTCATTTTCTGTTTAATAACAACTCAAAAATGAAGTAAGGACGTAATAGAAATATTAACACATTTATTTAACAAAAACACCGATTAAATGAAGTGTAGAAACCGCTGAACGCGAGATTATTAAGTCTGATCGAAAGATGGTTGTGTACTTTTCAACTGTCATGGCAGACGACTTCTTCACTCAAGGGCAATAATTATTTTTCTGGTCCAAAGGAAATAACTATTCTGTTTAGTTAGGTTTCCATATCATTTCATAGTTTTACTCTTTAACTGTACCAAGTGCACTTAAGGTTAACTTGGAGGTGCTTTACTCGAGTGCAATTTCATTTTGGCCAACTCTTGTGAGGGCTTTCATAATTCACATTTGTATATGTCTGCATGGGAGGTGATGGGGATGGCAGTTCGAATGTGTCCATTTACGGATCGAACAGAATGATTTTTATGTTGTCAACTTAGTTGCCTCAAGTGAATCTGTAGCGTAACTGTGTGTTGGGTCGTGTCCAGAATTTATTCCTAACTTGAATATCGTACAATAAATGCCCATTTATTTTGCGGATGATGTCTGGTACCCAGTTTAGCTTGCCAAGTCTGTAATTCCGAGAAAACACTGGTGTGCCAACTGAAAATGCTTTTGTTATTTTAGGGATTGTTTGTTGCCTTTGTCGGTGGGGCAGACGACTCTCTTTATCTAATTGTGTTAAGTCTTTCTGTTGGTCCAAGGGAAAAACCTATTCTGTTTAGTTAGGTTAACCTAACAGATACAAAATTCAGTAAAAATGCTACATTACCTGTGTATATTGTGGGAAGGGTTTCATAATAACATTTTCCTAGCAAAGGGGGTCTACCTCAGCACGATAGCCACAAGGCGCAATGCCAGATTTAAAATAAAATGCTTTTCTTTCTGTACGACAAAGTTATTCCCGATAAAGAAACTACCGACATCAAATACATACTGTGGTTTAGGTTCGACTAGCATTTATTTCGGATGTCAGTTGCTCCGCTCCTTCAATCCTATATTACTATGTTAATTTTTATTTCTACATGTGATGTGCTTGTTATGAATGAAAAAAGTAAGATAACGTAAAACGGTGTCTAATGTGTTGATGGATGTCGGATGCTAACATGAATTTTATGATATTATCATAAAAATATCTTAATATACACTATATAAAACAATCTGAAGTATGAATGTTTTAAAAGAACCGATCGGTTTTCTTTTGTACGAAGGCTTCTGTGTAAAATGTATCCAGGTACATGATGCATAGGTAGACAGCACAGTAAAAAGTCAGAGTAATCCTAAGTTAGTATAGTAGTAAGCGTTTAATGATCCACACATCCAATGATTGTTTTGTTAATTCTAGCTATCCTTCTCTCTCTCTCTCTCTATATATATATATCTATATATATATATATATATATCTATATATCTATATATATATATATATATATATATATAAATGCTAAGCTGTATCTAAATGTTTGCATGAAATGAAGGCGTTAAAACACTCTCCCTTTTTCCCTTCCCCCCTCTCTCTCTCTCTCTCTATATATATATATATATATATATATATATATATATATATATATATATATACAAGGCCTGTCTTAAACGTATCCGACCTTAGGCAAGACAAAATATTTCAAATACCTGACGAGTTGGGACCTTATCCCCTTCAAAATTCCCCCTTCTGCTTGCACACACTTAGCCCACCGATCCATCCACTGCTGGAAACACCCCTGGAAGTCTTCTTTTGCAATGGTGTTTATCTCCGCCGTCGCGTTCCGCATTACCTCTTCTCTAGTCTCAAAATTGAAACCTTTCAGTGGTGTCTTCAATTTTCGAAACAACCGGATATCGCAAAGAGCCATACTTGGAGTGTAATGAGGTTGCCCAACAACTAGAATTCTAGGTTTGGCAAATAAATATTGGATCAATTGGGTTGAATATACGAGGGCATTGCTTGACGCAGTGGCCAGTTTTTCGCCGTCTACATGCTTGGTATTTTGCGAGAACATCTTAATACTAATCTTTTTTTACTGTTCGTCGTTCCAGTACGTATTGGTGATACACAATTCCACAGAAATCTAAGAAGACAGTCAGTAACATCACATTTAGCTTCACATTTGTCGCGCTTTTTTTTGGTCTTGAAGACTCGGGATGCTTCCATATAGACGACTGTCTTTTTGTTACTGGGTCGTATCCGTATATCCAAAACACACCTCCAGTTATGAGGATCAATGTTAGTTGTTTTCTTGAATGACTTGTGCAACTTGAAAACGGAAGTCCTTTTTTTCTTGCGAAAAAAACTCGGCCACACATTTCCCAGCAACACTGTGCGTGTTCTAATCATCAAGCAAAATTTCATGTGCGGAATATTTAGTCACTCCGACCTCTTCGGTGATGCCCCGCACGGTCGAATGGCGAGCTTTCATCTTCAAATGTCGCACCCTCTCAGCAACAGCTGCACTCCGATCAGTTTGGGGCCTGTCAGAATGCTGGTCACTCTCGGCTGATCTGCGGCCATTTATTAATCGGTTGAACCACTCCTTAATTTGTGTTACATCCATCAAATCTTCTCCAAACACCTGCTGAATCTTACGAACTGGTTTGATTTGAAAATCACAAAACATTTGACAACATTTGATGCACTACTTTTGCTCAACAGGTTCAGTCATCTTGGAGGAATCGGTAATCCGACGAATAGATTTTGTAGTACCTGGTTCTGCGACCGACACTGTATTGATTGAACACGACCTATCATCTCTATTTTGCAGGGAAAAATAAATGTCGAATACTTTGTAGAAAGACCTGGTGTATGTATATATATATATATATATATATATATATATATATATATATATATATATATATGTGTGTGTTTTCTGAAGGTTTACAAAACATTTCGTTCAAGAAATCATTCCTCACAACAAACTTTTTCCTTTCATAGTTTATTTATTTTTCAGATTTTTCAAAGTTAAATCATCTTTCCTTACACGTGTTACTCTACTCAAGCAGGTTCTTGTTTGCCAGTTCCTCAGGGGAAATATATACCTGGAATAAGGACCCCAACAACTGTCAATACCCGATGTGGGGTTGCCTTAATTTAGGCCATTTAAGAGAAAAAAGGAAACACACATCTTAAGAAAGTAGTTCAAGAGATTTTCACAGCACGGTTGCTACTATGCATACACACAAGAAATTAGTCCCAATACAGTCCAACAGAATTCGGGAACAATGTGTGAGAATACACCTCCTCATTCGGCGGCACAACGATTAAGGTATTCCCCCCAACGAAAACAAAACGGTCAACACACAACCCACAAGTTAGCGTTCCAGGCCACTGATAGTGTGGGCATCTCGCATTTATTCCATATAAAAGTCAGTATTAACGTCCGTGTGGTCGTACGAACTTTTATCCAGGGCTGACATGCTCTCACTCGGGATAAACATCATAATAAAATGATCATAATCCCTCAGAAAATACTAGACAGAATATTGCCAGGTATTTAACACAGAACTCAATTGAAACTGTGGTCCTCATCTGATGAGGTTCTAAATTGGTTGAAAGAATTAAAAATTACTAATCAAAGTAAATTCATCATCTTTGATATAGATTCATACTACCCATCTATATCCTTTTCATTACTAGAAAAGGCCCTTACCATGGCTAAAAACGAATCCAATATTACTAACTTAGAGAGAGATATAATTAGACTAACAAGAAGGACACTAATATCATACAATGATAAATTATGGACTAGGAAGCATAGGTAAAACAATTTAAATATTACCATGGGGTCCTTACTCGGCACAGGTAACTGACTTAGTAGGGAGTTATATCATCAGGGAAATCTGCAAGAAACTACCTGAACTGGTGGGAGGTCTATATAGGGACGACGTTTTATTCTTTGTCAACATAAGTGTCAGAAATCTTGAAACTAAGAAGAAAAAAACTGCATAAATTCTTCAGCACATTAGAACTTAGCATAAGTATAGATATAAACAACCGAAGGGTCAATTCCTTTGGTGTTACACTTGATCTATGCAATAACACATATGAACCTTATCACAAGCCCAACCACACACTCTACTATATCAACGCTAAATCGAATCACCCACCGATTGTGATGAGAGCAAGTATTCCTGCAATCTTGGGTAGGATATCTTAGATGTCCAAAGAATCAACACCTATTCGAAAGCAGCACACACTTCTACAATGAATCTTTAACCAGATAAAATATTAGGAAGAAATTAATTACTTCGATCCTCCTTCGGTATCCAACGGTAATGAAAACCAGGTTGGGAGGGAACCAGGCGATAGTGATATTCGTGAAGATGGAAGTTACGAATTGACCACACATGGTCCCCAAATTGGGGGGGGGCAGGAATTAAAATAGAAGAAGGACCACTACATGATTTAACCCCAACTAGAGCCAGCATATTTAGAGTGATATCCAAACATTTTTATAGCATAGTGGAACAAAACTGTCCAGGGGGCAGCAGATTGGGTAGAATCATTAACAAAAATTCCGTCAAACTGTCCATTTCCACCTGCAGAAATATAGCCGCATCCATCATAGGATATCATAACTAAATCAAAGGAAGATACATTCACTTCTAGTATCGATCCCAACAACACTAGTTTAGGGAGAACCAGCGTTGTAAATATGCATAATAACGGACCATCCAGCAACGGCTCAGCACACAACTGTAACTGCAGAGCGTCCAACATCTGCTCACTGGGGGGACTGTAGAGTCTAAAGCATTGTCTACAAATGCGATGTGATAACGCAAGGCAGTAGGAGGTGATATATCGGATCCACCGGGAGGACTTCAAAGATAGGTTCAGAAACCACATGACTTCATTCAGAAGTGGCCACAGGGAAAACACTTGTCTTGGTCGCTTTGTGATAAATCTCATTGCTAGACAATACTTTTTCGAACTGAAATGTTTCGTTTTAGGAAGGGCTTATAAATATAGACCAAACAAAAGAAAGAGATGCAACCTATGTGCATAAGAATCGTACCACATCATGCCATCTAGAGATCGTCTACTGAACGCTAGGCAGGAAATACTCCAATGATGTCTGTATAGAAACCGTTACCTGTTATCGAGCCTAAAACCTAGACAGGAGGGATGGGGGAGTTACAAACTCACAACCGGAATAGTCAGTGTGTGTCCTTCCTGAGGTAATTTGGGGCAATTCCTAGCGTATAATATAGGGGCTATGGGTTGGCCCCGTGTACTTGGATGTATCTATGACTTGACTCGATTGTCAGCAGAGGCTTGGGACATAGGGTGGAGGGGATAAGGTTAACACTAGTAAATTCTTCTTCAGCAGAGTAGAGTCGGGGGATTTGGAAACATACATAAGTACATAAATAGTAAATAATAAATCACACTTATTCATATAAATAAGTGTATTATACGAACAGCAATGGGAATCTCTTTTAATTTCTGTATGACATAAAAGTAAAGCTTGCTACTCTATAGAACCGGGGGAACGGATAGAAGAGTAATATACCTATTACCAAGAATCCCTAAACCATGATCATCCACCCATTCCGACAATTCCTCAATAGAGAAATAACCATGTACAGCTGTCCAGGGGTGGAAAAATAAGGTACGGGAGGGGGACAGACGGGAATCCAGTAAATGTAGGCAAAACACCTTTTGAGATACCGATACTGGAGATACTGGACCAACATATATTACACTATCGGGGTGGGTTGGAATAAGTATCAATAAGAAAATAATTAAAATTATATATATATATATATATATATATATATATATATTTAAATATTTTTTGTCGTACAAAACTTTAAAATGTCATTGAAGAGAGAATATGTATTACTCATAATGACTTAAGAAATTAAAAAGATGAAATGGCAGCTGACCGGTTTCGTACTTCACTCAACAGAGTCAAATATCGAGGTAATGTATAAAAAATATATAAAGATGCTATGAGAATTATAGCGAGGGAAAGGGGTAAAAAAAGAAAAAGAAAAAGTTTAATCAAATAGAAACAACATTAAGCCCGAGGAGATTTTCTCTTTGCTTGCAAAGAGAAGGTCTCAAGGATTTAATATAAATTGTTTCTAGGATCTTGAGATGATAAGGAGAGTGCGACCTACTAAGAATGTAGAATAAGTCGACACTGAATTTAGAGGCACAGGTGCGGTTATTTATGAGATGTTGACCTATCGACGAACCATAAGTATTATTCAAAACCTCAGTTGGTAAATAATTTGCATTCCGAATTTTTGTAGGCACGTGTTGTTTGACCCGGATGCCCAATCTTTGTGACGTCATCCCAACGTAGTGCATACTTCAACTACATTTAAATAAATAAATAATGGAATTATTGTGATGTGGGGGAAGGACATATTTTCGAATAGAAGTCAAGATATGGCAAGAGGAAAAACAACTCGTGTATTCGCAGCAAAATAACATTGTTGTACAGACAAAGAGATTTTTTGCGAACCTATCACTAATGTTACTAAGCCAAGGTAGGCGAAGGTAAATAGGGCATCTGTCTACAGAGGCTGATTTGCTTTTGTATATATATATATATATATATATATATATATATATATATATATATATATATATATCGAGCCTGATGAACTCTAGTTGAGAATAATAAATAAACACCATTTAATTATCGGGGTGTCCTTGGCAAGGCTAGTGGATGTGATTGCATGTTTTGGTTTGTTCGGTGTTTTGTTTTGTTTTCTGCCATCGCATGGCATAGCTCCCTACTATGCCACTGGGAAAGATCTACTTATGTGAAGACATGGGATATGGCAAATATTTATAACTCCGCCCTTCTCTGTGTGTGGGTGTGATAGTATTGTCTTTTTCATCATTGATCTACAGTATAATGGAATCATTCGTAATTAAATAAAATAATATTTCCCAAAGAATGTTAAAAGCCGTCCTAGCAACTAACGACAATCTCTTTAGAATAGAAACTAGACTCATGAAAACAATATTTGTATTAATAGTTCTATGTTTGGTGTGTATAGACATTTTGGGAGATGTTTTTGGTGCAATTAAGATCATTTGCACAGTTGTAAACCTATTGTGGAAGTGACTATATCAACATACAAACAATCGCATGATCTTTTCGTCATTAAGTTGAATAAAATGAAATAAAATAATATTTTCCCAGAAGGTTAAAATCGGTCCCAGACACCGGAAATTATTTTTAAAATGGAAACTGGATTTTAGAAAACAATATTTTATTCATGGTATATATACCGTCTTTCAAGGAATTATTGCAGAACTGGGATCACTCGCCCTATCCTATGTATACTGCAGAGTGGAATGGGTCAGCTCTAAAAATAAAAAATAAAAACATGGATGCTATCATCATTAAATTAAGTTAATTTCAATTAAATTAAATTGAATTAAATAAAATGAAATAAAATAATATTCGCCTGGAATGGAAAAATAATAAACAAAAACGTCCCAGCCGTCAAGAATTATTTAAAAAAAAATAGAAACATGATTTTTGAAAACAGTATTTTGTATTGATAGTTTATTTTTTAGTATATATTTTATTTCTCGAAATGTCTTCTGCAGAACTGGGATATGTTTGCCTCGATGTGTGTCTACGGCGAACCGGAAGTGTTCGACCATGGAAATAATAATAACAAAGTCTCTCGTCATTAAACAGGATAGAAAGATATTTTCCCAAAAGTGCTAAAAACGGCCCCGACCGTTAAACATTTTTTTTTTTAAATAGCGACTAGATTTCTGATAACACTATTTTGTAGTAATATTTTATTTCTAGTATATATATATATATATACGATTTTTTCACAATGTTTTCTGCGGGACTGGGATTATTTGCAGCGACCTAAGTATAATTCGAAAGCGTATGAATCACCTCTAAACATAGAAACAACGATGCTATCACCTTTAAATAAGAAAGAAAATGATGTTTTCACAGGAGGAAAATAACTAGCCCAGCCGTTAAGGAATATTTTAAAATAGAAATCAGTTTTTGAAAGCAGTGTTTTGTCTTAGTTTCTTGATTTTGGTATATGTATTTTTCGGTGAGCTTGTTTTCTGCGGAACTGGGATTATCTGCACCGATGTACGTCCACTCAGAATGGGATTTGGTTCAATCATAAAAATGATAACGGGGACTCCCATTTTTTAATAGAATAAAATAATATTTTCCTCAAAGTATTACAGACAGACCCAACCATCAGGGAACTATTTTGAAATTATTTTCAAATGGAGTCTAGATGTTTGTAAACAGTATTTTGTGGTAATACTTTATTTTTGATATATACATTATTTTCTCAAAATGATTTCTGTGGAATTAGGATTATTCATTTCGACCTATAGCTAACAACAAAGTCGCTCCTGCCAGTAAATTAAATAAAAAATATTTTCCCAGAATGTAAAAAGGCGTCCCAGCCGTAAAAAAATAGTTTTGAGGGATTACTTTTAAAATAGAAAGTACATTTTTGGAGAGAGTATCATGAATGAATAGTTGGTCTCTGGTATTTATGGGGTTTTCTTCAGGGTGGTTTTCTGCGGGATTATGATCATTTGCCTCGGTCTATGTTTATCCCGAGTGGGAGCAGGTCAGCCATTGATAAATGTTCGTACGACCACACACATTGCTAACGGACGTTAATACTGACTTGTTTATGGAATAAATGCGAGATGCCCACACTATCAGTGGCCTGAAACGCTAACTTGTAGATTATGTGTTGACCGTTTTGTTTTTGTTGGGGGGGGGATACCTTAATCGTTGTGTCACCCGATGAGGAGGTGTAATCTCACACATTGTTACCGATTCCGTTTGGACTGCATTGTGACTAATTTCTTGTGTGTATGCATAGTAGCAACCGTTCTGTGAAAATCTCTTGAACTACTTTCTTAAGATGTGTTTTTCCTTTTTTTTCTTAAATGGCCTAAATTAAGAGAACACCACATCGGGTATTGCCAGTTGTAGGGTCCTTATGCAAGGTATATATTTCCCCTAAGGAAATGCCAAGCAAGAACTTGCTAGAGTAGAGAAACACGTGTAGGGAAAAATGATTTAACTATGAAAAATATGAAAAATAAATAAACTATGAAAGGAAAAATGTTCTGCTGCGATGAATGATTTTTTGAACGAAATGTTTTGGTAAGCCTTCAAACAAACACATATAAATGCTCTGTATCCTGTAATCGAGAATCATCGAGCCTATTTTTATTGGACTGATTCCGGTCGTTACTAAATAAAATCTCTTCTCAGTGAAAAATCTAAATCTACATATATATATATATTTATATGTTTATATAAAAGTGTAATTTTAGTCTCTGGAAATCTCTTCTCGAGAGTTCTTCCGTCCAACATCTGACTAAGAGTAATCGTTAGAATACAAAATGTAAAATTAAAAAAATCACGAAAAAAGCAAAAATCGAAAATTAAATGCCGATGAGATTGGGTAATAAGTTTTTAAAATTAGCCCTCTAATCTCATCGGCATTTACTTAATTCCTACTCTTTGTTTCATGTGTATTATATTTGACATTTTGTATTCCAACGATTTCTCATCATCAGATGTAAGACGAAATAGGTCTGGAGATGAAATCTTCGGGGACTAAAATGTCGCTACTACTTTTAACAATTGATATATGTTGTACTTCGAATCATATATATATATATATATATATATATATATATATATATATATATATATATATAAATGGTGTACCCAATTTGAACAGAGTGCTCAATAAATAGTTAAGATATGTACATATTGGATTTTCACTCTTGTACTTAATTTACAGCGAGTAATCTTGTTAAATAGTGAATAGTGAACAATATCTTTTCGAAGGCGAATAAGTGTATCTATAAAGTATTGTCTCTCTCTCTCTCTCTCTCTCTCTCTCTCTATATATATATATATATATATATATATATATATATATATATATATGATGTGGGGAGTATGTGTGTGTGGCGTCTGCCTGTTTCGTTTGACATGCGTCGGTTTGCAATAGTGTTTACTCGGTAAACTCATACATTGAATGGACGGATCTGCTTATATGCGTCGATACATCATTTTCTGCGTATTTATACATGTCTTTACATATGTCACAATGAAGTCTGCAATTGAATGTTTTCTTATCGGGAAATACGTTGATCAAATGGACGCCTCTTAACAATATTCATTCTCTCTAAATGAACAACGTTAATGGTCTTGAATTGAGATGTTATTGAATTAGATTTGCTTGGACAGTGATTAATGTAACCTCGACACATTCAATTAAAAATGAGAAAATTAATGTATGCATTAGAGGAATAGCTATTAATTAACGTAATTGATGTAAGTATGCCTCGCCGGTGTGTGCAGCTTAGTTGTCGCCATTTGAGGTCTGAATTAAACTGAATACTTCAACAGAATTCTTGAAACACACGTTTCGTCGAAATAGTAACGAAACTGTTGGGTATGTAGAATGCATTATTAACAAACCTGATGTCGTGTAAGTATATGAAACTGTAACACAGTTGTCTTAAATCATAGTATATTAATACTTTTCGGCTCCCGGTGTCGGATGTGCCTTTCTAAAGAGCATAAAAGAGGGAGAACCTCGAGTCTAGATCTTCCAGTCTACGGCAACTATGGTGTTCGACGTCTGTTTTGTTTATTCTGACTTTTGAAATAAATATGTTTATCCAACATAATATTTATATGTTCTGTGTGCAACAGATATATGTTGTTGGATGACACCGCATATAGAATCAAACTCTTAATGTGGGACATTGTCCGGGGTTCTAAGAGTAAAATGAATGTACCCTTGTTGCGAAAGAAGGTTCCATCCACAATTACCATTCACCGCAGCGTTCGTATTCAATGATATGTCTATCGATGTTCTGTGTGCGGCAACATAGCTAAGTTTGAAGAGTGGTCGATTCGCATACAAGTGACCAAGGTTTCGATTCCTCGGTTCGTATGTGCTATAATAAAAAGCCTAACAAGGGGTAGACACTCGATTGTACGGCTTCCAGAGTGTGGCTGCCGTAGTTTAAGGGTGATGCAATTTTTTCTGATTGTGGAAATGAATATATAAAAACAATAAACTTATTTTATTTTCTGTGTGTTTCTGGTGCAGGTTGGTACATGACACAGGTAGTACCTAAATCATAATGCGATACATTGGCATGGGTTATAACGGTTGAATAACTACACCCTTGTTGAGAAGGTAGGTTCCATCCAAATTCAAACATTGAATATAACTTTCATATTCCCTGATATGTCTATCGATGTTCCTGTGTGCAGGACTCCGTTATTTGAGGTGGCGCCTCATTTACAAGTAAACCAGATTTCGATTCTTGACTAAAGATATGTCCTACTGAATGGACCATAGATGGTTAAAACTTAAGTCTATGGCTGCCGCGGTATGAATGGTTTTCTTTCTTTGAGAAATTATATATTTATATATATATATATATATATATATATATATATATATATATATATATATATATATATATATATATGTATATATATATATGTACATATATATATATATGTATATATATATATATATATATATATATATGTGTATATGTGTATATATATGTACATATATATATGTATATATATACATATACATATATATATATATGTGTGTATATATGTACATATATATATATATGTGTATATATATACATATACATATATATATATATATATGTGGGTGTGTGTGTATATATATGTACATATATATATAGGATCAAAATAAACCAAAGTGAAAACTTTTAGTAGATGGAACCTATTGTGAAAAGGATAAGCTCAATATACGAGATAGAGCAATAGTAGAGATAGAAGAAAAAAGATTGATAAATATGCGACGATTGTCCAAATTTATTTCAAATTTCAATTGTTCAATGCAAGGTTGTCAGTAATAAACTAGTGTTTATTTTCCTTTCCTTAAGCCAAGGCTTTTCAAAGATCGAAATCTTATCATCAGAGGAGAAATACAGATGGATAAGTTGGCTTTCGAAAAAACCAAAGTTCAAATATTTGAAAAATATGAGAATTATTTTTAAAAATTATTAAAATAATTTTTGTCAAAAAACGTACTGAATGAAAAGAAAATTTCGTGAAAAAGAAATACAATTGTCCGGGTGGTGAGTTTCCGTTGAAAAGGTTCGGTGAAATTGTAGAAAGTGAATAAAAACACTTTGCATGGGAGCAGGTTGGAAAAGGTGCTCAAAAGTAGATAAGTCCAGATGTACTTAAAAGAGGCTTTGAAGAGGAAAACAGGCCATTTTTTGATTTTCTTCCGGGCCTAGAAAAAACGGTAGGATCTCATACAAGGATTAACTCAGAATGAGAGAAAGCCAAAGTTGATGACAGTTTCAGATTTGGGGTCAGGATGGGGGGGGGGTTAGGAGGTGCGGGGTAGTTTAAAAAGTCGCTTTGTGAATTTGGGGGAAAAATAAAAGTAGGACGGGTTGGCATGGGGATGTAGATAAAGTGACAGGTGGGTTAAGGGTGCGGGCTAGCGGTAGGGTGTAGGTTTTGGGGGTGGGGTTAATCTTAAATGGTGAATAGGTATGGAAAAAGTTGATTCTAAAAATAGAAGTAAAATGTGAGCTTCCAAATATATCAGGCGGCTAAGGGCAGATTAAATTGTAGTTATCAGATATGTTTAAGGAATAAAGTAGAATCATTGAATATAAGAATGTGAGAGAGTGGATGATTAAAATTAAAAATTAAAAGATTAAATTTAAATTTAAAAAGCTAGGGAATAGTTAATAAAGAATTTATTTATTTATTTTTAATTTAAAACCAAATTAAGGGTTAGATGAATAATTTGGAGGGACATTAAATGGCCAAAGAGATAAGGGGGGGGGGAAATAATGGGGAGGGGGGAAATAGATTAATGGTAAAAGGGTTAGTGAAATTTAAAGGTCAAGTCTGTTCTACTCAGGTATATTGAAATTTAGGAGAGGGGAACAATGTAAGGGATAAGGAAAGATTGTTAGAAACAATTTGTTTCGATTTCTAGTAATAGGGGTGGAGTTGGGTTGGTTCAATCAAAAATTTGAGTGCAGTGTCAATTTTATAATCTGTGGTTTAAATGGTGAGTGAGTCGTAACAGGGTAACAATTAACAGTTACAGTTTAAATTTAATTAGATATATAAGGGAAACTTGCAAGGGGTTTCCAAGTAGTATGAACATATGATTTGGGGGGTGGGTGAAATTGGTCCAAGATAAGATAAGTTGAACAAAGAGAGAATGGGCCGATAGAAAGTGGCTCGCGAGTATTTAGAGGGATTAGGATTATTCAAGAATGGGCCAAAATAAGTAGTTATGTAACTAGCTCGAATCAATCAAAATAGTTAAAAAGATTACACAAAGGGGGTTATGGAGGCTATTAAGGAGGTAGAGCAGAAGTGCTAGTAACAGTTTATATAATATAAGTGTTATGGGCCAGGGTTAGATTGAAAAATTAAGCAGACCTGCGTTTTGAAGCTAGTGAGTTAGAGAGCTGATGAGAATTATAGGGGGGTATTAATGGACCCAATTGGAGGGGAATTCAAATGTCGTAGTTAAAATGATAACAAAAAGAAGTTACAGGGGAATATGTTGCAAATAGGAAGAGTCTAAATATAAGGACGATATAGTGGAAGTGTAGGGGATAATAAGGGGGGGAAAGAGAGGCCAAGAGTGAGTTTGTAGGTGGGATTACGGATAGGAGAAACAATGAGATAAATATAAGGGGTTAGGAGTGGAGCTGAAGCAAAAGGATAAAAAGGAGCTATATTGCAGGAGAGGTATATAAGTCTAGATATTAGGTATGTTAATGATCGGTGGAAAGTTGGAGGAGTAATGTTAGTTCAATCTACTGATAGTTTTCCGGGTAAATGTGGTTATTAGGTGTAATGGTGATGAAGAATTTATTGGGAGGGTTAATTAGTGAGAATAGGGTTGTTAAGAATGGAAGTTACAATGTTCCCCTGGGATATGGTTTAGAGATTTGTCAGATGTTAAAGAATGGGGGGAGTTATTGGTTGGGAGGAGGAGTGTCAGAGGGAGTGATGAAATTAATGTATTTAAATTTTCGTTTGTGTCTGCAATTTGAAATAAGTTCATTTTTGGAGTTAATGACATTTAAGTTCTTGTGTGCTGTAGCTATCATATAAGTTTCCAAGGTACATAGTTGGCAGAATGCAGAACCAGGAGTATATGAGTTTGACTTTTTTAATATAGACCAACTTAGGGAGTAGGGGGTATTTTTGATGTGAAAGTTTTTTATTAGGTTGGAAAGAGAGGTGCTAGTGGTACCATTACTATTGTGTTTAAAAGAGTAGATATGGTTAGAGATTCGAGTCTTTATGGGGAAAGCACTGGCACCAATATAGGTATGAATTTTATGGGGGGTTATTGTTGTATTATTTGAGTTGTTTATATTATTAGGGGTGCTTACGGTTTGTATGCTCGGATTCAAGTCAACGTTTAAGTTAGGGTTATTAGTTGGGGACGGTAGGGTGTCTTGGGGAATGAGATCGGATCCATTATTAGTTGGTGGTAGTTGTTGGTCAGTGTGGAGAGTATTATTTAGTGGAGGGGGTTGTTGATGGGGATTGTTGAGGGGAAAAGTGGGAGATTGTGTGTTGGCATTATTTTGCATATTGGTATTAATCTGTGTAGTGGTGTATTGTTTAACAGTACAGGAATATATGACGTTACTTTGTATGCAATCACCGTTTAATGGGCATTCTCTGGATTTTTGGCAGTTACAGTTATTAGTGGGGTGTATGGTGGGTGCTGTTTGTTGGGCAGATTTAATTTTTTTGTTGTTAGATGTGATGATGGTTTGTGCTATATTGGGCATTGTGGAGTAAGAAATTTTAATAGAGTTCTTGTTTAAAATAGTGCTGTATTTATGTGGGTGCTTGAACGAGTTATCTAAAATTTTGAAAAATTCCCTAGCTATGTTAGTTTTTACATTGCAATTATAGGGTGGATTAAACCAAATGTTATCTTTTCTTCTAGTTTTTTTATTTTTATTTTCACTGTGTTCTTGGGGGTTAGCTGTTTTAACTATATTAATAGTTTTAGTATGTCCATTAGCATATTTCTTGGGTTTCTTGGGTATCGTGGTGCTAGTTCTTTGTCTATCTTGTGTAGCCATTTTGTAGGTAACGACATTTAAAGGTTTATTCCCCTGGAGGGGGGGATTATTTTCATATTTAATTTTATCAGTGTATCCCGAGTTAAGAAGTGCGTTATTATAGAAACTAGAATTTTGATCGAAGATAGGTTTATTAGCTGAAAGTCTCGAAATTCTATTTGAGATTGAAGGGACTATTGAGTTAATGATGGATTTAGGGTGGTTAGAGTGCTTATGTACGTAAAATAAGGTTAGATTAGGTTTGTGGTAAGGGCTAAATGATTCGGAGTTAAGGTCTAGTGTTAGGTCAAGGAAATTAGATATTCTTTTCTCGGGTTCTATGGTTATGGTTAATCCGAAGTTTTTAAAGAACTTGTGTAGGTTTTTTTTGGTGTTGTTGTATTGTCTGGGTCTCTCTCTAGAGATAAAGAGCGCATCGTCTCTGTAGAGTCCACCGTGTAAGTGTCCGAATTCAAGCTTTAATTGTCTCAATAAATATAATCCTACTAGGTCAGTAACTTGGGCTGAGTCTGAAGCTCCCATGGTGATATCAAAGTTGTTGGGGCTATCTTTCCTAATCCAAAATTTATTGTCAAATTCTAAAAGGGATCTCCTGGCTAAAATTATTAGATTTTTTTCAGAGTCTGTGATATCTGAATTATTCTTAGCGAAAATAAGAGCTTTGTTTAGTAGGATAGGAGAGATAGACTGATAATAGTTGTCAATGTCGAAAGTGATGAAGTTCAAGTTAGAATTAGATTTATCTTTAAGGTTTAAGAACCATTTGGAAACCTCTCCAGATGATTGCCAAAGGGAGTATGTAATTTTAGCTTTTAATGTAGGAATGATTCTATCTAGGATATTTTTGCTTATAATGCCTATGTCCGATTTGGAAGGGCATATTAGTCTAATGGAGGGGTTTTCATGAAAATTTATTTTGTGGTCTTTTAAAGTACATCTGGGTGTAGCAGGAGTGAAGATTTCAGCGTAATTCAGGATGTTAAAAGAAGTTAACAAGGATTTAGCTTCATTGTTAATGCTATTTAAAATGTTGTCAGAAGAGGTTTTATATGATTTGTTCAATTCTTTGTAGATTAAATCTTTGTAATCAGAATATTTCAATTTGTAGTAGTTTTTAGTTTTATCTGCTGGGACTATAATATCAGGGAGCTTTTTGATCTTGTTAGTGAAATTGTTAATTTTTTTGATGAACGGGTTATGATGTTTATTGTGCTTTTTGAATTTTATGTGTCTAATTAAGTTGAATAAATCATTTTCAAAGTTATTGAGAAGATCATTTTGCTTGGGGAAAGGAGATGTTTTTAGGCCGTACCTGGATGCAGTTAGACGTCCCAATCTTTTTATTTCCCTGGAGGAGTTCATGGGGAGTGTAAATCCTTTGAGTTCTGGAGAAGAAATGGTATTTCCGTCATTTTTCCGGTTTTTGTTTTTTGAGTTTAGGTCATGATGGAAGGCTCTCCATCTTACGTTTGTAATGAACTTTTTCATGGATTGTATGAGTTTGCGAATGTAGGCTTCATTTGAAGGGATCGGAATGTTTTTTGCTGAGAGTGGAAGGAATTCCTTGCTGAACATTTCACAAAATAGGAGAAATAAGCTCAACTTGGTAGGAGCTTTAAGTAGGATCAAAATAAACCAAAGTGAAAACTTTTAGTAGATGGAACCTATTGTGAAAAGGATAAGCTCAATATACGAGATAGAGCAATAGTAGAGATAGAAGAAAAAAGATTGATAAATATGCGACGATTGTCCAAATTTATTTCAAATTTCAATTGTTCAATGCAAGGTTGTCAGTAATAAACTAGTGTTTATTTTCCTTTCCTTAAGCCAAGGCTTTTCAAAGATCGAAATCTTATCATCAGAGGAGAAATACAGATGGATAAGTTGGCTTTCGAAAAAACCAAAGTTCAAATATTTGAAAAATATGAGAATTATTTTTAAAAATTATTAAAATAATTTTTGTCAAAAAACGTACTGAATGAAAAGAAAATTTCGTGAAAAAGAAATACAATTGTCCGGGTGGTGAGTTTCCGTTGAAAAGGTTCGGTGAAATTGTAGAAAGTGAATAAAAACACTTTGCATGGGAGCAGGTTGGAAAAGGTGCTCAAAAGTAGATAAGTCCAGATGTACTTAAAAGAGGCTTTGAAGAGGAAAACAGGCCATTTTTTGATTTTCTTCCGGGCCTAGAAAAAACGGTAGGATCTCATACAAGGATTAACTCAGAATGAGAGAAAGCCAAAGTTGATGACAGTTTCAGATTTGGGGTCAGGATGGGGGGGGGGGGGTTAGGAGGTGCGGGGTAGTTTAAAAAGTCGCTTTGTGAATTTGGGGGAAAAATAAAAGTAGGACGGGTTGGCATGGGGATGTAGATAAAGTGACAGGTGGGTTAAGGGTGCGGGCTAAACGTTGACTTGAATCCGAGCATACAAACCGTAAGCACCCCTAATAATATAAACAACTCAAATAATACAACAATAACCCCCCATAAAATTCATACCTATATTGGTGCCAGTGCTTTCCCCATAAAGACTCGAATCTCTAACCATATCTACTCTTTTAAACACAATAGTAATGGTACCACTAGCACCTCTCTTTCCAACCTAATAAAAAACTTTCACATCAAAAATACCCCCTACTCCCTAAGTTGGTCTATATTAAAAAAGTCAAACTCATATACTCCTGGTTCTGCATTCTGCCAACTATGTACCTTGGAAACTTATATGATAGCTACAGCACACAAGAACTTAAATGTCATTAACTCCAAAAATGAACTTATTTCAAATTGCAGACACAAACGAAAATTTAAATACATTAATTTCATCACTCCCTCTGACACTCCTCCTCCCAACCAATAACTCCCCCCATTCTTTAACATCTGACAAATCTCTAAACCATATCCCAGGGGAACATTGTAACTTCCATTCTTAACAACCCTATTCTCACTAATTAACCCTCCCAATAAATTCTTCATCACCATTACACCTAATAACCACATTTACCCGGAAAACTATCAGTAGATTGAACTAACATTACTCCTCCAACTTTCCACCGATCATTAACATACCTAATATCTAGACTTATATACCTCTCCTGCAATATAGCTCCTTTTTATCCTTTTGCTTCAGCTCCACTCCTAACCCCTTATATTTATCTCATTGTTTCTCCTATCCGTAATCCCACCTACAAACTCACTCTTGGCCTCTCTTTCCCCCCCTTATTATCCCCTACACTTCCACTATATCGTCCTTATATTTAGACTCTTCCTATTTGCAACATATTCCCCTGTAACTTCTTTTTGTTATCATTTTAACTACGACATTTGAATTCCCCTCCAATTGGGTCCATTAATACCCCCCTATAATTCTCATCAGCTCTCTAACTCACTAGCTTCAAAACGCAGGTCTGCTTAATTTTTCAATCTAACCCTGGCCCATAACACTTATATTATATAAACTGTTACTAGCACTTCTGCTCTACCTCCTTAATAGCCTCCATAACCCCCTTTGTGTAATCTTTTTAACTATTTTGATTGATTCGAGCTAGTTACATAACTACTTATTTTGGCCCATTCTTGAATAATCCTAATCCCTCTAAATACTCGCGAGCCACTTTCTATCGGCCCATTCTCTCTTTGTTCAACTTATCTTATCTTGGACCAATTTCACCCACCCCCCAAATCATATGTTCATACTACTTGGAAACCCCTTGCAAGTTTCCCTTATATATCTAATTAAATTTAAACTGTAACTGTTAATTGTTACCCTGTTACGACTCACTCACCATTTAAACCACAGATTATAAAATTGACACTGCACTCAAATTTTTGATTGAACCAACCCAACTCCACCCCTATTACTAGAAATCGAAACAAATTGTTTCTAACAATCTTTCCTTATCCCTTACATTGTTCCCCTCTCCTAAATTTCAATATACCTGAGTAGAACAGACTTGACCTTTAAATTTCACTAACCCTTTTACCATTAATCTATTTCCCCCCTCCCCATTATTTCCCCCCCCCCTTATCTCTTTGGCCATTTAATGTCCCTCCAAATTATTCATCTAACCCTTAATTTGGTTTTAAATTAAAAATAAATAAATAAATTCTTTATTAACTATTCCCTAGCTTTTTAAATTTAAATTTAATCTTTTAATTTTTAATTTTAATCATCCACTCTCTCACATTCTTATATTCAATGATTCTACTTTATTCCTTAAACATATCTGATAACTACAATTTAATCTGCCCTTAGCCGCCTGATATATTTGGAAGCTCACATTTTACTTCTATTTTTAGAATCAACTTTTTCCATACCTATTCACCATTTAAGATTAACCCCACCCCCAAAACCTACACCCTACCGCTAGCCCGCACCCTTAACCCACCTGTCACTTTATCTACATCCCCATGCCAACCCGTCCTACTTTTATTTTTCCCCCAAATTCACAAAGCGACTTTTTAAACTACCCCGCACCTCCTAACCCCCCCCCCCATCCTGACCCCAAATCTGAAACTGTCATCAACTTTGGCTTTCTCTCATTCTGAGTTAATCCTTGTATGAGATCCTACCGTTTTTTCTAGGCCCGGAAGAAAATCAAAAAATGGCCTGTTTTCCTCTTCAAAGCCTCTTTTAAGTACATCTGGACTTATCTACTTTTGAGCACCTTTTCCAACCTGCTCCCATGCAAAGTGTTTTTATTCACTTTCTACAATTTCACCGAACCTTTTCAACGGAAACTCACCACCCGGACAATTGTATTTCTTTTTCACGAAATTTTCTTTTCATTCAGTACGTTTTTTGACAAAAATTATTTTAATAATTTTTAAAAATAATTCTCATATTTTTCAAATATTTGAACTTTGGTTTTTTCGAAAGCCAACTTATCCATCTGTATTTCTCCTCTGATGATAAGATTTCGATCTTTGAAAAGCCTTGGCTTAAGGAAAGGAAAATAAACACTAGTTTATTACTGACAACCTTGCATTGAACAATTGAAATTTGAAATAAATTTGGACAATCGTCGCATATTTATCAATCTTTTTTCTTCTATCTCTACATATATATATATATATATATGTATATATATATACATATACATATATATATATATATATATGTGTGTATATATGTACATATATATATATGTGTATATATACATATATATATATATATATATATATATATATATATATATATATATATATATATATATATATATATAATCCTGATACATACTTGTCCCAGGTTTAGTATGATCAATTAACTGTTTTATATATATACTCCACCTGAATGTTAACATTTACAAACAAAATGTCCCCATATTATTCATCGTATTCCAATAGTATATTCTAAGATTATTTTAAGCGATTATACTGCACACATACCTATTTTATAAATATAGGGACCATGTGCACCCACATACCCCCCACATATATATATATATACATATATATATATATATATATATATAGTCATCCACATTCAGCCTGTTTCGCTATATATATATATATATATATATATATATATATATATATATATGTTGACAATGTATATTACAAATGTGTAAACGTATATGCGAAATGTTTTATATCATAAGTGTATATGCATGGAATAGCAAATATATATATATACATATATATTTATATTTATATATATATATTACATATATATACATACTGTTTCGCTGTATCACAGCTCTCCAATGCTGTTAGACCAGTTAATGTATCAAGCCGGGAATGAAACGCAACCTGACTGTAAGAGATATCTCAATGTAAACATTGTCAAGTGCCGGGAGCTCGAATTAGGTTTACCCAATGATCTATGCCTTAAAGCTAATGTCAGTTGGCGATATCCTTACAAATAAGCTCTACCCAGAAGGGAGCTTCATATTGTCATCCACATACATACTGTGTAGCTGTATCACATCTCTTCAGTGTGGCTAGACCAGTTAGTGTATCAAGCCGAGCTGACGGTCGACGATATCTATATATATATATACACATATTATAGAGTATGTTTGTGCTCGAGGAAGTTAGCATAAATGTAATTATATATAGCAGCTATGTGATAAATACATCTAGAAAAAAAGTCACTGTTAAATGTTAAGGAAAGTTTCGATACTTATTAACTTTTGGGTTAATATCATAAATGCAATTGATGAGGGGAAATATGTTTTGTGCGTGATTTCGCCCTCTCTATATCTATTTCTATTAAATCGTAGCAAAATATATGATGATCGATCGAAATGTGCATATTATATAAAGCTGATGATGCTAAATAAGCATATAATATTCATTTTCTCATGTTTAATGTAACCATATTTTTATTTTCTTTCTATTTAGTCGTAAATAAAAATAGTAATAAATTCAATATAGTTATGGCGTTTTATATGGTACTGGTGACTAATGTTTTTAACTGCCCTTCGGGCCATACAAAATGTATGGGAGCCTGCAACATCCTGCATTAATACGTAGCATTTTTAAATCACATATTTGACAAACTACTTCCTTCAGTATTTTATTTCGTATTTGACCACTCGTATATATGAAAAACACACGTAATTCTCATGTGTGTATATAAACGGATTCCCAATTGATAACACGGATTTTCTTTACTTATTTCCCAAAATAAAGATGAGTATTTTTTCTAGTGTTATAATTTTAAAAAAATATTTGACTTTAAAACAAGTTCCTTAAAATTAAGGTGATTTTAAAACACAATAAATGAAAAGAATTATAATCGCGTCTATGTAAAATACGAATGAAACGATGACGTGGCACGGTTCTACAGTACTCTAGTAAGGTCCCTTAAGTACATATTTCCGTTTATTGTTTTTCTATATGTATTTTGAGAAAAGTCTTAAATACAGTCGTTTATTATAATAGTATTCGTAGTATTAATAGTGATATACATTAACTGTATTCATAGTAATATGTAATAATTTATCAAGGCCAAAATACTCAAGGATAAGGATAAGTGTAAATCTATAGATTTACACTAAAATTATGATTAATACTATAAGAGGATGTAATATTTCTACATGACACCTACTCAAAACAACAGTGCATCTAGAAAAGAGAAATAATTTCTTCGTATTTGTCCGAAAAATATTTCATGGAATATAAGGACAAACTCAGGTTAATCGCGGCCGAAAGTAAACCCGAGGTCGACTTTCTACTCTCATCAATTGTATGTTAGTATTAAGTAACTTAAACAAATTCTCTAAAAAAGTTACCCTCTTATGTTGCGTCCAGACCGTATATCTAGTTAGGTGTTGATGGGGAGTAAGACTGTGTGCGCTCACATGTTGCTGCGACGTCACGTGCAAGAAAAGAAACAACTGATCTCTACCACTTCTCACTTCAGCCGTACGAAACGTTGTAATAAGTTAGCCCCACCAAGCCATAAACTGCACCTGACCCTGTTGGCGTTTGATATATGAAAATATTAACAATGAATACAAAGGTCCACACTCAATGTTTCCTTCTGAGCTTTCAGAAATGATAACACATATGTCAACCATAGATGGTTATTTACGCTTATTTCATCAAGTGAGACGAATACTAGGAGAATAATAAGAGGCAGTGGAGACGATTATTCTTCATTCTATAATAAAGACTTATGCTCATTTTTGTGTATTATGATAAAAATAAATCTATCCCGTAGAAACAAATTAGGGAATAAAAACGTGCCTCATTCTAGCCCCTGAATGAAACCATTATAAATGTTGAGTGATATCGCGAAAGCAAATACAAGTCAGACAAACCCCTGGGGTGAGAGATATATTAAAAAAAATACTTCATCTAAATAAACAAAATTAGGTCGGTGTTAAGTTTAGTTCATCGGAACTTGTAAAACTGATAGTATTTCACAAATTAACTTACTGAGGTAATTCTATTGTTTACTATGGATATTAGTGCAAACACTGGCGAACGGTAATTTTGTAAGTCATTTTGACTGTGGGGTTAACTTAGTACGATAACAGTACCCTACCAACGTTTTTCCTGCAACAAGTAATACCAAATAAATGAGTTGTATTAATGAATACATTACTCACTATTTGATTTGCACTCATGTTACAGACGTGAAGCAATCTTTGAAATCGATAAACCGACCTCAATGTCATAAGGTCAGAAAAATTCACGTTCCCTCTAATAAAGGTCGAAATGGTGATACAGCATTCTCACCCACACTGGCGGAAAAGAGATTTGTCTTCATCAATTATTTATAGTGAACTGTTTACTTTTGTCATTATATTTCAGAATCTTATAACTCAAAGTGGTGTCTTGCTTTAAAATGACGTAAAGTATACAACACGATAACATGTCTTCAACACCATCCAACAATGTGTGTATCTATCAAGATAGATGAATAAAAACATAGTTGCCCCAGACCATGCCAAGTATTCATCTTATATGTACTTTTTCAGTCCGTATTCGTCTAGGAAAATAGTGATAGTGCTAATGAAATGTCTTCCCGAAAGTAACATATATTATTATAAATATGGTGAACGCCCTCGAGCGTGGATTATGCCAATGTATAATAATATCATATTCGATTAGCTGGACTTGATATGTCAACTTTTTCAATATGTTGTATATATTTTAACACGATGTTCTCATTCTCCTTGAGCATTACCATTTTCAGAGAACCTCTTATTCAACCCTTTAAATAGAAGACAAAACATATTCCACAAAATACTTATTCTTAAGTTATATTATATTTCCCCATAATGTCCTTTTACATACATTTAAGACAGTATGTTTTTATTCATTTAATTATCTCGTAAAATGTACTACGGTATTGCTGTTCCAGATCCAATCAGTGAAGTTGTTCCAATATTTGAAAAAAAAAATGGTTAGCAAAAAAACATGAATTTGTGAATAGATTTACTTTTTCAGATATAAGTGAAATATTAATAAAAAACATACCCACTGTCACGTATTCATACGAAAGTTACAATCGTGTGTTTACCGTTGATCAACTATGTTTATGTTGCGAATCATTTAGTTCAAATCTTGTTTTAATCAATTGCTGCCTAAACATTTCGAAATTAAAAACGTATTATCTGACTGCAATAAAAATAAAATCATAATGTTGACCTTTTTAAAAATCGACTTACACTAATAATAAGCATATCATAAAACACTATTTTAATAACCACAAATGCAAGCGAATATAGTGTTACAACATACACACTTGAATGAATAGACACCCTATAATATAACTCTTATTTTTACCAACACAGGGTTTCGCAATATGTGAAAAACAAAAAGTTTCAATTTATTCACACAAATTAAAATCATATTTAAACGAAAAATCTACCTCCTAAATGTCTCTGTCTAATAAAAGCGCATGTAACACATTGCCTCGTTACCAGTGACAACCAACCTGAAACTGTTGCTATTACTCTGCCCTGACACACGATTTTGAACTGATGTTACGACAAAATAAGGACCTCCATGACTGAACGCACGTGCACAACATTCTCTCCTCCTGCTGTCAACATGTCGGTTTTCTTTTTAGATTTTGCAGAGGGTAATACCTAATCGTGTATCGCCATGGAATTTAATTTTTCTCTACAGTGTTAGTGGTTGCAACCAAAAGGGTCAATGGTACGCTGGCAATTTATATCAGTTCAGTCTAAAGTGTGAGGGCTTCGTCTGACTGGAATCGACAGAAATATATCGACGGGCTATTTACCCACTCGGTTTTAAGAACACTTGAATTCTTCCAGAGCGGCGTTGAGATTTTCCACTTGAAAAGGTTAACATTTGATCATCAATTACTGGAACTTTTAAAGTAAATGACAAGCGCAATGTCAGTTTATTCCAATGATTAACAAATAGTTAAAGGTCTTCATTCGGAGTGGAGGAAATCCTTCAGAATCTGCGCGAACGTTGTAAAAAAAACATCTAGAGAGAGAGAGCGACTGACAGAGAAAATGAGACATGGAACTCGAAGTTTTTAATTGCAGCTGAGTTATGTAACGAGTCAGTAACTTACCAAGAATAATTACTTCCACAAAAATGTTAATACACGTGCATGCAACAGTAAATAGACATCCTCATAATTATTAACGACGACTGTTGTCATGGACTACTGATCGACCTAGGCTAGAATCTATTGATTATTTCCCTCTCAGATAAATTAAAGAATCACTCTGTTAAAAGTTGAATATAGAGCCCTTATGTTTGCTACAATTAAATCCACCTTCATTATATCCTTTACTATTGCTGCTCAGAACTATGGAAACTCTCATTCGCCTTACGCCGTGTTGAACAAGTGAGATATGCCGTTATATTGATAAATGCAACATTAACATTTTCAATTAGTATATACTATTGATTATTCAAATTGACAATATTTTAGTAGGGTTCGTTGCGCTGACCATTTATGAGAAAAGCAAAAATTGTAAACATGTATGCATTGTTGTCTGTGCGTGTCTATATACGTCTGTCGATTTATATATATATATATATATATATATATATATATATATATATATATATATATATATGAAGAGTTTGAATGCAAATCGCGATGAATCCAATTCGTTTACATTGATACATGAAACAATAAAATGGCGATATTATTAAATCTTGCCTTTTACCAAAATTGTAATTGAAAACAAAGCGAAATGATGCCGGTGTAATACATGTGTTTTGTTTATTGTCGAGTGTTGAAATGCACCGCTTTTTGTAGTGATAGTTACTTCATTTTGAAAATAGCGTTTATCGCGTTTTGCATTCGAACTCTTCATATATATATATATAAATATATATATATATATATATATATATATATATACATATATATATACATATATATATATATATATATATATATATATATATAAATAGAGAAGGAGTAATTTGTTAGTACACAATTTCAACAAAAAACTTTAATAAGATGTGTTAAGTAGCCGACATAATTGGTGACAACATGGAGACGTTTATTACTAAAGAAAACACAAACAAAGGTAGAGGGGATAAGGAATCTGTTTCTTCAGATTGAAAATTAAGAATGGTGTTTATTAACTCAAGCAACATAGATAAAATAATAGAAATTAATGAATGAAGGAGAAAAAGTGGATTTGTTTAACGGAAACCTCTTTCGGTCGACTCTTTTTCAAGATAGTCGTCGACTAATCGATGGGGCTTAACTACGAATGAAACCGTAGTGAAATAACCATGAATGCAATTGGCGAATGGGGGTTACCAAAAAAGAAATGTTATGCGGTAGGAATCTGAACATACATCCTTCAGTTGACAACTCTGGGTGTACTCCTACTGCTTTTCAACGGTGTATAAGGGATTCAAATTGGAAGAGAGGATTTCCGGTATTCTTTTAAGTTCTGCATCTATTTTCGAGTTTGAGCAGATACACAAGCCCGATGTACTAAGGTTTTTATCAGTATACTTCTTTCTCATTTTGGGGAAAATACATCCGAATTTGTATAATAGCCTGTAAATGTAGGCTTTCTGTATACGCTGGTTTAAAAGCATTCATCGGTTCTGTTGACGAAAACGTCGAAGTTATTCATCTCTCCATTGATTGTAAAATTTAGTGAAATGCGTAGTAGATTTAACTGCAGAAGTGGGATTTGAATGTGGCAAAAGAATCATCCACATATCGAGAATACCACAATGGTTTCGGCAGCTGTTGGAACAGAAACCGTTCTTGAAGTCAAGTGAAATATTAGCCAATACTGAACACAAATATCTGCCTATTGCAACACCATCTATTATGTGATACTTGTTCTCGTTAGCACTAAACTAGCTGACTTAGTAACCAAGCCCATAAGTTCAACAAATATATTCTTTTGAAATGGCGGTTTAGCTAGGGAACTACAGTAAAGACAATCGTCACAAACTCCGATAGTTTCATCGAGAGACACATTAGTAAATAGACTGGATATATCCAAATGCCAAAGGTGTTCAGTGTCAGAGGAACACCTAAGCGCACGAATAAATCCTGCAAACCGAAAAGAGACAGACAATTACTACAGGATGAGTGCGAGGATCTCAACTAACCATTTGGCAGATTCATGCTGGGATGAACCCACCATACAGAGTATATTCCTTATAAGGAAATAGTTCGTATGAACTTTAGGTAACTCATACATCCTGGGGCGTTCGACCCCACATGACGTATTTTCTTGTAAATCTCTTTTGTAAGCCCACCCGTTTTACGTAACTGAAGGACACAGCAATTCAATTTTGTTTCAGTCTGAAGTGTCTGACTATTATTATTAGCATTACCTAAATATTGAAACTTAGTAACATCACCAAAAATGTTATCTATTTTATCAATATAGTCGATGTGGTCGAAAATTACCACTCCTGAACCTTTGCGATGTTTCATAATTTAAATGTCCTTTTTGGACTTAAGTGCTTTGATAGCCTTAGTTGTTATCTTGGCACACTTTCGACTGAATGAACATCCCCACGAAACTGTGTGCTTCATCCTCTGATGAATATGGTAAATGCCTCTTAAGCTGCAACTACAGCAACTCGAATTCAGCGAAAACCTAATCCTTATTAATACGTGAAGAGGGAAAACCACAGCCCAGACCACGTCAGTGGACGATTTATCCGGTATCAGATCATGAGTATTTAGAAAACTTGAATATATTTCTTTCACTTTTTTTACCCTTGCCAAACTTCTTATTGATAAAAAACTCAAGACACTTTGAAACTTAGAGGTAAGTTTGACTTTATGCAAATTGCCTCTGTATATATATATATATATATATATATATATATATATATATATATATATAATTTACAAGTAATCGGTGGTGTTTATAGTCAATTCCAGCGATGTAGTCAGTTTAATGAGGCCCGCACTATATCGAAAACTAACTTTGAGATTGAGTTAAAATTATGTAAGTGCCCAAATATAATAATATAGAAACGCTAATGTGAGTGGGTCCGTTACCAAACCAATCAGTCAGGTGTTCTTAAATACATACATATTTTAGTTTAACCACATACTCACATATATATGTATACCATAACATTTTTACATTTGCACACACACACAGCTTACACATTCACACATATACGCATACCAGACTTTTTCGACTAAAACATAATGTAAGCTATATCTCCCGGCCTCTCCTTTTATCTTTTTACTCTCCAACTATGTGTTAAATGTATTAGGCGGCGTGGCTATGTTTTGTTTTCATGGACTAGTCCAATTTTCCTACCTTTTTTATTAATTCTAATTTATAATAAAGAGAGAGAGAAGGAAAGACAGAGAAGACAGAGAAAAATAGAGCTACAGAAAAAGTGAAATTGCGTGTTGAGAACGAGAGTAACATACGGCGTATAGAATAAAAGTGCACGTCACAGAAAATATTCTCAGAGAGTCTGAAAGTAATAGAAATCACATCATAAAGAGATGGTTCACTTGCTGATTTTATTTGGAAAGGGAGAATAACGACGAATTAGCACAATTAAGATCTAAAGATTCCAAACACAGCTCAATTCCGAAACTAAAGAACATTTCGAATATATGTTGAGTAATTTAAATATATAAGAACAAAACTAAGATTAACTAATGTTGATGAACTTTATTAGTATAATAATAGTCAGATAATATACACTTATACATATTATGTCGGCTGGCCTGTCGTTATTAAAATGGATCCATCTAAAAATCGATATTTGACATGAATAGCCATCTATTTCTGTTTTATAATGGTACAATGAGTTTTACATGAAAATTTTTAATTCCCTTTATTTTTTTCAAAATATACGTATTCAAGCTAGGTAGATCGTTAACAGCGTGCCACTATTTATTAAACAGTTACATTTGTTGATAACAATCAAATTACGGACGTTAGCACTTTATTTCGGCTTTTATTTCTATTTATTTAACCTAACTTTATATAACTATACTTAGTAGATACCACTTTTCAACACCAGGTAAAGATTGATAACATAACTTGCTAGAATACTAACCGTGTCAATTAGTGTATCCTTTAATTCATCAATATAATTATTTATTAATGTATTAACTGGTTTATGATTTTACATTTTTTTTTTGTATATTTGAATACTTATTTACAATCTTATTATCATGTGCCAATATTGTAATTTATTTCCAATAGTTCGTAGTAACAATGTTTACTTAAAGCATTTTGATAGATTTTTATACCTTGATTATTCTAAATCTCTGTTGCCAGATAAATAATTTGTGTCGCATAGATCTCCTAGTTTATAGAATATTTGAATAATTTCAGAAATATTATTGTATAGTATATCTTAATTAAATTCTTTCATATTTCATAAGTTATTCGATCTATACTTAGTGTCGATACGCTGTTCTTTTTCTGATGGTAATTATTATAAAAATAGTAGTATCTGTTTTCGAGATGTATAACTAATATCTGCTGGTAATTAGACTGCTTCAAACCGTGCATAATTAGATTAACCTAATAGAACTTTGAATCGTATATCTATCATTTGAAAAGATAACACGTATCAGATTTATCTGTTGCTGATTTGTTATCATCTATTGATCTCTCGTGTGTTCTTAAACATAGGAATATAATCATTTTGTCGTAATTAGATAGATAAACGAATACTAGATGTACGTTTGATATTTTTAATTATTATTAATTGAATTTGCAGGAAACACAAACCACTTTTGAAATCCCAGACCAATATATTATTTTAAGATATATCTAACGTAAATGAATCTCATTGAATTATTGTTGTACCTATAATATTCAGAGATTTCATATATATATATATATATATATATATATATATATATATATATATATATATATATGTATACATATATATATTTATATATATATATATGTATGTATATATAGCAAGAGATATGTAATGGAATATATGTGTGTGCATATACTTTCTATTTTTTAATAAACCGACTTTTCCAAGGTAAATACTCGATTATTGTTAACATATAACAACGCAGAATATATAACGAAACAATATCATAATGCATTGCAGTAACCAATAGTTTATGTATCTTACCATTTTTCAAAACAAGAATATGTGGTACATTTACGGACTGTTTCGTATACAGAAGAACGTGCATATGTATGTCAACTAAAAACACACAACCCACATTGAGCACATCTCCACTTAAGGAGAGACTAAGAGATCGGTACAAAGAAAAAGCAGCCATGATGATGTTTATAAAATACGGATGTTCTTTTGTGAAAGAAACGGTATGCGAATATATCGCTGTTTTTGTTATGATAATATTTTACATCAAAATCTTCTTTACTATAATGTCATTAAATATTTTTATACATATACATGTTATTAAATATATACATATATACATATATACATATACATATACATATACATATACATATATATATATATATATATATATATATTTATTCTTGTGTTGAAAATTTTAGATGATATTATTCGAACGGCTTTGCAGTAAAAACATATTCCATGTCTCAATTGTGCGGCTGATCTACTCACCAACGAATAAACAATGATTAGTTTCAAGACTCAGAGTTGTAAATTCGAACCCATTATTACCTAGATCAGTTGTTTGAATCGATACTGATGAGTTTTCACAAAGAAAGAAGCTTGTCTATAAATAGTATTTAATGATTTAATAATCATGGTAAGCCAACTTAATAAAAGGAGAGCACTTTAATTGAGACAAAAGAATTGCATCGCCCTCTCAGAAACGCTGTAGTTTTCCTGACTTGGTTGAACACGTTAGACCTAATTACCGCTCTGCGTATGTATTAAGCGCTGATTTACACGTCCCAATAACGTTGTTGACTACCTAGACAAGGGGTTAACGACATCGTGTTACAAGACACAGGGTTGTAAGTTCAGACTTGTTGGTATGTACGCCAGTTGTTTCAATCTACACTTATGAGTCTTCAAAAAACGAAATACGATTGTGTATAGCTAATTAAATAGTATTCAATATGTAAAAAAATATATATATATATGCATACACACATAAAAGTATATATATATATATATATATATATATATATATATATATATATATATATATATTTTGAAACAATAAAAATGATTGATAACTGAGCGAAACACTTTCTTTAAACTTTGCCAAATGTAACATACGGAGAAAAGCGATGTTATAAGAGACGAAAAAGGATAAAGAAGAATAAGAAGAAAAAGAAGAAGAAGAAGAAGAAGAAAGAAGAAAGATTAGAAGAAAAAGAAGAAGAAGAAGAAGAAGAAAAAAAAGAAGAAGAAGAAGAAGAAGAAGAAGAAGAAGAAAGAAGAAAGATTAGAAGAAAAAGAAGAAGAAGAAGAAGAAGAAGAAGAAGAAAAAAAAGAAGAAGAAGAAGAAGAAGAAAGAAAAAAATCTACGAAATAGAAAAGGCTTCAATATCGTGTTATATATTTACAAGTAAGCTGATTCTTAGCCCTAATGTTATATATTATCGTGTGCTTTGTTTAGTTTTACTATATAGAACACCCTCAGAAAAACAACATTTATCAACTCATATACTTAATAAGAATTAAATAAAATTTAAAAGATAAAAAAATAATGGAAGCTATCTACAAAAAAAAACACAACAACCTACAATTAATGACATCACACATGACACCAGTGGCAATATTTTAAAATGTTTAACGTAATGTGCTTTTCTTCTGTTTCTACTCCGGCGTCGCTTAATTTAAATCGTAAACGTTTTCCCTGGAACAATGCAGAAAACCGTTATCAGCCTGTTTTACGTCGTCTTTTAAAAAATGCTCCTGTTTATCCAGGGTGTTTTTTCATTTGTTTTGGATACCTGGGGATGATTCGACGAAGAATCGAAAACGTTCGTGAAACCTATGGAATATTTATTATTCGTTTTGATTTTAACACTAGAAAAGACCATCTGAAAAATTGAAAAAATAAAAAAAGGTATAATAAAACAGACGAATTATGTTATATTTAACAATGTTTGCATATATATATATATATATATATATATATATATATATATATATATATATATATATATATATATATATGCCGGAAAAATGTGAGCCGTTATGTGAACCATTGAGCGCAAATTAGATTGTTTCAATCAAGGCGTAATGAATATATTATCTATTCCTTGTTCTATTACTTTAAACTGTTTATAAAAATAGAGTAAGATGGAGGAGTTAGAGAGAGAGAGAGAGAGAGAGAGAGAGAGAGAGAGAGAGAGAGAGAGAGAGAGAGAGAGAGCCGGAAGCGAGAGTGATAGATATTATAAAAATCGAAGTCGGGTTCAGCAAACGGACAATGAAAGACGTTGAAATTAATACATTGAAATTTAGTGAGAGATAGGTCACTTTATATGTTAATAGCTAATTGCAGCTGTTAGGACAATGAGAAATAATGATTTATTTCAAAGGTAAAGTCATTGCTGAAGATTTTCGAACAATCCATGATGTGCAATTACAAATATAGGGGAAAAGTCTACGGTACACAAACGTTGATAAAATCAGCTTTTGTATATGTGTTATAAGCGTCGACAATCTTCTCGAGGGTCGAGTTTCGATCTCGACTTGATACAGTTGTTTGTCTAACTGCACTGAAGAGCGGTTATACAGCGAAATAGTATGTCTTAATCACTACAATATGCTCCTTTTCTTTGGTTGAGCTTTCTGGTAAGTGCAATAATAAACTGCGATTAGCGTATAAACGCAATGTTCTTTGCGTAAACAAATGGAGCTTCTGGTATTTGACAATGTTTATCTTTATCATTTCGATTATCTTAACAACACCCATGCGGATAATGTATTATAAGCGCTGACTATCTTCTAGACGATCGAGTTTCGATCCGGGCTTCAAACAGTTATTTGTTTAACCGCAGTAAATAACTGTTGTACAACGAAACAGTATGTCTGGTTGACTATAAAACACTTTTTTACGCTAAAGATTCATTTTTGTCTACAAAAATCTATTTAAAAACCTTTAAATAGCAAGTTCATAAATAGCACCCACTCTCCCAAAAATATATTTGTTTTCCTTTCGTCTCCTATTAATTCACCATTTGATATTGGCATATTTGTCTACGGGAAACACAGATGATGCGGAACGCGACGGCGGAGATGAACACTATTCCAAAAGAAGACATCCAAAGGTGTTTCCGGCAGTGGAAGACTATTTCGGCTAAGTGTGTGTAAGCACAAGGGGACTGCTTTAAAGGGGAATAGGATCCCAACTCCGTCAGGTATTAGAAATATGTTCTGGTCTAAGGTCGGATAATTTTAAACAGGCTTCCTTTATATATATATGAGTTTTAAAATTTGTTATCAATTAATTTTTGTTTATTATGTTTTCCCTCTATAACTTCTATCTTAAATTGCTTTCTTATTATTTATTTACTTATTTCTTTATGTATCGGAATCGTTTAAGAAATGAATAAAAACGACAGCTTTTATTGTATAACTATGTATTAAAAAATAAATAATAACCCGAAAATAAATAAAATATTAACAAATCAGTAAATATTAAAATCAAGGGCAGAGTTAGACACAATGTCGGTTTTAAATGTGGAGAAAATGCATTTCCCCGAATAGGGACACTCCGGATTGGGACGAAAATAAAAATGAACATAGTCTGCAAGTGTTTCCCATTCATTGACAAACACTCCAAAAAATACAGCATATTATCATAACAGATACTGCACTTGAACGTTTTCTTGTTTAAAAATAAACAAAAATAAAATTAAAATAAACCGAACAAGATTGATTGTAAAGTCGGCAAATATTCAAAGTAGACGTAAAAATAAATGTATTTCTTTTAATATTCAAGGCAGACGATGTTCTTTAATTTCAAATGATTGCGATAAATTGGGTAATTTGAGTCACGTGACACAGGCAGTGGCGAACATATTTCGAACAAACTTATTTGTCACCTAATCTACATGTTTGCAAAATGTTTACTATCACACACATCGTAATTAGGATGAGGGCTTTTCTTACAAAAAATTAAAGCACGAAAAGTATAAAGTATTTTGCCGTACAATAGGATAAATAGCGTGGAAATTATTTGGAGGGTAGATAGATTTTTCATAGCTCCTGAAATAAGCTTCTACTTACTTATACGTTTATATATTTTGCGGGTGGTGGGTAATTTATATACTGTTGGTATATCTAGCTTAACCCTAATAACTTAGCGAAGTACTCTAAACTAACCCGTAAATTACCCTAATCTACCCTAAAATAAAAAAAGTTGATGTTGCTAGAAAGTAATTTGCTAAGATTTTTTTCTTTGTTGGATGCTGAGATCGTAACATACGGTCCATTAACGATATCTGTAGTAGAGGTTTTGAATCTGTTCTTATTCTTCACTACTCATTTAGGCCAAACCGTTGATCGTCGATGCTAGATCTAACAGATTGAGCAGGGATTCTATAACGTGTGCATGACTCTTTTGCAGTGAATTTGGGCAGATTTAAAGGAGGCTTTGATTTTAGGAGGTCTAGTCCGTTGGAAACAATTGCAATAATGGTTCCTGTGAGCAATCGAATAACCACAATGGTAACGGTACAGTAGCTGTGTACTGTTAAAACCAAGTTGTCAGAAAAAAAGATTAGGAATGCTTGTAAAATGCCCATAAGCATCGGGTACGCGTAAGGTTGTCAATAATTCGAATAAACTCATTAGTAAGAGTAAAGTTGTGGCAGGATCTCTAGTCATAATCGGTAGGGTAAGATAAGACTAGCTACTCGTCTTTTTGTTAAGATCAAAGTGTAGTATCTGTTCCGATTGATACTGCACCCCATACTGGTATTGTCTTGTCATTCGAGGCTTGACTTACGCCGGTCAATGGGTCTGTCCTGTGCAGTTCTAGGAGGTCCACCCTCCCAGGCTTTGCCTTCCCTCTTGGGGGAGGAGCAAGTTTATTGCTTACTGTTTGAGGCGCCCCTACCGGGGAATGCCGACGGGGCTGCCCAGGCAATTTTTAAATGGCCAGAGTGCTCACCTATCGGGCGCTGGCTATTCAAACCCCACTTTCCCGACCCGACCTTGGGTCACATCTTACTTGTGGGAGTAGGATACAAAAACTGGCCTTGTGCCTAACTCCTGGAGAGGAGTAAATCAATACTCAACATTGGAAACCTTGAAGCCGCGATAGACATTAATGATCAGTCAGGACATTGTGTATTTTGTCAGAAATGTTTCCAATAACAGTAACTCTATCGGTCAGGGTACGGTAGAGGGAACTGATGAAAGCGGTACTGTGAGAAAGTGCGACACCGAAACACATATAAGGCGAATGAGGTTCTTCTTTGGAAGTGTCTTTGCATGGGAAGTCGTCCCTTGTTTAGGCATTGATACCGTGGCCTTGGCGGCGTTGGGGGTAGGATTGTGGGGCTATGCTTCAATAAACTTGGATGAGGAAGTCATCTATACAAAATGACGGCCTAATACTAGTTTGTACAGAAAGAACAGGTCTGGTTTAGTCATTTGTAAATGGATTTAAACATGTGGAATTTTGGAACGTAGATGTCTCGTGTTGGCAATAGAGACCTTGCAAAAGGGATCTACTTGTGTTGTCTCTTTTGGTTTCCATGATAGGATTGGAAGTTTCATTGAAAAACTCAGAAGAGGTATTAAGAGAAAAACACAATGAGAATGAGTAAGAGCCCGATCAGTTTTTTAAACATTGAAAAGAAAAAAATCATAGCAGTTCCTACTAACATAGCATCGTGAGTATCCCCCGGAAACTACTGCAGGGTCCAGACTCAATTCAACAAAATGACAATACAACATCCCTGATATGTTTCACCTAATGGTAAGACAGACACCGATAGAGTTATTCTAAGAGGTGTGTGCTTGGATTATCAGACGGATAACGTCAGTCCAGGGCGAAATATTTACCTCCAGCACCCTTATTAGTAAAATGGCTACAAAAATAGATACACCATCTCAATATTTAGCTCACACTGAATAACTGCTAACCCAATAAACACTAATGATTCTCCATTATACATACAGATCGCTGATGCAGTGTGAGGACCGAGGAAGAAAGCAGTGGAAACAAGAGTTGCAGGGATTCTAAAATGTATTCCCGGTGCATTTTCTACTCTCCATTGATTTGAGAACACAGTAAATGGTGCAAAACCCTTAAAGTCTATTTTAAATGAATGAAAACACACACATATTTAATCGGATATGTATTGCATTATCTTTCAATTGGTGTGAGTAGTGTAGTATCAGTTATGTTGTCATAACACAGTCCTTCCGGAAATATATACTCCTTTTGAAGGGGTAGGGGAATCCTCCAAGCTATTACACTATATTTGCGGGAAAAGAATGATGAAGTATAGTGTTTCAGTAATCAGATCATCTTCCCAGAGTCTACTTCATATTTTTGTAAGAAAAAAGGTGTGGTTAAGTATCTGTTTTGTTGTCATGATTAAATCCTGCCAGACTTTGCCACCTCTTTTTTTTCTTTTCAGGCTGTACCCACTCCTTAAGAGTACATCTAGTATTATTTTGCGTCATGTTACATTTTCACATGCATTACCTCCTCTTTTGGGTGGCAGTATTGCAGATGTTCGTTTATCATGATACAATCATCTTAAGATTACTTTCTCATTTTTTCTGTGTGTGTAATATTTGATCTTTTTTGTAATAATGCCATCCTTCCAGTCACTAACTCCTCTGTTTAGGAGAATGTAAAATACACTTTTTTGTTGTTTAGTTTCGAATAAATAAAATGTGGTTATGTTAATACACACTCAATTCCTTAAACACTTAGATAACAAACATTTTTATAAAATAACCGCATGACAATCACGTTTTTGTTGATTTATCTCAAAATTACCAATTTGTGCCATGGAAACTATTTCTTCGTTTTTCCTCTAAAGAAGTCTACAGCTTAATTAATTGCTGCTGTAGTTTATATATATATATATATATATATATATATATATATATATATATATATATATATACATATATATATATATACACATATATATATATATATATATATATATATATATATATATATATATATATATATATATATATGGGTGTGTGTATGTGTTCATCAATGAATAGTAAACATATTGTAATATAAATATGCATAATATGGACAATCGATTAAACACTAGGAATCACGTTCGATCAAAATCACATTTAACGATCCTGCTTGTACTTCTGTTACTAATATGTTATGAGAAATTTTCTACTATTTGTGAAGTTGACATTTCCCTTCCACTTAGGGGAACTACTTCAATGACTTCAGATCGTTCATCTGAATAATTCAATTGACGCACGAAAAAAATCTGCACTGCAGTTTTAGGCTCGACAATCATCTTCCTCATACGCCTCAGACTGCTAAGAGCCGTTCACTAAAACTTTACTTTTCGTAAACTGTCTCGGTCTATTTTGAGCCATCGACTTTTTATGCCAAACGCACAATTATTGCAGCCAAATCTTGGGTATAAAAATAAATAATAAAAAAAAATGTTTCGAAACAGCGTTTCTCCGTAGCCATGGGAAAAGCGTAGTTGGAGTGGGCATAAAATAGTAAACGGAACTACATATAAAGTATTAACATTTTTCCGATAACTGTTATGTATACATTATGTTATGTACGTTTGAGTTTCATATTTATAAACAGTGTGTGCATGTTTCCTATGTTTGCAGTGTGTCTACGTCTGTGCCCATTGGGCTTCAGATGTAATTGTCAATAAAGCATTACACCAAGATAAAATACAACGTTTCAAAAATGAAATTCTACAATTAATCTAATTATTGTTTTTAGGCGATATACGAATTATTTGTTATATCTGATCTAGCCACGGATATCCCTAAAAGAAAAGACGATATTTGAATTTTATTTTATTTTTTAATTTGAAATTGAAATATATAGCTATTTAAACAATAAGGTAGTATTTTGTTCAAGGCTCTAAGCAGAAGTACCCGTAGGTTACATTATTATTTCTTTGCAAAGTTAGGGTGACTTGCTCTTTGTAGATCAACTATAAACACTTAGGTTAATAGTTATCTTGAGATTATCACTTTATGTATTGTAATGTTGAAAATCACGTATTTTTGTTAGGGATACCCTAGACTGTTATCAGTTCATTATTACGGTGCGCATATTATTTTAGTGTTAGAATTTGTCGCAAATCACCGATGTTGAACGGCGTTATCCTAAACTTTGCAAATGACATGGATAAAAGAGTATGAACTCAGCAAAAAATATAGGCGTACATTTGTTACACTTAAGAATATACAGAATGTAAGTGAGAGGTATCGTGAGTTTGGAAGATGAAAGCACATTTTAATATTTCACGCGCATATATTATTCATTTTAAAGTATTTGTTAATTAAAAAACAGGGGCACTTTTGCGGCAATCACAATCAAGTTGAATGGGCTTTTGAACTCAGCTGACCATAACACACAACAGTTTCTTACTGAATTCATATTGTGCCGACATTATTTCTTAGAATTAAAAAACAAAGAAAATTTAATCATAAATGTTTATATTTAAGAATTTGTAGTAGAACATTTTTGGGCAATTGTGTTATTGATTCTAATAAATGTTACTGTTCATAAAATAAGGCATTCTGATATTCCGAGAATTAAATATCTCTACCTTTTGAATGAAATAAAATGGAAAGTTTAAGCTTGCTATTTATAAGTCCATAAAAACGGTTTCGTGCAAAAGGAAAATAAGGTTACATTCCCAGCTGAAAGTATCCAATGTGATTCCGGAATAGGTTGTGTGCTTGCTTGTCTGCGGATTTTATGGATAGAAAAACTATTATACTTAATAAAGGTTACAAATAAGAATAATGGAATCGAGGGCTTATGAACAATTTGGAAAATCTGATCATGAGCTACCCTGTTATTGTATTTAATTCACTGACATGAAAACATAACTAATTAATGTGAGGTAACAAAACAGGATGGCAGGAAAATAAAGTCATCCGTACAGATATTGTTTTAAAAGATAAAGTCAAAATTACCTGCCTTTTTTGCGAGGAGTTAAAATACCTGATAATAACAACGTATCTCGTAGAAATATTTACAAAACGTTTAAATGGAAGAACAACTCTTATTATTGTCACATTTGTGTTTTGTGCATTTGACATTAGAGATTAACAGACTAATACATATTTCTCAGATTACCGGATTGTTTTTTTTGTGTAGAAAATACTTTATAACTTGTCTACTCATCAGCGTATACGGTTTCAAGAACTATGTCGCTATGCAGCACGTATTTTCTTAACAAGCCATCTCTGATCAAAGTGATCTCTTTCAGATCCAGGTAGTTAAATTATTTTCTGTATTATAATAAAAATTAAACAGAATAATGAAAACTTGAATCAGATGTAACCGAAATAAAGATAGCATTGTGTAAACAACAACAAAAGGAAAATCAAAAGAATGAAAAGGGTAAATAGAATAAGAATAACAGAATGATAATAAAAAAACAAGAACAGAATACGATCAGAAGAAGGTAAAGAAGACGAAGTAGGAAAAAGAAAAAGAAAAGAAAATAAACACCAGAAATAAACATTGCAGGAAAGAAATAACTAACAAAGGTGTGTCAGATGGAGAAGGCGGTGTCCATCAGAAACACGCCACTTGGCACTTTGATTTAATTCTCCTCCATCATTATCAAACTGAATAAGTAGTTTCTCAAGGTCTTTACAAGTGACGCTAATCTGCTAGATTGAAGGCAGGAGAAAAAGGAAAAGAAAGAAACGAAATGGTGGGCACTCTATTTCAGAATAATAACGTGTCGCTTTGTTCAGAAAAAAAAGAAGGAATTTAACGTCTCGTAGAAATGGCCATCTGACACAAGTCGATTTAATGTGGATGCGACAATGCTTTCGACGATCAGGGACATCAGCAGTTAAAGATGACTATCCCACTAGAGCCTCAATCCACTATTCCGCACATTCGAAAAGCTTGGAAGATACGGTGCAAATATTAGCACATATACTACACTTTGTTCTGAGCAGGTTTAACCGTGAAATATACATTCTCTTTTATTACTTTAATACATCTTAATTTCACATCATGGTTACTCCTTCATAAATCACGGTTTTTCTGCTGTCAGTTTCAGTGCCGAAATATTTTATCTTGATTGTTAGTAAATTATTAATGCTATAATTAAACAAATTATTTTACGAAACAATGTTTCAAGATCTAATGAAGGTATATTAAAAGAAAAACAGGTGTGTCTAAAGTTATTCACGGAATATCACAAATAAAAAGAATGAAGGTGGCAATGCATCTTTTTTTACACAACGTGTACATTCTCCACTACAATTTTATGGTTTCTTATGACGTATATTTACGGTTGGCAGTCGTCTACCTCTTGAATACCTTATGTTTTGCATAAAAGATCTAGTAAAAATACCGTAATCCTTCCACATACATAATTTATTATAATAACGTATTTAATATTGAACAAGCTCACCATCCCTTAACTTCCTTAATTGTACAAGAACGGTGTCAACGTTATTGTAGCGGTACATTAATTAAGGAGGAGGGTGTTGAAGCAGTTGTGTTTCTGGTAGTTTTTTTCTAGCCATTTAATACAAGATTCATGTATTTTAGTAAACTATTTTGTGTTCTAAGTAAGGAATAGTTTCTACTAATTATGAATTAATGTTGTCTTTAAGAAATATATCTTGTAAATGAACAGTCTGAAAACGATAGAACTATTCAACTCAGAGATGAGACCGTAACAGGTTCTAACATTCTGCATAAAATACACTTATCAGAATAAGCGAGATAAGGGACGCATTATCGGATGTTTTGAATACAATTGTGTTGGGCGAACGTTATTTGAGTATTTAAATGTAAGTAGCGTTGATATCGTAGTTGCGGTGGCCTTAGGGTGAACCCTTTCCTTTAGATTGTTCGGGAACTGTTTAATGTTAAATATATAAATCATTCGAAAACGTATGAATAGAATAGTATATTTGGTCATTAATACATTTAAAAGTGGTGTGCACCAAAAGTCTTCTTATATCAGTGTATTATTTAAATCTGATCAGTAAATATACTAACTCAATAGTGTATAATTTTCTCATACACAATTTGTTTTAAATATATTTGTTTAAACTTGATGTATGCATTGAAGATGTATGTAAACATAACTAGCAACTTCCATTCACAAGACTAAACAGCTACCAATGACCACACTCTTGCATGAAGATAATACTATCAGTAGTGGAACCTCGAAAGATCGTCTTGAAAAGTCACGCACATTTAAGAGATCAGTCAGATACACTTTGTTAGAATCAGCTTGCTTGTTATACGAACTTTGCATACTTTTCAGTTGGGCGCAGTGATTTACATATGCTTGTGTAGAGTACACTGCGTATTTTGATAAGACTGAACCTAGATCACTCAAGAAAACCCCACTTATATATCTGTGTGAACATTGAAGATCAAGCTGTAAAACAAATTTAAATAATAGTCGTATAGGTTGATATTCAACTTATTTAGAATATATAGAAGGTTATGCTCAGAAAGTTGTGTATTGGTAATGTCAGTACTAACACCAGAGACTAGCGTCATAACATACAGCAATTTAAAATACAGTCATTAAAATATCGTTTAAATAATGTCACTAGGAAAAAAGTGGAAATCGTTATTTCTTAAACCACTTAAATAATTCCTGGATATTGTCGATACAATTTATTGTACACATCAAGGGTTACACTATAAATAGATGCAACAGTAATGTAGTGTCTAATATATATTTTAGTTTTAAATATACGAAAAATAAAAAATAAATTTACCATTTAGTATTTTCGACAAACCTGTTAAGCCCACTTTCAATATTGCCTCAGCGCTTTAGTTTCATAAGTGTTTACACTTACAAAAAAATATTTTAAACATCACGATTACTAGTGCATCTTACAAAGCGATATTTTAAACTAATTACTCAAAATGGGTACAACTTACAAAATACATTGAGTAACAGATATATATATATATATATATATATATATATATTATTAAATAAACATTGGTGACAATATACACTAATCACTTCGTGTTTCAACAGCCGAAATTTTCTCAAGAAGGTTTTGTCTTCATTATGTAAATATATTTGGACTGAAATAATTTATATATATATATATATATATATATATATGTGTGTGTGTGTGTGTTATTTTAGCCTGACGCTTCCCTACGAGAATGAAACGTGGAAGCCTCTGTGTAGCTTTATTACCATGAATATATTTTTATAAATTAATATATATAGATATATATATATATATATATGTATATATATATATATATATATATATATATATATATATATATTATTAATTTATCTGCACGATTTCGAAAATGTGCTTAATGTTTCTAAACATCTTTTCGTCTTGATATTCAGTTTTATGTCCTGTCATTTGTATAGCACACTAATTTAAATTTTACGTTGTTCCGTATTTCTTGATAGCTATAAGCAACTAAGCTGACTCGAATTTGTACTCCGTTTTATCTTACAACATTGTGCTGAGTCTATAAGCTAGAAAACATGAATAAACGTTGTCTTTAAGAAATAAATCAATAATGTAAATTAGAGTTTTTCTAACATATTTCCGCTCGCTATACTGTAACTTTTATCGCCTGATCGATAACCTGCCTTGTACATTGGGTACATGTACAGATATATTCAGATACATCAGCGCACGGCAAACATGAATAAATATGTATTCGATCCAAAATAGACCTTGTGCCTCGTCCTTTCTCTCTATCTTCTGTGTCTATTAACCCTTGTTCTCTCTTTCGTCATGAATATATATATATATATATATATATATATATATATATATATATATATATATATATATAAATATATATATATATATATATATATGAGAGAGGGAGAGATAGGTATATATATATGAGAGAGGGAGAGATAGGTATAGATATATTGCTTATTCCAGTTAGATAATTTCTCTTCCCTCTTTCCGAGAAAGTATCCCGCCTCGGAGACTAAATTTATTTCATAATAAAGGTAAAAGTATTACCTCTTAATTGTTTTAGATGTTTTCAAAAAAGTGCATATGTGTTAAATTCACTACCAGCATCCGTATGCTTGTACGTTTTATAAAAAAATTAACTGTTAGTTTGAGGTTTCAGTGAGAATAAGAGGGCACTTCGATAACAACAACAACAAGGAAAATACTACTAACAATACAAAATAGGTAATACTGTTACCTTTATGATGAAACAAAACCAGTCCCGAGGAAGGATAATTGATCAGAAAAATTAACGACACACTTCAGGAAAATAAAATAATGATTTTTACTAAAACATATTTACATATACTTCTTTGTTTCTAAGGCATTTCGCCTATTTTTTATTTTTTTAAAAGATGATTTAAAAGAACGTTTTCCATGATATATATATTAGTGTTTATTCATTTACATATACTATTCAAATGATAGTTTGTATACAAATGCTCATTTCAGCCTTATTTATACAAGTCGGTAGATAAAGTTAGTCAAAGGTAAATCAGAACAACCACATAGATACAAATAACTGCTTATGTAATGACGTTCTTATCAGCACAAAAAATGTAAGAGAGAAACAGACGTTACACAAAACTTTGTGTCGATAAAGACTTCGATTTTGTTACATTATATATGTGTATGCATCCAGTTATTTAAATACGTCTCCGCCCATTCAAATACAATCTGCTACACACACACATACACACAAACATACACACATATACATTATTCATATTATGAAGAAAATAAAACACACTGATTAATAACGTAAAAAGCGTATAACATGGGTTATGTATGTATGTATGTATGTATATATATATATATATATATATATATATATATATATATATATATACATATACATATATATATATACATATATATATATACATATACATATATATATACATATATATATATATACATATACATACATATATATACATATATATACATATACATATACATATACATATATATATATACATATACATATACATATACATATATATATATATATATATATAGAGAGAGAGAGAGAGAGAGATAGAGAGAGAGGGGGAGAGAGAAGGGGAGAGGGAGAGAGACAGAAAATAGATAGATAGATAGATAGATAGATAGATAGATAGATAGATATTAATTTCAAGTAAATCATTTAAATTATTATTTTTAATTATTTTATACACGCTGGCCTGGGCAGCACGCTATCGCTTCACTATTAGTTAGCTGAGTCTGCTTCCTAAAACATTTCAAACAAAATGGAAAATATTAAGCATTTAATTCGTAAGTTTGTTGTAAACACAAGACAAAAGTTTTCGCATTTATAAATATATATATTACATGTATTCATATAAATAGATATTAAGATTTCAGTAAATGTTTATACACATTTATTCATCTTTTAAATAAGACCGCCAAGTAATATAAAGAAACAAGAAAACAGTTAGCCTGTGCGATGGTGTGCTCTTTGTTTACTTACACATTTTTCATTGAATGTAAAAAACAATTAAAAAAATGCAACGTTGGTTGCTAACGGGGGCGGCAGTCAGTAACCCTTTCATCTTTATCTATGATGCGTCGTTAACTGGAGAGAGAGGGAGAGAGAGGGGTATAGATAGAAATGGGATCGAATGAATAATACCAAACATTAATTTAGTAGGAACTGTTTTGAAATAGTTATGCAAATAAAGTATTTACAGTTCAGTGTTTGGGCCGTTTGCTTCTACGATATAGAGTAAAATTCAAAATGGGATGGTGTATTAGTGATTTAAATCGCCATAACCCGTTTCGATATAAATATAAGAGTTATAAATGAAAAAAACAGTCGCATTTCTTCGTTTAGATATATACATATACATAGATAATTGCAGTCCCTATTTTCTTTCTGTACTAACAACACCGCATGAATACTGTACGCTTTTATAAACGTTATGACGTTATGTAGATATATAGCAAAATTGTTTGTAAAATATATATATATACATATGTATACATTATGTGAATCGTAATTGCGCTATACACAACTTCTGAAAATAAATTTACAATATCATGATAGATATTAATGGTGTTGAATCTTTTTTTTAGGATTCTATTTACCAGACGAAATAGAAATCATACGAACACTTACTTGCTTGAATTGCTCGAGTTATTGGATCGGATGCGAAATACAAAAATCTTCTAAGGTTTTAAAGCCAATTATGATGTCTATATTGAACATTTCGAATGCCGTTCGTTGATTGAAAACTAAAATGTACATCTATCCATGCCTCTCTCTCTCTCTCTCTCTCTCTCTCTATCTATCTCTCTCACATATATATATATATATATATATATATATATATATATATATATATATATATATATAGAGAGAGAGAGAGAGAGAGAGAGAGAGAGAAGGAAAAAAAGAAAAAGAGACAATCTAAGAGAGAGGGAGCGAGATAAAGAGACGGATAAAACAATAAAAGCAAAAATATATATACATATATATAGTTATTTTATATATTGCTCTCCGCATCAGTATTCATTCAAAATTAAATTGTTTTTAGCGCATATATTTCAGTTTCACTTTCTCTTGGAATCTTATATTTTGTGTTTAGAAGTGAGCAGAGTTTCCTAAAAAAGCTATATATATATATATATATATATATATATATATATATATATATATATATATATATATATATTTATAATATTACAGAGGTTCGGGTTAACATAGTATCTTATGTTTGCAGCAGTGAAAGCGTACACAGGCGAAAAGATCCTGGGTTTTTCGTGAGTTTTAATTATAAAATGTTCACTGAGCTTCTTCTGCCATATTTGAATGGCTTCTTTGCTATTTTTTAAAAATATGTTTATCATTTCTCTTTTTAGGTTGTGTGTATCTCTAAAATATCCAATAAAGACCCCTGGAAATAATGATTATGAAAAAAAGGGTGCTTTTCTGTATTAGATTAAAACATGCATTATATGAGTTAACCCTGATTTGTTTTCTTTTCTCATTACACAAACATCAGAGTTAACTCATACAAGACATTACACAGCTGACCTGAACAATTAAATCGAAATGTATTTCAAATGTAACTGAATCACACAGCTAACATGTTAAAAAAACTCATAGACCAAACGCGTTTCGTAAATCAAATATATATATATATATATATATATATATATATATATAGAGAGAGAGAGAGAGAGAGAGAGAGAGGCATAGATGAGTTATATTTCCTATATCTTTTAAACAGCCTTGCTTTTCATAATTTAGTTCAAAATTATAATGTAATTATTCACTAATATTTAGCATTGTGTTACAACCTATCAACCTTCTTCCTACGTCTATATTTAACTGTTATGGCTACCTAATCTGATAGGATTATGTACTCATGGAAAACAAGTGGACTCTATAATGAGGCACCTTATCGAATCTGAGATGGTAACGTATTTTAAAGGTGTGGCCTCTCTATATTTTACGCATCATAGTTTACGTGTGTTCTTGTGTAAAACGTTCAGCGCGGAGATAATACAGATTATGTGTTATTTTATTGTGAGCAGATTCGTTTGAATCGTGCTGATTTTCGTGGAAAGAGGACGTTTTGTTAGTAATACATTTACTGAGGCGCTTTTATATTCAATATCGCTATTTCTTTATGTGTTTCCATTTAAAATCGATACAAACATCAATTCGATATTCCAGATGAAGAACTCAATGTTCACCGATGTTATTATGTTTTTGTGATGTATTTGTGTCGTTTAATGAGAATGATATCTTAATATTACACATATAAACACGAACTTCTAAGCTGAAAATTTAATATTTACAATTATTCTTCACTGGAGATTTCATGGTAATGGTTGACCATACACATATCCTGTCTACCGTTTGCTCGTTGGCCGATTAATTTAAGCTGAATATCTGTTTAACCTAGTTGGCATAATGATTGTGGCTTTAACTACCTCTACACATATCGCTAACTCAACATCCATATGAAACTAAACTCTCTTCATAACCTCAAGAGTTTTCCGTTAATACCTATTTTATCTCTAGGAAGAAATACACAACAATTGTATATATATATATATATATATATATATATATATATATATATATATATATATATGTATATATATATATATATATATGTATATATATGTATTTATATATGTATGTATATGTATATCTCTCTTCAGCTGTATATTGCATTTGATAAAAGTGTTTCATTTGAGAAAACATTTCATTTTTCTTTCATTTAAAAGTGTCTGTTCTATTTGACAGAAAAAGTGTAATGGTGATTGTCTTGTTGAGATAAAAAATATTCCGTTTGGCAAGTGTTTGGTTATTTGAGTGCATTGGTGTATTAGGTTTTATTACTTTAATTGCTTTTATGATGCCGGTCGAATCTGTTTGGTATGTGTGTGTGGGCATTCCCGGTCATCCATGATTGTGTCCCTGGATGGTTCACACATGAATGTGGATTTGATGGTGGTTGGGGGTGAGGATGTTTGCTTGAGTTTTGAGAGATAGAGAGAAAGAGAGAGAGATGAGTAGAAAAGAAAAGATGATGGGTCAGTAGATAGATAGGTAGGGAAGGAGAAAAAGATAGAAAGGATCGAAGGAAGATTGAAGGAAAATTGAAGGTAGATAGAAATATAGATAGAATTATAGAAAGAGATATAGAGTGTAGATAGAAATATGGGTGTAGATAGAAATATGGAAAGGTAGACTGATAGAAAGATAGATAGATAGAAAGATAAAATTAAATTAAATAAAATGAAATAAAATAAAGGTTTAGAATGTGGATCGATCGAAAGATGGAAATAGGTAAAATAAAAAGTTTATTTTGAAGGTTTGTGTTGGATTTTTTAATGTGTATGTGTTACCCTCTATTATGATGTCGCAAACTCCACACCTTTCTTTGTTGCATTTTGTGACCCCTTGTGATACGTGATTGTTGAATTTTGATGAGGTTAGAATGTGTTTGAGGTTGTTCGGTTGGCGTTTCTTTTGATTTTCTTCATTGTTTTAAGTATGTTGCTTAGTTTGCAATTTTGATTGAGTAAGGTTAGGTTTCTTGTTATCTCTGTGAATAATTCTGGGTTGTTTTTGTTATGTGTAGATACGTATGCTAATATGTGTTCTTTGTTCCGTTTTTGGGGATTCGTAGTTGTTCTAATGGTATTTGCTCTGCTAATTCTATACCTTTATGTATTATTTGTGCGGGATATCCTCTTTTTGCTAATGTCTTACGTAGTTCCTCCAGTCGGACAATCCGGAGGTCTTTGTCACTGACTATAGTGTATATTCTGCGTACTAGAGAATAGGGTATTAATTTTAGGCAGCTTTTGGGGTGATGGCTTTTAAAGTGGAGATATTGTTGGGTGTCTGTGGCTTTGTGGTAGATGTCTGTGATAATATGATTGTTCTTAATTTTAACTAGTATATCTAGGAAGGGTAGCTATGTGTGATTGTGTTCTAGTGTGAATTTGATTTTGGGGTGTAGATTTTGTAGTGTGTTGTGTAATTCGTTGATGTCCGCCTATGTGGGATCCCACAGAATGAAACAGTCATCCATATATCTTTTCCAAAATTTTATAAATCTGGATTTTGTATTTGTTCTATAAATTAATTCTATCTTAGTGTATAATATTTCTTCTAGGTAGGCTAGTGTCAGGGTAATATATGTCGGTGCCATCTTTGCTCCCATTACCGTACCTAAAGTCTGGATGAAGTTCTCGTTGTTGAATTTGAAGGAGTTATTGTTGAGAATAATGTTTATATCGTCGATAATAAATTGTTTAGTAAACCTTGAGTGTAAAATTTGTGGATTAGATTGCTTCTTTACCTAGGTCATGGGGTATGCTGCTATACAGGCTGCTAACCTCAAATGTCACTTGTTCAGTTCCTGGGTTTACTGTTTGGTAAGGAGCTTAGAGAGTGTATATTGTCTCTTATGTAGCTCCTTACTTGTCCGGTGAAAGGTTGTAGTAAAATGGCGATTAGGTTGTTAAGTCTGCTTGTTGGGCATGTTGGTCCTGCTCCTATGGGTCTGAATGTAAGGTCACTTGGATTTGGGATACTAATGTATTCTGATTTTTGTGTGTTGATGTCATTTTTAATCTCATTTGATTTATGTATTTTAGGTAGTATGTAGAAGTAGTTTGTTTTTGTCATGAAGTTGGTTAGGAAATCTCTTTCTTTCTTTGTAAGAATGTGTTGTAGGTTGTGCAAAGTTTTGTGATTTTTGAAATGGTGTTGTTGTCAATGTTGGTGCTAATTTGTTTATAGTAATCTTTGTTCCCTAGTGCTTCTATAATTTTCGATTTATAGTAATTTTCGTCCATGATGACTACAGCGCTGCCTTTGTCTGCTTCTTTTATGATTATGTTATTGTTATTGAGGAGGTTATCTAGTGCCTGGTTTTGTTTAGATGTTAGGTTACTGGTAGGTTAAGCTTTTCTCTGGCTTTTGATGCTCCAGAGGTTTTCGAAGAAGGTGTTTAGTTCTTTCGTATTGTTGTGTTTGTTAGGGAATATGTTGATTTGTTTTTTACTAATAAATCATCTGTGTTGTTTTCGTTATCATTTATGTTTCTATTAGTCTAAGTTTACGTTCAAATTATGTAAATATATATATATATATATTTTATATATAGATATACAAATAATATTAATAACAGTTAATGAGTATTTATACAAGCTCACTTAAAGGGGAAGAACTCTGGCGGTAAATATTAACACATTTTTATCTAAGATGTAATGTGATGCTCCTCCCAGTTGGTATTAGAACACACTCAATGATCTTGCTATTGTTTATAAAAGTGTCTCTCATTTCATATAGATGTCACTGTTGTGGCACCGATTGAGGCGGAGCCTTACCATTTCAACCCACTTCACACCCGCACCCAAATATTGTATTTATCTAGCTGCATGTCATATTTAAATTGTCCTGTTGTAAAATGCAGCAAATCTAATTCTTTTTAAATTGGAAAAAGGATACACATGTCTCATGTAGAATTGTTTCAAGTAAGTAGATATCACATGGTTTACAATTAAAAGGACCGCGTCGACATTACGCGGGTGCTTACTCCATCTTTTTTTCTCATTAAAGTACTGTTCAAGTAAATATATAAAAAATGTTAAAAATAAAAATATTTTATATATTTATGGTAACAATTTAAATCATTTTCTAAATAAATACTCGCTCAGTTACCGAAGAAATATTTGCTATGCACATAACCTTTAAATAAATGAAAGGAATGTCACGTTCGAGTCCACGATGAAGATAGATTTGTATTCATAAGATTTTGTTCGATTTTTAAATTATTTCTTTTGAAATTGTTGAATTTCAATCATATCTCTCTAAAAATCTTCCTGTATCTTTCTCTCTTTAGGTACATATATATATATATATATATATATATATATATATATATATATATATATATATATAAAGGCATGATAGTTTTCCTGAACCATTGCTGCTAAATAACTGTATAGGCATTTGGTAAGGCCGTGTGCAATGTGGCAGAAGACAGGAGGGCATAAACAAAACAAATAACTGAAGTAATAACTTGATATTTCGGGAGATACCCATCTCTTCTCCTGAAATATCAAAATATTTTCCTCCATCCCGGATTTTATTCATAGTAAGTTCCGTAGTTTCCGCAATGCATACATTTTTACTAAAATAGCAGCTATTTAGCTTAGATTAGACTACTCGTATACTTTCTCTTAGTGTACGTCCGTTCCTAAATAAGGGCACATAAGTAAGTTTTAAGCTTACCAATAAATAAGTAATTCAATTTCATTAAGCAGAGGGAAAAAGGACTATGCAATTTGGTAGGTCAATAAGACTATATTACAGTTAGTAATTAAACTACTAATTTAATTACTATTAATGTATAATAAAGTATATAATATATTTCTTGTTTCTATATATTAGTACACGGATGATTCGGTAACAATTTAGATTCTAATGTTCAGCATTAATTTGCATGCCTCTGCTATAAGTATATAGTTTTGTGGGTGTACACTTTGTCATATGTAAATATATTTTGTTAACACCGATTACATTTTCTAATTATCATGTCAAAGTATGAATTTGACTATTTGAACTCAGTTTAAATATAATAGAACATTCAGTTCTGAATAGATATTTCCTTTAACTTACATAGGTTTTTTTAAACCAGCAATAGATAAGCGGGTGTAATAGGTAAATGGATGTGTTCCCTGTAATATATGTATGCCAATATTTAATATACGCCGGCTTTTATGAGGAAGACAAGGTTGTACATTTTTGGCTAAGATCAAAGTGTAGTATCTGTTCCAATGGATACTGCAACCCATAGACTGGTATTATCTTGGCCTTCGGGGCTTGATTTACGCCGGTCTATGGGTCTGTCCTGTGCAGTTCTAGGAGGTCCACCCTCCCAGGCTTCGCCTCCCCTCTTTGGGGAGGAGTAAGTTTATTGCTTGCTGCCTGAGGCGCCCCTACCGGGGAATGCCGACGGGGTTGCCCAGGCAATTTTTAACCTCCACTTTCCCGACCCGACCTTTGGTCACATCTTACTTGTGGGAGTAAGATAAAAACTGGCCTTGTGCCTAACTCCTGGAGAGGAGTAAATCAAGACAAGGTTGTACATTTGTCTTGATTATAGGTGTGCATAAAGATGTAGGTGGTTTGAATTACTTGTGTTAGATTTGAGTATACGTATTTTTGTGTGGTTAGAGTGTGGGGAAGAAGAAATAATGGCAGGTTAAAGAAAGGCTTAATGTTTAAGTGACACGTGAGCCTGTCAAACGTTTTGGGGAAGGTAGGGGGTTCTACACGTTTAATGAGGTTAATTTCCAAATGGCGATTTTGTTGTCTGATTTCTAAGCTCACTTTACGGTCTCGATGATACGCTAGTAAATTTGCGTAGACTTTTTTAATTATATATATATATATATATATATATATATATATATATATATATATATATATATATATATAGAGAGAGAGAGAGAGAGAGAGAGAGAGAGATAGGGAGAGAGAGAGATAGAGAGAGAGATCTGTCTGTATATATAACATATAATGTTATATTTTTCGACCTTCAAATTTAAACCTACATAGCAATGACATATCGATATATAATTAATCGTTTCTTTTTCCGCTATTTTATTGCATATATTATTGATTGCGTACGTTACTTTCTGATGATAATAAGTTGGCTGGAAAAATATTACTCGAACACAATTATATATAGTTTTACAAAACTTTAGTCCAATTAATTATTTTATTACGGAACTAAACCGTAATTACTATATTTAACTTCAATAATAAACATTAATGTAATTTAACAAATAATTGATTTCTTAAAAGGAAGGGCATTTAACAAATACAGCTGAAATAATCCAGGACAGGAGTGGGTACGAATTTCTGGCAATTACCTGAATGAGATAATAAATTTAGGGAGTTAAAACTTACACTATTCTTAGCAATAATTCCATTACTAAACTATACCGTATTTTTGTTATTTAAATAAAAATATGAAAACTATATATTTTTGAAAACTATGTATTTTACTTTGTACATAGAAAAAATATTAAGTATATAAGTTTGGTTTTAAGGCGGTTTACTTACCCATAATTACGGCTCATATTTACTTGCTTTTATTTAATTCATATACACATATTTTCACGGTGCAACGATCTATCTATCTCCCCATGCCTTTCTCTATACAACTGGTAAGATTATATACTGTAAGAGAAGTATATTCTCATGTTAATCATTACCGTATATTGTATTATGAAATAAAAGGTTTAGAGGAAATATATTTTTCACAACACAGATCACCTAAAAAAATGGGCGTTTATTAGACAAACTAGTGATCAGGAATAACATCTTATTTTAGTTAAAAGCAAGGCTATTAAGGAAGAACTCACATCATGCAAATTATTATATGTGTGTGTAATATAGTAATACTATTTTAAATATAATGCTTGTGTATATTTAACAATTGTGAAAATATAGTTTAAACTATCCTTTTTATTTAATTGTTTTTATTTTATTTTTCATAATTATAACATCCACGAAGTGGGTATAATAAAAACACACACCACCAGATTTAATTACAATATTGACAATGTAATACATAGTATTACGACATCCCACGCGCAGAAGTCTCAAATAAAATAGAAATGTAATATATTAGCGTTGCTTTCCGAAACTTGCTTCTTCCTCGATGTTCGTAATCATATCGATTTTAAACATTAGGGAGAACTTCTTGGTTTTATAGTGTTTCAATCTCGAAGACCAATTATTTAATAATTAGATTTTTTACATGTTTCCCCGGGAAGCAATTTCTTGTGAAATAGTATTGATTTCGGATGAGCTACAATACTATTTCATGGATGAATCTTTTATTTTTAAATACAAGCTAAGACCCTATTCCTGATAGTTTAAATTCATGTCTCCAGACAGATATAAAATCTGAAGATGTGTATTAGATGAACACATCACATCTCTACAACTGTCTATGAGAGTTGTGTTTGATGATCAGAGACAGACACGAGGTAAAAAGGGATGTCTTAATTGACGTCATGGCAAGAGGGTGGGGTAATGGTCGGGCTATCATTCCCTGCCAGATACAGACGTACAAAAAGGTGCTAATTAGGAAACTTGTCCTTGTCATGGTGGAGAAGTTGAATACAAATGATACGAGGTAGTTGAGTAGAAATAACATCGGGTCACTAAAGATAGTTTTTTGTCAGTGGATGAATAAGGATTGCGTACCGTGATTATTCTTATGTTAAGATCTTCGATGGTGTGCCCATTGCGACTGATCAAGACGGGGACCTGACTTGTACTTGTTTTCACTTGAAATAGCGTTCACTCATAGTGGATTGAGACGGTTCCATCCATCCGGCCATTGCGTAACTCACAAAGGCCGACTAAGCCTGACTATTAAAGTGCAAATATTGAGTAATCTCAAGCCACTCACTGTTCGAACGGCAAAATCTGTAGAGGCAGGGATTCAGGTTGAGACGAAGCTAAGTTTTAGCCATCAAAAGACAGGTTTTTTTGCGTCTGCCACATCTCCTTTCCAAATAATGTAGGTAGGCTGAGGCGATTGTTTTGTAGATGAACTCTCCTGGTTGACGGTGAATGGTATGACCAAGATAGTGCAGACGTCTCGTAAGGATAACTTATTGAAGAGAGTTACTTATGCTACAAAAACATGTTGCGCTGTTGTAGAAAAAGTGCTGTGATAAAATACAGAACATGCAATGCAGGCAGTGGTGATCGACAGTTTCGAATCGTTGAATATTTTACACTCTCATTTGTCATGATTCACTGACATAAAGAAGGCCAGTTCGCAACATCGATTGGTAGATACTTACTTTGGTGCTGCACATTATCAAAGATCTTGACTTAAGTCGGCAGAAGGCATAGCGTAGATATTCAATTTGTGTTTTGATACCAGCTCTACCTTTGAACCCTGGCTGGAATGATGGCACAAAGTTATCTTCACTGACTTGATAGATAACTAAATATGAAGACGTTCACCGCGTGTTTATATCTTATTTCACGTGAACCACTATATTTCTGATTAATTATTTGTTTTCCTTACCCATGAATGTGACCGACTGTATCCAGAAATAGTCATTACATTATTTGAGTCGTTCAAACTAGATGTTACTATTCATTTATCTCATGAGTCTTAAACTATTTAATGTAGAGAAATCAGTTTTATCGCTTTAGCAAAACGAAATTAAAGTAATAATTTGATTAATTTTAATATTTTCATTATTTGTAAAGACGTTCAAATTAATTGAAAGCTGACATGCCTTGATTAGTAAAATATATTTAGTTACTGAATATAAATACGAAAACAACTATTTGTCGAGCTTGATTGATGTGTTGTACTATATGTTTTCAATCAGAATGTAACATTCTTACTATTACAGTAATCGATTTGTTTGAAATTTATATGTATATATATATATATATATATATATATATATATATATATCTTACGTGAGGCCGTTGTGATCAAATCACAATGGTCTCACGTAAGACTTCAACATTAACGACCAAAAATGAATAGGGTATGTTAGACAACATACCCCCTGTGTAGCTAATACACGCTTTTCTCAATAAATGTAAGTCCCGAACTCGACTACATCCTGTATAATTAAATTCCTGTAGGGAAATCGTTGTGTGTTCTGTCTACAGGCAACTTAAATCGAAATAATTAGAGTCAGCGTATACTAATGCTTGTGTTATATTTCGTTTTGATTTATTATATATAAAAACCCTCAGGTTAAATACAAAGAAAATAAATATACGCATATATATTTTTTATTTAAGAAAAAAGGTTTCAAACAATCCGAAAAACGTATAAGTAAAATGTAACAAAATCAGATATACAGACACAACAAAATAAAGTCAATCATGTACAGAATTCAATATTTTATTGGAGTTACAGTAAATTTATATTGTCGTAATTGATTATTGAAGTACCTCATTGCCTTATAGGTGCCAATCTTTTATCAGTTAATCCGATCCCTTATATATATATATATATATATATATATATATATATATATATATATATATATATATATATATATATGTGTGTGTATACATATATATATATATATATATATATATGTATATATGTATATATATATACACATATAGTAAGTTATGAAAATATATTCATAGCAATTGAGCTACACAAAGGCTTCCACATTTCATCCCTGTAGGGTCTCGTCACAATATATATATATATATATATATATATATATATATATATATATATATATATATGGGTGTGTGTGTGTGTGTGTGCGTGCGCGTGTGTGTGTTGTTTGTTATCTATTGAATCATCTAGAATCACAAATGTGTTTTTTTTATGGTTGAGATTATATATGTTGATTTTTGAAATTGTATATGCATGCATATATGTGCATATCTATGTGTGTGTATGTGTAGTTGTATGTGTGCGTATATGCATGTGCCCGTGTTGTGTGCGGCATTGTATATGGTGAGGAGTGATACATTTCCACATATTGCCGTATATGGATCCATATTTGTTGTTATGTGAATGTTGTATTGGGTATTTTTTTTGTATTTTATGTTTTCTTTTTGTTTGCGTTACTATTTCTTATCATGGATAAGAATTACATCAATCGGGCTGAATAGTGATTCAGAGGTAAGTCGCCGTCTCTGATAATATTTCTATACTTTTGTATTTTAAAATTATTGCATAAAGACGTTTTATTATTATTATTATTATTATTATTGTTATTATTAGTAATAGTAGTATTATTATTAATATTATTATTATTATATTTTTTGTTATCATTATTAATATTATTAATTACTTACTAAGCGTTCTCATACACGTCATTGCTCAATGATAATAACCGGTGGTGCCTGTTGGAGTCTTAGGGACAACACGTCTCCCCAGAGTTCCAGTACACTTCACCTTATTATATAATCATTGCAAATCACTTAGCGTTATCGCAACAGCTGCTTTCCTTTGATTTATCGATTACAACGACATTATGAATTTTCTAGAATCTAAGGTCCCACTACTCTCTGCACTCTTCAAGGGGAAGTCAGGTTATTGCTCTCCCTTCTCGCTTTTTCCTTAATCGTTGACCCTTCACGACTCTTCTGTGTAGTATCAGCCGAAGCTGCAGCCATTTTATTGGAGAGGGCGGACAGTTTATACGATTACTTCAAGTTACAGGTACCCCTGGTACACGCTGTTCCTGGCATGTTTTCGTTTTATTTCTGGTGAAATATAATAATAATAATAATAATAATAATAATAATAATAATAATAATAATAATAATAATAATAATAATAATAATAAAAATTAAAATTATTATTATTATTATTATTATTATCATCATCATCATTATTTTGTACTCACTATTAGTTCTTACACAATATATCATCCGTGATCGCTCACTGATTCTAACAGGTGTTTCCCTGGTATCTGAGTGGCAATAAGCCTCCCTAGCTTCCACCTCTTTTCGATAACCATTGCAAATGACTTTACGGTATTGCAATAGCCGTTTGCCATTGATCTCTCGCTGGTAACGACCATTGGTTTTCTCTAGAGTTTAGGTCGCAATAAGCCTCTACAAAGTACCAGATAAGCCTCACCAATTATTATTTTCATCATTATTATTCATAGTAGTCTAAACTTGTGGATGTTTTTAGTTGTTTTCTTTTTTTTGGGGGGGGGGTTAACATCAAGTCAATTCCTTTGACTTTAGATATTCAAGCTGTACCTTAAAAATGTTGCCGTTCCTAATAGGCACGCGTTTAGCAAAATTGTAAAAGAAAGTGTCTCGTTAATGTGTCTAACCAATGTATGGTGGCTTTTTGTTATGGTTCCAAGCGCTCTAATTACAACGGGGATCACTTTTACCTCTTTAAATTTCCATAGTCTAACTAATTCCATTTATATCTTGATATTTATTTATTTTTTCGTGTTCTTTCTCCTGCACTCTGGTATATTATTATTATTATTATTATTATTATTATTATTATTATTATTATTATTATTATTATTGTTAATTTTATTTCTATTAGTATAACAAAATTCGCCATGAACTTGTTATCATTTTAATTTTTTACAATTTGAAAAATAATATTCGAAGGAAGTTGCAGAAAAAAGCATGATAGAAATGTTTTTAAATATCCTTTTGTTTGTTGTGTAGAAAATAGGCTTACTCGAGAAATTGAAAGAATAAAAGAGAAACAGGCGTTATGTAGCGATCTGTCTGTTTATATTCCTTACAAACCTCGGATGGTTGAAAGAGAAAAGTGGAATTATTAACCTACGTTTTCACTATCGCATTATCCTCACAGCTATTTGCCAATGAGCCTATAACCTTCGTTTCAGTTGACAGCAGGTTTGGCCTTTATAAACTTAGACACTGTGCATTGGGGGGAATGCGTGCATCGTTTTATCATGCTTCATTCTATTAGAAGTTACGATGAGAAAAGTGTGAAAATGACAGCAACGATAAAGATCATGAACATAAAACTAAAATGCGAAAGAGTTTCAGCCAATCTACAGGGTGATTCATAAGTCACTTAGCTATTTAAAATGATTACTATATGAAGCACAAACATACTATGAACTTTTCATGATTGTTATCTTACTCTCTAATTACTGCTATTTGTTATTTTATATTTGTTCGTTTATATATTTGTTTTTATATATATTTATTTTTATTTATTTAAATTTGTGTAAATCATCATATGTGCTTTTTTTTCAGGCAGTATGTCATTTACAATTGAAGAGCAAATTTTTATTGTTATTCATATGGCCATATTTGAGGAATCTCCCACACTTGTTGAAAGGCAATGACGACCTCAAATAAAAAAAATCACTGCCGAGTTTGTTAACATTAATCAATCAAATATGCTACAAAGAGTCGTAAATTCATTGCAAAAAAGAATGGAGCTATGCATGCAGAACGAAGGTGGAAATTTTGAAAATTTGATGTAATGTAAAACTCCCAAAAATGAATTTGTTAAATAAACTTTCTGTTTTATATCACCGTAGTTTTTAACTTTAGAATTTCAAAAATAAATAGCTAAGTGACTTATGAATCACCCTGAATATGCTTGACCTCTTTGAAGGCAATTTATTTCATATATGGTGAGGTGGCGATATCTTGAGGTTAAGCGTTATTTATTCGGATGTTTCGACTATTTTACCCATCAACATTAATACGTATACAATGTTTAATTAATCCAGGATCATGTGCATTACGTCATATTATACATGTTTATTTCTTATATAAAAAGAATATTTAGAATGTCCTCTATTGCTTTTGCCAGTATAGAATCATTAACAAAACTGTTATTTAAAATTCTGTTTTCTATGCGCTTTAGTACATTATTGAAAACTGCTCCGAGGAAATCATGCTTCGTTCAAGTTCACTGATTCTTATATTTTATCTGCTCATGGGTTTTTCGATGCTTACTAATTTCAGCGCGGACGTTAAAATGACAGACTACCTGTTATTCAGAATGATGAGCATAACATATCGACCCATTACGTTGTATACGGAAGTACTATTGTCAGGGGGCAGTGTACGTTTTACACAGTGCATTAGAGCACTTCACTTTTATCGCCACGCTAAATAACGTTTACACGAATATTAAATGCCAAAAAATACAAAATTACGTTTTTCCGTTTTTCAGTTCGAAATAATACGATAAAAATGAACGCATTCTTTCCGAAGACATTCAATAATACTTAAAAAAAGAAACTTCCAAACTATTAAGACAACTTTTTTGTTTTATTGAAAATGCATGTGTTTGGCAGTTGCCGTACCGCGTCGGATAAGCTGTAGCAAATGACTTTACACCCAATCAGTGTATGCATTGCGGATATACAAGGTAGACATTCTACGTAAGTTACATGCTTCCAACGTGTACCGTAAGTTTCTGTGTATTTCTATTAATTATTTCTCCAGTTAGACAAAATACATTACTCTTATAATATATTCGTCCAGTTTCCTCAACATACGCGCGTTGCTAAAATTACTGTTAACTTGGAGCTCTTGCCACAAGTATATGTATAATCTACTTATTAGTGCTAATTATCGTTGCAAGCTGTTTCCACAAACGTTCAAACATACACATATATATTTTCACCTATTTCTGAAGTATTCCACCATAGATGTCGATTTCTTGTTAAACAAACTACATTTCCTAGGCTGATGTCATAATGGTGCGTCCGAGTATTTTTCTTTTAGTATAAGTCGCATATAAATTAAATTAAAGAATGAACTGGCATAACTTACAATCATTTGTGTATATGAAAACTGGGATAGCTACACTTTAATATATTTTATTTATTTAACATGAAGATAGTAATTTACCTTATGATAGTAATCACTTATTTATTGTGATATAATACCCAGAAATAATGGGTTTCCATATATTTTCAGGCAGATCGGCTATTATATAAACACTAATTTATTTTTAAACATTTGACATTTAAATTGCATTTGTATTGATTTAATTATTCTATTAATATACGTGAAATATAACAACTATTTAATAAAATATCCACGCGAAAATTCAGCGATTTGATTCTTGGCTTACAAACTTGAAAACAAAAATTGATTTTCTTCATGATTATTGGATAATTGAAATTGATTTCAAACCATTGTAATGGGAAGAATAAGATTAAAATTCATAAAATAACAAAATCTCCAGGGCAGTGCCGAGTAAAAACATCTTGCATTACTCAAATGAACAATGCATCTGATTAAGGCTAGATTGCACATTGGCTTACACATATTTAAAATACAAAAATAAACGCCAATGTGGGCAAGAAATGTAAATTACATCAGCTCATTTTAGAAAATTATTTAAACACAGATTGCTGCAAAATAATTGTTCTTTTTATACTGTTTCTCATTTGGCTGGATCAACTGATTTTTCGCCACATAGATAAAACATGATGCATCTTAAGTGTTATACAAATTCTTTGGCTACATATGTAATAGCAGTTTGGTTTCCATTAGGAATTGAATGAAATTACATGCAACATTGTAAAGAATTGCCACAGGATGAAATTCGCGATTGCTCGGGGGCAAATATTGTATTCAAGATTAAGGTTGAAAACGAAGTAAGATGAATATAAGAATACATTTGAGGGTAAAATACGTATTGTTAGATTGAAAACATCGCTTACCTCACTGAACGTTGTGTTAAAAAATTACTTAAGGAAACCATCAACTCCGGGAGTAGATTAATCCAGCTGAATGTTTTTGATTTCAATGTGATTCATTCCTATCTTAAATATCGTTGATACTGACACCTTTGACATGATACCTTCTATCTATCTGCCTGCGAGAAAGATATGTGTTGAAGTAACGGTTAAATAATTCCATATACATATATCTTGAACGGGCATTGTTTGCGTCCAATGGCAAGAAAATGTCAATGATGTCTGACCACATCGCCTAAGTAAGCAGAGAATGACTGATATTATTTCGGATACTATTAAATCCATACGCGGCAAGGGGATATATAGATTCATAAAGTCCTGAACAGATGAGTGATATCTATTGGAATCAAATGTCGACCCTTTGTGAACGGAGCCGCCTACCAGCTGACTTTTCTCCTATGACTGAAAACACTCTTAGAGACATCAATATATCTGTCCGGGACTTTGCCTAACTTACCAATAACCTTGATGTAAGCAAATCTCCTGATGCTAACAACATTCTAATCATAGTAGTTAAAAACTGCAACTGAAACTAGCTCCTATCCTTACGAAGCTGTTCACTCGTTGATTAAAGAGAAAATGCTTCCCATCACTTTGAAAAACTACGTCAGTTTGTCAAGTATTAATAGATACTGAAATTCGGTCATCTGCAGCTAAGTACAAACTAATCAGTCTACTATGCGGCATGAGTAAGTTGCTTGAATCTGTGATACATCAAGAAGTTGTTAATCACCTCAACATAAACAACCTACTCAGTAAAATGCAATAAGGATTTCGTCCTGCAAAATCAACAGTTGATGTGCTGACTGTAATATGCACCACTATTAGTAAATCTATAGACTATGACTTCGCTTCTGAAGTAAAAGCTCTTGAAATATCAAAAGCCTTTGATAGGGGTTGGCATACAAGTCAACTAAACAAGTCTGCTAGCTAGGTAATATCTGAACATGTCCCCTGAACAATCAAATCCGTTCTTTCTCATGAGTTTCTGAACAACGACTACTTTTAATTCGTTGTTAAGTAATCGAAAGCACATAGTATAAATTCCGGCGTGCCTCAGATATATATTCTGGTGGAAACACTTTTCCTGATATTCATCAATTAGCTAACATCATTCGTCGACACTTATGCAGATGAACCCACCATCTATGGCAACACTTCGAAGAGCATTAACAATCAAAGGCTTATTGATTCTCTATCTTTCGACCTGGAGCATGTGGTGACATGGGGGAAACGGTGGCTGGTTCATATTAATACGTCTAAAACGAAGCGTTTCTCATTTCACCACCAAGGTTTTGATGATCACTTTGCCCCAATTGAAATGAATGGCCTTTCTCTTTAAGAAGCCCCCCTCCTTTGATAAGCTTCTGGGACTAAACTTCACTTCAGACTTGAAATGAAAGAGTAACAGTAAATCCGTTTCCCAGGTCACTAAAAAACGGTTGGATCATTCTATCGAGGTACACAGTTTTCTACGTGTATAAGAATCACATACATCCTAAAGTAAGTTAATGTTGTCCTATCTGGGGAGGTTCCGCTGAGAGAACGACTCCTGCCTTCACACCCAGCAAAACGGACTTACACATCTAGTGGTGCGTGTGTCGTTCACTACTCTACAGCCCCTTTCTCACATAAACAGATGAGCCTAGTCTTTATCTGATCTATCGTTATTTTCATAGTAGCTCGAATCTATTATTCTTTCCCTGTAAACAATCACAACTAACACTTTACTAGTAACAAGCACTGCCATTAATTATTCTTTCTCCTTCTGTGTATCTAAAACAGTACGAAGCTACCATTAACATAGTTTTTTTTTCCTAGAACTACCCGTCCGTGGAACACAATATGGCAGGGATGCTTCCTAGCTGACAACAAGGTAGTCGTTTCCACGTCTAATGTAAAAAATTCCTGTTTAGCCGTTGTCTTTAATAATAAAATTCTGACAAATATTTAACTATTTTGTTCCCATCATCACGGTGTTATCTCACCGTACCCCTGACAAACTCATACACCTCTATCATAGTAAAAATATTTGCCCTAAGCGTTAAGCGTATAAGGAAAAGTATATATATATATATATATATATATATATATATATATAATAAATATTTGTTATTGTTTATTATCTATGTACGTATACGTTTCGTCCTTTTTCAATCGGGACTCATCAGCATAGAGATATGACTATTCACTACCGGTCATGCGATTCGAAACCCCGGACCTCAAGTATTTTTCAACTCCAGTCCGACGTCGCTAATCGCTGGGCCAATTGTACACAGCGAATAAACTATGATAATTTTAACACTTTAACGGCGGCTTGACGTCGAGGCATTCTACTTTTATTAAGGGAAGGAATGATGCATTATAAGCAAGTGACGTCATGCTGTGTTAATACTACCAATTACAGTGCTCTACTTTCAAGGAGCGACAAATAATAAATATTTGTCATTGTTTATTATCTATGTATGTATACGTTTCGTCCTTTTTCAATCGGGACTCATCAGCATAGAGATATGACTATTCACTACCGGTCATGCGATTCGAAACCCCGGACCTCAAGTATTTTTCAACTCCAGTCCGACGTCGGTATATATATATATATATATATATATATATATATATATATAGAGAGAGAGAGAGAGAGAGAGATATGTTTTTTCATATACTTTCTATATTTTATTGCCCAACTTTTCTCAGAAAAAGCTTGATGATTATGAACATGTAACAAAAGAGCATATATAAATAAACAATATTAGGCTACATTCCGGGTAACCAATATTTTATTCATTTTTCTGATTATTATTTTTAAAACCAAACATTTTTTTTACATTTTAACGGACCGTTTCGTTCACAGAAGAACACCCAACATAAGTATGTAAATCCCTATGACCTCGTTAGAATCCAAAGAGTTCTCCTTCAGGAAAAAAAAACATAGCGTGGCAGTTAGACAGAACTCACAATTAATTAAAACTCACACTGACTACATTACCACTCGAGAAGTGTAATATTAAACGCTACCCAGAAATCGCAGTCATCTTTTTTCATTAAGTAAAGCCATGAAAAATACGATAAAAAATTTGCCAGAAAAACCACTGCCAAAAGAGTGAATAGTTCAGTTGTTGAAAGATAACAACAACAACATTTTATAAAAAATATTTTATCAATATACAATAAATGATACATGAAAATGTTGAGTTTAAGGGGACATTGAAAGCTATACTGTCGTAAAATCATAAAATAAAGTTGTAAATATAAAAATAATATAAATTAAAACAACAACAGTTTCATATATCGAAAATGATGCCTTATGGTCTTTTAAAAGAAAATAGTGTTCTGAACTTGTCACCCATCTGGTACTGACCAAACTACACGTTATTTAATTTTTCGACCATAAAGTACATACATTGCGATCACCTAATTAACTAGATCGATTATTTTTTTTACGTTGTAAATATAATTACCTAAAAAAGTGTTGTTTTTATTAATAATATTGGTTTAATTTCGTTTTTAAATCTACGTACAGAATTGATAAATGAGACTCCTTTGTTTTCGAGATATATTAAGCACGGGAAATTATAAAATACACCCATGACTGACACTAGAATAAAGCGAATGTTTTTCATTTTATTTAATTATCAACAATAATTACTCTCACTATCATATTAAATATGAATTACAACCAAGTGCCCGTCGAACACGCGTTACAACGAAATATAAGAAAAATGATATCAATTTCGTAGTATAGATACAGATTTGAAAAGTAATACAAGAATAATAAAGCTTACTATTAAGATGAGTCCATTGTATTCGTTTTAAATCCTATTTCTCAATAAAGCGTAACGAATGACAAATAGACTGATCCATAAACCACCCGATGAAAAGACAGACTATATCATAAATAAGCGTGGACGTCATGCGTAGAAGTACCCTATTCCATTCGAAGATTGCGTAAACCAAAATAACTTATTTGCTATTATAATTACTTAAAAAGACCTATAACCCTGATTTAGTCAAAGTTATAATAATTTATGAACAATCGAAAAAAAGATTATCGATTAGTCGACATTGTTTTTGAAATTTTAATGAAAACATCGTTTTGACCGATAATTATAATGTAGATTACCATCAATCCTCAGAATGTTCGTTGTATCATAGACTTTCAGTGTGGCTAGAAACCCAACCGTTGTTTCAAGTCCACGCCTTCATCCACTGCGCAATAAACAAAACTGATAAAATGAAATCTTATTGCATATACACACGTTCAGTCATCAAAGCGTTCTCTAGACGTGTAATAGTATAGCATAATAGTATAGCCAATGACAGTTGGAGGGTTCACTCCCTACAGAAATATCTATGGGACATATATATATATATATATATATATATATATATATATATATATATATATATATATATATATTTAATTTAAAAATGTTAAATATAATTTAAATAACTCACACTTTTACAACAGTAGGACTAGAACTGAAAAAAACATAGTTTTATATTATATAAAACACATCAAATGTACAGAACAAATTCTCACTAATTCACCAAATTAATATTTTAGTTTTAATTTGGGAGAAATTGCTCAATACATTTGATGTTGTTTCTAATATATATATATATATATATATATATATATATATATATATATATATATATATATATATATATCCCACCCTAAGACTAATTCACTAACAGTCCCACCCCTACCCTTTTTCACTCACAGCAATCCACATTTATTTGACTCTCTGCCACCAACTTCTCTCAGCCCGGACCTTGGTCCTGCGCTCACAGTAGTGGCTACTACTTCTTCTCCTCAACCCATCATATCAACCTAATATTTCTATGTAATTGCATGACATTTTTCCTTAAATTATCATCCTGAAGAATTCTTACAAATAAATACAAAACGTTGATGAATACATAAAAAAAAGCATCTGTTGGTTTTTCCTTTTTCATTTCTCATTACGTCGGATTACTCTCATCTTTCCTTTCTCATATATATATACACACACACACACACACACACACATATATATATATATATATATATATATATATATATATATATATATACTATAAATTATTTCTATTAAATATGAAAGTATTTTAGCTACATATGATATCGTTTATGGCTTTTTACCTTCATCAGTGCAGGAGTAGTGATTGTCGACAGTCGCAGTTCGTAGATTCAGGTTACACTAACGAGACAAACGCTCAGGACCACAGAGCTACCTGCAATCAGCACATAAAATAATTGAAATTAAGATACACTTTTTCGGTGAGGCAGGGAGAAGCGTTAGTTCTGTCCACAGTGCTCAGGGCTTGTGCAAAACTCGTTTTGTAGCTAATTACAACACGCTAGTTTTATGTCACAGTTTACTTTCAAACACTATTACAAATCTAATAGAGTTTAAACTATTTATATTTGTGCATTAAATATTAAACTGGTGTTATATATATATATATATATATATATATATATATATATATATATATATATATATACATATGTATATATATACATATGTATGTATATATATATATACACATATATATATATATATACACACACACACATATATATATAGTCTAAAGAAGCTTTGAGTCATTAAAAAAATAAAATCAAAAAAAGTAAAATGCAGTTTAAATTTCCAGACAAACTAACTAAATCCAAGATATTGCAGACTTAACATTCGTTGGAAAATTAATAAATGAAAAAATATAAGTAAAATAAAAAAAATAAAAATAAAAAAGGGGGGTTAATTATCTAAGAGTGAAACAAAAACAGGAGGCCTTAAGCGTCTAATATTAACACGGGGATCATCAGCTGTTTACCATGTAACTGTTTCGGAGATTTAAAAACAGGACAGTTTTAATATTCATGGCTCTCCAATGGTACTGATTATACGACCATTTCTCCCAATAATCAAGTGTCGAAATAATTAAGCTTAAAATATCACTAATATATACATAAACAATAATAATAATGATAAAATAATAATAATAATATATTACCCTATATATATATATATGGGAAGAGAAGGATGAAAAGTAATCCGACGTGATGGGAAAATGAAAAAGGAAAACCAAAAAATGGATGTTTTTTATGTGTACATCAACGTTTCGTCTTTATTTATAAGACTTCATCAGGATGATAAAATAGAGAAAAAATGCTATGCAAGCACAGATACATGTAGGGTAGACATATTGGGAAAAATTTCCAAATATTTCAAATATTTCACACCCTATCACAACAAATCCTCCCTCTCCCCCACTCAACTATTTTCTCCCATACCCCTTCTTAAATTCCCTCATTTTCTCAAAACGCTCTCTAAGACCATAACTTTCGCCCATCCACCAAAATCACAGCCCCCCTTCCTCTCTACCCATCTTCCTTTCCCTGCATACACCCCCATACACAAACATTCCAACCTACTTTTTCCCCTTCAATCTTGAACCGCAGCCATCTGGTCAAACACGCCTCCCCCCTCTTCCTTTCCTCCCTCTGCCATCCACTTTACCCCTGCTCATCCCCCACCTCTTTCTCTTACCACCAGCTACAGTAGTCCTGGCTCATCCCATCCTTCTATTTTTTCCCCACCCATTCTTTTCTACATTCATTTCTATTTCTCCAAAAAATACGGACGTCCACCCAGCAGTTGGCCACTATTTCATTCTATTTTCCCAATATGTCTACCCTACATGTATCTGTGCTTGCATGACATTTTTTCTCTATTTTATCATCCTGATGAAATCTTATAAATAAAGACGAAACGTTGATGTACACATAAAAAACATCCATTTTTTGGTTTTTCTTTTTTGTTTTCCTTTTTCATTTTCCCATATATATATATATATATATATATATATATATATATATATATATATATATATATATATATATATATATATATATATAGGTTCCACAGACATATATCTTTGTGTTTCACAGCTATTACGTTAAACTAAGCATTCAGGGAGATGGGGAATAATCGGTTTTGGTCGTTTTAAATGTTCCGCACCACAGAAACACGAAGTAGAAAAGGTCAAATATTTTTTTTTAAAACAGGAAAAACCAACATTCACCTACTATAAGAGTGGGCGGTGTACTTTTGTAAATGTTCTATTATTGGAGGATTCCGTATTACTGAGATCAGTTCCAATCGATTATTTTGAGGGTCTGGCATTTTTTTTTCTATTTGATAATCGATCGAAACAGCTCCGCGTAAACACGGAACTTCTTCCATGAAGAAACATTTAAAAAAGACACCGCCAACTTCTAGATAGTTCTTGTTTTTTTTCGTTCTTTTTAAAAATATTTACCATTTTTTTTACTTTTCTGTTGAGATGCTTAAGATCAAGAACGAATAAATAAAAAAAATTCAAACTACAAAACTATATGTCCATAAAAATGCAGTCTCAGGTCGCCTAACAAAAACTGAAATACTGCGTATACATATAATGAAATATAACATTATATATATATATATATATATATATATATAAATATATATATATATATTGTGTTATATTTGTTATTGTTTATTATCTATGTGCGTATACGTTTCGTCCTTAAATAATCTGGTCACATCAGTATAGAGATATAACTATTCACTACCGGTCATGCGATTCGAAACTCCAGATTACGAGTATTTTACAACTCAAATCCGACGCCTTAACCACACGGCCAATTTTACTTAGCGAATAAACAGTGATAATTTAAAAACTTTATCGGCGGCTAAACGTCAAAGCTTCTACTTATTTTTAAGGAAGGAACGATGCAGTTAAAGCTAGTAACGTCTGCTGGGTTAATACTACACGTACAGTGCTCTGTTTTTCGAGGGCGACAAATAATAATAAATATTTGTTATTGTTTATTATCTATGTACGTATACGTTTCGTCCTTAAATAATCAAGACGCATCAGCATGCGATTCGAAACCCTGGATTACGAGTGTTTTATAACTCAATATAGATATATGTATATATATATATATATATATATATATATATATGATACATATATACATATATACATTAGAGTATATGAGTATATCTATTTTTTTAATTGACATATATAAAACTATATATATATATATATATAATAATTGAAAAAAAAAGCCAACATATATCATTTATGTATACATCCACCTTTCTTATTTATTAAAAGACTTTGTCAGGATGATTGTCTGAAGAAAAACAAACAAAAGTATAAAATGTGTTCGTATAAGCTTTAAATTGGGTCCGCTTATTAAAAAATAAAGTATTGGATGCACATTTATGGTGGCAGTGGGAATTTGAGTTGAGAGTAAGATCATTAGGTAGGAGGAGAGATATTACAATGATTTTGGAAGGTGGGTGGGCGACGATTGGAAGCGTTTTGAATTAATTTAAACTATGAAAGGGTTACAAGATATGTTTATTGATTTTTTTTAAAATAGTCTTGAGATGAGAAGGTGTGAGGGTATTTAAACCAGGGTTGTTTAATAAGACGTTGTAGGAGGAAGAGGCGAGGGAGGGGAGAGCAGAGGGGGGAGGAGAGGGAGAAAGCGAGAAAAATCTTGGGCGTGGGGAAAATCTCCACATTTGACACCTGCATATATATATAGGTAAGCACACACACATATACACAATTAAGTATATACATATATATGCACATATAAATACAAAAAACATGCATGTAAAATCTCACCAAATGTGTGGTAAAATGAAAATAAAAGTAAAGTGGAATAATATTATTCATGTAATGACGTGCGCGAGTAATTGACCTGACGCAGACAGTTTTAAACAATATTACAAAATGTCGTGTTGTTCATTATTTCAATAAAAAACATGACTGTATGTTGGTGAAATAAGTAAAGAGTTTAAGAAAAGGGACGGATATATTCATTAATTTATTTATTCATGTGTTGATGTATTTATTTATTTATTTATTATTTATTTATTTATTTTCTTTATTATTAGTTATTAATTATTTATTTATCAATTATTTATTTATTTAATTAGTCATAAGTATATAATACATATCCATGCACATACGTACATGTAAACACCTATACATTAACCCATACATGTGTACCCACAAATACATATATTAATATATTAACATCACTGTTGGAAGAATTAAAAATGTAAAATGTTAAGACAGAAAAAACGAACGGATATGCTTGTTTATATTTATTTGATTATTTCAGCGTGTATGTATTTATGTACTATATACATACAAACAGATACACTAACACACATATGAACATAGTTGCGTATTATTTCAATTTATATGTAGATATTATGTGCGATGCATGTACAGAGGGTAGTATGAATTCAACTTTTGTTCGGATAGAATGAGTTTTTATATTAAATAGGATGAATTATAGAAACCATTACGTTTTTAGATTGTTTTTGAGTTCATAATCAATGCTGTTTTTAGAAGTATTCACCGATATTTATTTAAAATAGATTCAATAAGTTTAGCCTGTACAAAATTAAAAAAAAAAAGATCGTGTTGTCATAAGGGGTGTGCGGGCAGAGAGCTGCTAGCTTTTTCTATATGTGTGTGTGTTCACTAAGCGTCCTCTTCAGTTCCTCTTCAGTATCTCGTATATTTGATGAGAAATATTACATGGGACAGTGTATATGCCAGCATTTGATGTATTTGTTTACGAAATTATTTTGCGGTGTTTAATGTTTGTTTTCAAGTTGGTGATACGGTTTGTATTGTGTGACTTTCTTAATGTATTAAGCGTGTTGCAAATGTGTGTATTATTTGAATGACTAGGTAAAAGAAAGTGAGAAATATGTCTGGTGTTTTGGATTTTTGTTTATTTTTTGTCATGAAATATTTGTACGGTATTTTCCTTGCATTTAATATTGCAATGTTTTTAAATAATTTGTGATGTATTTGATTTTTTCGTCTATATATTGTAGACTACAGATTATGAATTCACATATGGACAAAAACAAGTATCATGCCCGTTCTTCTTTTGTTTTCATGGTGTGGATAGAATGTATCGTTTTTGTGAGTGGTTTTGCGGTTCTATTTTAATGATAATTTGATGTTTTATTTTATTATGAGTGTGTCTAGAAAAAGTATCTAATACTTTTTCTCTGTTTCATATGTAAATTTGATATACATAAATAAATATATATATATATATAGGAAAAATATACCATTACAAATTGATTATATATCTTATATATAAATAAAGGTCCCTCATTTCTATTTGTGCTCGTTGAATTATAAAAAATAGTTATATACAAAAGTCTGTTTTTTGTTTTAAATACCACACATAGTGGCCCCCTGTCACTTAAAAAAAATGTATTATTCTAATATATTTGATCAACAACATTATATTTAAAATTCTCACTCACCGTTGTGCGCTCGCAATTGCACGTGCTAATTGCATTTCAGATTTCTAATTCGAAACATAATCTGTCTTCGATAGAAATTATGAGTGGAGAAAGCGAACAGTCATCGGATCATTATTATTGTGTTTTATTATTTCAATAAAATGGCAATTAAGTTATGAGTAACATGGAAATACTAGAATTTGATCAGGTTGATTCTATTCTATGCATATGTATTATCTTGAAATAAATATGTAAGTCGATTCTTCCTACAAAGATGAAACGTGACTTAATTTCACTCATTGGTACATCACTTTTTGCATAGCAAAGTGATAATGGTATCTTACCTATACAGACTACTTGAACTATTCCATTCACAATCAATATTGAGGGCATCTGCCTCTGTGTTTGGTCCACGCCCAGTCCGTGCGATCCTTTTGTAACGTCAGTTGCTGAGAGACTTGGGACTGGTCAATAGCAGTCGATGATTCGTTCTCGACAATCAGTCCGCCAGGAACGGGGCCATTTCGCTGGCCTTCTATCTGTCGAGCTGAGGGATATGTCCTGGGTTGTCCTATGAGGTATATCCTGCCAAGCCTTGTCTCCCCTCTTATGGTTGAGTAAGTTTATTGCCTACTGTCTGAAGCGCCCTAGCAGGAGAATACCGACGGAGCTGCGCATGAAATTTTTATAAGCCAGAGTTCTCCTTCTCTAGGTGTGTTGGTTTTTCTATCTACCATCTTTCGTCCTTGCGTCACATATTTCTACGGTGGGAAGAAATTAAAGTGCTAGAACGACATCAGACGATGCTCGCAGTCAAGACTGACGTACAATAATTATTGTTCTTATTTATTTCATACTTTTGTCAATATACTTGTTTTCGCTAAACGCTATTTTCGCTAAACGTCTTTTCCTTCCACACACGTTATAGGCCCACAACAGACGTAGCAGCTGGTCATGTGCCACATGATTGCAAACGAAGCGTCACAGTTCATACACAAGAACTGGTGACAACATCGGCCACAGGAAACATCTTAGCAAGAAGCATACACTAAACACGTTTCTCAGATTTAAGCCTTGGTCCTAGAGGGGAGAAACAGATTCGTTGGTCACTGTTGAAAGGCTTGATATGAAATCGTCAACGATGTCATTCTGTTGATGGCCAAATCGGGACGTAATTAACTGAGAAAATCGCAGATATTTTAGGGCTATCATCTAGCAGCGGAGACACGTGCATCAATGAATATGTTTCTGGTGAAATGAAGGATAGAGCGAAGTGGTGTTAGAGAGTCATAAAATATCCGTGACACTATCAAGACTGGAGGAGGAGGAGGAGGAGGAGGAGGAGGATGATGATGATGATGATGATGATGATGATGATGATGATGATGATGATGATGATGATGATGATGATGATGATGATGATGATGATGATGATTGCAATCATCATCATCATCATCATCATCATCATCATCATCATTATCATGATTGTAAATTTAGTTCAATATAAACTAAGTATTAATACATTGCTGAGATTATCTAATTATTCCAGAATGGTGCCATTTATGATTGGGTGTAATTTTTGTTAACAATTATGTGTCACTCATTTTTTTAAATTCAGAGAAATGACTAGTGAAATTGAAATTACGTTTAATATCCCAAAGAAAACAAGTTCATCATAGCATTCAACTGTTGATTTAAACGTTTCTCAATGTCGTGCGTCTAATCACTTTAATCATCTTCTATAATTACTACAACATTTGGTGTGTCATGCATCCGATTATGTAGCATTCTAAATTGTATGTTCCTTCTACAAGAGTGGATATTTAGTGAATGTATGCTTTTTACTAGTGGAATATTATTTCTATGTTTTCTGTTAGGTATAACTTATTACTGTGCTCGTTTTCGAGACTATTGGTGTTGAGGATTTCTATGATTGGATTTTCTCGGCCTCACAGAAGATTCAAACACAAAAAAAATTGGCCCCCAAAATATAGGATTTTCATTATACTTTAGATACTTAGTACTCTCTGTACCGGTGACAAACAGAAAAATATGTAGAACTTAACTTTCTGGTGGACATTTATTCTAACTGCGTAGATAATATATATATATATTATCGTATATATATAGTCTCGGAAGATTCTCAACCATTAAAACTATATAAAAAAAAAATTATATAAAAAAACAACTTATAGTCTCAAGTCTTCCAGTGGAAAATCACTCATGTAAGTCAATTTATTTTTTACAGTTATTATATTAGTTAGTTTCTAACACTATTTTAAGGGATCATCAGTTGTTTACCATGAAAAACTGTTTCGATATATATATGTATATATTATAAAAATGGCCTGTTGTGACTTTGTTCGGTTTTCAGCTGTTTATCCGACTCACCATTACACCAGTTTCTCATGTACGTTTTCTATCGTGACTGAGATCGAGAGAGTAAAACTAAACCATTCTGATATCTATGAAATATTAGAAAGGCGTCACTCCGATTGATAATAGCAGAGTGGTAGGCCTAGTCTGGCTTACTAACCACCTCAGCACAACAGGGCATAACAAGGCTGATGCAAAGGAAGCAACTAACATGGCAGGAACAACTCTTATATGTCCACATGCAAATTAATAAAAAGCTAGAATAATACAACAAATGAAAACGAATGTAGCAAAGAATATGGGTAATGCTCCAAACAACAGAGTATATAAACGTAATCCAACAGTTAAAAGAGAAAACATGGAACTACTATCTGATCAGAGAGAAGCCATAGTATAAACAGGGTCAGAATATAATAATTATATCTAACACAAACTAGGTGTAACTAATACATTCAATGAGTTAGTGTAAACAATGGTGTAATGTACTGTACAAAATATAGGAATGTCTGCATAATACTATTACGTACCAAATATTATTGTGCTGTTCAAAAATGCCTATACATCACAAATATAACTAACTGAAAATTAAAACACTTCAACGTCTCATAATAAAAAGTAACAATTAAATACATTTGCAGAACGTATAAAATGCCTATTTGATAAATACATCGTATAGCACAAAATGGCTTATCGTTTCTATGTATAATACAACCCCAGTCCTGAAAATCCTTTACATACACCTCTAACACGCATAATTTTACCAAATTAACACTTTTATTATCTGTTATAATACCTTGCATTTTACTCATTTGAGTCTAGAAGCATTCCAATCCGACAATGACTTTGAATTTCTGATATAGGCTTAAAGTATTTATCAATATTAAGCTTTAACGTAACATAATTGTACACGTTATTTTATATCATCTCCAATGTAAACAATAATAGAAGGTAACCTATCGTATTCTTCTAATAAAATGGAACAGTTGTGTACTCATACTCCCAGAAGTTAACTCTATATCACAATTTTTATGATTTCCTACAATTTTAAATTTTTTTCTTACACAATTCTTTAATTCTGATTCGCTTACGCTGCTGCTGTTTCTATTAGGACTCTGATAGTGTATTTCCTTTTTATTCTCTATTTTTAATATTTACCGATATTATCACATGCCCGTCTTTCTTAACACAGCTGGTACAAGTGCCACTCCTAGCATGGCATTTTTCCAGGACATCCCTTTTTCTCTTCCTCCTACCACATTCCGTTTTCTGTGCACGATCTCACATATTTGATTAACCAAAATACAATCAAACAAGTTATATTATCAGAGTTGTATTTTAATATAGATGCCTTGTTTTCTTTAGAGACAATATTTATTCCCATGTGATGAAATATGGCAAATATTGAATACTTCTCATCAAATGAAATTATTAACAAAACTTTGACTTACCTGTAACAATCAGATGTTCAACTGTTTTATTTACGCGATCAACAGCAAAAGTACCTGCAATTAAATTAGAATTATTGTAACATTTCAGGGAAATACAGAAGGATAGCATACATAGGAATAGCTTTTGGGTAGTAAAAGTAAGGTGCTGTCGTCTATCTAATCTTTGGTGAATATTTTATACGTATGCGTAACATAGCGAAAAAAACTTCGTCTTGAGAATAAATGGTATGTCATATAGTAGCAGGGATGTAGATAGGTAACTAGTAGCAGCATCTGTAGTTTCTCCCTTAGTGTAATATCAGCGGTCATCTCTCTAGCTGAATAACAAAAGCAATGATTTTATTTCACATGACACCTTGCAGTCTTCTTCTTTTCTCGTCATCCGTACGCGTAGAAGTAATTTGTAAAATGTCTGCTTCGCTTCGTAGACAAAATCAAAGTTTCGAGTAGTTCTTTACCTGCAACGTATCACTATCTATCGACATTTGGTTAATGTTGGCAATGCTGCGTCACTTGCTTTGCCATGTTCCCTAATCCACTTTTGTAACAACGTCAGTCATCATTATTCGTTATAGCATCCTTTTTACTTTCTCTACTTGTTGCAGACAGATCAACCTGCCTTATATTATGTTAGTGTTAAGAAACTTAAAATGACGTGTGCATTTGTGGAAAGAAAGCATTACCATTGTATACGGACGTATTGCATACGGAATACAAATATATCGATTTGGAACAAAATACTGTGTCATCACCAGGAAACTCGAACACAACAAATAGAAGTATAGTGCGTGAATTTACGCTGATCCCCTTTAAGAAATTAAAGTTGAGCACTCTCTGGATGTTAAAAATAGCTCTAATGCAAAGTTCCGATACGTTCGTCGAACACTCTTGACTAGTCTTCTATCTGTGCCCGCTTCTAGGTACATATAGATCTTAATTTCCCTTAATTACGTGACAGTTTCCGTTGGCCGAGTGCATATGGCTTACTCTGTGAAACGGGTTCGCGCCTCTCAACCGTTTGAAATTGTTACTTTCCTGCACTGATATGAGCAATACGCTTGAAACGCTAGCGTCTGTAGGTATTTATAATTTAATATTTATTAATAAATACTATACTAAGCCCCTTTAAGTAATTAAAGTTGAGCACTCTCGGGGGTGTTTAAAATAGACTGTCAAAAGCTCTAATGCAAAGTTCCGAATACGTTCGTCGAACACTCTCGACTAGTCTTCTATCTGTGCCCGCTTCTAGGTTCATATAGATCATAATTCCCCTTAATTACGTGACAGTTTCCGTTGGCCGAGTGTATATGGCTGACTGTGAAACGGGTTCGCGCCTCTCGACCGTCTGAAATTGTTACTTTCCTGCACTGATGAGAGCAATACGCTTGAAACGCTAGCGTTTGTAGGTATTTATAATTTTATATCTATTAATAAATATTATATATATATATATATATATTAAGAAATGGAGAGTGAAAAAAAGTTCGTGTAAAAAAGAATCTTTTTTTCACTCTCCATTTCTTAATATTTTTTCAAATGTTGAATTTTGGCTTTTCCACTGCCAAATTATCTATCTATATAAATCCTCTTATGATAAGATTTCGATCTTTGAAAAGCCTTGGATTTAGGAAAGAATAATACACATAATGTTATTACAGACTGTACCTTGCATTGAACAATTGAAATTGTAAATAAATCTGGACATTCGTACATGGGTATCACTCTTTTTCATCTATCTTTATAATAGCTCTATCTCGTATATTGAGCTTAAACCATTTCACTATAGGTTATATCTACTAAGAGTTTACTTTTATTTTTATTTTTGATTCCACTATATATATATATATATATATATATATATATATATATATATATATATATATATATATATATGTGTGTTAGTGAATAAATTCCAAGACATGTTTAGTGAGAGACCTAGTGACTAGAGGGGGATAACATGTAACTGGGAGTAAGATAAGGTACTGACCAACTGCTGCCTCATTGATCTTACTCTTTGTTATGAGAAAAGGTAAACTTCTTATCCCCTCTCTTTTATCACCCCTCCTCCTATAGTCCCTATAAAGTGCAACCATCTTGTTCTCTCGTTATACGATTAGAAAGCAAGTCACTACCACCTCACTCCCTACCGGACAACATTATTGATAATGTTAACGGCCTTACAATGTTGGTGTTTGTTTATTTCTTTTTATTTCTGCGCTGCGTTGCATCGAGCTCTCTATCTTTAGATGTCCTAACAAAAAAAATCCTCATCCTTCAGTTGGCCAGGATACGATAACTACCCGAGAGAGATTGGATCGCCGTGGAATTTCTAATGTAGCATAGGTAACGTAATTAACAACCGCAGTTTTTCCTAAGCCGGCATTGCTCTAATATAATAGGAATCAAGTACGACTGGAGATACGGTTGGCTGAGTAAGGCAAACTGAGTGCAATGTCCGTCATTTTTCGGTAATTTCGAGTATTTAATTAAGAAAAGTAAGAGTGAGGGTATATTGACTTTACTCAGGGTATATATATATATATATATATATATATATATATATATATATATATATATATATATATATATATAATGTTATTTCAGATCAATATAATTTGATAATTTTTAAATATATATTCATATATATATATATATATATATATATATATATATATATATATATATATATATTTTTGGTTCAGACTAATATAGTTTGATAATTTTTCTAAGAATTCCAATCCAAATGAATCCGGCGTACGATCGAATCCAATCATTTTGGAAACATTTTTTGTTCATTATTTGTAGTTACTCTTTAACAATATGAACATGCTTTTTCGTCAGTGCTTATTATAACATCATATTACTATACTAGTTAACTTTCCAGGTCCCGGCGTTGCTTTACTGAAATAGAAAGGAATGATTGCAAGCGTGAGTGCGTGTTTCCCTGAAAAAAAAGCCTCTACCTGAATACAATGTTATTCACAGATGTAATGCAGTCGCCGTTTTACTGTTAGTAATGTACGTGATTAAAATAGGATTCATACATAAAATAGATCACACATTTAACGAATAACCGAAGTATATTTGCTTTTATCATTTTATGTCCTTAATTCATATCAGTGTTATTACATGTATGTCTAAAATTGTATTAATGCAGAAGCTCTTATTTGCCACACAGACGTTGGCTTAGGTTGTGTTTTTTTTACACATTGACTTCGTGCAGGAGGTAAACAAACATCCTAAAAAGTCACAAGATTGTTTTGAAGCAAATAAACAAGGGATATTCGTCCGAAACATCTTCATCTCTTTATCTATTTATTTGTGACATATTTGTTTGCGTCGCTATTTAAATGTAAGTAATTTACGTGAATAACATGTAATATATCTATACATATTTTTTGCACGTGTACAAATGTGTATTCATGCAGAGGTTGTGTTTTAGCAAACTGACTTAAGGTTATGTTGTGTGTTTGCCGCTTGAAATTCTTAACAGAGGGAAATAAATATATTTACAAGTAAGTTGCATAATACTGCGCTGTGGATTGTAGTAGATTGGAAAAAAATAAAATTGTTTGTAACTCCCCATCTCTTCTCTAAAACGAATGAAAGAAGAGGATAACTGTTAATTTTAGAAAAAATGTTGGTATTGGATCAGCTTTTGAACCAGTCAAAACTGACCTTTCGTTCGGCATATTCCGGCCGTCTACATAAAAATTGGGGATATGTTGAAACGCTTGTTCTTCAAATTTATTGGTTTATTCGGAAAAAGCTCACTTTCTTGAAAACACAAGAGAAAAAAAAATGTAACTTTTAATTTTCTCGTGAATATAAATATTTCATCCAATTACTTCGTAAAAAACAAAATCGTCACGAAAAATAAACATACATTGAGTGTTTTTCTTTTAATATTTTTTTGTGTTGAAAAGTTGACATATTTTGATTTTGACGCGGATTCGTTTTTAGTCGGCTTTTTTTCTGACTGTTTACGTATTTCTGCTTCGGCACAGACCGTGTTGTCTCGTTCAATAACTGTACCAGTGCAAACTATTGTAATTATTTTGTTTCATGAACTATTGTGTAACTAAGTTAAAAACTTAGAATTTTAAATTTAATATACGAAGTAAATGCTATGGTATAGTTTAGTGATAACTTAAACATAAGCTGATGTTCTCGGGTAAGAAAGGGGGGAGGCATCTCATTCGATGATATTATCAAAGAAAGAATTTGTAAGAACATTTATGAAATAATTTAGATCACTACTACAGACGGTTGAGTATATCTGACATTCAATCTGATCTCCCTGTATATAGCGGTGATATTAAAAGTGTGTTTGTCTTGTGCGAGGAAGAGATAGAAAATAATTTAGGTCAGTGCTAATGACAGTTTAGAATATATAACATTCTTTCCGATAGGTTAGAAAGTTTTCCGGGGTGTAGGTTTAAAATATGAAATAGGCATGTTATTTTTAAGAATAGATAAATATTAAGAGAAAGAAAGGAATACTTTCACATAAACGAAGAAGACACGTTTTACGACGCAGACATCTCTAGTCATAATGTACAGTTTTTTTTTTGTTTTTAGATATGATATTCATTGCTATTATTAACCATTCGGTAAGTATTTTGAATTAACCATTATTTTTCTAGCGTTTAAGCGATTGAATGCTACTTTTTTTTCAGAAAGTTTGTTAATGGAAAGTTCGGATTGAAAAAAACTATCATAAATTGAAGATAAATTGAATGTAGAATTTTCTAAGGTAATTGGAGTGCGGAACAGATTAGCATATGAAGTGTTCTGTTATTTTCCTATAATGTCTGACGTTACAGAAGAAAAACGACTTCATTTTATTATATCGATAATAGCAATTATATATAGAGAGAGTGATATGATATAGATAAACGTATATATATATATATATATATATATATATATATATATATATATATATATATAAGGGGGTTATTATAATGGAATAATCTAACTCTATAAAATAGATGTTCTGTAAAATAGTAAACTCACTTTGAAAAGAACAACACAGGTAAGGAGAAACTATATTTAATAACTTTAGAAACCAAATCTGGAGTCAAAACTAAACTAAATATTCGTAAACTTTTAAATTAAAATTAATTATTAAATAGGGAGGTGGTGTCTGATAAACACTGCTGAGATGCCATGATAAAGAAATACTGTTTTGTTTTTAAACTCCCGAAACAGTGTTCATGGTAAACAACTGACGATTACTTATATGAAAAAACATATATTAAAATATATTTATATTAGAGTAAATTCTTGGAAGTTAACTAATATAGTGATTGCAGTAGATTGATTGACTTACTTGACAAAAATCTTTCAACGAAAATCTTTTTTTTTAGTTTTGAAGGTTAAAAAAACTTCCGGACTATGTATATATATATATATATATATATATATATATATATATATATATATATATATATATATATATAATGAATCTTTGAATAAGTTTTATTACTTCTTCATGTTAGTATTGATATTTATTAAAATCTTGTTTGATTTATAACGTTATATTTTTCACATGTCTTACAAGTATAGTAAATTCTACGTCATAAACATGATAACCTACTGACAATAAACACATACACATACTTAATAAGCTAGTATATGTATTCTGATTTAGTGAAAGAAGTATTTAAAAAAAGATTGTTGTGTTCAAATTCTGCAAGACCACATGAAAACTTAAGTGATTATTAATAGAATATTTCCGTTTATTAATTGATAATAATACTAGTCAGAACAGAATTCTTTAGTAGAAATAAAAGCAAGTTCATTTCTGATAAAATAGTAGTGCTTATTGTTTAATATTAGAAAGAAGGTTCGTTCGTATCAGCTAATATCATCGATGAATATATAGAATTCTTTAAAATAAAATATTCCATGGTATAAGATATTTTCCTCTTATCTTCATACAAAATGGCAATGTCAATCAATAATCGAAACTCTTACGAAAGTAAGAATTCAGAAAACAAATTCTGCATGTAGTGTTGAATTAACATAATGTTGAATATTGTAGATTATAAGAGAGATCGGAGCAGCATACGAAATAAGCGAAAAGTACGATCAAAGAATTATAATTATAATTCAATGATATAGTCGAAAAAACTGAAATGGCAGAAAATCTATGAATAACTGTATTTAGCGTATTAATCTATACATTATTAATTTCATTATAATCGGATATAAGTATTTTAAGTTTTACATAGGTTCTGTACTAATGGATTATTTATGGGATAAGACACGTAGTTATTCAGTACATACAGGGTAACATTGAGAGTTGGGGGCATTTCCGGTATCTTCCTAAATAATCACATATCTATTTCCTTACAAACCCAATTCAAATCTGATACAAAAATAGTAACAGAGACCTGTAAAACAATTAAGGACTTAATCAACACCAAACACCTCCTCACATTACCCCTAAGAACGATTCCCTCTTAGCCGGCATTTACAAAATAAAATGTGCCGCAGGTCCGATTTTATATATTTGGGCTAGCAGGATAAAATCACAAACAGGACCTCAAACACAACAATCGCACTAACGCACTAGTCATACGCAGAATCACTTTTACTCACGATTTTGATTTTACAAACTGCACCTTCCTGAAGACCGAATACACTCTCCCTCACGTCGCAAGTGCATCGAAAGCGTTATAATACTCTTCTGATCTTTGTCGAACATAAACATAAGACACGGATTGTATTCTTTAAGTAAACATCTAGCAAGAACAACACTCAATCCCAGTTTAGGTCGACCCCCCAATCTTCTCCCCTCTTCTTTCTTCTCAGTAGCCCCTTACGTCTACAGTGGCGGCCTGCCTTGTTTGGGGTGAACTACGTTAATATATATATATATATATATATATATATATATATATATATATATATATATATATATATATATACATATAACCCTACTGCTTGAATAACTGCGACCCCGGTTAAAGTAACTTTTCTTTTCTACTACATTTCATCTATATTTCTATTTCGTTTCCTTTTCCTTCTCTTCTTTCTTCCCCTTTTCGAATTTTAACAACTTTAAGCATGCATTTCATTATTTTTTTTTTCATCAAATAGATAAACACGTGCCAATTACATCTCGTTGTGCGTTGTTCTTTTCCCTATGCTATTACCGTTACCGAATAAATTTGAAAACTGAAATCGGTAATATCAAACGCTTCTTGATGATTTATCTTGTATATAGATTTGTTTTTTTCTGTTTGAATTCTTCACACATACTGTATGTTACGGTATTTTATTGTATGAGATATCGTGCATTTTATACTGATGTATATGTGAAACCTATAGAACATTTATTAATTTTGTTGTATTTTGATACAAAACTGATTATAAGAACAGTTTAAAAAATAAATAAAGGTATGATTAAACATACGTATTCTGTTATTTTCAACAATGTTTGCATATATATATATATATATATATATATATATATATATATATATATATATATATATATATATATATACAACTCAGACCATTTTAGAATCAGCCAACATGACGAAAGATCTTGTTAAACAAATGAAATATTTATTGAATTTTATGTAAAATTTCGGTTTTAAAAACCCTGTTTATGGTACAGACAATATTTTCTTTTTCTCTTTTCTGCTTTTTGTTGATAGTCGACCGTATATCTATCTGTTGGTGTTATGAATATACTGATCGTCATGTCCGATATGTAGTGGAGCGCACTGAAACGCGTGTGCATGATAATGAGATTGCAATTTTACTACAGCTTAGAAATGCAGTTAAAACGATAACTTTGAAATTGTAGAATGTGTACAGTGTGTTAAACAATTGCTTTCAAATTTAAGAATCAGCCAACATGACGCGAGATTTTGTTAAACAATGAACTAGTTGGCTGATTCTAAAATTTTAAAGTTATCGGCGTTTTAAGCTGTAGTAACATATATATATATATATATATATATATATATATATATATATATATATATAATGAAAAAGAAAACCCCAAAACAATATTATCTATGTGTTCATCACCGTTTAGTCTTCATTGTAGACTTTTTCAAGATGAAAACAAATGTAATGTTAGAGTTATTAATTTTAATGTGCCACAAAATAGGCAAACATGAAAAACAGCGATTTAAGGTTACCCATTATGAACAGCAGTTTACACAGTTAAAGAGAAAAGAGAAACTGGGCTGACAGCTCGAAATCATTAATTTTTATTTGTATTTTTATCTCAAGGAAAGTTTCTGGGTCCAATGTGTCAAAACCGAGCGTAACTGATAGTTAATATCAAGGAGGGGATGGAAGTCGAACACTAACTGAAATGTTTCGAATTAAAAAAGGAAACAATAAAGAATTTTTTTTTCATGACCGTTAATACGTGGAGAGTTTTTCTATTTTGAAACGCAAATTCTGATAAAAAAACTAGTTGTTGCAAAGGCGGAGAAGGAGGACATGATACCTATAAGTTTATTTATTCACGTGTGAATGTATTATTTATTTCTATTCATTTAATTACTTTATTTGTGTCTCATTAATTAATCAATATATTTTCGGCAATATGTATCAATATGTGTAAAAAAATGTTGATACTATATTACTCGTTTATTTATTATTGTGTGAATGTATTTATTTATGTTTATTTTGTTTATTATCTGTGTATTATTAAAGGATCAATATTAATTAAACTGTTTATTACTATATAAACATATGTAGATACAATATGTTAATATATGTTAGAAAGCGCAAGGAAATAATATTTATTGTGTTTTTAATTTTTGTGAGGATGTATGTATTCATTCCCATTTATTTAATGATTTGTGTATTATTTATTAACCAAATATCATTAACAACATTATGATCATAAAAAGTGTAGACATATTCAATATCGTGTTATGAGTGCGATAGATGGATGAAAATTATATAAAGTAAGTTTATTTATGTGTGATTGGCTTAATTTATACCGATTTTCCAGTTATTTGTGTATAATTATTAATATACCATGTTGTATGAAATTGTTATCTATGCGTTGATGTGAATTCTTATTCAACCATGATCAGTTTGCAAATTAACAGAGATACATTATAGAAACCATTTCATTGTTTGATGGTGTGTGAGTTTGTGATTAGTGCTGCTTCAAAAAGGGCCGGCGTCGAGTTTTATTTGATATGAATTAATCATTTTAGTCTGTTCAAAATTTAAAGCGGTCGTGGTAAACGTGAGAGAAAAGCGCGGTACAGGAATTGCCATTTTTGATATCTCTCTTTTGTTCACTGAACCTTCAACTCAGTTTCCGTATTGTTTACGGAGGTGGTTTGCAGAGTGTGTTGTTTCTGATAGTTCGTGATGTAATTGGTATGACAGGAATTTCTAGTACATTAAGAGGGTCGCATATATATATATATATATATATATATATTCTGTTAGTAGTGTATATATATATATATATATATATGTATGTATATATATACGTATCTAAATAATTGTTCTATGTATTGTAATAAATAAATATGTATATATATATATATATATATATATATATATATATACATATATATATATATATATATATATATATATATATATATATATATATATATATATGCGTGAAATTACAAGCTACAGGAATTGGGATAAATCAAAATGTTTACACCCGGACGAAGAGTGTGTTTTATTTGTAAACGGTTTATTTCATTATATGTATCTCTGAATGTTGTCTCTATTATTACTTTAGGTCTCATCTTATATACCTGACAGAGATTAATAAATAAGTACAACATAAGAATAAATATAGTGGATATAATTTATCTCGAAGTTATCGGCTTCTTTTCAAATAACGCTGTCTCATACTTGCTCTTAATAATGCTAACCGACCTCATTCATAGTATATATTTCAGTTAAACATTTAAATTAAATAAATAGGTGGAGACATACACTACAATTAAAATTAAATTCATGATTCTGAAGTTTAAAAATAAATATTATAATCACCACATTATAAGTATACATATGCTCGTTGGTACAAATAATAAGGTGTAGCCCAGTGTAAGCAGCTTACGGTGTGTAGGGATGAGGGGCTAAGGATGTGAGTAAGACCGCTAAATAGACTACTGCCCATACAATTTAATTTGAAAGACTGAAAATCCTACCAACCTTCAAAAGGCCGCTTCCCCAGATGTGAACATATTTATTCATCTCGATACTTAGATCTGGTAAGTTTCACGTCAGACGAGCTTTTTTTGTAAGTGAAATGAATCATCACGTCTGACTGATATATTTAGGGGTTTCGCTTCTTACTTTATATATTCTCTATACTAATATTAAGCTATTTAACAATGTAGTGCTGGCAAAAAAATAAACCAAACCCAGATTTACTATAATATCTCTCTCTCTCTCTCTCTCTCTCTATATATATATATATATATATATATATATATATATTACACTAAATAAGTAAAGAGACTAATAATTGGAATAACATGCACTATTTATTAAATCATCATTTTTTCAAACAAAGGTTATATACACACATTTTCATATAACCGTTGTTTAAACAATTGATGATGTAATAAATATTGCATTTGATTCCAATTACGATCCTTAGCCATTACCTATCTACTTCTAGTAGTGCTCCATCTCATATATCGAGCAATAACTATTACAGATATGATATAATTTATAGATATACTCTGTATCTTGATTCTTATACTTTAAATATATGTATATATATATATATATATATATATATATATATATATATATATATATATATATATATATTGTGTGTGGGGTAGTGTGAGTGGTGGTGTGTATGCGCGTGTCTGTGTAAATATATGTAGTGTCACATTTTGTAATAAAATAACTAAATAACTAAATACAATTACCGGAGATGTTATGTGCGTCGTAGTTTTTTTTTCTAAAGTTTCTCTTCTAGTCATAAAAGTCATGCAACATTTTTTAGTGTGTCTTTGATGTTCACTTTAATCAATTTTAACTAGCCGTAATATTACATTGTCAATGTTAAATAATAATTAAAAAATCAATAAATGCATCATAGTATTCACTGCAATACAATTGGGCTTTTATTGACTTTATTGTGAATTTTTCAATAAATTAAGTATTTGAGGTTAACTTTTACAATTTTTAATTATTCATATTCTTGAGTTAGAATAAGGAAATACATGTAAGTTATGTAAATATAAATGTAACATGATCATACTGTCAAACTGACTGAAAAATTACGCTTCGCAGGGGTCGCACGAATATTCATATAAACTCATGAATTTGTATTTTTATTTTTCATATTTAAATAATCCTTACTGAACGACCCCCATTTAGAGTGACGAATATTTTGACTTACACATTTTAAGATGGTGGTGGTTTTCTTACTTGCTATTGGCTTTCTTCCCGTTACCACTTTAAATGGTTTCGTCAGGTGAGCTAGAAAAGCAACCTTTTCAACGTTAAATTTCGTGTGAGGGGACAGAGTTATATTTATTTATATAACAATAAATGGACATGTATCTTTATTATAAAGAGGAGGATAAACATGGTAACAGATATACGGCAATTATATATAGCGTTTTCTCTGTTGACATCATCATTAACGCAACAACAATGTATAACAAAAGTAATTCAAATGTACTCACCTATAAATACAGTATATCTTTTTTTATGGAAATCGCTCAAGACAAGGCATGAAACCACTTGATGTAAGAAGCTAACAAGAATGACTTATCATTATCGCAAACACAGAGGAGCCCATTGGATTTAGTCTTGAAAGGAGGAATACGTTTGGCAGGAAGAGAGTTCCACAAACCTGCAGTTATTGAGAGGAAGTAACTCGAATAGGAAGCTGTATTAAAATAAGATATCAAACCGGCGATTTGACAGATAAAACTCACATAATTCTAGAAACCCATGCCATGATAGTATTTGTAGAAAAGATAGAGACATCTGTGAGAGAGAGTGTGCAGAGAAGAAAATAGGGTTAGGCCAATCAAATTACAAGTAAGTGTCTGCACCTTATCAAGAACATTCAAATGTGACAGAGATGCACCAGCGGAAATATGGTCTGATAGTAGATTTGTAAAGATAGAGTATAGCCTCAGGTGAGCGAAAGTTTTTTGAGCGATAGAGAGCACCGACTTTACGAAAACCAGAAAGAGAAATCTATCTAATGTATGGACTCCAAGAAAAATTGATGGGAGAGAAATACAAATAAGTTTCAAAGTCAATTTCTCCTCAGGTAAAGGACCATCCATTAGAAGAAAAGGGGCACGCATACAAGTGAAAGAAACGAGTTTAATATTAACAGGTTTGAACGAAAGAAGTCATTTTGTACCCCAATCTACAACTAAACCTATGTCAACTTTTAGATTAGCTGCATAGTTCGACTGATTCGAAGACGATGTGCGAAATGCAACATCAGGATAGAGAGTGGAATCATCAGCATAGATGTTCATTTTCTGAATCTGAACTCGATTTCCTGTTTTACAAAAACATATGTTTCTATTTATCAACTGCAATAGTATAACCCCCCTCGCTACTGACAAGGCTCACCGCTTCTTAACTTCGGAGACATGCAGGGAACGCATGTGTCAACGTGATTATAACTGTAGATACAGCATGTCCACTGTGCAAAATATTCTAGGCAGATAGGTTTTGTCATTTCCAGCAGTCTGCTGTTAAGAGTACCTGGACCCGATTAACGTCTTAGGATTTTTCGCAGGCACTATTGGTGAACACGTTGAGTTATTGCCATTCGATGTTTGTATATAGTTCTGGTCTTTGGTGTATGAGAAAAAACACTAAGAGAACAGACTCGATGTAAATAATTTTTTTCCAACTTGATGTCAATTTATGACCAAACACGATGGTCAAATATTGAGAAAAGGATCAATGACGCCTTAACAAACGCAGCCACCATGGCCAGGCTAGAAACATACTCACACACACACACACACACACGCGCGAGGGCGAACACACACATATACACACACACACCCACACACACCGACACACACATATATATATATATATATATATATAGAGAGAGAGAGAGAGATAGATAGATAGATAGATAGATAGATAGATAGATAGATAGATAGATAGATAGAGACAGAGATAGATAGAAAGAAATAACTACATCAATATAAAGTTTCTTTAGTTAGACAACCTTTGTAAATTAATATTTATTTTATTAAATAACATGACCATGGTTTTCTTCTTTTTTGTTAATTTTCTTATATTTTGGGTTTTTTTCTACTGGTACAGAGCTACCCTACAGTATACTAGATATTGTTTCCGCTATTTAAAAGCTCCTACCTATATATATTAGACTCATAACCGTCCCTTTAAGCGCAATGGTGTGGATCTCTCTTGAACTTGGTCCACACTATATATTCGCCAGGTAGTTTTAAAAATTAGTTTTTTATGGGCTCGGTTTTTCCTATGATTGCTGGAATCATGAAGGTCTTCTTTTCATGCCGTACATTAAAGCTTGGTGTTTAGTTTCCTTCCATTTTAGCTACGTTTAAGCCAGCATTATTAGGGGGACTTACTTAGGTTGCTTTTTTCTCTCACTTGTTCCATATTACAGTATAAGGTTTAATAGTTGTGTATGTAGTCGTAGGGATTGAATCGTCAGAATGGATAGTTTATGACTTATTTCTATTAGTTGTTTGAGTTATATGTTCCCAGGACTTGTGGCTTAACTGGTTATTAAATTTTATTTCTTTTTTTATTTCATTTCACTCTCATCAAAATTCTCAGAAATTAAGAGGCATTTTCTTGGGGCTAACACTTGATATATTTATGACATACATAGATATTGGAATATTCCATTCCGTTTTTCCTTTACGTCAAAAACGTTGATTTTGTAATTAAGCTCACTAACTTTCCTCTCCTCAATTGATAAGTTAACTCTCCGGATCTTACCGGATTCCATGACAATAATTCCTTTAGTCTGAAGGGGTATATAGCTTAATGTTGTTACTATAGGCAACCTTAATTGGAGAAGGGGTACCATTTAATGTATAAGTCAGTGTGGGGTAGCAATATCGAGGGGATTGTATTTGTGCTGAGAATATTATGTTATTGTTAATATTTAGTATAGGTTTACTTGTAGAAGCAAGTATCCTCATGTCAGGTTATTCTTATATACATATGTACAGACAGATGTTAGACACTCGAGGTAATTTCCAAGTAGGCATGCAACTTCTCCCATTTTTATCTTTTCGGCTTGGATTTCCTTGGATGTTTTGCTCCACATTTATAACTTTGAATAGCGGGAGAAAAACAATAGAACTTTCTTTTGTCAAATAGTCCTTTTAATCCTCTTATGATCCTTTTTTTGTTGCATATGATGAAGATAGGAGGCCAGGAACTGTTGTCTCAAGGACTGATGGCTGACCATGGTTGACCTCTGTCATGGCTCGAGCACCATTTTCAGACGAAGGAAGACATACATCATTTCTTACATCTTCCCGCCAGTATCGCACGTAAACTAAGCCTGGGTATATTGTTGCTACAAACACAAAACTATGATAAAAGTCAACAAATACAAATACACGCCGTGGGACTCAGACGAAAGAGCTGTGTGTCATGATAGGCAGGCTCTGCCTCGATGTGGTACCCGGCACGCATCCTTCGAATGTTGGCTGTTTTTTTTTAATTTCGGGAACATTATAACAGACAAAAAACAGGTAAGTAACCTCTCTAATCCTAGGTAGTAGGACATCAACCAAACACTAGAAAGCAGTAATGAAAATAACAAACCAAAAAGTTATAGACAGAAATGGACAACAAAAGAGAACATACTGATGATTACATGCTACTACTAAAACCGCTACCCCACAGAAAGAGGATACCGAAAACAAATGAATATATATTAGACATTTCTACTGAGTATATTACTACGGAACAAATGATAGCAGATCCAGCAAGGCAGATACTTCAGAAAGGGGGGTTATCGGAAAGTGAATTAATGGAAATAAAACAAAAAATAATGTCGTGATAAATCAAAATACACCACCTGACGAGAACACACATGAAGATAACAAGCAAAACATAAACATTGAAACTGAAGAGGGTGAAGATTATAAAACCACATAAGTCACTGAAGAAGAAGCAATAGAAGTGGAAAACATCAAACAATCTAGGTCTGTGGAAAATACTAAACTCCCATCCCTAATTAACGAAGATTGGAAAAAGTTAAACGTTGAAACATAGAACGTAAACAGAGTACTCGTGTATATCTTAACAGACACTAGGACAGACAAAAACGACTTGATATATTGGGGCAACAACAATAAGTATGAAACTAAAAGAGAAACAAAGACTGGGGACAAGAATGGGCCGAGAAAGTTTGGATGGGAAATAAAATTGAAACCCAGATTAGCAAATTTCGAAAAGAGAAAAGACCGTAAACAGCATAAAAAAGATTCGGAAACAATGGAAGAGCAGAAATCTCGTTCACAAGGAATAACTGAATAAGAAACATGGAAAATTAAAACAACAGATGGCAGCAATAGAAAAAAACTGCGACGAAATAGATACGAATCTGAATAGTTCAAAAAAACATTTGAAAGCAATGAAAGACATTTTTCTAAAAACGTAAACTGAGAACGAACACCAACAGAACAATCGGACCAGACAGAGAAAAAACTTCTGAAGAATGATATTGGAACCGCCTAAAGAACACAACAAGAAGCCAAATAGCTGAAAAACATGAAATATGAACTACAAGAAATTGAAATAGGAACATGAACAGACATTTATAAAGAAACGATTAAGACAACCCATAGTAAAATGTCAAACTGGAATGCACCAGGCAACGATGGAATACATGCATACTGGTTTTAAAAATTAACAAGCTCACATGAAAGACAATCGCAGAAACTGTGAGGTCGTATCCACAAAACCTTCGCACGAGAGTAGATGACCAAAATGAAGGCAATGCTAATACAAAAAGATGCCAAAAGGGGGACGATGCCAAGCAACTACAGACCAATAATATGTTTACAAACAATGTGGAAAATACTAACGGCATAACTAAGAGTACACATCTATCCAGAACAATCGTTGGCTACTCCCAGAGAACGAAAATGATGCCGGGAATGGAAAAGAGTGGTACATAATCTGCTATACATCGATCACAAGATCTTGAGAGAGGTAACAAGCCGAAAGAAAAACAAATTCTTGGCATGCATTGACTAGAATAATTCTTACGACATTATCCCTCAAGCATAAAAAATTGAATGTTTCAAAAGATGCAATATACTTGACAGTATTATTAACCTTATTTAGAAAGCATGGAAACATGGTAACTAGTACTTAATGCCAGAAGACAACACTTGATCGAGATAAAAATACATAGACATTTTACAAGAAGCCTTCGTCTCACCACTACTGTTCATAATAGCAATGATACCGCTCAACTACATACTAAGAAAATGTATTGCCAGCTACAAGTGTACATACACTAAAGTATTAGTAAACCACCTTATGTACATGGACGACCTGAAACTGTTTTACAAAAAGACAAAAAAGGAACAGGAAACGCCAATAAATACGACCAGAATCAAGACATTCAAATTGAATTCAAAATAGAAAAGTGTGCACTAGTAGAAATAAAAACCGGGAAACTGGAAACGACAGAGGGCATGAAACTCCGTAAAAAGAGGAAATGAGGACGCTAGGCGAACAGGATAACTACCAATATTTGCGAGGTCTGGAATCGGACACTATCGAATGTACAGAAATAAAAAGAATACATTTAAACAGAATACTTACGAAGGACGAGAAACCTCTTAGAAACGAAACTTTATAGCATTAATCTAGTAAAAGAAATAAACACTTAAGTAGTATCACTAATAAGATATTCTGGACTATTAATAGGCTGGACTAAGTAAGAACTCAAAAAACTTAACCAGAAGACTAGAAGATTAATGACCATGCACAATGCACTACACCCCAAAGACACTACGGAAGAATATACCTAACAATAAACGAAGGGGAAAGAGGACTGGTAATTAAAGAAGATTGTGTAGAAGACACACAAAAAGAGCTGGTGAAATACATCTCAGAACACGGAAACGCTGATCATAGCAGCAAGAGACACCGTTTCAACAAGCTTCTATGGAAGCACCGAAACCAGAAACAAAATGACATGAAAAGAAAAGTCTGAAAAAAAACCCCAACTACATGGGCGCTTCAGATGATTAACAAGAGAAGAAACCAACGTAAATAGCTGGGCATTGCTACGAAAAATGCACCTGTACAGAAAAACTGAATCGTTACTGGTGGCTGCACACAAATATGCGATAAGAACAAACTACATTAAAGATGAATGATTCAAACCCAGGAAAAAAGTAAATGCAGATTGTGTGGGCAAAGTAACGAAACACTAAATCATGTAAGTGAATGCAGCAACCTAACCGAGAACAGGCATGTCTGCGTGAGGAAAGCAGGACACTGGGACATGTGCAAACGATTGAATTTAGAATAGGCAGAATAATGGTACAAACATTACCAGAAATACTACTGAAATACGAAAACCAAAAATAATTTTCTGGTATATGAATGTACAAACAGATAAACTCATACAGCAAGGAGACCGAGTGTTATAATAATTGACAAAAGAGAAAAATCTGGAAAATTTGTAGACTTCACCATTCCAGCAGACCACAGAGTAAATATATAAAGGACGGACAAATGAAGCAAATACACGGAACTTGCCAGAGAACTGAATGAATATGGAGCATGAAGAAAGTCAGTAATCACAAGACCACTAGAAAAAGTCCCCAAACATTCGAAAAAAGACTGGTAGAAATTGGAATTCAAAGGGTCACTGATACCATACAAAGGACGGCAATGATAAAAACAGATAAATTCTAAAGGAAAATCTTTGAATACGGAAACCAACACGTATAAGCTAGGAATGGTAACCAGTCACATGGAAGTACAAGAAGAAAACCAAACTACAGGGAAAACACAACCGCTTGAAAAAAAACTGCAAGAAACATCATAAGCTGCACCCGCCCCTCCCTCCAAATACAATGACGTCGGCCTAGACTGACATCACAAAAAATAGTTGCAATGTGTCAAGGAGGATGAGAAAGCTAAGGAGGAGCAGCACAAACCAGAACTCCACTGGAAAAGTGCGGAGAGTGCCTGGACCTTTCGTAGGCATATTGTCACAGAAATCCCAGGAAAGACCTATGCTTTTTACTAGCGAGAAATCAATGACAAGCGATTGTTGCGATACCGGAAAGTCATTTGCGTTTGTTATCGAAAAGATGTGAATAGCACTGGAGATATGGGGAGGCTTAGTGTCACTCAGCCTCAAGGGAACACCACTGGTTGTTGCCACGAGCAATCAGTGACGATTACCTGTGTTATAACTCTTAGTAAGTAAAGTAATAATAATAATAATAATAATAATAATAATGATAATAATAATAATAAACGTGATAATGATAATTATAAAAATAATTATAATAATAATTATAATAAAAATGATTGCAAAATCCAAAAGGAGCTGGAATAACTGATAAATACAACCAGAATAATACGCCAGCACATTTAAATGTTTGCACTGCTTGAGATGAACAGGGGAAAACCGGAGACAGAAAGAGCATAGAACTGCCCAACCAAAATCGAAGTAGGGCGCTAAGCAGGGAGTATAGCTACACATATTTGAAACGTCTGGAAACAGACACAATCAAATCAACCGAAATTAAAGAGAATATTTTAAAAGAATAAGATAAATCATAGAAACGAAATTATGTAGCCGAAAGTAAGTATCACTAATACGATACTCTGGGTAATTCATAAGCTAGACTAAAGAAAAACTCAGACCAAATCACGATAAAATGAATGAGTATGCACACAACACTACACCCAAAAGACGACACGTATATACTCTACGTGTAAAGAAAAGAAAGGGGAAAGAGGACAGGTAAGTATAGATACTGTGTGAAAGACACAAAAAGTGCTTGAAAAATACATAACCCAGAACACAAAATGGCTAATCATCGCAGAAAAATACGCCGTCTTAATGAACAATCGCGAAACACTGAAACCAAAGACACGAAAATACCAAAGACGCGAAAAAAACAGGAGGGAAAACAACTACATGGGCATTTGATAAGACTGATAAGAGAAGATACCCACGAATATAGATAGGCATAGCAAATGTATACTCATAAAAGCTAGACCGCAAATACACGGAACTCGCCAGAGAATTGAAAGGATATGGGGTATGAAGAAAGTAAATAAAATACCACTAACCATGGGAGCACTAGAAACAATCCCGAAAAACCTGGAAAAACGAATGGGAGAAATTGGAATCAAACGGTCGACTGAGATCATAAAAACACAGCAATTATGAATACAGGTTAAATCTTAAGAAACATCATTGAATACGGAAAGCAACCCATATAAGCTACGAATGCGAAACCATCACATGGAATTAAAAAAAAACACACAGAAGGTACACCACCACATGAAACCAAAGAACAGAAAATGCAAGGAATTTCATAAACTACTCCCCCAACCAAAATACAGGTAGAACTAGTTTCGGCTAATACTACATAAAATAGTCGTGAATGATCAAGCAGGATAGAATGACCGAGGTGGGAGAGCACTAACCAGACCTCCACTAAAAAGAGTACGGAGAGGAATGTTGCTTTGAAGAAACTTATTGCCATCTAATAATCCATAATTATATACTCATTCCTTAAATGAAAAAAGAGGAACTAATAAGAACTGGGGTAAAAAAAAAATCAAAGGTTACAAAAGAGAAGGTTACAATTATTTGGAATCCAACTACACAGTGTAGTCTTTAAGAATACTGAATTTAGAGATAATGACAGATGGAATTGGTTGGCCAGGGGGTGATCTCAAACGATCTACCTAAAGCACCTTAATAGCAGCCCAGGAACAAGCCAGCCGTTCTAGGTCAATCTATCATTACATTAAGAAAACTGCAAAATTACCGATATGCCGATTGCATAATGAAAGGGAGGAAACCGTACGCATATTGTAAAACAACACAAGTATGACAAATGGAGACACGGCAAAGTCGCTCAGGTACGACACTGTAATATATGCAAACTTTATGAATTGGAACACAATGTAAAATGGTATAAGCATAAGCCAGAAGTGGTACAGATGAACGACAATGTTACACATCTTTGGAACATGCGCATACAGACTGATAAGGTTCTTGAACATTCAACACCCGACTTAATCTTTCCAAAGAAAAACAAGAGAACTTGCTTTATCATCATGTACATAGCCTGCCCCTTCGATACCAAGGTGCAGGAGAAAGTACACGAAAAACATATCAATATTTAAAATAAGGAATTAGTTCGACTATGAAAATTTAAAGAAGTAAAGGTGATTCATGTTGTAATTGGAACGCTTGGAACCATAACGAAAATCCACCATTAACGGCTTAAACAGATTTACGGGACAATTTATTTTCCAATTCTGTAAAAGAGTTGCCTGTTAGGTACAGCGAGATTGTATAGGTACAACTTGAATGTCTAAGGACAAGGGAATTGACTTGATGTTCAAAAAAGAAAACTCGAACTAAAAACATCAAAAAGAGTAGACTACTATAGAATAATAATAATAATAATAATAATAATTAATAAAAATTATTATCATATAATTATAATTATTATATAAACGCGAAGGCCCAATGAGGATGTAAACATCGTGGAGAAAGAGCACAAACTCGACATTCACTGGAAAGATCAGGGAATACTAGAATCTTGACATAGCTTATTGCTTCTCAATCTCCAGAAAATACTCACGGTCGTTACGAGCAGAAATCCCGGAAAATGATTTGCAACTTTTGTTAAAGTAGGCGGAAATATCGGAAACTCGTAACCACTCATTCTCAATGAAACGCCATTGGTGTGTGACAGTGAGCAATCGCTGATAATAACTTGTTTAAATAACTTGTGAGATGCTGGATATAGGTTTGCAGATACGATACAAAGAATTAACCAGCCTATTTATATAGAAGGCCTGAAGCTATTCGCTAAAAGCAAAACAAAACTTGAAAAGGTGACACACACGACCAGTATTTTGAAGCCGGATATTAAGACGGAATTCTGAGTTGAACACTACGAGATATTAAAAGGAGACAGCGAAGTGCATGGTACTGCACAATCAAGAGGAGATGAGGACACTTGACGAACATAATACCTATGAATATTTCGGAGTTCTGGAAGCAGACCCTATCAAATAAATAGAATGAAAAAGAAGATTGGAAAATAATTTTTCAGACGAACAAGACACTTCTTAAGTTATATTGGAGAACTTTTGTATAAGGAATACACACATGGACAGTTTCTATTAGTCAGATATCCTGGTCTATTCATATCATAGACAACAATGCACTAAGGTATCGTGACCAGAAGACTAGGAAACTAATGGGCATGCACAATGCGGCATATTGGTACGATAATATTGACTGACCCCCATTAAAAGGAAAGTTACAGGAAGACGGCTGGTATGTCTAAAAGACTGTGTGGAAGGCAGAAAAAAAAGAATTTAAAAAAACATGACTGAAAACTATCAAAAAACTGATCCTACAGAATAATACACCATCAAAAGAACAATACCGGAAGTGGCGAAACCAGAAACAAAAAAAAACAGTAAAGAAAACTTGAACTAAAAGACATTACATAGACAATTCATTAGAATGCCAAGAGAAGAGAATCTCGAAAATACTTCGAAATGCCTACGAAAAGGACACTTGAACAGAACAACGGAATTGCTACTGATGGCTGCACACTACAATCCGATTAAACTAAGAAAATAACAGCTAAAATAGATAGCAACAAGTAAAACAGTAAATGTAGACTTTCTAGATGAAGAGACGAAACTGTAAACTACATGAGATTATGCAGCAAGTAGCTTATAAAGAATACAGACACAAACATGACTGCATGGGAAAAGCAGTAAACTGGGAACTACGAACACAACTGCATTTTAAACACTCAAACAAACGATACGGACACAAACTGTAGACAGTACCAGGAAACGAAAATCAGAAAATCCTCTGAGATATGGATGTGCACACATATAAACTCATCCAAACAAGGACACCGGGTGTCATAATAGTAAGTAGGATATAACAAGCTCCCAAATTGTAGAGTTTACAGTCCCATCAAACCACATAGTAAATATTAAGAAGACGTTAAAACAAAGAAAATACACAGAACTTGCCAGAAAATTGAAAATAATATATGACATGAAGAAAGTCAATATATTACTTTTAATTATAGAAAGACTAGCAAAAGTCCTGGAAAACCTGCAGAATAATTAGACAATATGGAATCAAAGAAAATATCGAAAATATACAAGTAAAATCTTAAAGAAAATCCTCGAATAAGCATATAACTAACATAAACTACAAACGCTAAACAGCTTCATGGAAGTTGCAGCAAAAGTAAAACAAAATATAGAATGCACACATCTTACACCCGCGAGAACTGAAACTGCAGGAAATTTGATGAACTGTCCATCTCCCTAAAAAATGTAATAGCAAAAGCTAAGGCTGATATTATACAAAATAGTCGTTAAGAGTCATTGATGATGGAGCGTCCGATGAGGAAGAATACTGATTAAACCTCCAGTTAAAAGATGCGTAGAGTACTGGGGCCCTGGTGAGGATTACAGTTACACACACTCAAAGTCAAATGGTTGTTCCCACCGAGTACTCAAGGGTAAGCAGATGTTGCAATAACGTAAAATCATTAGCAATTGTAAGCGAAAAAGGCACAGCTTACTGGTAATCTAGGAATACTTGTTGTTATTCAGACTCCAGAGGAAACCACCGGTTAGGTTCATGGATAAAGACCTGATGGGTTTCTATGTGAGAACTCTTAGTAAGTTGTGAATAATAATAATAATAATAATAATAATAATAATAATAATAATAATAACAGTATTAAAAACGACGTTTCTTACAACTGAAAATAAAAGGTGAATACGATTGAATAACAAAGGAGTAAAATAACTATCCTGATCTTCCGTGGAAGGGCACGCGGAGTATTGAAATAGGGAAAAGATGTATTGTAACTGAAATTCCAGAAGAAGTCTACTTTTGTTATGATTGAAAGATCAATCGTAAAACACTGACTCGGTAACCCAATAAGATTGGCAATGCTTACCTAAAAATAGTGGAGGGTACTGAGAATAATTTGAGACTTGCTGATTTCCTTATTCCCGATAAGAGCATCTGTTTCTGCCAGTGAGTGACAACGGCTATAACTCATGCAAGCTCTTTAATGTACAATGCAAGAAACAGCGGAAGCAGAAGTGGGCAGACGGCAATAGTAAAATGGGTACAAAAGCAACTACGTAGACTATAAATTAGAATGACAAGAGAAGATACCCTCGACAGCACCTGTACATGGTTAGGAAAAGGACACTTGAACAGGGGAACATAATCGCTACTTATTGCTGCATAGTAAAAGATCATTAGATTTTTCTGCGTCAAAACGTAAATTAATAATACCCAATAAAACAGTCAAATGTAGACATTGTTGATAAAAGACGAAACGTAAATCAGATAATTGAATGCAGAAAACTCGCATGTGTTGGAAAATGAATACACTTAGAACTATGCTATTTGAACACACACACAAGTAGTATATATACAAACTGAGTACGGTATTGGAAAACGAACGTGAAAAAATCATATAAATGTATTCAAGCAATGGGAGAACATTCAATAATAGGTAAACATACAGAAAAACACTGGCAAAGTTTGAGAGTCAATATAATACTAATGATCGTAGGAGCACAAGGAATGGTTACATAAATAACTGGATAAAGACTAGGTGAAATTAAAAGAAAAAGGAAGAAATGTACTATAAAACGAACGGCAATAAAGAAAACAGTTAAATCTTAAGGAAACACTTCGAATTCGGAAACCAACCAGTATAAACTACAAACGCTTACTAGTAAGGTAAAAGTTACATCAAAATAAAACAAAAAACATATTGGCACACGACATGAACCTAGGAAAACTGAAACTGAAAAGAAAAACCCACAAAATCAAACAATGTGATGACACACCACAAAATAGTCGTGTACGGTCAAGGAGGAATGAAAGATTGATTAGGGAGTGTAGTTACCAAGCCTCGCCTGCGGTGAGTACTATGGCCTTGCACACCAAGCCTGAGTAATCGTTGCCAGCTAGAAATTAATCGTAAGCAGCTGTTGCGATAACGTAATATTATTTGAAAAGGAAACCGAATCAGCTGGAGAATACTCGAAATCTAATTAGACGTGTTGGCACTTGGCTTCCAGGTAACACCACAGGTGATTGTTAGTGAGCAATAGCTCATGACATTTGCGAGAACTCATAGAGAATTGTTTATTATAATAATAATAATAATAATAATAATAATAATAATAATAATAATAATAATAATAATAATAATAATAATAATAATAATAATAATAATAAATACACAGAACTAGCCAGAGAACTGAAGCAAATACACAGAACTAGTCAGAGAACTGAACGCAAATACACAGAACTAACTAGAGAACTGAAAGGAATATGAAGCATGAAGAAAGTTAGTATAACACCAATAATCGTCGGAGCACTAGGAACAATAAAAAAAAACCTGGAGAAAAGACTGTGGGAAATTGCAATCAAAGGGGCCATCGAATCCATACAAAGGACGGCAATGTTCAAAACAGCTGCAATCTTAAGGAAAATCGTCGTACAAAGGCTAACCAGTCACAAGGAATTTACAACAGGGAGAAAACAAAACCACACAAAGAACACAACAACAAGAACCAAGGAACAGAAACTGCAAGAAACAGCACTTCATAATCCCCCCCAATAAATTACACCGGCCTCAGCTATCACTACACAAAAATGAAGCAAAGAAACAGAAGTTACAAGAAACACTATAAGCTGCTCCCTCACTCCCCACCCCAACTCCCCCTTAACAAATTTGAAAAATTAAAAATATTTTTTTTAAATAAGGAAAGAGAAAAGGAAAAAATTAAGGAATTGAAAGGAAAAAATAGGAAAAAAATTAAAAAAAAATGTTTTTTTCTTTTTTTTCTTCTTTTTAATTAATTAAAAAAATATTACTTCATGTATTTATTTATTTATTTTATTTTTATTTTTTTAAATAGTGCCAGCCTAGGCTAACACCAGACAAAATATTTGTAGAATGTCGAAGAGAAATAGAAGACCGAGGAGGGACAGCACAACCCAGACCTCCACTGGAAAAGTGCAGATAATGCTGGGAACTTGGAGAGGCTTATTGTCACCCAAATCTCAGAGAAGACGAAGTGCCCTTACCAGCGAGAAATCAATGGTAAGCGGCTGTTGCGATACCGCATCGTTATCGAAAAGAGGTGAAGAATGGTAAACATCTGGGGAGGCTTGTTATCACTCAGATTCCAGGAAATACCACTGGTTGTTGTCGGTGAGCAACCACTGACGATGATCTGTGTGAGAACTCCTAGTGAGAACAAATAATAATAATAATAATAATTTATTATTATTATTATTATTATTATTATTATTATTATTATTATTATTATTATTATTATAGTAATTCTGAAAATGGTTATGCTAATGATGCTTCATTCACGGTAACATGAACGCAGATTTATGGCTGTGTGCAATATTCGCTTCGGATAAAAGATAACATCATAAACGATGACTGAAAGTAACATATTTTATGCTTTTCTTCAATTAACCTTTATTTTGCAACGCGTTAATCATCCCGATTAACTGTAACATTAATAGCTTCTTATTTCTTGTAATGTTCTGTCACTTAATAAATAAATAGGAACAATAACAATAAAAGCCCGAGATTCGAACGAAGTGACTGGGTGTTTTATGAAAGTATGAAATTAATTTAATACTTTCTACGGACTGCGCTAAAGCGAAACAAAATTTATGATATATGGTTTGCTACGTGTAAGGGTGGTTATCTCTTTTTAATGCTCCTAAAGAATCGGCTCCTTCCTCGGTTTATATCATGAATTAAAATCAATATAAACATGTCTGTATGACTCTCTAGGCTGTGGCTATTATTCTTATAGCTCTCATTCTTAATATGATATATATACACACACACACATATATATATATATATATATATATATATATATATATATATATATATATATATATATATATATATATATATATATATATATATATATATATATATATATATATATAGCAAACATCAGTTTAAAATTCGTATACACACATTTTATTGTTTCCGCACAAGTACATATAAACACCATTAGCGGGAAACAAAAATCATAGCATCCTTAGTCACATAAAAGTACACAGAAACAAACGTATACAAGCAAAGAGACTGTACGTAATAATAGTTACCAGATAGGAACACAAATTCAAATCGTTGATTCTCTACATCTATTTATCCACTTTATTAGGTTTTTATTTCAGAATTTAATCTTGCATTATTTTCAAATCGTGTCTGTATTTCTGTTGATCTGATAGTGTCTTCTTTAAGAACTCTCACATACTTATAATGATCGTGTTTGACAAGTGTCGTCATCACCCATCAGATTAGTAATTTTATGTTTTCTATCGGTTAAAGATTTCCGTGTTTAATCTCTAGTAGTGAACACTTTCCATTCTATATTCCATTAGTGTATAATACATCAATATTCCCGCGGTGTTTAATTATGTTTTTAGTTATATTTTGTAATTTCTAAACAGTCAATCGTCATCACACACAGGGTCTTTTTTATTTTTGTGCTTGTATCCGGACTTGCATCGCCTTTGTAAAATGGCATAATGTATGTGTTAAAAGGTAGTTAAAGTTAACTTTCCTTAGTTAAGTAAATTCGTATGAATCAACACAGATCATTACAAGTGATTTCTCACCGTTAAAAACCGGTGGTTTATCACTGGAGTCTGAGTGACAATAAGTATCCCTAGATTTTCTGTGCACTCCATCTCTTTCTATAACTATTGCAAATGACTTTCCGTTCTCACAACATGCACTTACCATCGATTTTTTCGCTGACAACTACCTTTGGTCTTCTCTGGGATTTTGATGCCAATAAGCCTCCGCAAGGTCTCAGTCCTCTCCGCCCTATTCCAGTGGAGGTCTGCTCTCGATCTCCCAATCCGTCTTGATCCTTCACGACTCTTTTGTGTGGTATAAACCGTTTTCATCACTTTTTTTTGTGGGGCGGGCTAGTTTATAATCTTAATTGCAGTTTATGTTCCTTGGTGGCATGTGGTGGTGTCCTTTCTGTGTTTTTGTTTTCTCCCCATTGCAACTTACACAACACTCGTTAGATTCTGTAGCTTATGTTAGTTGGTTTCCATATACGAGGATTTTCCTTAAGATTGCATCTGTTTTCATCATTGCCGTCATTTGTTCAGTCGCAACGATCCCTTTCATTTTATTGTCAGTCTTTTTTCAAGTATTTCTAGATTTTTAAGTGCTGTCTCTGGTTTATGGTGTTAACATTTGCCCGAATTTGCTGCATTCACTTATTATAATTTACAGTTTCTTTTATTAGCCTACACAGTCTGTTACTGTTGTCCTTGGTTTTAGCTAGTTCATATTTAATTTACTTAGTTCTAATCGCATTGATTTGTGCAGCAGTCAGTACTGATTAGATTTCTTAGTTCAGGTGTATTTTTCTTAGCCATGCAACATTATGCTTGGGAGTCTCTTCTCGCCTAAGTCTTATGAAAAATTATAAATGAAATGTTTTATATATGTTGAACTTCGTATACTTTCTAATGTACGAGATCAATAGGAGTGTATAAACATTTCACTTATATAAAAACGCTAAAATAATCACACTTTCAATCTCACGCTCCCTCTCTCTCATATATATATATATATATATATATATATATATATATATATATATATATATACAAACACTATAATGAATGATTACATTATTAAATATCGTTATTTTTTTTTCATAGCCTTCGTATCTCATATTACTACAACTATAGCTATCGTTGGAATACCTTTTGTATACGAAAAACATTCTGTTTTGATATATTAGTAAACCTACCCTCCCGAGGAAACACATTGTCTACGCACTAAAAGCTTAGGATCAATATTATTTATGACATCTGTGGGAAGTGGAAGGCAAGCACAACATTTGTGTTTACATTCTTCTTACATCCATTACCCTAAGTAATAACTGGGAAACAAATGTCGTGTATTTTAAATGTAAGTCAGATTCATATATACAGCGTAGAACATGTTATTTGGGTTAACGTAGTATACCACAAATGAATCCAGTTTTTTAGAGTTTCTGTTATACGAGAATATAAGAAAAAGTATTGCTAGTTTATAATTCATTTATTATCTTAAAAACACAAGTATTTTATGATAATAAACTTCTTTAACAATCATACAGTGTCATTTTTATTTTGCGTTCACGTTCTTTTTCTTACCTAAATATGATTGTTTATGGGATTGCCAGCCAATTAAATACAGCATAAAAAGATTAAGTAACTTTGACAGTTTGGGGAGATGGGGTATCTTTAATTTATATTATTTCTAACCGATGTAGGTAACTGTTGCGGTTAACGACGACTAGAGATTTTTTTTTCTTCGGGATTTGTTAATGGGTTCTATTTCAGAGATGCGAACCGAACTACTATTTAGTTTCTTTCTAAGTAAACAAATGTCGAATACAATAAATCCGCCAATACAAATCGCGTATTTATTGTATTCGAAAGAGTGATGTAGATATACATACATATAGTACTATAAAGACTCCCCTCACTTCTATTTTTCGACATTAATAAACCTCGCAAATCCGATTATATTTTCTAATCACATTTCAAACTAAAGTAAATATAGGTTACGAATTCTTAATTCCTATACTACCGCGAATTACTTTTTTGAATTTGTCATGCGTTAACATGTATATATATATATATATATATATATATATATATATATATATATATATAGGAATGATTCATTATAAAGCAAGTGACGTCATGCTGTGTTTGTACTACCATTGCCTTACTTATTTTACGAGGAGCAACAAATATAAAATATGTGTTATTGTTTATTATCTTTGTACGTATACGTTTCGTCCCTTTTCAATCGAGACTCATCAGCATAGAGATGTGACTATTCACTACAGGTCGTACGATTCGAAACCCTGGATTACAAGTATTTCTCAACTTAAATCCAACGTCGCTAACCGCGCGGCCAATATTATAATAGCCGATGAACAATGATAATTTAACACATTTAAAAGCGGCTTGATGTCCAGGTATTCTACTTCTATTAAAGAAGGAATGATGCATCACAAAGCAAGTGACGTCATGCTGTGTTTGTACTACCATTAGAGTGCTCTACTTATTTTACGAGGAGCGACACATATGAAATATTTGTTATTGTTTATTATCTATGTACGTATACGTTTCGTCCTTTTTCAATCGAGACTCATCGGCATATATATATATATATATATATATATATATATATATGCAATTCAGTATATATGTACACATGATGACCTCACTTCGCAAGATGTTGACATCAGTGCGTATCGCTGTCATAGACACCATCATAGTCCCAACGGTAGTGCATGAATTGCAGTTCAAAAACTGTTTTAATATGTTTGCGAACACACAGGAAAGCACACATGGACGACTGTTTTTACATGAATGTATCTGTTTTAGATAAGACGATACTTCAACTATCATTATTTGCTTCCGTTTCTTCTGTATATCTCTCATCTGAAGCCTATTAACTCCAAATCAAATGTCTGTCTAGCTCTAATACATTGATCTCAAGGACATAACATCAAATAAAATGTAAAATGACATACACTAACAGTAATGGCGGCTTTATTTTTGCTGGACATGTGATCAGGCACATAGAAGACCAGACACATTTAACGATCCATCTCCTTTGCTTGTCTCTGCTAAAATAACTGTTCTTCTTACTCTCTTCATTTCCCATCTGTTACATACTGTGTTTTTATTGATCCGACTGATAAGATTAATTGGAATGTTACGTAATCATTCATTGAAGTAAGTTTGTTTCTAATTAATATTTATTTAATTCAAACATATTACTAAATATTACAAAACTATTAAACAAGAGGGGGAGGTGGACATGCACGAATCATGTGTAAAAAAAACGACAGTTATTTTCAAGCCGAGTTTATAAATGTATTTTTCAAGTGAACTATAATATTGTGTATATGTGTGTATGCGTTCGTGCGAGCAAACCGGTCAGACGCGTGTAATTGGTGGGGTGGTGTGGTGGTGATCAAATGTGTCGCCAATTCTGAATTTATATTATCTTCATATTTTGTCTAGAGTTTATGTGCTTACCATTAATAAATTAATAAATTAAATAAATATATTCGTTAAGTAGAACAGGATTAGTATTAGTAACAATAATAGTAATAATAATAGACACCCATAATAATTGAGATGAAATAATGAAAATAATGATGAATGATGATCAAAATTATGATAATAGTTTAATTTAATTTAAAAGTACAAAATAATATAACTAAAGAATAACAAGAAAATGCCGGCGTTATTAATTATTATTATTATTAATAATAATAATAATAATAATAATAATAATAATAATAATAATAATAATAATAATAATAATAATAATAATAATAATAATAAAAAAAATAGTAATAATAATAACAGCGACGACGACAACGACAATGGTGGTCAATAATATTTAAGAGTTTATAAAAAGTAATAGTTTAGGAAAGAAATAGAATAATTAAGAAATATTAGAAATACTAGGAGGTAGTGATAATCATAATACTATTAAATAATAAGATAATGTTTGCCGATATTGTGATATGGGTTAATGGTTGCAATAATGCTGATCATATAAAAATAGTAATAATAGTGGTTTTACCGACAGCAGTAATAATAGTAGAAATCCCAGTAATGTTAACAATAGTAATCATGATAGTGAAAAATTAATAATTAATAATAGAACAGTACAAATAGTAGTAGTTATAATGATGATAATAATAGCAATAAAGATGAAAACAGTAATAATAATAATACTAATAATACTAATACTACTACTACTACTACTACTACTACTACTACTACTAATAATAATAATAATGGAGACTCGCTATAACCACTATTGTTTATAATAGCCATGATGCCACTCAACTACATACTCAGAAAGTGTGATGCCGGATACACGTTTACGGATAGAGAACAAATAATAAACTACCTGATGTACATGGACGCCCTTAAACTGTTTGCAAAAATTGAAAAAGAACTGGAAAAGCTGATAAATACAACCAGGATATTCAGCCAGCATATGCAAATGGAGTTTTGAATAGAAAAATGTGCACTGCTAGAGATTAAAAGAGGAAAACTGGAGACAACAGAAGGTATAGAACTCCCCAACCAAGAAGAGATGAGGGCGTTATGAGAACAAGTGAGTTATAAATACCTTGGTGTTCTGGAATCAGAGACAATCAAATATACAGAAATGAAAGAGAAGATTGGAAAAGAATATCTACGAAGAACAGGGAAACTCTTAGAAACTACACTATATAGCAGAAACCTAGTAAAAGGGATACACACATGGGCTGTATCACTTATAAGATACTCTGGACCATTCATAGGCTGGACCAAAGAAGAACTCAGGCACCTTGACCAGAGGACTAGAAAACTAATGACTATGCACAATGCATTGCACCCAAAAGACGATACGGACAGACTCTACATGAAAAGAAATGAAGGAGGTAGAGGACTGGTAAGTATAGAAGACTGTGTGGAAGACACCAAAAAAGAGCTGGAGAAATATGTAACCCAGAACACGGAATGACTGATCACCACAGCAAGAGACACCAGCCCAACAAACAACTCCGGAAGCACTGAAACAAGAAACAAAAATACAAGAAAGGAAAAGTGGGAAGAAAAACAACTACATGAACGCTTTATAAGACTCACAAGCGATTAAGTCAATGAACACAGCTTGACATGGCTAAGAAAAGGATACTTGAACAGAGAAACGGAATCTTTGCTGAAGGCCGCACGGAACAATGCGATTAGGACAAACTTTATTAAAGCAAAGATAGATAAAACCCTGGAAAACAGCAAATGCCGATTGTGTGGACAGAGAGACGAAACGATAAATCATATAATAAGTGAATGCAGCAAGCTAGCCCAAAAGGAATAATACAAGAACAGACATGACAGCATGGGGAAAGAAGTACACCGGTAAATGTGCAAATTACTGAATTTCGAATATGCAAAAAAACGGTAAAAACACAAACCAGAAACTGTAATAGAAAACGAAAAACACAAAATCATATGGGATATGAATGTAAAAAACAGACAAACCCATAACAGCAAGGAGACCGGATATGATAATAATCAACAAGAAAGAAACATCCTGCAAAATCGTAGACTTTGCCGTTCCAGCTGACCACGGAGTGAAGATCAAATAGATGGAAAAAAGAAGCAAATATACTGAACTTGCCAGAGAATTGAAAGGAATATGGAACATGAAGAAAGTCAGTATAACACCAATAATCATAGGACCACTAGGAACAGTCCCCAAAAACATGGAGATAAGACTAGGAGAAATAGGAAGCAAAGGGATAACTGAGACCATACAAAGGACAGTAATGATCAAAACAGCTACAATCCTGAGAAATCTCCTCGAATGTGGAAACCAACCCACATAAGCAACGAATGGAGAACAAACACATGGAAGCACAAGACAACAGAACCGGGGAAAATACAACCGCACGAGAGAGGCGCAAGCATAGACTGACACCACGAAAATTATGAACAAAGGGTCGAGGAGGCAAAGCGCAAACCAGACCTCCACTTGAAGAGCGCGGACAGCTCTGGGACCCACCTTGGGGAGCTTTGTTGCCACTCGGGCCCCAGAGGGGACCAATGGCCCTTATCAGCGGGAAATCGGTGGTAGGTGGCTGTTGCCGTACCACAAGGTCATCAGCGGTGATGAACGAAAAGAAGTGGAGCATACTGAAAGTCGTAGGAAACTTGTTGTCACTCAGACTCCAGGGAATAGCACATGTTGTTGGCAGTGGGCGATCACTGACGATGACCATTGTGATAACTCATAGTGAGTAAATAATAATAATAATAATAATAATAATAATAATAATAATAATAATAATAATAATAATAATAATAATAATAATAATAATAATAATAATAATAATAATAATGGGAATAATAATAATTGAAATAAAATAATAAAATTATAGATAATAACATTATCATTATTATCAATAACAGTGGAAGCAAAAGTCAGGTAACGGTAAAACATGGCAATAACAATATTATTAATAATAGTTATACTGTTAATTACACTGCCGCAAATAATAATAACTATGATAAAAATGATAATGTCATTATATATAACTTTATTATTTTATTTCAATTATCATCATTACCATTATTATTATTATTATGATCATTATTATTATTATTATTAATATTATTATTATTATTATTATTATTATTACTGTTTTCATCTTTATTGCTATTATTATCATCATTATAACTACTACTATTTGTACTGTTCTATTATTATGTATTACTTTTTCACTATCATGATTACTATTGTTAAGATTACTGGGATTACCTCTCTGATTACTGCTGTCGGTAAAACCACTATTATTACTATTTTTATATGATCAGCATTATTGCAACCATTAACCCATATCACAATATCGGCAAACATTATCTTATTATTTAATATTATTATGATTATCACTACCTCCTAGTATTTCTAATATTTCTTAATTATTCTATTTCTTTCCTAAACTATTACTTTTATAAACTCTTAAATATTATTGACCACCATTATCGTTGTTGTCGTCGCTGTTATTATTATTATTACTATTTTTATTACTACTATTATTATTATTTACTCACTAGGAGTTATCACACTGGTCATCGTCAGTGGTCGCCCACTGCCGACAACCTGTGGTATTCCCTGGAGTCCGAGTGACAACAAGTCTCCTCAGGCCTCCAGTATGCTCCACCTCTTTTCGTTCATCACCGCTGATTACCTTGCGGTAATCGCTACAGCCACCTACCAACGATTTTCCGCTGATAAGGGCCATCGGTCCCCTCTAGGGCCCGAGTGGCAACAAGCCTTCCCAAGGTCCCAGAGCTGTCCGCGCTCTTCCAGTGGAGGTCTGGTTTGCGCTTTCCCTCCTCGACCCTCAGTTCATTTTTATTATTATTATTATTATTATTATTATTATTATTATTATTATTATTATTATTAGTATTATTATTATTATTATTATCATTATTATTATCATTATTATTATTAATTAATTAATAACGCCGGCATTTCTTAGTTATTCTTTAGTTATATTTTTTTAGTACTTTTAAATTAAATTAAACTTTTATTTTTATTTTTATCATCATTCATTATTATTTTCATTATTTCATCTCAATTATTATGGGTGTCTATTATTATTATTACTAGTATTGTTACTACTACTAATCCTGTTATACTTTACGAATATATTTATTTGATTTATAAATTTAGTAATGGTAAGCCAATAAAATCTAGACAAAATATAAAGATAATATAAATTCAGAATTGGCGGCACATTTTATCAGCACCCCACCACCACACCAATTACACGCGTCTGATCGGTTTGCCCGCACGCACGCATACATATATATGCACACTATTATACTTCACTTGAAAAATACATTTATAAACTCGGCTTGAAAATAACTGTCGTTTTTTACACTTGATTCGTGCATGCCCACCTCCCCCTCCTATTTTTTATTTCCTATCCCTTCTCTCTCGATCTGAATCAACAGACGTTTTCTTTTCCTTTTTCTTCTCCTTCTTTTTACTTTATGTGTCTACCTTCCTATCACTTCTCCCTTCATTATATGCCTATCTTTCCACCTTATTTTTTATTTTTTTAATTATTTATTTATTTTATTTTTTATTTATTTATTTTATTTATTTATTTATTTATTTATTTGTCCTGTTTGTTTCAGATTTTAGATTTTAGATTTTTTTAGATTTTTTAGAGTTTTTGTTTTTTGTTTTTGTTTTTAGATTTTTTAGATTTTGAATTTTGAATTTTTTAACGGCCCCAATTTTTGAAATGTTAAATTTTAGTTCTTCTTCTTCTCTTTCTTAATCCCTCCATTTCATTCTCTCCAAATATGATCTGAGGTTAAGATCGGATTCTAACTCTCCCTGATGAGATCTCAGTTTATAGTAACTGTTGATCGATAACATCGATATGCCAGTGTCGCAGATTTTGTACATGTCTGTGTAAATAAAATTATCATATATATATATATATATATATATATATATATATATATATATATATATATATATATATATATGAATTCTGTATATCCTTATTTTGATGTTTATCTAGTTGTATGTAGAGCATTACGTCCTTAACTAATAAACCGATTATTACGAATATTGAAACACTAAGGCTTAGCGTAAAAGCTCCAAATTGCGGATATATTTTGTTTAATGTATTTGGATGCAAAAATATGAAAAGGGGATTGAATCCCGTCGTAAAAATTAAGATATCTCCGATTCATTTGAAAGTTAAACAATATGTATTCGGTATTAATTGATACATATTTCCCTTAATTTCAATTTAATTTGAGTATTTTAAACGTTTTAACGTCATTATATGTTAACTTTAATCTTCATAAGGGGGCATAAAAGTGGTCAAACCAGTTCTGCCGTGGGATTAATTTATCCTGTTATGTGACGAGTATTCTTCTAGTGTGCTAATAAAATATTCGCTAACAAAACAATTTGATCTACAAATAGAAATATGACCGTTTTTCATCCATTCCGATTAGATCAGTGTTGTGGGTGAACCTACCTACCTTTTAGTAATAACTAAATGGTAGCAACCTGCTACCATAAATACCGGCTTTTGCCGAGAGAAAATTTGTAGTACATTTAGGGACTAGCACTGTCAACACTGAGTTGTGTATAATATCTCTGTTCAATACAATTCATTATTATCATCTCTAAACCTGTTGTTCTTTTATTTCATTGATGGTACCCCTAAACGGGTCCACACCAATTATTTAAATCAGGAAAAAACCCAACAGGTAACAAACAAACATTTCTTTGCAGGAGAGTCACCAAAGGCTGAATTGAACAATACCGTATTTAGACAAAACAGTCGAATAATTTGAGAAACATTAGCTTTCTTTTGAAATACCTTATTAATGCTGTTAATTATGATTAATAGTTTTTATTTTCAACATAAAGGTATCCGTTATCTAAATGGCACCATTTCGAGGTACTCCTTTTTTTTAAATGCAGCAAGCGTAATAACATGACCCTAACAAGAACACATTCGTCACATAAACTAATAAAAAGGGGGTATTATTTCTGTCTCTGTCGCTGTATATCACTCTTTATATATATATATATATATATATATATATATACATATATATATATATATATATATATATATATATATATATATATACAATAATATTTTAATAAATAAATATTAATTATTTAAATACCTAGAGACATCGATATTTCATGCTAACGCAATCTTCAGTCTAGGAACTAATTCCCGACGGTCGGTAGGCACGAACCCCGAACTCTCCGGGGGTTCGACACCTTCGACCAGTATGACTAATTATCTCTACATTGACGATTCCTGAAAGGATGAAACATATACGTATGTGGATAATACACATATTTATTATTATTCGTCGAATTGTAGTAGTATTAACACAGCCGTCATCGCAGTGTTAATGCATGTTCCTCCAGTGGTTGACCACTATCCACGTCAGCTGTCTATAACAGGTTGAAACTCTCGATGATTTTTCAGCTTGTTCATAGTGGCTGAGTGCGTTAAATGTTGGAGTTTTGGTTATAACATGATTAGTATTCTGGGGTTTCTAATCCGGCGACCGGTATGAATAGTTATCTCTACACTGACGATTGCCTATATTATGTAACGTATACGTATGTAGAACAAAAAAATTATAAGTATATATATATATATATATATATATATATATATATATATATATATATATATATATTCAGTAGAATACAATATTCATGACATCGATAATAGAACAAAATATAGAATTTCGCGTGGTTATACTGGCACAAATAAAGATACGTGATTATCTCTCCAGAATTTAAAAATACCTTATGTTGGTTTTTAGTAATATCTGGAGTGTACTGTAAACGGTTTTGTTGAAAACATCAGAGATAGATTAAATATTGTGGACTATGAAACGCTATGTTTGTTCTACCTTCATTCACAAGTGTTGAGCCATAAACACTATTTGTTATTAAGGTGTTTATTTTTCTTATAAAATTAAGCCTCGTTTTTTAAGGGGGGCAAATAAATTATAAAATCTTTTGAAGCTACTCATAGTTTGTTAAAACTGGGTTTGATACGAAAATGCATCTTTGAATTTGTATTAATCTTATTTATTTAGCCTGTCATTAGAGAAAAAATGTTTCACCATTTCAACCCTTCTGGACTTTGTGTTGTTTTTGTTTTTGAAAATCATTGCGAATAATTATATTAGTAACATGCTGAAATTGAGATTGTACTGACGAGAAACAATGTGTACTGACGAAAAAATTAATCAAATGTTCAAGTTTTTACCGTGGGTAAAAGTGATAATAGAGTTGAATTTCCGAAACGCTTGCACATATGAAAAAATGTTATAGAGTGTTAAATTGTATGGAGCATAATTCGAACACATTAAAGAGACAATAAATGTATTTATTTTGTACTGAATTAAAATATATAAGCTATTTTTTACATTAAGTGTTGAAAATTAAGCTTTTTCTTACTTACTTTATTTATTATATCCTGGTGATTCGTAATATTTCATTTATTTTTATATCAAAAACATGCGCTATGTAGTCTGCCAAAGACATAGTTTAACCAATAGTTTTTGTTTAAAATAATATTTTCATTACACACACACGTATATATATATATATATATATATATATATATATACATATATATATACATATATGTATATACATATATACATATATATATATATACATATATATATATATACATATATATACATATATATACATATATATATATATATATATATATATATATTAGTAAGTTATGAAAATATATGTATGGCAATTAAGCTACACAGAGGCTCCAGCGTTTCATCCCCGGGGATGAAACACGTGAGCTTTTGTGTAGTTTAATTGCCATAAATATATTTTAATAACATACTACCTAGCTCTACTTACCTATCGAGTACTGTTGGAGTAAATACTGAAAATTGATAAATAACAATTGGATCTCCACATAATGTTTCATGTGGATACACGAAATAGTAATATATATATATATATATATATATATATATATATATATATATATATATATATATATGCAAACATTGTTCAAAATAACAGAATTCATCTGTTTAATGATACCTATTCGTTTACACTTTTTCTGATTGTGTTTGTGGTATTAAAATTTAAAAATATGTTATAGGTTGCCTGAACGTTAATAGTTAATACAACTAAAATAATACATTCCGAAACCAATTGAAAAAAAGAAATGCTGGAAGTAATCTACATAAAAGCACAGCAACCTAACATTAATAACATCAAATATGAAACCAATGGTAAGATTTTAAAATGCTTAACGTAATGCGATTGTATTTTGTGATGCTATTCCAGCGTCTCCGAATTTAAATCGTCAACAGCTTTGCTGGAACAAGTCGAAAAACATTCTCTGCGTGTTTCTCTTCCGTCTTAAAAAAAACAAATCTTCTTTCTCCAGCTTTTTTGTAAAATTTGCTTTTGACACATGAGGATGATCCGACGAAGAATCGAACACGTTTGTGAAACCTATTGAACATTTATTATTATTTTTGATTTTAATACAAAAATGACTATCAGAAATTTGAAAAAATAAAAAAAAGTATAATTAAATAGACACAATTCTGTTGTTTTTAACACAGTTTGCATAAATATAAAAAAATGTTGACTTAATACAGCACAAATATATAAATAAACTTTCTCATGTTCCAAATATTTCAAATATTCCATACCCACCCTTTCAATTACCTCCCTCCTCCACCCCTCCACGCCTCCACTCATTCACTCATTGCTATCATTTTCCAAATATTTCAAATATTTCATACCCTATCACAACAAATCCTCCCTCTCCCCCACACCCATTCCCCCTCTCAACTATTTTCTTCCATACCCTCACTTTTCCATACCCCCTTCTTAAATTCCCTCATTTTCTCAAAACGCTCTCTATGACCATAACTTTCGCCCATCCACCAAAATTACAGCCCCCTCCTTCCCTACCCATCCTCCTTTCCCTGCATACACCCCCCACACACAAACATTCCAACTTACTTTTTCCCCTTCAATCTTGACCGCAGCCATCTGGTCAAACACTTCCCTCCTCCTTCTCCTCCACTCCCTCTCTGCCATCCACTTTACCCCTGCTCATCCCCCACCTCTTTCTCTTACCACCAGCCACAGTAGTCCTTGCTCACCCCATCTTTCCATTTTTCCCCACTCATTTTCTTCAACATTCATTTTTATTCTCCAACAAGTAAGTAGTGGCCATTATTTTATTTTATTTTTCCTCCCAATATGTCTACCCTACATGTATCTGTACTTGCATGACATTTTTTCTCTATATTATCATCTTGATGAAGTCTTATAAATAAAGACGAAACGTTGATGTACACATAAAAAACATCTATTTTTTGGTTTTCCTTTTTCATTTTCCCATATATATATATATATATATATATATTTTCTTCCCCATAAAATTATCTGGGTCCATACCTGCCCCTGTGCTCTCTCTCCTCCCCTCTTGCCCTACACATCCTCTTGCAATATGTTTTCATAAAAAACCTTCATAAAAGGAGCTTTGATAATATTCAACATTTGTTTTCTAAACTTATTTTTGTTTCAATGTTATTTATATTTTTATGTTGTTTTAAATTCCTACTTTTATTTTTATTTATTTTAATTTTATTTTAATATCAATTATTTATTTTATATAAATCTTATATCTTTATTTTGTATTTTTAATTTTTATTATCTTCTTCTTATTGTGATTAAATTTTTTAATTTTTTATTTTCATTTTGTAGATTATTAGTTTACTATTTTTATCTTTAATCTTTGTTATTTATTTTTTCATATATTTCTTATATATATTTTTAGATATTTTTAATTTTATTTTTATTTTATTTTATTTTACTTTATCTTTATTTTTTATCCGTTTATTGTTATTCCTTTTTATATTTTTTTTGTTTTTTTGTATTTTATTTTAATTTTTATTTTAATATTTATTTCATAATGTTTCATTATTATTATTATTATCATTTTATCTTTCTATTTTAAATTTTAAATTTGTAACTCATCTTTTTTCTAATATTTGTCTCTGTGGCTCTTTCTGTCAATAAATGTTCCGCTACGACGAGCTTGTTATTTTTTATTTTTTATTTGACTTTCTGTAAAACGTGATGCTAAAGGCGCTGATGAAATGACGTTTTGGAGTAGCTTTGTACATTCATGAAATAAAATAAAGTATTTCCAAAATGTTTTCGAAACGATCGTACGCCATACAAGACTTGATTTTCTAATTCTTGGAAGAATTCAAATGTTCTAATAAATTGAATTATTTTATATATATATATATATATATATATATATATATATATATATATATATACCTTTTCACTCTTGAACACCCTCCGTTAAGATAGCTGGAGAAACGTTTCGCCCTCGATATTAATTTATACATATATTATCATTAGGCATATAATTATATAGGATAACAGTAATCTAATTTTTCAAGTGTAAATATTAAGCATTGTTTATCCCGCCTTACAATGACTTGTACACGATTTTCTACAGAATTGTATTACAGGTGGCTGGGTAAGTCTGCAGTTTTTGTCAGACTTGTCAATTGCTTTTTAACTTTACCTCACAACTTGAAATTATTTTGTCCAGGAACTAGAAATAGACACGTGATTTATTCACTAACTTTTGCGTGATGGGATACATGAACATATATTTATTTATATACACATACATACGCATTGGTTATTATTATAGAGTTGTTGTGTGTCTGTGTATGCAAACACACGGACAGAAACAAACAGACAGACACGCACATATACATATGCAAAAACAGATCTCGTAAAACCACTTGTGGCAATAATTACAGCTCACATATTACAAGGTATGGACACGCATAGTGTTTGACTTGTCTCCGTTGTAATTATGTAGATATCTCAACTAAACACACCTCCAGTTCTTTTAGCCCAGTAATATATTTACTGCTTACAGCTTTACAATACAAGAAACTGGTCAATAAAATGCCGATGTTGGCACTTTGGTCGCCATATAAGATACACATCTTCACCGAAATGTTCCTTGTGCCAACTTTAGCTGGGTGGGTTTTTATTGTATTTGACCCCTCCACGTGTTTAATTAACTCTAGGTCAGATATTGGAGTTACTTCTACACATGCATTTGACGAACTATCTCATCTCCATTACTGTAATCATACTATCTTAATATCCATCTTCGGCATAAAATGCGACAGACTCGACGAATGTATGGTCCGGTTAATTCACAGTAGATGGAGCCTCGCAGGCATTACTTCTGCCCTTTCAGGTGGAGGGTCGCTTTATTGCTGATCGCATGAAATGCCTAAACCGGAGAATGCCGACATGCCTGTGTATGACTATTTTTGCAGGGCAAAACTGTTACCTTGGGAGTCCTGACTTTCACCTTACTTGTGACATATCTTTCTCTAATTCGTGAAAGTAAATTCAACCATGAATTTATTTCCAGTAACGATGTATACTATTGCTTACATTTATGAATTCTAGAAAAAAACACCCTACTGGCTTGGGATACGTCATACTTTTAAAACATTAGGCTATACATTCTCTATCGCGATTAGCATGAAAAGGGGCGTTTCCATGAACACCAGTCTTCAAACTGTGCATAATATGAACAAACTTAATGGGCTATTACAAAAGTCATACTCTCTATTTTAACAAATTAGCTCGTTGTACTAACGAGATCTTCATATCTCTCAGTTTCCCGCTTTTAATATCGAATTCAGTGTCTAATAGAAGAGAAAACAACAACCCGTATGTCTGATTTATTGGTTCATTCTAATAGCTATAGCGTCTCTTTATTTTTTTCTTTATGGGCGATACAAAATAAACTTAGTGAAACTAAAGACGTTGGACATCTTACGAATGCATCGATATTTCCGTTTAAACCACGCAAACGTCCGGATACTAAGCATGAAATTCGTTACTTGATATCATTGTTAATTAGATCAATGTGTCCGTTTTCGAAAAAAAGAATAAATCAAGTGTAGGTTTTTTTTATTCGTTATTCTCTGTCTGATTTGTTTTTTTTTTCTTTTTCGCAGTCGTGTTGACTTTAGAAATCGAAATCGAAATGACCATATATGATTAAAAAAACGCAAAAGAAAATATCTATGATGCTATCAGTTCTCATATCAGTGTCCACATAACAGAAGAAAATCATCATAAATTGATCCGTTTCATCTACAACTACAAAGAACACATTAAAACAACGATGGCAAATTGTCAGGATGGCATTGATGAATTAGTTTGAAGCATCAGCCGATAGCGTTGTAATCAACGTACTCTTTTTACACAGGTCGTATTTAGATTGATAAATTTGACGGCAATCGTCTATCTAGACAGTATCACAGGGCACGATGCAATGTTAGACTGGAAGATAAGAAGAGATATATTCGCAAATAGTTCTTTTGTATATATATATATATATATATATATATATATATATATATATATATATATATATATATATATATATATATATGTATATATATATAGTAATCCAGGTAGGGTAAACATCCACAGGGTAGAAATCCAAAGGGAATCAAACCGGGTTTATAAAAGAGTGCTCAATAAAAAATATAGAGCTGTATTGCAAATGCATTTATTCAAACATGTACAAGGTCTGCTACACTGGCATGTCGATGGTATCGATCTACAGCTCTCAAGAGCTGAGGTCTCATCAGGCAGAAAATTATTTTTTGATCCAACCCGGTTGCTGAATTCCAGAGAGAATGAAGTCAAGCAAAAAAGAAGAGGAGAAAGAAATAAAAGTCATGTGACCGATTTTAAAATATGATTGCCGTTAGAAATTACTATTTTCATTTTTTTTATTTTTATCTTTTATATATTTTATATATCCAACGCTGAGCTGGGGTAGAAAGGGGAGGGGCGAGGAAAAGAAAAAGAGAAGAGAGGGGAAGGAAGAAAGATACAATTGCTGTTAGAAAAGTTTAATTTACAGCTATTTATATTTTTATTTTTTATTTTTATCCAACGCTTAGTTAGGGTAGGGGGGTTGGAAGAAAAAGAAAGAGAAAGGGGTGAAGGGGTGTTAGGTGTGGATGTCTATAGCCATTTAGGATTTGTTGCGGGAATGGTTAATATAAGATTAGAGTTAAATTCATATTTATTTTTATTCAGCGCTGGGCTGGATAAAGAGGGGGGTCGGGGGGAGATGAAACAAGAGCGAAAGAGAAGATAAAGAAAGAGGGGGAGGGGAGGTTTCAAATGTGTTGTGTCTGCTTCCTGTCAATGCAGACATATAACAATTACATGACACCCAGCTTACGGGGATATTTTAGTTTAACTCATTGATGGATTTATGGCCTTAATGTTAATAAATTATGTTGTTATATTTTTATCAATTGGCATTTAATTTTGATTATTTTGATGGATAGTTAAATCTATTTTAAATAGTATTTATCAGTTAATTAATAAAACATAATGGTAATTGTCTTTATTTTTAGTAAGATTACTATATGGATTAGTGGCAGTAATATTAGTAGATTTAGTTCTAGGTACTAATAAGTTAAAATATATTGGGAATTATTCTTGGTAAGGATCGTATATAAGTTTATGACATTGATATTGATGGATTATACTATTATATTTAGTTTTAATTATTTTGGTATATAAATAAATGTATTTCGATTATAAATAATAGTTAGTGATGGATTAATAAAACATACTGGTAATTGCTTTTATTTTTAATGGAATTTATATATCGAGTAATTTCAGTGGTATAGATAAATACATTTTATTATTCGTTGTAATCCTATTATTAATGGTTGGGTTAACACCTGTTATAATATTAGTGGTAAGGTGTTCTAGTTAAAGTTGTTAACGCAAGTGATGGTCTATGAAGGGGGGATTAGAAATGGTGGGGGCTAGTAATTTTGATTAAAGTGATCAGTATATAATTATTTAAATATTTAAAAATTGGTTTTGGTAATATGTGGTTTACTTTTGTGGGATTTTGTGAGCTGGATGTTGAGCGCATACACGCACTCGTGCACACATATAAATACATATATGCACATGTATACACAAACATTCATATATGCACCCAAACCCATACGCATATACACGAACACACAGATACACATGTATGTGCACATATGTATACGTATACATACACGTACACAGGCGTACACATACACACATAAATAGTTATAAATTTTATATCTTCATACATATGCATATTCATATGTCCACAAAAATCACCTATATATATATATCTAAAAGTTTTACTTTTACGTGTTATAGTATTTATTCAAAAGGGGGGTGGTGGTACTGTATTTGTAGTTGATGGTTAAAGCTACTTGATTTGGAGGTGGTAATAAGTGTTAATTTTAGCGGGGTTGTTGGGTATTGGTTTTTTTCGATTAAATTCTATGACGGTGTGGATAATTGGAATAAGACCGATTACCGGAGATAGTAATGGAGATATCCATTCTATCTGGATTAGTTAACTAAGTGATTCGAACGAGGTGTTTAGTGGTAGTTGACTGGTTATTGGTGCATGTTATATACACCAATAACAAGGCACCACTTAATAAACACTTCGTGTATTTGAAAATTACAATGGCAAACAATTGTAGTTTAACTCTCGAAATATATTTTTTTAAGCCAGTTTATATGTCGTTTTGAAGCGCATATTATGCTTACAGACAAAACAAGTATAGGTCCGTTCAGACAGTATAACATGTACCATTACCGGTGAACAAGTGTAAAGAGCATGTAAATATGACTTAAACATAAAAGAAAACTGCAATAAATGTTGGATATGTCAGCTAGTTTTGAATATTGTTCGTGTCATTTTTGTGGTATATTTGGTGTCATTCATGGAATTCAACAACAATACACACAGCTGCCGCGAGACGTTGGAGGTTTCGGAGAGTCGTTGCGTCGAGTCAAACAAAAGATCAATGACAACGGTACGCCTTCAGGTGTGAAATAAGCGAGAGAAAAAACGTTTCATTTTGATTCGCGACAACTTGATCAGAGAGGAGACGAATGTCGACATGAGCGGCGTCCAAGCTAAAGTACCTCCGTAGGCTGATCAGACTGCCAGCTAACCCAAACCATCTAATCAGATCTTACTTTTAAAGAATATGTTGAAGGAAAAAATACCCTGTTAGATAGTCTGCCGGGAGAAACGGCTGCAACCATCTCACCACAAAGAGCGCACATCTCAAAGGGGTTTTCTTTATTTCGGGACTAGTCGGATCACAAATAAAATAACTATATAGTTTAAAATTATGTGGTCATAATTACAGAGAACTTGATTATATAACACAGCCATTGCTTTGTGGATGTTGAATAACGTTATTCTTCAACTTCATTCATTGCTTGTCAGATACCGACCACACCGATTTGAATGGTGCAGAGGAGCTCTTTTCTTAAAAATATATAAAACCGAGAATATAACAAATAACGTTGTGAATGTGATTGATAGTTAGATGATTGTCGTGGTATTTGGGTTGTAGAATCTTAATAAAAAATATCATAAACACACACATACACAACCAAACACACACACACACGCATATATGTATATATATATATATATATATATATATATATATATATATATATATATATATTCTTATATTTCTGAAATTGCCAGTTAACCCTAACCATCTAGTTATGTCTTACGTTTAGATATATCTTATATTTTAATTCCATAGACAATGGTAGAAAAACGCAAAACCATCAATTTTATTTTTTTTAACAACTTCTTTATTTCTGTAGTTCGATGAGTTTTTTTACATTTCTCATTTTACACACAAACATAATTTATTCTAAATTTAATATTCATTCATATCCCTTACGCGCGTTTCATGGCAAAATACGGATGAGTGTATTTTTCAATAAGTCCTATTTCGTCAATCTTAAGAGAGTTGTAGTATATGTTTTGGCTAGCTAAAAAAACATGGCCTATAACCCCACCGGATGAGAAATATAGGTAACATCTAAGTGGACTCGTGATAAACATTCAGGAAATTGAAGTATATAAAGGCAAAACCCTCACTTGGGAAAATGTGATTATTTTAGAAAAAAACAAAACAAAAAACAATTCAATAGAGTCGAGAAAACACACACATGACATTTCTCAAACGATTGACCCAAAGTTAATATTTACGAAAATAACCTTCATAATTTCTGGGAGTAGATTGATTTTTTTCTATGAAAAGAAACGCCATCTGAAGCCAGCGATACAATCAGTAAACTATTTAAAGCTGTTATTTGTTTTGAATTATTACTAAAATATCTTATAGTATCTTAGAAAGCTATTTCCAAAACCATGGATGAAGGGCAAAACCTTCATTATTGTTATCATAAACTATGAGAATTCACAGCCACGCAGAAAATCGAGTTCAAATATATACAACCATTAGTATCGAGGAATACAGGTCTCAAAAACAAATCTATTTCACTCATTTATTTTTATTATTAAGTTACAAAATATATTTCATTTTATTGGATTGATAACGAGACTGACTGTTATTTTCTTTTAATTTAAAACTACGAGATAAACCATCAACTCAAGGGATGTGTTTTAGCCACACGGAAAAATAGCAGTTACTGGTTCAGAAATTTAATTCAACCGCCAAAGGATATAGACACGTTTATTTGCCGAAAAGTTAATTTACTTTTTATAAAGCAGTGATCCTAATATTATTTAGTAATTCAATGAATTATGATGCAACACATACACATGAAATTGACTTGTTAAACAAGGATGCAAAATCAACTATGAATACCATTCGTAAGTTACCCCTCTATCACTTCCCAAATCTATGTAGAACATAGAATGAACTCATCCCCCGTGCATTGCGTTTAATCGAACCCACCCCTATACTATCATTACCAATTAAGATGCCACAGCATATATGATTTTCTTAAACGCCCAACCCATTGAATAACTACATATCTAATCCAGAAAGCTTAATTTCTCAATTTCCATAGCCCCTAAATGCGTAAAGTTCCCTCTCAGTTCATCGTTTACGGGTGTGCATACAAAGTTTAGTTTTTATGATAACAAACTTTTCTATTAGTCACCAATGTATCTACCCCGTGAGTTGGGACTCAATTCTGAGCGTCGAATAATTTATCTTGATTGTTATACTTTTTAGTAGGACGTACATGGGTGTTGATACCATTTCCTTTTTTATTTTTCCAAGTAAAATACTGATATACTAGAGTTACGATTATTACAGAACAATTCTAAATGATAAGTATTTAATTAATAATTGAACTTCGAATATGCTTATTATCAAAAGTATCGCCTATCAAGAATCCCACATAATGCTCATTTATATGGCGCTGCTAATTGATTGCTAATTGCAGGAATACACATTTCCTATTTTTAAACATAAAGAAAGATAAAACAGATTTTTTGGAAGAACATATGTCATATGTCGCGCCCCGGTTCTTGAACTTATAGACTATTCTAGAGATAGTACAAATTATATTTCTAAATATTTAAAAAAATATTTACGAGGTCCCTAAATACATTTCAGGTCTAATACTTGATAGCATTCTAGAGAATTTTCTGCCCCGGAACTGTTACAGCTCCGGGACAGACAATTCTCTAGAATCCTGTGCCTTATGTTAAGCAATGTATCATCTGAAGTGATTAAATGGTATTATTTTTCAGTTTTTGCATTTTCCTTTTTTAGTTCTATAGTATTCGCTCTATTATGGATCATTTCAACTCAAAATGAATTTTCTTACTAATTAATTCCCTAGCAATTTTGCGACAGACACATGAGTTTTTGCTGAGTTTGGATTAGGTTTTTTCCTAAATAAACACGTGTGATTTCCATACATGTCCTTGAAGTTTCAAACGGTGGACTCGATATAGGTTCTTGTGGTATTTTCGGTCATTACATCGCATCTATGCTCCACTCTTGAAAACAAACAGCTACACTCCAAAGAACACTCGTTATTGCATTTACTATTGCATTTGGGTTCTAATCACTGACTAGAAGTGTTGTTAGTTATAGTGCTGCTATTGGTATTATTCGTGCATTATTTATGTTGGTGTTTTTATTAACAGTAATTAATGAAGCTAATTGGGAGTTGTTAAGCATTATGTCTGTTTACATTAGTTTTAAATTTCTGCATGTCAGTACCGTCAGGAAAAGAAGTGGGATGGAGGGGGTTTGGCATCTGGAGACCTCCACAGTGAATGGATGGGATTTGGCAGATTGTCGGGTTGGTCTAGTTAATTTATGTCGGGGGGGGGCGCCAGAGCAGATAGTTCATCAGAGAACATCTCATTGAAGTACTTGTAAAACAGGCACAAAGAAGCAACATTGCGGCGATAAAACTGGAGATAAAAGTTGGTGGGTAGTGAAGGACCTATTAATTTGGTGACTCTCTTTTGGACCTGGTCTAAGAAGGAGAGACGATTAGATGACACACCAGCCCAGATGTGGCAACAATACTCCATGCATGGGCGGATGGTGGCTTTGTAGATATATATGATAATGTCAGGTGTGAGAAGTTTACTAGCACCGTTAAGAAAGCCCATTTTCTTTGCAACAGCCTTGGCAATGTATTCAATGTATTTATTGCAATTCATGTTTTCCGAGAACTTAACATGATTAACGCTCATGTAGTTGTTTATTTGCCATAAAAATCGGTGGGTGGAGAGGTTTCTTGTAGTTAGTAAAGGAACGGAGCTTTGTCTTTGCGGCATCAAATGGGACCATCTATTTTCTACCCAATCCACTACAGACTTGAGGTCGTTTACTAAGGATTCAAACATTGTCTCAGATATGTTGCGTCGGTTTTGCCCACATGAGGATAGTAGAGCGTTGTATAGTCAGCAAATATTCCTATCTCAGTCTTAATGGCATCAGATACGTCATTTATGAAAATCAGGAACAGTAGATGTCCAATCATGGATCCCTATGGAACACCAGCATTCAGTTCATGCTTCTTAGACGAACGGCCATTGAGAACAACCTGGATCTTTCTTTTTGTTAGAAAGGAGTTCATTATATTAAATAGTTATCCAGTAATACCATATGAGTGCAGTTTGAGAAGTCCTTCATGCCCGACCTTATCAAAGGCCTTGGATATATCAAGCGCTACCGACCTAGATTCCTCCGCCTTGTCCAGTGTATGGTATATGAGTTCAGAGATGACCGTTACGATATCCGCATTTTATGGAATGACTCATTTCAAATAGTTATTTGCAATCTATGGTGTACGTAAAGGTAAATGTTGTTAAACAATGATTGATTTCAAAATAATATAGCTTTCTAATTATCAAACTAAGATCAAAGTTGAAGTTTACCATATTTCATCATGATAATATATTTAAAAACCAAGCAAAGATCACTGACATATATCACTTTTCGAATTACATAGAAAAGTGTATATTTCACAAGTTGTGTGATTTTATCTTGATTTATTAATATTTAACTGTGAAACCAAGATAAAAAATAATTGTATATGTATATATATATATATATATATAAATATATATATATATATATATATATATATATATATATATATGCATACATATAATGGTAATTATATCTGAAGATAGCAGTACTAAGGCTCGAAACGCATAATGAAATTACAAAATAATAAAATGATAAAATAATAAGATAAATAAACAATTTTTGAAAAAAGTGTTTTAAAAATGTTAGTTGCCTCACTTCTTTAAATATACTTTTTTTTCTCGTTGGAACTGCATTTTCGCTCTCTCTCTCTCTCTCTCTCTCTCTCTCTCTATATATATATATATATATATATATATATATATATATATATATATATATATATATATATCAGTTGTTTCTTTTTATTCTTGTGTTTTGTATCGTTATGTATTTTCTTATGAATGAAAACATTCTGGTTTTCTGGTGTTTTCATGGAGTTAAAATCCGGTATTGACATACACATATCGGTTCTTTTTCTATTGAAAGACACGGATCAGTAAGTGCACAAAAGTTTTTGTTTAGAAAAAGTATTGATGTAAATGAATAAAACATGTTATCTTTAGTATGTAACAAAATATTGTTTCATATATATATATATATATATATATATATATATATATATATATATAAATTCTACATTACGGGGCATTTTGATTCATCTCCAAATAAATATTCAGCATTAAACAATGATTTACAATTGTATCAGGAGATTTTTTTATTTTTATTTTCCATGATATTTAGTGACTTTTTTCGAGAACAATTCTGATGAAAAGTGTAATATTTCTCTTTGAACGATTTTCTAACTATATATGGTAGTTCATTTTATACTAGAAATACACTTCTTTAAAATATGCTAAACCATGTGATTTAAATGTAAGTTATAACTATTAATTATATATATATATATATACATATATATATATATATATATATATATATATATATATATATATATTGTCTAGAAACCTGTACTATTATTATTATACTTAATATTATTATTATTATGTCATAGAAGTCACAACTTTTGGATGTTTTATGTTAGACTTGGCTTTTAGACATCAAGTACATTTCTCTTGAATTTGGACATTTGAGCGTTGTCTTAACCTTTTCCTCGTCCCTTACAGGTAAGCCTTTTGCAGAATTGTAAAATACATTGTCTCGTCAATCTGTTAAAGTAATTAACGGTGGCTTTTCGTCATGGTTCCAAGCGTTCCAATTACAACCGGAACCACATTTACTTATTTACATTTCGATAATCTAACTAATTACCATTTTAGATATTAATATTCATTTGTTCGTGTTTTTCTCCTGCACTCATGTAACAAAGCGAAGGCTATATAAATGATTTGCAAGTGCTCTTCTTTTTGCTTGATTTTATCGATTCTGGTTTGGAATGTTCAAGAAATTTTATTATTATTATTATTATTATTATTATTATTATTATTATTATTATTATTATTATTATTATTATTATTATTATTATTATTATTATTATTTAACCTTAGCGGAAGTAATTTACATTTTCTTGTAAAATACTTTTCTTATATATCTTCATAATACAAAATACATACTAAGATATCATATAGATTTGGGACTGTTGAATTTTTGAAAGAATAAATGAATTTCTTCTACACACCGACAATTTGTAAGGAACTGAACAAGTCAGCCATTTATTACGTCACTATGCATGTATAATATTATGCCTCTATCATATATTTTGAAGCAACGACTCCTCATAGGTTGTAAATGTATTACTGAGTATTATAGAAAGAGTGGGCGTCTCTTTTCAGCCACTTAACATAGAGTGTTAATACACAGCGTACGTATGTTTGTACATAAGATAGCAAAATAATAAAACACTATACTCCTATAGGCAGAAAAGCAAATATATGGAAGTAAAAAAATATATTATTTTAGTTCGACAGGAGGGTATTCTTAACAGATGTGTAACGTTTTACAACTTTTTGACTCATATTTAAGTAGAAAAATTAGTGGCGATACTCATGATCTAACGAATAATGAGTAGCTTAATGTATATATATATATATATATATATATATATATATATATATATATATATATATATATATATATATATATATATGGGTGTGTATATATATATATATATATATATACATATATATATATATATACATATATACATATATATGGGTGTGTGGGTGTGCACATCTATACGGTTTCCGTTTGTTTTGTTATACTTCGTTTAGTTCTCAAAGATCAAGGACTTTATTAAATACATCATATATATATATATATATATATATATATATATATATATATATATATATATATATATATATATATATTAACGAATCTTTATTTAAAGGGGTACTGTACTACTCAAACCTTGAATAAGTTAAACACAAAACTATCCCTCTCCACCCAAATAAACAATTAACTATGATATAGTGTATTATTCTTTTAGGTCTTTGCCTTTTTAACTGGGTTCCGGGACGTAAGTGCATGTATCTGGTCGAGTAGCGAACGTAGTCCTGCTACTGTTATTGGAATCACTAGGAGAATGTACACTATTCATTTTATAATCCAGTGTATAGTTATTCCGATATATATATATATAATATATATATATATATATATATATATATATATATATATATATATATATATATATATATATATATCGTATTTAGGCGTCACATTCTATGATAGTTTTAATACGTGGTAAGCGTGTAGTAATAGTGTAAATTCCCCTAATTAAAGTGTTGTATTGGCAAAACACTGTACAGCAAGACAGAAGACACTCGACGATCGTGTCTCGTAGGAAGAAATTAACATGTCCCCATTAGGAATTCACCTTCTTCCAACTAGGCATCTAAATCCTCGTCAGATATATTTGTATATGTATGTGTGTATATAGACATGAATTGGGATACAGGTATAAGAGAGGATTCAATAACACGATCCCATATGGTAAGTCATTATTGAATAACTTGTTATTATAAATGGAATTCTTCAGAAATGAGTGAAGACATGTTATCTTCAGTTTTTTTAACTTAAAATACATGAATGAGAATAAGTAGCGCCAAACTAAAGTAAAGTGGAGATAGATTATTATTCACTTTAAAGCATAATCACGTTAACACGCCGTTAGTCATTTGGTCACCAAATTCAACCGACGTTAAGCATAAGCAACAAACAAAATGCGCTAAAAATCTCGCCTGAGAAGGATATAAACATGGGCCAGTTGTGAATTTAATATTCTCTAGAAATGTATCATCCGAACGAAGATGACTGCATCTGTTTAGGTTGATGCTGTGACAGGAGAGGACTTAAAAGATGTATATCTCATAATATTTTTTTTCATCTAATACACACATCTTTTGAATGAAATATAACGTATTTGTGTTAAGATTAGTGCGCATTGATTTACTGTAACTCTCTGTCGTTGTCTAAGCGTACATGTGATTATTCTTATTTAAGAGAAACTTAAGTCAAAATGATTGCAATGATCGTATAGGAAATTGAATTTTAATGTATTTATCTGTAAGAAATAATCCTGTGTGAAAAACAAAACTCAAACAGTGTACGTTGACATTTTCTCTTTTTTGGCTTATTTAATACGGAAACACCGATACACATCAATCTGATTCATTATATTCGCTGAATTGAACTGGATAACTGACACGTGTGTGTGCGTTTTACTATTGAGTGCCGACAAGAGAAATACAGATACCAGGAGAATAATACATGAATGTGTATATATAAAAAAAACACATAAGACACATATTCTAACAATGATTCCCTTATAATTATGCGGGAAAAGCAAATATGTACAAATAAAAACAATGTTTTTGGCATCATATTTTTCCGCCTGATTGTGTCATTTATTCATTCTTGATTTAGCAGAAAAAGATTGTTGGTGAATAATGTATTAATAATACAAACGAAAAAAAAAATTAAGTAATAAAAAAACGTGTTTTTGTTATTTTTTATGTATTTAAATTTCTTTTTCCGTTTGTCTTTTTCACACACACACCCACACACACACTACTTTCATCAGATTAGGTTGACTATTTATTGATCTATAACTATGTATTAGAATTAATAGACACATTTGTGATGAACATACATGGAGGAATCAACAATAAAGAAACAAAATCACATCCACAGATTCAATCTTTCTTTTCTGCTTAAGTAAATTTGCTATTTCACTTGAATTACAAGAGATATCTAGCAAGTATATTTGCAGTTAATCGACAGATTATCAGCGGTCACCCTCATCTGAATGCACGTTGGCGCCTCGCGTCTAAAATGTATTGTCTATTATCGATTTTCCCTGGTCGCACAACATGTGTCAAGTCACTCTTGCGTATTTACTTCGATATTCAATAAAAAGGAAACACAGGCGGATTACTTCTGAGCAACACGTTAAACAGAAATTGTCTGGACAGAAATATATTGCTGCATTAATGTGAAATTTCTTCAGAATAAGAAAAAAATACCCTCAGGATAATACAAAGCAGACTGAACAAATCACGTTGTTAGCCTGAAGTAACAGTGAACAATATAAATTCAGTTATTTCATTTATTTTAAGACCTTGCTGGATAAATACAAATAATGTTCGATTATATTGCGCGACACATGTGTGTACTAATGTGTATTATAAGTATGAATGTTGCTAAACTTTTAGTATTTATTTGGTCTCTGATATATATATATATATATATATATATATATATATATATATATATATATATATATTTATATATATATTTATATATATGTATATATATATATATATATATATATATATATATATATATATATATATATATATATATATACATATATGTGTGTGGGTGTGTGTGTGTGTGTGTATAGTAGCATACATTTTCTAGATAAGTCAAGGATAGTCTTCATTGATACACTGTCTTAAATTACTAATGCCGTGTTCCGCATCATATCGGCTTAAAAGCGTTAAGCTATGCACGTCGACATGACAAACATTACATTTGTTTTAATTCGACTGTTCATAACTGTTAATTCGACTATTCTTAACGAGACGCGGCAGCAGATATCAAGCAAATAAAACAGTCCCCTGTTCCAACCGCTCCTATATAATGCTTTTTTATCACCTTTTTGGGTACCCATTCGGGTAAGTTTTTAAAAAACTTTTCTTTTGTAAATAGTCAAATTAGTTATATATATAAATAAATAAATATATATATATATATGTGTAGTGTGCAGATTCGAATGATTTCGATGGAAATCCGAGTACGAGAGCGCAATGCACATTTAAACAAAGCATACATTTTAATAGGGGGAAAACTAGACACACATTCAGGTTGTACACATTATAACTTATTTCGATCTAGATCGGTCTCTCTAACCAACCGCATTTAGAACATGAATAATGAGAAAATTTTACCACCGTTTTTAAAGTACAAGAAACCAAAACTTAATTATTGGTCGTTATAATGAAGCGGCATCAGGAAAGTGGTAAAAGGCCAATGTCACTAATTATAATTAATTATAATGATAATCATGATAGAAAAAGGGGGTGGCAAAGGTAAAAGATCAGTACGTCTAGTTTTCAAGAAAATGAATTCTAGTTTAAATGTAGAAAGGGAATTAAAAATGTTCACGATTAAGATAAACATGTTCAAAGAGATGGATAATAAGAGGGAAGCCTCCTTTATTGAGTTTGACTAAATGGGATTTTACTCTTCGATCTCAAAAGAATCGTTAATCAATAGCATAAATTATGCTTAGAATTTATCGGATATTTCAGATGGCAAGTGGGCAAAATGCTGGCTTGTCGCAAATCAGTTTAGTCAATAATCGAGACAATGGGGCCTTAGATTCGGCACAAATGTCATACACAGTCGGACTTTATATTATATATACTATCAGTAGAATTGTACATCCTAATTTGATGTGTTTGTATAGGGATGACGGACTGAGCATAGTTCCTAACAGTAATGACCCATTAATATCCAACATACACAAACAATTAAATGAAGCATTCAAGTATTTAGGTCTGAAGATTGAAATTACCTCCAACTGTAACGAAGTAAATTTTCTGGACATCACACTCAATTTAAAAGAGGGAATATACACACCATTTAAAAAGGATAATCACACACCAATATACATAAATACTACATCCAATCATCCTAAATACATTATCAAACAATTCCTTGATATCATTAATTCCAGAATTAATAAACTCTCATCAAGTAGAAATATTTAGTAGGCTGGTAAGCATATATACGATAATGGATTAATAAGTAGTGGGTATACTGAAACATTAAAATATACTGAGAGTATAAATCAAACTAACCTAATAACCGGTGGCGTACAATTATTTGGTTCAACCCACCATTTTGTCAATTATCCAATATCAATATCGGTAGAACATTTCTAAATTTGATAGACAAACACTTTAACACTAGTCACTCTTTAAGCAAAATAGTCAATAGAAAAACAGTGAAAATAAGATGTCATTGTATAAAAAATGTGGACAGTATTATCAACACACACAATAAAAATATTGGATACATCGATCAACGCGATTACACCTAAAGAGAAAAAAATGTAATTGCCAAGTTAAAAGTAATTGTCCACTTAAGGGAAATTGTAATGTAGGAAGTGTCGTATACAAGGCCACAATTTACCCACAAGAGGACATTACTAATGAGAAAATCTATATAGGGATATCCGCTGGTAAGTGAAAACAACGTTTTTGTATGTCCACAAACATTCATTCTCTAACCCGGATATTATCAACAAAACGGAATTGACTACATAGTGGTAGTCTTTAAAGAACAAAAACTTAACACCAATTATGTCGTGTTCAATTTTGTGTAATTCAACTACTCCTACAGGATTTAGAAACTAATGTAATTCATAGCTTGAAGAAAAGAATCTTAAAACAAGTAGATAATAACATTTTAAAGAAAAGAGACGAATTCATGTCCAAGTGCATAGATTTAAAATTACTAGCCCGTTATGAAAAAGTAAATTTCTGTAATTTGTTGTAAATATAAATATTAATGATAGAAGTTACGATGATAATAATAATGATAATAATAATAATAATAATGATGATAATAATAATGATGATAATAATAATAATAATAATAATAATGATGATGATGATAATAATAATCATAATAATAATAATAATAATAATAATAATAATAATAATAATAATAATAGTATTCGTAAATTCTAATGTGTCTACGTATACACAAGACACAGCTAGCAAAAGTACTTTGTGTGAATATGTCGCACTTTTAATCACGGTACTGCAATATACACTGTATTTACTGTTTTATAATCAATTAAGTTTTAATACTTATTTTAATCGTGATTCACTCGTAATTTGAATCGTCATATCCGCACTGTAAACTACTCCGCATTTTTCGATTTGTAATTAATTCAACTTTTAAGCGTAAATACTCGTAAATGTAATCACAATGTTTTTAATTACATCTGCTAATTTTTTTAATCGTGAACATTTTTAATTCCCTTTCTACATTTAAAATGTAACCTATTTTCTTGAAAGAATAGGAGAACTGATATTTTGCCTTTGAACCCCCTTTTTCTATTATGATTAACATCATAGTAAATTATAATTAGTAACTGTAGTGTTTTACAATTCCCCCAGTTTCACTTCATTATAAGGACCAATCATCAAATATAATTGTTTTCATTTACTTAAAATAAAAGATGATGACATTTTCGCATCATCCATGTTCTAAATGCGGTGGGTTATACATCTGATGAGACCGATCTAGGTCGAAACAAGTTGTAATGTTTCTAACCCAAATGTGTATCTATTTTTCTCCCTTTAAATTTTAAAATGTATATATCTATATATATATATATATATCCACATAAAATGCTATGAGGGGATACCATCTTTTAGGTATCAATTTTGAATATTTACTTCTACGTGAGTAGAGCTTGGTTGTTAGTTATGAAAATATATTTATGGCAATTTAGCTATAAATGCATTTTAACCTGACGATTTCCTACGGGGAGTAAACGCGAAAGTTATGTGTAGCTTAATTTTCATGAATATATTTTCGTAACTTACTAACTATATATATATATATATATATATATATATATATATATATATATATATATGTATATATTTATATATAAAAAAAAATATATATATATTTATATATATAAAATATATATATATATATTTATATGTATAAAAAATATATATATATATATATTTATATATATAAAATATATATATATATATATATTTATATAAATAATATATATATATATATATTTATATATACAATATATATATATATATATATATTTATATATATAAAATATATATATATATATATTTATATATATAAAATATATATATATATATAAAATATATATATATATAT
>OY744516.1:183242713-183377713 GCA_963556195.1 Sepiola atlantica | reverse complement strand
AGTTTTTACTACTTTATACCGTGTTCGTTTCTCTATTTCGGTCCTTTAAACATTGCCACAACAACTTGGCGACGAAGGATTCGAAGATCTACTCTCGCTTTATTTTCTAACAACCATCTGGCAATCTGGAATTACGTCAAATTTTTCTTACGTCTCATCTTTGAACAAACGAAACGTTTTTCGAATGAAAAAAAAATCCAGTGTAAGACGAACACTGGCAAATGCAGGAGGAAATTAAAGACGAACGTGGAGAAAGCTACGCAAGCACCAAAGTTTTAAAACAAGCTTATACGGCAGACAAAGAAAAGAAAATCTCGAAAATCGGATTTCTTAGGCAAGTAAATTCACGTGATTTTTTTTTTTGTTCTTCGTCTCTTACAAAAAATATTAACAAAGTTATTTTTTCTAGAAGGACAATCGTGAGTCATTATTTTATTCCGGTACTGAGTTAAAATTTTTAACAAATGAATATAATGCAATTCTTTTTCTCTCTCTAAAGAGAACAAAAGAAAAATACTACCGCCGAAATTAAATAACTTATTTTTTTTGGCCAGCAAAAAAAAAGCGTTAACTTTTTTTCTGATTTAAGAACTAATTACCTTAGCAGCGTAATATAAAAGAAGAAAAAAAAGCTGTATTGTATAAAGACACAACGGTAAACATGGAAGATGTCAGAGCTATGATGTTAGAACTCGTTAAATTCCAAACCGAACAACAGGCTCAAATGGAAGCTAGGTTTCAAGAAAAACTGCTTGTCCAACAACAAAAAGCCGACGAACAACGGCGAAAAGCTTATGAAAAACAGCAATAGTGTTAACAACTATTGCTATAAACAATATCGAATAGGGGTGAAAATACTGAGAACGAATACGCATTTTCCAAAAATACTGTTTGGAGTACAATTGACAAGTTTTGTTATTCTCCAGACAACGATAGAACATTTCACTTCATATTTTAAAAGGTAGGAAGATGTATAAAACATAGATTGCGAAAATTAGGCAGACGCTGAAAAGGTTCGATTACTCTTTCGTAAATTAGGGACCATCGAACATACAAAGTTCGTTGACTACATATTACCCCGTAAGACAAGCGATTTAACTTTCTCGGAAGCGGTTTAGTTATTGACGGAGTTGTTTAGCCCCAAAATTTCCCTTTTTCACAAAAGATGGAAGTGCATAAATTTAACGAGAAAAGATTGCGAGGATTACATGACTTTCGGGTCAGTAGTAAATAAACACTGTGACGATTACAAGCTTGCCAAACTAAGCGCAGATGATTTCAAATGTTTAATTTTTGTGCAAGGACTTATATCAGCTAAAGACGCCGAAGTAAGACGCAGAGTTCTGAATATGCTAGAAAATGAGCCGAATATAACCTTACAAAAAGTCGCAGAGGACTGCGAGAGATTTGTGAGCGTGAAGGAAGACTTAGAAGGCCTTGACGGATCGGGCATAGCCCACATAAGAAAGGTACGACAAAAAACATATCCTAATTTTCCTTCAAAATCAAGTCAATCCAAAAAGAGTGACTGTTCTCACTTTTCGCCAAAAACAAATTTCCCCAAGAAAAAAACAAAACAAATTACCACCTAGACCCTGTTCGTGCTCTTCATTGGTATATTGATTGCGTCTACCGGTTTTACACTTGTTTTATTTGTAACAAAATCGGACTCAAGAGTGTAGAGCAAATAAAGTATTTAAAAGCCGGATAAAAATCGCAAGATCAGACGAACAGGATAGGCTAAACATAAGGAAATACGTTCAAGTACAAATCCTTAAAGAAAGAATAAAGTTATAATTAGACTCCGAGCCTAATTTAACTATCATCAACCTGCAGACATGGAAAAGATTGGGTAAACCAACCATGTTAAATTAAACAAAGTAGTCAGGTCGGTGACTGGGAAAAAATAAAATTCAAAGGTGAGATTATAACTAACGTTAAGTTTAACGGAAAAAACAATAAATTAAAAATGTTTGTGTTAAGAAACACTTGCAATTTAAATAAATTGCAAGTGTTGCTTAACACGAACAGAGTGGATAAGCCAATTTAATCTATGGGATTTACCCATTAACGCGTTTTGCCAAAAAATAGACAGCCTGACGACCGAGGCAGATAAATTAAAAGAAGATTTGAAAAAAACCTTCCCAGAAGTTTTTCAAATGGACTGGGTCGATGCAAAAAGATGACGGCGAAATTTGAATTAAAGGAAAACATCCAACCCGTATTTAAAAAGAAAAGGAATGCACCTTTCGCCTCACTCGAGAAACTAAATGAAGAACTAGACAGACTAGTTAAGACCTGCATTCTTTCTAAAATTGAATATAGCCAATGGGCAGCTCCGACGGTCTATGTTAAAAAGAAAACTAAAAAGATCCGCGTCTGTGCCGATTTCTCGACTGGATTGAATGCATCACTAAAGGATTACCATTATCGTCTTCCGTGCCCAAACGAAATACTTACTAAATAAAATGGAGGAAGATTTTTCTCCAAAATAGATTTAAGTGACGCATGTTTACAGATACTAGTGGAAGAAGAAAGCTCGAAACTACTATGTATTAACACCCATCGCGGGTTATACAAATTCGAGAGACTTGCTACCGTGTCAAGGTCGCACCAGCCATATTCCAGCAGGTAATGGATACTATGTTAAACGGAGTGGAATTCGCGATAGCATACCTAGACGACATTCTAATGATTAGTCATACCAAAGAACAACACTGGGAACACGTCCACAAAGTTGTCTCGCGAATCCAAGAGTACGGTTTCAAACTCAAAGAAACTAAATGTGATTTTTCTATGAGAAAAATCAAATATCTGGGCCACATTATTGACAAAGATGGAAAAAGACCAGACCCAGGACGGACTACTGCAATTCAGGACATGCCTGCTCCTGGAAATATCGCATCTTTACAAAGTTGTCTCGGACTGGCTAACTACTACCAAGTTGTCATACCTGATATGCACAACTTCCGTGCTCCAATGATTGAACTTCTGGAAAAAGATAAAAAGTGGGAATGGGCAGCTGAATGCCAGGAGGCATTCAAGAAAACGAAAAAAGTCCTAACATCTGATCTTTTTCTAACTCACTATAATCCAGACTTAGAGATTATTGTCGCTAGCGACGAAAGCTCATATGGCATCGGGGCATGCATTTTACACAAAATGCAAGACGGGACTCACAAACCACTAGCTCACGCATCGAGGACACTGCTACCAGCAGACAAGAACTACTCCCAAATAGAAAAGGAGTCTTTAGGGATCATATTTGCAGTCTCGAAATTCCACCGTTACATACGGTAGATTTTTCACTTTACAAACTGATCATAAACTTTTACTCACAATTTTTGGGTCAAAAAAAGGTCTGCCCGTACACACAGCTAACAAACTGCAGAGGTGGGGAACAATCCTTTTAAATTATAATTTCAAGATGGAATACCTCCACTCGAAAAAAATATGTCACGCTGACGGATTGTCAAGACTCATCCCAAAACGTAGTGAACCCCTGGAACACACTGTGATTGCCTCTCTTCGAACGGAAGGAGTAATTAACTCGACATTACGGAACACAGTAAGGGAACTTCCCGTGTCACTGCACGAAATAAAAATGGAAGCCCTCGGTGACGAGTTTATTAAGATGACCAAGACTAAATTAATTGAAAAGGACCAACAAACTTCAGTCATGTTCTCCCTATGCGATGAGGTACTCTTGTATAGTGAAAGAGTCGTCATTCCCAAAACTCTTCAAAGGAAAATTCGTAAGGATTTCCATGTTGGCCACACAGGGACTACAATAATGAAGAGCTTGAAGAGGAGCTACATGGACCAGGATATCGAGAAAATCGTAAAGACGTGCAAAGGCTGTGCAGTGGCAGCAAAGGCACCTCCGATCAAATACAGTCCTTGGCCAAAAACGGACCGACCAGGGTCCAGGATCCATATAGATTTCGCAGGCCCATTAGACGGTTTCAACTATTTAATTGTAGTAGATAGTTTAACAAAATGTCCCGAAGTGTGCCGATGCAAAAGTCAAACGACAGAAGTAACCATGAACTTCCTCTGAGAATTGTTCGCATGTTTCGGGGTGGTGGATTGTTTAGTCAGCGACAACAGGGATACAGTTCACGTCCGCTGAATTCAGGGAATTCTGTGATACGTTCCAAAAAGAACATATTACGACCCCCGCATACCACCCGAGATCAAATGGCCAAGCAGAGCGTTTTGTCAATACACTAAAAAGAGCCCTGAAGAAGTGAGAAGCACTCCTACGGAAAAAGCTCTACAACAGTTCCTTTACGTGTACAGGATCACGCCAAACATGAATACACAATCTTCATTATCCCCTGCTGAGGTAATGTTTGCGCGCAAGATAAGATCCGTTTTTTGCAAACTGCTGGCAAAACAGACAAAACCGGGACAAACAAATGCAGTACCAAGAACATGTTACGTCCTAGGCGAAACAATATATTTTAAATGTTTAAAAATAATAAATCGTTCTGGGAACTGGGGACGATTGAGAAGCGGATTAGAAATATGGTATACATAATTCAAGGCCCTAAGTTCTATCATAAGAGACATTTAAATCAATTAAGAAAACGACTATCGGACGACACCGACATCGCCCCCCCAGGAAGAAGAAGAAATTAGAGACACCACATATGACACTTTTGACATAAACATCCCCCAAGACAATCAAAAAGGAAGCGAATACTAACGGATCTGATCGTAATAGACCTGAAAAAAAACGCTATTAATTCCCCTGCGGAGGTAATTCTTGGGAGGGTTGTGTTTTGGTGACTTACCTATGTATAACATGAACTCTTCTTCTTTGCTCAATAAATGCCAACGGCAATTAACTCTCGCCGGAATCCAGTAATATAGTCGAACTCTACTTACAAGGCGCATATTTCTTCCCTCTGTACTCTATTTTCTTAATACACTTGTTTCTACTTCATACCGTGTCCGTGTCTTCAATTCGGTCCCTTTAATATCAGAATATACTTTTAAATTTTATGAAAACTATCTAACCTGACTTTTTTAAGGAATTCACAAACATCACACAGACACGCGTAGATACATGGATATACAGGGTGATTCCTAAGTTACTTAGCTATTTATTTTGGAAATTCTAAAGTTAAAAAATACGGTAATACAATACAGAAAGTTTATTACACAAATTCATTTATGGGAGTTTAAAATTACAGCAGATTTTCAAAATTTCCACCTTCTTTTTCATGCATAGCTCCATTCATTGTTGCAAAGAATTTACTATTCTTTGTAGCATATTTGATTTATTATGGTGTTGTGCGAAGGAGGCTTTCTGTTCACATCACGTTTCCATTGCCTAACAAATAGCAGTAATTATAGGGTAAGATAACAATTATCAAAAGTTCATAGTATGTTTATGCTCGATATGGTAATCATTTTAAATAGCTAAGTGAAGTGACTCATGATTCACCCTGTATATATATATATATATATATATATATATATATAGCTAGATAGATAGATATATCTAAGTATATGGAAAGCGACAAAGAAAGGGGGCAGTTAAAGGTTAGGTAGACAGACAGACAGGGGTGTTACGTACAACCTCTGCCAAAATTACTCATGCACATTTTATTACATGGAAAAAAGAAATCATATTATTTGATTAAAAAACAGAGGGTAGAACTGAAATTGCACACTCGAAATTATGTGTCTGATAATTTCCAAAGTGAAAATTGCAGACATACGTACATATATTCAGTTTATAATATATATATATATATATATATATATATATATATATATATATATATATATATATATATATATATATATATATATATATATTACACATACAATAACACCGTTGAAAGCACGCGTTTTCTAATAGCAACTAGGAAATGATTATTTTCCCTCGACTTTCGAAGTGTGCGGAATATTGTTTTCATTTAGAAAAACTAAAAAGAACACAGCTATAACACACGAAATTCGTATTGGAAAAGCGTGCTTTCAACGGTGTTATTGCATGTTCAATATTGAAGAAAATTTTTTATTTTGTTAGACTTTTCGATGTACTAGTAACGTAACTGAAATAATTTAAAACTAGTCATCCGATGTGTCTCAAATTCTTACACATGCTATTTGAGTGTTGGTACTTAGTGATGTATTTACAATCATATTTATTCTACTTATCACAAAAAGTATTATATATATATATATATATATATTAAGAGCGGGAAAGAGAGAGCGAGAAAAGGGGTTAGTGCAGTATCAGTGCAGATCCAACGAGAGAAAAGTATATATGTAATAGAGTAAGGCTCCCAACATTTTTAAAAAGATTTTTTCAACATGTATCTCTTATTTTGTTATTTTATCATTTTATACTTTTATAACGCGTTTCAAGCGTGGTGCGCTCTCATCAGCTATGTAAATTAATTTTATATATATATATATATATATATATATATATATATATATATATATATATATATATATTATTAGCGGGGGTGTAGAATTACCATCGTATAATACCTAGCCGCGATGCTACCCGACGGCGAGATGAACCCGTACATTTTATGAGATCACCCATTTAGGAAACGGAAACTCCGATATAAAACCTGCGCTCTACATCGTCTCTAAGTTATCTTATTTCGGCTTGTCACTGAAATCAGACTTTGCAGAAGGAGAGCGTGTTCCGCGTGTCGTGCAAACGCGGATCATGGCCATCGACAAGTTCAGATAACCCTTCAAGCCCCACGGGGATCAAGTAGTGTAATAATAAACCGGCTTTGCTTTACAACATGCCCGACCGCAATCGGCCATTGCAATCTTTCTTGTGAGGGCTTGCTTTTGTAAAGAAATCTCAATCATTTATATATATATATATATATATATATATATATATATATATATATATATATATATATATATATATATACATTTAATGAGATTATATTCTATAAAATTAAAATAATGTCAATGGTGTAATGCAGGAGAGCATAGTGCAGGAATTGAATTGTAATTTTGGTGAGAAAAAAAGAACACGAAATGATTTTAACGTCGCAGACACAATACGTTTTTATAATAGTGGCTTCCCTGTTTTTCTTAAATTAAACATCTGTTAAACGTTGGCGAATATATAAAAACTTCCAATTTTTCCATTTGTTTTTTTTCTATTATTTATTGGAATTGTTTCCCTAATTAGTATCATATATATTCATTGGTTGAAAAAATATATCGTGTTTGCAACATTTTCTCATACACCAGATCAAGAGTTTGAATAATGCAACGTGATAATGCAATAAATGTATTGGGATAAATAAATATGGTCGTTGATTATTCGATATCGCCGCGTCAGATTTTCAATGTTGATCATTGTTTTTGTACGATAGTTATATTAAAGTATTATTTACTATCTTGTTGGCGGCATTTAAAAACATGATAACGTGAATAATAATAACACCTGTAATAAAAATTAAGATTTTATTTATCTGTACTCTCAGCAAAGGCTGTTTCACAATTGCTGACTTTGGTATATTTCGACTAAACACCCGTTTTTTAGTAGTGTAAAGACTATCTCCAATTGCACGGAATTAATTGCGTGTCTACGATGGGACCAACATAGTCGTAATATCTCGACAATGACAACAAAAAGAAAATATATTTTTTACACTACTGAAAAAAGGTTAATGTTAAAATATTTTGATTCATGAGTTTAAAAAAAAGCTTTTAATTTATTTGGAAAAGAATATTGCATCGTGACTTAGTATCTTTATAATGTACTATATGTTGACTAACCGATGCTTTGACGATGTTATCACACTTATTTACCGAAAAATACGTGCCGGCGTTCAATACAATGATATCGACATTACAAAAGCTATATCTAATCAGATCGAAAGTAATCAGGATGTGAAGCCACTTGCTATAAAAAACTACCGAGAACAAATATAGCCATCGCAAAGACAGGCGTAACAACCAAGTGTATGGGTAAGAAGACAACATTAAGCAGGAAGTTAGTGTCATACGCCTTCGATTTTCGGAAATAATCTGCTGGAATAAGAAATATTTTTTATTTATTTTTAAAAGATTTCTAAGGTTCGTTATCTAGTTACTTAATATGTTCAGGTAAATATATTTATATGTTGGTTCATTATTGTGTTCCCGTTAAGATGATATAACAAAACTCGAAATTACTAGTTATATGTGTTACATTCATTATTTGTTTTGATTTTGACAGGTAAATGATTAATAGAAAAATTGGAAAACATTGAAACAGGCATAGCCAAGCAGTATAATTCTGTTATTTTTAACAATGTGTGCTTACATGTAAGAATGTTACCTATGCACACCCACATACGTATGTATATATATATATGTACATATTTATGCTATTCAAACATTACAGTTAAAGCTCAAAAGCTATTAATTGTTAACTGCAAAGTATAAAAGAAAATGAAACCGCAGAGGTTAGTAGGATATAAGTCTCTCTAGAAATGTATGAAAAAGGGGTATGCGTCATATGTATCATATAAAAGGAGTGACAGAAAGAAAAGTCCATGTGGCAACCCAAATGAATGTCGGTTATATAAAGACATAGAACTTACAAGATATAGAACAATATATATTTTAATCTATTTCTGTTAATCCACAACTAACTAGTAAGTGAGTTTGAACAAAGATAACGTTATAAATAATCGCCCTCTTCAAGTAGTTTATACATTTTAATGTATGAATAACAATATTTAATTACCCTACATGTGTTCTATAAATGTGCATTTTATTAGAGAACAATTACTAACAAAGGAATTAATAATTATTGTGGACTTAAATGTTTCTCTAATCTTTACAATAAATTAGTTGTTGCATCTGTGGCACAAGATAAGGAATGCAACACATGCACCCACACAAACAGAAACACACCCACACACTAACACATATATATATATATATACATATATATATATATATATCATATACATTTAGTCGATCGATATTTGTATGTTATCATGTAGAGTAAATAGCTCAATAGTTGTTATATTACTATATTTCAACATATAATGACTTAATAAATGTTCCGAATTTATATTAATGTATGCTTCATGAAAATTAAAAAGCGTTCTTAATATGTATTAAATCTTTATGTATATATATACATATATGTATATATATATATATATATATATATATATATATATATATATATATATATTAAAATTTGAAAAAGTAAAATAAAGATTGTGTTTTTTCCCCACAATCTTTATTTAACTTTTTCAAATATTAAATCTTGGCCTTTGCAAACTTATCTATCCCAACAATTTCCTCTGGTGATAAGATGTTGATCTTTGAAAATCCTGGCTTAAGGAAACAATTAATTGAATAAATTGCCTTTTTGTGGATAATACCTTGCATTGAGCAACTGAATTGAAAAAAGATCTGCCTCCGTCGCTTTTCTAGTTCCTTTTCATCTTTCTATCTATCTATCTATATATATATATATATATATACATTGACAAAATATTATGTCAAAATAAATACATCAATTATAGTCAATAATAATCAAAACTGATGTTGTTGTTTTATTTGACACTATTGTATTATTTCGAATAACATGAACATTTTCAAGACTTCATTTTTTTTTCAGAAATAAATCATTTGCAGACAAAATGTCTAAATGTTTCCAAGGAAGAACCTGATTTCTCGATCAGTAAAATAGAAATAAATCAGTAAATAAAAACATATATACTTACCTATACACGATAAAAGAATACACTACTTTTTGGTGTTTCGTATTAGAAAATGCATCGTCTAAGGTAGATATGCACAAGTAACTGTATAGAGATAACTATTCTCTGAATTAAATGTAAGAGTAAATATTATTAAAAATGTAAATAAGTAAACGATAAAGAAAAATAATACCGTAATTTAATAGATCTGTATGGAAAATATTTAATGTTCAGTTATAATAAACAATTCAACAACAAACCGAGACAAGATACTACTTTGTCACGGTGTCTAAAATAAGAACATATCTAGGAGCTGTTATGAAGAGAAATACAATTTTTGTTTTGAAATTGTTAAGATGAAGATTAATATTTTTTTATTAATGAATTACTTGGACTACTGTTCTCATCTTGGATATCATTCTCACAATGATTCGGCCGATGATACCGATATAAGTCTTAAGTGATTCTTATTGTTTTCTTGGTATCGATCGTGCTGTGGATTTAACATACTACCCGAGAAGACTGCCATGTAGAACTGATTACACTTAGCACATATATCCATTGCGCCATTAAAGAAAGGGTTCTATTCGAAATTCCTTACAATTTCCCGAGTTCGATATGAAGATTCACATATTCGAGAAGACGAACTTAAACCACGTCGGAGGTTACATCAGCTAAAACGTTAGAATATCACCCAATATGAGACCAATAGTCCGAATAATCATACTAATACACAGTATACGATTTCGTTCCGATTTTTCGACATGTTTTTCAATCAATGTTCGTGCTTAATTGATCAGTATTTCGTAATAAGTGTGTTTACTTATTCACTTAAAAAAATATATATATTCAATATACTTCGCTCTGACCGACATTTCAGATTTTTTTCCATTTTGCCGCAACTGAGTGTGTCATCATATGGGTTTTAAATACACAACACAAAATCGGATGCACTCGTACTTATATTAAATTTACAAGAGTAACCTGTAAACATGTCAATTAATTCACTAAAGTAAAATCACAATACAAACTCTCATAACTAATTACAAATGTATATTGGGTTGTAATATAAGTTTAGAAACATTCGAATTGACAGTGATTTTTACATAACGTTATCCAGACCATCTGATTTCCTCAACGCGAGATTACTATAACTTTTTAACTTTTTATACATTAGTATCGTAATTATGACGTCGGATCCCCCATTTTATATTAAAGTAATTTATTTGGTTTCGTTTGCATATATATATATATATATATATATATATATATATATATATATATATATATATATATATATATATATATACGGTCTAATTGCAAATGATAAACAAATTGTGACTTCATTTCCGGCTAAATAATTTAAAATTATAATTTTATTTTATCGTGATTTCCAATCTGCACATCTGCTAAAAAGAATAATTAAGCTCCTTGCTTGAGATGTTAAATATTCAGTAAATTACAAACCAATTTCACATTCATTAGAAGTTGATTTGGAAGTCATGAACGAAGTAAAACTTTCCCGCCAAATCAGTAGGCAATTAAGTCTGGGTTTAAACAGTTTCGCAAATACGCGTGTTCTTCAGTATATTTTGCTCGAGATATGCTGATTACCGTGGAAGATATTCGTGTTATTTCATTAGTACAGGGACACAGCCGTTAGATATATTACACAGGTAAACACCACAGAACAATATAGACTTAAACGTACATATTCTTCTACATGGATAGTCTCACACATACATTCCAACTTAAATGGACGCATGTAAACACAAACATAGACACATACACATAGAATGTCATTTAAATACGAATAATCTGTCATTCAAATACGCACACCTATGTACATATGAAGCTAGAATGCACATACCAACACTCATCTCCTAATATATATATATATATATATATATATAAATATATATATATATATATATATATACAAAACGAAGATACACTCACCGACATAGTAAAGTAATATACACACACAGAGTAAACACGAATAGGAAGACTCACACTATATAAAACACATATACATACTAAAAAAGATGCATACACATCCATAATATATCTACGATACAAACTACATTCTAAACTAATAGCACACATACTACTTAACTTAACTATACACAACATTATCCCAGTTATAATAGGAGCTAAAGGCCTCATGAAGAAAAATTTCAAAAAGTATCTGGAAAGTATTCTTAAAAGGGCACTCGGTTGGAACCACTAAATAGCATGTGATAGTCTGGCATTTGGAAGAATGCCTCGTCCATATGCTAACGAACACGGAAATAAGAAACATGAAAGATATGAAAAGAAACTGGAACCTCAAAGAGATCTCTATCGTCTCAGTTGTCATAGAAGCCACTGGAATCATGAAGAAGAACTTGAAAAAGTATTTAGCAAGTATATCTTGTGAACTAAGTGCAAGAGAAATCCAAACAACTGCACTCAAAGGAAGAGCCAGAATCCTGAAAAGAGTTCTCGGTTGGAGTCTGTAAATAGCGGGTGACTGCATGGCACTTGGAAAAATGCCCCGTCCCCAGCAAATGAATGAAAATAAAAATAAAAAGGGATAAACAAGCACTATACATACGTATATATTACACTCAGAAAAACACTCATTTAAAGAGTACACGTAAATACAAACACAAATACATATATATATATATGTATATATATATATATATATATATATATATATATATATATATATATATATATATATATATATATATATACAGATAAAACCCAAATACGATGATACTTATACATACACAATGAAATGCAAACACACAGACACTCGCCGTTACGCCCTCAATTATATACATCTATAGGTATATACATGCAAACAAAAACACACAATTATACAAAAGCTCTCACGCATAAACACTCTGCAAATATAACCACATAAACAAGGGTGTATGTAGACAGAAGTTGTTTGAGACAACATTCGTGTGATCTTACATATCTGTACTTATTTATAAACATATGTGTGTGCACGCATGCATTCTGGGATTTTTAGACTGCAAACTATGATCAAAATTGGTTTTCTGTTTGTTACCCTTTTAATAACATATAAAATGACACGAGTATGGGCACGAATGATTTCTTTCTACTATTGTGTTCATATCGTTAATTGTTGTGTCGCAGCATCTCGAAAAAATCTAGAAAAAATAGTAATATAATCGAACCCCCATGTGAGAATAGTGTGTGGGTTATTTGGGTGCATAGCAATAGTTGATCTAACAGTTATTGTTATACTGTATACTTTTGTATTGATACATGCATATTTATAAATCTACATTGATGAATGATTAAAAAGGCATAAATATATACACACCCACACACACACACACATATACATATATATATATATATATATATAGAGAGAGAGAGAGAGAGAGGGGAGGAGGAGGGGGAGAGTTTACGTCTAATGAAGCTTTGAGTGATTTATAAATAGAGATAAAAATCAGTAAAAATTCCTGAAGGTATTTACTAAATCTACAAAACAAGACTTGTATAAGCCAACTTAATGCTAACAATTGTATAAATAAATATAAGGTTAACAGCGAACATGAACCAAGCTCGTGAAATAGTAAAAGGGCGTCATCAGATGTTCACCATGTAACTGGTTCGGAAATTCAAAAACAAAACAACTATTATGATTTATCGTCTTACAGCGGTAATGATCAAAATACCACCCCATAACAAAGAGGTGGATACAATTTAGTAATGATCTTACTAGTATATATATATATATATATATATATATATATATATATATATATATATATATATATATATATCTTAAATAAATTAATCATTAAAAATTAAACTTACCTTTAAGAATTTTTATGTTTCAAAAACGAACACATACACACATATTCAAAGAAAAAGTTTAATCTTAAGAAATATACCTCCAGTCTGGGGTTGATTGGGCCAAATATGAACGGTTACATTTGAAAATCTCATTTCTTTAACAGTTTTAAATTTCAACCACAGATTGCCATACAAAATGGCACCTTACATTAAAACACATCGCCCTCACATTTACAAGTAATATGTATTTGGACAAATACAAAGAAGATACCGCCAAATCTGGTGCAAAGAAGTTGCTATCCCCAAGCGTGCAGAAAACTGCTCACACATACCACTATTTGATATCTCTACAAAGGTGTACTATTTGCCCATATGTTGCTGACACATCGGGTCCGGTGCACCAAAAATGAGTCTCTAACATAATAGGAACAACACTGTGTACCCAGCTCGGACCCCTGTTCCATCGCCACATTATTGCGCTAATGCCCTCGTTTTACAAGTATTTCAATGGAATATGCACCGACGAACTTTCTTAAATTGAGCCCCCGAGTAGTAAATACTCGCGACTAAACCGAATATCAGAAAAACCTCAACGATCCACTGTACAAGCCGCCATATACCGGACCACTTTCTAATCTGATAGATTATTTCCTCGGTCCTTGGAATTGAAACACATGCCCAAGATATTTATTCTACTCGTGATTCTAGAAGATGTATACATTTGAAAGTGTAAACTTGATATACAGGAACTCTAGCATAATTCGTGGCATATGACTATAAACCAGATGTAAATAACCATTGACATCTTTTAATTTTTAAGTGGGAGATCATGCCCATATTATATCTCCTTATACAGAATGGAATGGAACGTATAATTATAAGCACAAGCCAACCTAGAAAATATACTAAAAGAAGAACGATTTTTTTTATCTCATTTCAATTCCTCGTTTTGGTTTGAAGAGATTGATCTATTATGAAGAGTACAACTAGAACATGTATGCACATATGTAACCCACAATGTGTGTCTAAATAAAAAGATATGCTAAAGAACGACTCTACTTGTGATTGGGCACTTTTTTATAAACACTAGCGTTACAAAGGATTACCATCTACAAAAACTAATATAATAAATGTACTATATATATATATATATATATATATATATATATAGTCATCCACATACAGCCTGGTTCGCTGTTTCACAGCTCATCAGTGCGGCTAGACCAGTTAGTGTCTCAAGCCGGGATCGAAACGCAACCGTCGAGCTGACAGTCGGCGATGTTAATCCCTACGCCATCATGCGACACTGACTGAATGTAAGTGATATCTCAATGAAACGAAATGTAAACATTGCAAATGACCGGAGCTCGAAATTAGTTTTACCTAATGAGCATTGCCTTAAAGCTAATGGCCCTTGACGATACCCTTACAAAAATAAGCTCTACCCGGAGGGAGCTTTTATAGTCATCCACATACAGCCTGTTTCGCTGTTTCACAGCTCATCAGTGCGGCTAGACCAGTTAGTGTCTCAAGCCGGGATCGAAACGCAACCGTCGAGCTGACAGTCGGCGATGTTAACCCCTACGCCATCATGCGACACTGACTGAATGTAAGTGATATCTCAATGAAACGAAATGTAAACATTGCAAATGACCGGAGCTCGAAATTAGTTTTACCTAATGAGCATTGCCTTAAAGCTAATGGCCCTTGACGATACCCTTACAAAAATAAGCTCTACCCGGAGGGAGCTTTTATAGTCATCCACATACAGCCTGTTTCGCTGCTTCACAGCTCATCAGTGCGGCTAGACCAGTTAGTGTCTCAAGCCGGGATCGAAACGCAACCGTCGAGCTGACAGTCGGCGATGTTAACCCCTACGCCATCATGCGACACTGACTGAATGTAAGTGATATCTCAATGAAACGAAATGTAAACATTGCAAATGACCGGAGCTCGAAATTAGTTTTACCTAATGAGCATTGCCTTAAAGCTAATGGCCCTTATATATTACTAAAGACTAAGAAAAATGAAGAACATTTTAAGTTAGAAACGTAAACAGTTGATATTGAATCATACATCGCTAAACGGTTTAATGACCATATTTCGATTAAGCAAACTACAAGTACTCACATTTTAAGAAACAACGAAACGGTCAAAGTGTGAAACTATAACATATCTAGCGAAAGAGAGAACGGAAGGACAACACAAAAAAGAAAAAAAAGTACAAGGAATGAAAACAGAGCAAATTAGAAAGTAGCTACGGAGGAAAAATATACAAAGGAATGAGAACTATCATATCGGCAGATAGTAGACGACGTACTACGAAACCAAAACAATAGTACATGAGCTAAAATCTATGGTTCCACCTGAAAATCATTTACAACAAAACTCGGCTAGCTACAACAACTGTCAATAATGTTGTTATCTCTTTGTGTGTATCTTACACTAAATGAAACTTCAATGAGTAAAGTTTCTTTTTTAGAATTATCCGTCTGTGGAATACAATACCACGATACTGTTTCCTGGCTCACAACACCATTGTCGTCTTCAAGTCAAATGTAAACAAATTCTTGTTTAGACGCCATCTTAAATACTCAATTGCGACCAGTTTATCCCTATCGTTACCCATCCTCTCGATATTTTACCGGCAACCTTTCAAACTCAATCAACCTTTATCCGAGAGGTTTTTGGGTTTGATAAGCGGTGACTTCTTTAAACAAATACTATTATAATAATTAAAATGTATGCTAGATAGAAAAGTCCAAAAATGGTAAGAAAGTAGTAATAAGATGAAGTGTGTCCACAAAAATAATAAGTTATCGTCAGAAGTAAAGAAAAACATCCGAACAATGGGAAAATACTAATAAAGACAGTAACAGAAAAGTGATTATGATGACCGGAAATATATTATTATATTCTGTTATTTTTGTAATTGTTTATCGTCGTATCTACCAACTTGATTTATATTTTTCTGATCGTTTTAGAAATAAATTTGTGAATCGAGGACCAGCTAGAGTCTTGTCTCCGATTACAACTCTTAGTATTTCAGCTATCCTCGCATTTTTATCAGAGTATTTCTCAATGTAGATCGAGATTTGAAATAGAAATGTCAGGTGATCCCTTTTCTGATGAGTTACTAAAACGTTAGACAAGTTTTTCAGTATTATGTTTATTGAATTTCTAAAATGTGTCGGCTATATGAAATAAAGAACAGCTGTTGCTGTTACATTCGATTTGTAAATCACTGTTTCACTCATGTTATTATAGGCGTCATCTCGGTGAGCATTATAAGGTCTGTCACAATATAATATTTTTATTGATGTACAATTCCATGCCAAGCACGTATGATTGTTTTGAATTTCTCTTTTGGCTTTTCACCAGAGTTCGCTAAATATGGTCATATTTATCTTTTATTCTTATATTTATGCTAGTGTACCCGTCCTGTTAAAATCACGGAGATGAATTTTACAATTGTATAACTGATGAACCAAGCGTTCACGAATATACCAACTCTGTATTACACAATAACATGTAATATTTTTTTTAAATGAACGATTTACAACTTCCACGTAGAAAAGTAGTTTTGTCCCACAGGTTCTTTATTGGTAAACCGACCACAAACTATTGTCACATTTATATAACATTTATACCAAGCTGCCGCTTGTTATTAATCATCTCCCATTAATCATCTTACGGATGGTTTATAGAGATGTACATATTGCAAACCATTACATTAATATTGTTAGTTTGTGCTATAATATTTACAAAAGTGGTGTTCCGAGTTTTTTCTACATCACTCTGAATAATGTTCTCTTAGAAGTTAATCGACGATACATCATTCCAACAACGAGTATAGCCATGATACACAAAGATACCTTGCTCAACAAATCTCGGAGAAGAAGAACTCAGAAACAATATAAGTAACCAATGGTATTTGAAACTCAAATGGCAAACCATTTATTAATTTGTTTTACCGAAATTCAGAAGTGTTACTTGACGACCGTTTCGCGCACAAACAAACAGACGTAAATAAACATGTCATAACCAGGATCTTTCATTTATGCAGCTCATCCGAAGAGCAAAGATCGCTCTTGTAATAAACCCTCGAATAAAATATACGAAAAAACAGTTAACATACATCTTACGTAGAACATAGTTCCTCAAAGGAAATTATATCATAGTCATTCTGTTGGATAATGCCCCTGTGGGAACGGACGCATCTTAAGGTCGGCCTATCTGTTGAAAATCGTTAGGTTAACTTGCGCGATTTAGTGCGGGTGGACCCGTGCAGTCGAATAGAATAGGGGTGTTCTCACAGTCGGAGCTCACAGACGGGGCAGGGTCACCGCATTGAAGAGAGCCCAGATCAAGGGTAAATGTGCACCTGCACATAGCGGTTCTGTGACGTCACAGGCTTTTGCGTGGGAAGCAGAGTATTTGCCAGTCTGGGTTTTGTAGGCGAACCTATCAGACGTGATTTAAGATGTAGTCTGCAACAACGATTAGGGGAATTGATTTCCTAAGAACATACAGGCGAAAGATCTCTTTTCCCCCTCCACGAATGGTTAAGGATTTAATTGATAAGTAATTACGAAAGCCGATGCATAACTAACGCCTGTAATTACAAGAATTGAAAGTTTAAAAGATTGTTTGTATTCTGAGTCGTTCACGAAGCTTTTTGTTGTAGCGGCGATGATCACAGCAGTACAGAAGAGAAGAAAAAAGACAACCACTGGACGACACACGAGGAAATGAAATATTGAAGGTGCGAGAAATTTAAAGGAATGCAAACTATATGATCTATGGAGTTAAAAATAACGAGTGTAAAACGAAAACTGCCACGGCCCGTTCCGGGACGAGTAAAGTAAACGAGAACTGTCGCGTTCCAAGTTAGAGACCATGAAACCATTCAGTCGTACCGAAAGTATGCATGATATATATATATATATATATATATATATATATATATATATATATATAGCGCAGGATTTCACAATGATAAAGATGGACGACAATCTGTCCATATTATCCTAAAAACAAACGTTACCATTTCATTTGATGTTTAATGAGTTTATAGTGTTCACATTTTCTTTTATTAATGAAGCTATCCGCTTAAATCTTATTAAAATTGATGTGCAGATTTCACTTCAGTAACATGTGTGTGGGTGTGTGTGTGGATATATTTAGGAAGCATCTTGTAATTCAGGTAAATTTCATTTAACTCCACTCACTCTTTTGTAAAGTACATTCTCGTTGATAACACTAAAATTATTCCGATTTTGTGTTGTGATTCCATTCCAGCGTCGCTGAATTTTAATTGTCAACGACTTTCCCGGAACAATGCGAAATACGTAATCTACACTTTTCTCCGCCGTTTATTTTTAAAAGCCACTTCCTTCTCCAGCTATGTTGTCCAGCTGCTTAGCACACCTGAAGGTGATTCGACGAAGAATCGTAAACGTTCGTGAAACCTATAGAGTATTTATTATTTTTTTGTGTTTATTTTAATACAAAACAGAGTATCAGAAAAAATTGAAAAAAAAGTATCATAAAATATACGAATTCCGTTATATTTAACAATGCTTACATAAATATATATATATATATATATATATACATATATGTATGTATGTGTTTTCACATGTAAATGTATATATCTTTCGATCTATCTATCTTATATATATATATATGAATATATATATACACATATAACAACATTAAATAATAAATAACGCTTTGCAGTAACAGTTATATTAATAAATTTTTTATGTTATTTTTATCCTAATACAACCCCCTAAATTTTTATGAAAAGCACTCAGAATATCAATTTTAAGGACAAACGAATAGTTTGTGGGGGGAGAAAAGAGGATTTATATCTAAACATGTTACCGTGTGCATGCAACTAATGTTTACTTTGAATAAAAAGTTATACGGATTTAGGAGACGGCACGATGCTCTTACATAAGCCATGCGATAAAATAAAGAGAAATAGATTGAATCAATAAAAAATGGGTTCCAGGATATATTCCATGAAACGACCGTGGGCAACGTGCTTGAATTAATGTCGCTGCTCATATCACACTCTACATATAAATAAGTACCTCCGACCTATCCCAACTAAAAAAAATATTACGCCGCTACATCAGATCTCTCTCTTATTAAAACCAAAGTAATTTACTGTTTTTATACCCGTATTTACAAATATATAATTGTGTTATAACATATATTATATCTATATATTATTTGCATGTGTAATTATATTAATTCACGTATATATAACTCTCTCTATACAAATATCTCTCTGTATATATATATATATATATATATATATATATATATATATATATAACTCTCTATTTCTCTCTCTCTATATATATATATATATTGTATATGTATATATATATATATATATATATATATATATATATATAAATATTTGTTAGTGTTTATTATCTATGTACGTCTACGTTTCGTCCTTTTTTTAATCAGGACTCTTAAGCATAGAGATATGACGATTCACTACCGGTCATGGGATTCGAAATCCGTGACTGCAAGTATTTTTCAACTCAAATCCAACGTCTTTAACCGCTCGGCCAATTTTAAATAGCTGATAAACAATGATAATGTTAACACTTTTATCGGCGGCTTAACATCAAGGCATTCTACTTCTATTTAAGGGAAGGAACGATGCATTATAAAGCAAGTGACGTCATGCTGTGTTAATACTACCATTACAGTGCTCTACTTTTTCGAGGAGCGACAAATATATGAATAGCTGTTATTGTTTATTATCTATGTACGTATACGTTTCGTCCTTCTTCATCCGGACACTCATATATATATATATATATATATATATATATATATATATATATATATATATATATATATATATATATAATGAAGAAGAATGGAAAGGAATCAGAGAAAGCAAAAGCCAAATCAAAATTCAATTCAAAAGTTCAAAGCAAGGTATATTCCGCAAAAAAGCAATTTATTCAAGTTAAATTTTCCTTAAGCCAGGCTTTTCAAAGATCAAAATCTTATCATCAGAGGAAGTTGCTGGGATAGATAAATTGGCAATGGCCAAGATTTAAAATTTGAAAAAATGAAATAAAAGTTGTAGGGAAAGAAACGCGGGGCAAAATTGTGCCAGGGTGCAAGCAAATGTCCGCTTGCCAAAAATCCGGTGTCGAAGAGTCCAGCGGAGAGAATAAGATGTAGATAGGTAGGTGGTTAGAGGCACGAGAAGTAATGAGAGAGGTTTCAAAGTTAAATTCCAAGAAGCCACAACTTCAGGTACGGCGAAAATAGAAAATCCCAAAAGGGTAAAAAGTCCAATAAGAGGTACATTCGATGATGCAGGCAGGCGTCAGAGGAGATTAAGGTGGAAAATATTCGCCATTAAAGATACTTCCCGGGCAGAGATGACAAAGGAAAGTGTTTTAAAGTGGGAAAAAGGGGCAGCGAGAATATTTAAAGCCTGACCAGTTGAGAAAGCCGGCTATAAATAAAGAAAAGCAAAGACAGTGAAAACAAGAATATAATATGCGACCAGTAGGCAGGGGAGGAACGGGTAAGGGGGTGTGGGAGGAGAAAGGGACGGGTACGAGGAAAGAGAGGGGGAGGAGAAAGGGAGCGATGCGGTGAAGGAATGCGGATAAAACTAAGAGTGTGAAAGTGGGGGTTGAAACATAAAGTTGAAATTAGAAGTTAGCGCGAATTAGGGTTCAACTTCGACACCGGACTTTTTGGCAATCGGACATTTGCTTGCACCCTGGCACAGTTTTGCCATGCGTTTCTTTCCCTACAAATTTTATTTCATTTTTTCAAATTTTAAATCTTGGCCATTGCCAACTTATCTATCCCAGCGACTTCCTCTGATGATAAGATTTTGATCTTTGAAAAGACTGGCTTAAGGAAAATTTAACTTGAATAAATTGCCCTTTTGCGGAATATACCTTGCTTTGAACTTTTGAATTGAATTTTGATTTGGCTTTTGCTTTCTCTAATTCCTTTCCATTCTTCTTCATTTCTACCTGCTCTATCCTGGATATTGAGCTGTATACTCTTCACAATAGGGTTTTACCTTTTCTTAAAAGTTCGCTTTTAGTACACCTCTTATATATATATATATATATATATATATATATATATATATATATATATCATAATAGGTGAGAATATGTACTTCTTAACATTTGGCATGGTCTAAAATAATATTAAAATATAACATAGCTCTAGCCTCACACTATTTACAATTGCTTCATGTTATAATATTTATATTTAAATATATTTTTGTATATGATGAGAAATATATATATATATATATATATATATATATATATATATATATATATATATATAAGATTAACATTTCATGTATTCACATACACTTTTATAAGGAGATATACTTTTGTATGTATAAATTTTCAATATTTACTTCAACAGTGCTCGATACGTAAGTAGAGCTAGGTAGGGTAGCTATTAAAATATATTCATGGCAATTAAGCTACACACATGCGTTTCATCCCCGGGGTGGGATCTTCAGGCTGAAATGCATGGAGTTATTTTTACCGGGTGTTTTTATATACACGGCTAACTAGTTAACCATTTATGTGTCGTCAGCCTAAGGTGAATTTATTTTTGTGTAGGCTGCTGTTTGCTATCTCATTTCTACAGTTCAATAAATTTCGGTGGTCTCTAAAGTTTAGGATTTCAAATTTTTCATTCAGGCACAATCTTCACGGGGCGTCTTAATTTCTACATGTACTGGCCTCTCGTATTATTTTCCATCCAATTATTGATGAGCGTCCATTTTATTTGAGATCTCAATAGTGGTTTGCTAGTGCTGTTTTATTTTGACGTTATCTGTTTTTAAAATGTGCTTTTGTGGTCATAATATCTGGTTTTAACATCTAGGGAGGTCATACCCACGTAGTGTTTTTTTGTTATTTGGTATTTCCTTTGCAAAGATTTTTGCTTGGTATACAATACTTTTGGTTAGGCATTTATTTTGTGGTGGACAAAGTGTACGATTTATGCAATTACATCAATTGTCTTCATTGCTAACTTTTTCATTCCTTTTCGGGAGTTACTATTATTACTTTGTTTATTTCTATTTGTATTGTTTATATTTTTGTTCTTAGTGTTATTTTTGTTATATTGTCCTATTGTGTTTATGTAATTTTTTTTTTCCTCTTTGTTGTTCTCTTGTAGTATTTTGTTAGTGTGTGCCTTAATTATCGTTTCCGGGTTTTCGCAGCAGCTCTAAGATAGAGTGAAGTTATTTTTATTGAATATTTAATGCAGGGGATTGGTTACAGGTAAGTGTTTTTTAATGAGATTTAGGAATTGTTTGCCCAGTTTAGGTGTTAACATCTGGCTATAGGGCGGTGTATAGTAGATTATATTTCTTTTTTCTTTTATTTTTGATTTTACATTTACAATACAGCTTTAAAATATAGTGGTTACCATAATTCCGAAATTAAATATAAAATACAGGACATTCATAATTACAACAAAATTAAGAATAAAAAGAAAATAACAAAAGTGTTTTTTACTCTACTAAAGAAAAATACTAAACGTATAAATATAATGCTGCAAGTTCATATATATTTATATATATATATATATATATTTATATATATATATATACATACATATATATATATATATATATGTTCATTTTTGTATGGGTTTAGGTAAAATATTCAACATAATGTAGAAGTGTACAATTGAAAAGGATATACTTAAAGATGCAGCATAAATGCCACGAAAGCGTCATTAACCCATATGCACGCTTGCGTTTAACTCCTTTTGCTTCGATTCAAAAACATAATCAAGAAATCATGTTAATTTAACAAAGTCTATAAATATACTACAGTCACTTTTGAGTAAACACTGTGGTCAATCAGCTATTCGTCACGTGAGTACAATGAGTCATTACACATGTGTGTATATATATATATATATAAATAATAGTATAAACATATATATACACTATGAATATTTTTGAAATCTTAAAGTGGTTTCTGCATACAGACGACGTCAGTTAGAGATGTATATCATCATCAGTACAAGAGCGGCGGTTGCAAAACGTCGTGTGGGATCGAACGCAGTTCGTGGATTCATCCAAATATCACAAGTCTTACTCCCGTGAAGAAATCACTACATAAAGTAATTGAAATGCATGTACTGAAGGCGGGAGCAAGCGTCATGTTGTCGATAATGGTCAACGCTCGAACGGAACGTTGCTTAATCGTAGGTTTACAACAATCTTGTAATCTAAAACAGTGCTTAACTATCAAGATTAGTAAATTTTAAAGAGGCATGAACTGTGTATATATTTTAATATTAAAGTGTTTTATAACGACAGGCGACGTTTTATATCGGGTGGTCTACCCTTAGCAGTGCAGGAGTGGCGGTTATAAGCGGTCGCATGGACTCGAACGCAGTTTGTAGATTCAGTTTAAAATCACGAGCCATATATAAGTAGTCAAATACAAAACCCATCGAAATCCCATCGCTTGATTCTTTGTTTATACTCGTCTTACCAAACTAAAGAATATAATAGATAATGCTTCGGTTATACATATAATTTTAGCATTTTTCCAGAACACGTTAATTATTTAAATATTAAAAACAATCGTATTTAGAGCTCAAAATCGCCGTAGAAATCGTCATTATATGTAGATAAACTAGACATATTGTTACTTTTTTATCAATCACCTTACGAGGTGAATTAGACAATAAGCCGTGTATTTATGTAGAGAAATGCTTGCTCCACAAAATAAAGCACTCTTGAATCGAACAAAAAATGTCTCAGTTTATAAATATTTCTCCTTCACTCACCTAAACCAGATATCGAGAGGCGAAGTATCAGAACAGATCGGACACTTTGTTCCTAGACAAAAGGCTACTCGCTTAGTAAATTACGGTTAAAATACCAATCAAAGTTATATCCCCCTCACTGTCGTTTAAAAACACCATCTCAAGGTTTTGGAGGCAGTTAGTGTTACAATGCGAAAACCATCTCTCTGTAGGCAGAAAGAGTTGTCTCATAAATAATATATATTTAGAGACTTCTAAAAAAAAAATACTTTTTGCCCATTTACTCTTTGGAGTTTAATGCCATTATTCAACCAACTTTTTTTTGGAGGGGGGGATGTCCTCCCCACGTTATTCTTTCCCCCGTTTATAAACGATATTTGCCGACGTTGTCTCTTGACAATGTGTCGGCCGAAAGGTACCTAGGAACTTAGCTTTTATTCTGTCAATTTAAGTCGATCCTTTTATTCGTTTTAAATCGACGATTAAATATTATTTAATATTTCCTCCATTTTTTTTTACTTGTAATAGTGCCTCGTTCACTATGACTCCGTTTATTATATTTAAAAGCATTATAACATTTTGTACCACAACAAAGTTGTTCATATATATATATATATATATATATATATATATATATATATATATATATATATATATATATGAAGTTAATCTAACAAAAGATATAAGAGGCAACTAATATCTTTTAATTAGTGAAACATCCGGATAAAGACTGAAGCTCAATATACTGGATAGAGCATTAATAGCATAATAAAATGTAATAATGAAATAAGGTGCGAATCAAATTTTATTAGAATTAAAAATTCAGGCAAAATATCTTAACGTCATTAACTCATGAGTTTTCAAAGATAATTCTTCTCCTCAGAGGACCATTACCGTAGTCACGTTACTTCAGGTGATGAAATTACATTTTTAAAATATATAAAAATATATACAACATACATAAGAGTACATAACACATCAAATATATCAAGCAAAAAATACACTCATTTGTTAAAGTTATAAACTCCATCCAAGTCATACAAATTAAAACATATTCCGGAAAGATATCCAAGAGGTTGATTGAAGATTGATCCAGGTATTGAATAACAGTCCAAAAGCGAAACAATTGAAAGAACTGAAAAACCGAAAAAGTTATCCAGTCGGGAAAAGCGTCCGCAATCGATGCAGTAAATTACAGTGAAAAATGCATCAAATGTGTATGTTAATTAATACACCGGAGTAGCACAAACCAAATGGAAAATTCGCTAAATCGCATTTGAACAGAATTAAATCAAACTGAATCAATATATTCTGCCATTTCTTCTTCCGGGTCCGATGAAGATTGTTTCAATGGATAACGTTAAACTCGAAAGTAATCACTTTCCCGCAAGCCAAGCAAACAGAACCCTTTCTCGCCGATCAGAACGCAATACTAAAGTCGCAGACTGTCTTCTTTTTCAAACGACGTTACCCGAGCAGAGTTGAGATACTTTGCCTGAAGTTTGAATTCTAATAAAAAATATATACATATATATGTGTATATATATACATATATATATGTATATATGTATGTATATATAAATAAATACATATATATATATATATATATATATATATATATATATATATTTATATGTAAACAACAACGAACACATGTATTATTTTTTATTTTATATTTAATCTCATACTTTCATTACTTAGCAAAATTGTAAAGTCAAACGTTCACGTCATATGAGCGTTTCACCTCGACAACATAGTGTATAGTCTCACGAAACGTATAGTCTTCAGAACGAACTGAATTATTTTTAAATATAAATGTATATTATTTATTCTTAGAATAAAGGTTGCTTACCTCATGAATTTTAAGAGTTAGATGTTTTTATTTATATACGAATAAACGAATCGTTTATACATTTTAATAAATTAAACCATCGAAAAGTCTTATGGTAAGATAGAATAATTAAATATACTTGTTATACATCAACATTTGAAATGATTGTTTAAATGTAGTAAATCAAACTTATATATGAAGGGTAGAAATGATAGATATAAACTTAGAAGCAGATGGGCAACTTTGTGAGTGAATAGCAAAGTACGGTTTAAAAACATAGAAAAATAAAGTTCTTACAAACATAACTCAATTGGCAAAACTGCGGAATAGTTTTTTGGTTTTTAATATTTTTATTGTGTGATAAAAATACATAGGAACACCAACTATCGGAAGTTGATTAACTCAGCTTTGGCATAATAATAGCTGAAGCACTTGGTTAGTAGAAATATAATTATATACAAAATATATTGATTTTTCGCCTCATTAGACATTTTTCTATGCAAATAGGAGCGTCTAAAGCCGTTAATCTGAAATTGATGGAACACCACAGTGCCTAATTGAGCAACGAACGAAATGGTTTGGCAAATTCGGAATATCATTGTACAAAGCGGCATGGACGTATGAAAGTTATTTCTAAAAAGACACGGACGAAATCAATTTTGCAGTCCTTTTTATTGATCTAAGAAATGCGTTAACGTAGACAGCGCAGTAAGACATTTTAGTCAATCTTTTTTGCTCCCCGGGAATATTCGGTGCATGGGAAGAAATCTCAACTATACTTGGTGCATGTAAATTAGATATATTCATCAACTTTAACATAGGTTCAAATATTTGAAGCGTTCTAATTATTACATATTACGGAGCGGTCCTTATTTAATGTCCTTGTCACGAAGGCAAAGTTATGCACATGTTGAGGGTATTCAGTTTTCAGAAAAGGGGCACTCTATATGCCACAAAACTAATATACATCAATAAAGGTGTCTCCTTGTCTGACTGCAGAGAGGAGGAGAGATACTGCACATTGATCCTAGCCCACGAATGGTCACGTAAAAAGAAAATAGTTTTAAATTCGATACTTGGTTGCATAAGAACGTGGACTCGATATATAGATAACTAGATAATACTGAGATTTAAGTAGGCATGTATTATCAGAAATTAATCAAGTTGTATAATAAAATAAAAAAGCTACGCTGATGTATACCCAAGCTAAAACACACTGGTACAAATCATTTGAAAATAAATATTAGTTAAAGCAACCATAGGAGAGAAAAACGAGTATTATCTGATTTCCGAAATATTCAGCACATGTAATAATAACACATTTCCAGCGGCACAGAATATATATTTTTGATATGCATTGGTGAACCCTTATTTACGTAAACGACTATTTTCAAAGATTTTAATTGAACCAACTGATCTTGTTTTTAATGCAAACACTATCTACAACAATAACATCAATGTGTTTTAAAGGGGGTGTGTAGATCATTATATAATTAGACACCTATCTTAACGTAATAAACACTCCAACTGACGAATATATTTCAACTAGTATCTACTATATTTTAACGCACAATTGAATTATACAACATAATTATTACTTTCAACAATTATTTTGGTTTAATATTCATTTTTAATTTAAGTGAATTATATTATTACATACATTCGACTAATAAACGTTAGTACGGCAAAATTTCCTTATCCTAATCGACTCTTGTCTTGATTTTGTGTAATATGTTAAGATATCGATAGATACCACACGTTTCAGATAAAATACATTTCACCCCATAAGTGTTATAAGTAGCAGCGAGGATACTGATGGATTTTTAGAATATAATGTAAGTGTTTAAATGAAACATTTCACTAGCACATATTCGAGAGGTCCACCTGACCTCGCCAATATTATCAATACTTATAGCATGAACAAATATAAATAGTGAGGGAAATCAATTACTGTTCTAAGTATTTTTTATTAAATCATCAACACGCAGAATTAAATATTGATGTATTGATTAATTACAAAGGCAGATTGAAAGCATCACTAAGTACCAACTGTCCCACAACTAGTTCACTATGATACATCATTATGAACTAACTCGATATCAATATATCTAAAGTATCATAGAAAACACGATAGTTCACATGACTTTTCATTAAAAAATGATAATAGTTTGATAGATCAAGATGTTTAACTATACGTCTCTATTGTATAGACTCATCATTAGTTGTATGAAGAATTAAGAATTAGCATATGAAAAAAGTACGGTTTAACCATATATGAGTCAAACAGCAGTGGAAATATGAGCATTTAGATATCATTAGTTTGAACTATGCCACTAAACACTCTTTATTATCACACACAATGTACGTTTCCCCCTTAGTTGTCCGTTGTGTTTGCAGATAACATATTGATTCTTGCTGCTAATATGGATGTACTGCCCCACCAGTAAAATAATTCGTTGTGTAGACAATTTTAAGATCAAGTTTTTAGTGTTTAACCTTTTAAGTAGTCTCTGAATGTGTTAATTATTTCGACCCTTATAGCTCTTACGTCTCCTATCTTGTAAGTTTTCGACAGATAGGGCATTCACTGGCAGAGTTTTCGGTCGGATTTTCTTTTCATACAAAACTATTTTAGAAATGTTCAGTTGCCTTTTATAATGGTTTTCACTAAATCACTGACCAGTGGTAGGCGATATGTAATTGAACTTAAATGATCTTGCGCGGTACGCGCTTTTCCGGCCTTCATGATAATATTACCGAACTAGTGTCGCTTTCGTAGGGGATTATAGATTCACATTTGCATAGTATTTCCGTCTGTGACATTCGCTCACACCAAGTTATCTGCTGGATAAATTGTCGATATTTTAAAAATCTCCTGCTTCTGTGAACGATATACGAGCTGCAGAGGACTATTTTGATAACAACTACCACATAAACATTTAGTGCGACGCTGTGTTTAACAGATTTTCTTTTACTTTCACACGCGTGCATACACGCAGGTTCACACTCAGAAAACGTTAACGTATAAGCGGATCATGGTTCTACCAATTGTATGAGTGTTATGTATGAAAGTCTATACACAATTCATAATATCTTTCAGCTGTAATAAATGAAGCTTTTTTGAAAAAAATACATCTTCAAACATGATCGTTAAACTGAATTCAAGTAAATAGACCGGTACATCTTCTTGGAATTATGTCTCGATTAAGGTCGGTAAACTTACGGCGGGTTTATTTTAATTTAGAATGGCGAACCCTAAAAAATGTGCCGTATGACGAAAGTTAATAGAACTCCTATAATTGTTTTCTTTCGAAATTCGTTCTTCAAAGAAGATAAAGCATGTACTATTCCCCAAAACCTATATATCGTAACCGGTGTGTACAGATTTTAAATTGACATAACACCTCCCAGCGTTAACGCCAACAATGGACATTAAAATATATATTATGCCATTATTTTGAGATCAATCGATAAATAATCAACTATCGTTTAGCGATGAAGTCAACCAGATGTCGATTTAGATGTAACACGAATCGAATACATTACCTGCAGCAAATTTATCGGATGATAGAAGCAACATCATTAGAATTCCATCAGAAAAAACGTGAACGTATTTTTTTAATTTAAGCAATATGCTCGTGGAATTTAAATTAAAATAAAAAGCAATACAAGTGTGTGTGCTTGCGCTACGGCTGTACAATACATGAAAAAATACCCCACTTTGTTAGTCAATCTTAAAATTTGTAATTACCTATGGGCAGCATTGGCACTAATCTATTTATTGTAAGCAATTGCAGTAAATCAGTGTTTAAATACGTTTTCGCAGTTGTTGGTTTTTAAAAAAACTTAAAACAAAACGGCAATTAATAGATTAGCATGTTCTGCTATTGTTGTTCATATTTGATTACTTGAACTCAGTTTTCCAGCTATGTGTATGTATTTGAATATGGAATCACTATAAGAATATGTTTATTTATTAAACGCAGCATTAATGAGATTTGATTACACTTGTTAATAAACTGTTCGAATCACACCCGGAAACATCATAAAGTTACTTATCTCTCTATCTCGCGTCTCCATAGCCATTATTATAATAACGGTGTTGAGAATAAAGTCTTTTATAATTTGACACTTGAAATAAATGATTTAGAATTATACTGGAACACTAAATGTGTATAAGTAATTTGAAATTGGAATCTAATAATCGTATTTTGACAAATGTTGAAGTATGCATTTATTGAACAAATGTTGTCTATATTTTAAAACTAAACTTTTCTAAATCAGTTGCAAACTGTTAAATTTATTTAACTTTGATTACATTTAAAATATTATCGAAATACAAGTTGTTTTTTTTTAATGGGTAAAAAAAAAATAGTTTAGAGCAATAAAAAAGAAATGCCCAATGTTTTACCATGTCCATCACGCATAGAACGTGTCAGGAAAGTTTAACTAATAGTATCTAAAAAAAAACACGTGTTACACAAAAAAAAATGAATGTTAAATAGATGTAGTAGAAGAAATTAAATAGACTATGAAAAGCGCGTATACAATTCGGCATTCTAACTCATTACACATAAGAGTGTATATTTGGCGAATTCTGTTAAAATAAATTATTTGTACATTTCTAATAGAATACATAGATAATGAAAAGATGCTGTGCGGATATGAAACTAACTTCGTTTATATGTATTCGTACTAATGTTGAATATTTTAAAAGGGTCGTATACAATCTATGAAAAGACAACAACTAGTGTTTTATCTAACTTACCACGAGGTAATACGTAATCTTAAATTAAATGGTATATAGTTTACAATAGTATCAAACGTTTTTCAGAATCAATATTTTTAATGCCTCATCTTTGTCTTGGAACAAATATGTTTTTTGTCTTTGCATGTTTTTCTCAACAAAGTAGTTAGTGAAATGCAATGCGATGAATGCATATATTTAGACATCCATAATAAATGAACACGTACATATTTAAATATCAAATTTAATTAGCAAAATCATTACGGTAATTAAACATTCCAGGTCCTCTTATTATCACTCTGGCTGACTTATCTATCATCCATTGAGCTGATACCTATATCTCCAATGATCGGTTGTGGTAATGTCCATTCTAGGGTGTTTATACTTGACACACCTAGGCTTTAGGTCATATACCCTCCGTTAAAGTACAAAATTTCCTTTGATTTAAACTTTATATATATATATATACACACACACACACACACATATATATATATATATATATATATATATATATATATATATATATATATATATATATATAACAATGAATATCACATTTTAATGTGCTTTTGTTTCTTTTGGGTGTATGGTGCGTTTTAAGCGCCCCCCCCCAATTACGAAGTAAACAAAAAGATAAAAAAGTGTGTCGTCGTTACTCACCTTGTTGCCTAGTATACATATTCCATAATTCATAATAAGTTGAATAGTTGAAGATTTTTCTAAGCCCACCTGTATTATTGACGCTCATGCGCGTCCGATCATTTTAATATGTACTAGCTGACTCGTGTCCCGGCGTTGCCCGCGAAAGTAGTCAAACTGAAGAAATTGCATGTCATATCTTGTATTATTTAATAATTTACTGTTTATGATCATCCGGTGAAGACACATCTCCCACATGTGAAACAGCAACTAGAAAAGTATAGCCTTAGAGTAACTTAGTTCGACGTTCATATATCAGCTGTAATTGTTTCAAACAGTTGTTGATAGATGACATCTACCATGCGATTTAATGGGCTAGGATTGCTTTCTCAATTTACTACTAAGTTTAACGAGTGAGGAAAACAAATGATGCGATACCTGAAGTTGTAACAGTCTTGCCATCAACTATTTTCATAAGTAGCGAGGCAAACTTATCAGCCACTGAGTTACTATTGACATGGCCACAACTGCTTGTTGATAATGTTAGAGTCTTAGTGTACTTCCACATTCCCCCATTGAGCTCATCAGTAAGACTTCGACTTGGACCAATCGGAGGTGCGTGTCGGAAATCACATGATAATAGAAGTGTGATGTCCTTCTATCACAACTTCACATCTTGTGTAGGTCACACAATGTTTTTCAAAAGCTTTGGATACTTGTCTAATGGGCCATTGCACATTCATCGCATAAGATCAAATAAGAATTTTCTGAAACATTGCATTATCTGATCCGTTTTCTATTTGGCAACTCGGATCCGCAACTTTTGTTAAGGATACAGGCGATTTTAATGTTTAGTAAGCTATTCTTCACTATTAAGAAGAGTACTTCATAGGGGATCAAGGAATATAAGGCTACCTTGCTGGTTTTCTACAGTAAAAACGACTGTACTAAACACATGCATCTGATCATTATTTAGTTGTGTGATACCGTTTCGAACAATTGATGCTCGCTCATGCAGTTGAGAACTAATTTCATGCGTCGATGCAGTAATGATTGGATGTGTATAAGATCTATCAGGTGAGGTAAGACGCAATTTTGTCAATGTGTTTTACTATTTATCTTATACGTCACATATTAGATATGAACGGGAACCATATTCGATATGTAGTCTGAAAATGTTATATCAACCTCAGAAATTGAATTCCATTTCTTTAAGAAGGAAATTGTATTTAAATGCTATTTTGTGTTCATCCCATAGTCGATGTGAATGAGACACTTCAAATGTTGTCAGCATGATGGCCAACACATGTCTAAAATTACCTGCAACTTCACATATATATGCTTCCAATAAAGTAGCATTCCAGTGGATATCATCCGAAAATACCCATGTGCACTACATGCATTCAGAATGTCACACACCTTGACCATCTAACGTGTTTAGGTCATTAATGATCTGTGGACCTCTAACAGTTTGTAAACCGCATGTAAAGAATATAAAAAAAGGAACATTACAAAGTCAACATTTCAGATTTTAAAGTTGAAAACTCTTTCCTATATAAATTTAACGTAAGCTGAGCACCCATTTGTGCTCAACTTAGCGGTAAAGAGAAACGTGTAACTAAGATTTTCTTTGAATTTTGTTTTCGAAAATACGTTTGAACTACATTCTGAATAGTACCTGGTTTCAAAAAAACAGTCTTCACATTATTTTAATATTAGCGGTAGGTTAGATATACCTACAGTATATCTATGACTGACCCATCTCAACAAATAAAACTCAATAAAATATGAGTTCTTTACCGCTTCAGAAAAAAGTTCCTATCCATTTGTATCGATTCACATGTGTTAATTCAGTTTTGAAGCATGTCCAAGCCATATATTGCTGTATAGAAAAACTCAATCATTTTCAGTGCGTTATTTCATTGTAAGAAAATGCTACCTTCGGAAACGAAAATTTAATTTTAAAAAGTAACGTATCCGCAGGGCTTTACACGTTTCACTACTTTTAGAACTGCTCCGCTCCTGCTCCAACGCCTAAAATTGGAGATGGCTCCTCTCAAGCTCCCCATTTTCCATAAATAGCCGCACCTGCTCCACCTCCTATAAAAAACTTTTTTATAGCGCTCTATAATGAAAATGTACCTACCTTCATAAACGTTCTATTATGCCAATTTGTGGTCGAAGGACAGGGGTGGGCGTCAAAGGATCTCGTCAATATAGGTGGGGATTTCACTCTAAGTGTAAGACCGTATTGACAAAATCTCGCTAATATTTTATAGTTTATAGGAGAACATGTCGGTGGAAGTATAGGAGTATACGTAAACTTTCGTTTCCTGGGGTAAAAATAAAAACAGAAAAGTCCCTGAAGTATTTTTATACAATTTTAATTTTCATTACATTAACAACCATTTTTTTCAGGAAAGGAAAATTTGACCTGATATTTTTTCTATTTTTTTAGAAGGGAATTGAGATTTGTTTTAAGTAAATGAAGTTTTACTTTTAAACCTTATAATCATTATTTTCTTTTTAACGAAAACATTTCTCGGTGAGAGGAGAGACAGCCAGGGCAACATTAATCGTTGTGGTGTTGTTTACTAATTGTTTGTTTTGCGAACGTAACTATATTGTATGATGTATATTATTATTTACAACAGAGACACGCACAAGTACTTTTAAACAAACCGATTTATCCATTTTGTTTCAATAGTACAATTTGGGGCGAAAATAAACAATGAAGAATAGTACTTTTAAGATTGATTAAAAATATTTGTCATAAGTTGCCCAAAAAATATCAATAAATTGTCAATAATCAATTCAGAGATCCATTTAATGTCTTAAAATGTTATACAAAATATCAGGCCTAGACCGGGAGTTGAAATAATACCTGATCTACTTTTCTTCCCCCGAAAAAATTAAGTAGAGTAAGTTTTCCTAGGTCGGGCAAAAACATTTATTAAAATTAAAAAATTGAATAAAAATGGTTAAAATGTCTATGTTTAAAATCTCTAACAAAAACAAACTGTTTACAATTTTAATATTTGATGATATATATTTTAAGATAAAGAAAGATATCTAATCTCTTTTCGGTTCTAAAAAGACAACAAATTAGTCAGAAAGACTAATCATCTGCTTTTTAAAATTAAAATTTAAGATATTTTCTTTAATTTAATTAAGTAAAAACATCCGCTTAATTGTAGAATAAGGACCGCTGTTACCTTTCGCTCATTTCGCTTCGTATTCGCCCAAATTTTGGATGACACTGAATGTTGGTCTAAATTATATATTTGGTCATGAAATAAAATTCTCATTTACTTTTTAAAGTGTTGAAAATGTAACTTTAATTCCGTGTTTTCATCGCTTGCGGCCATGTTGGTTATTATTGTTTTGTTCCTTGGACTAAAGATATTATTACCTTGGACTAAATATATTTGTTCCTTAGACTAAAGATATTTTTCTGCTTTAACATTTTATTACACACAAAAAAAATTTTTGAACATTCTATTTACAAAAGCAAGTTTTAACGGAATTTACCGAATTTAAAAGCAAACATGAAAAGGCTAAACATACTAATCGTGAATTTAAGAATAAGAAAATGTCGCCGAAAAGACGACAGGTAAAAATGTGGCATGAAGTTCAATTTGATATATGCTAAAAAATGCATTAGAATTTTTTATCAGGACAATATGTACCATTTCACCCCAAAATCGACTATATCGAACATTTGGGTGAATACTGAGCGAAATGGGTGAGAAATTCCAACACCCCTTATAGTATAATTGAAACTAAATTCTTGAAATTCTAAAATTGGCTTATTTATTAGAACCAGCAATAAACATCATTGTCATATATACAAACAAGTTTACATCTGTAAGAAAATAACTTCAAACAAATATATAGACTCACTGGCGACATTAATGTTTAAACAAAAAAAAGTCAAATAATTTTGGAGCGAGGAGCGCGGGTCGATAACACCACCGCTCTTTAGTCCCAAATGGAGTTGCTCCCGCTCCACTTCCACTGAATATAAAATGAGCCCTCCTCTCCTTCGCTCCAGCAAAAGGAAGCGTGCTGCTGGAGCGTGCTCCTTTTTGGAGAGCTCCGTAAAGCCCTTCGTATCCGATGAGGAAAACCCTGAAGATTTATTATATATTTCGCGTAAAAAGAAATCATTTTCCAATAAGGATTCTATTTAGATTGGAGAGCGTAATCTTTCAAAAATTATATTGAAAATAGTTTTCGAAAACGTATATATTTTAATTAGTGCATTTAATTTTCTTTAGAATTAATGTTATTTATCCTAATAAAAATACTTCTTGACTAAGGTAATGTTTATTATTTTTATAGAGCATGATATTCCACAACTACTATTATAAATATTTATTAAATAGTTTATTTTGTAATCACATTTTTGTGTATAATCAATGTTTTCGTGCGTGTTCGAAAATACGTTTTACATAGATTATATTCCAAATATTGTTTTAATAACGTTTCTAATACATAATATTCCAGAAGTAATTATTTTCTCCGCCTGCGAAACAATCATTGTAGCCTAAAGTAATGTTTGTTTTGTTTAGATAAATGTTCACTTGTTTGTTTTAAAATACATTATAAATACATTGTATTGAACGTATTGTTTTAATAGCATATCCAATGCAGAATAATAGCGGAGAAACCATTGTTATTTCTACCTAGAAAGAAAAACCTTGTAAACTTAGTCAATGTTACTTTTGTTTGGAGTACCGGATTTCCGCACACAAAAAACAGACATGTGTGTAACTGGAAACGTTCGGGTAACGAAGAGTTTATAGTCGCGATATAGTAGTTATTAATGAAGCTGAAAAAGAAAATTTTAAAACACTACTGAAACATAAAATATTTTCAAACATCAAGAATGTACTTACGTGCAGAAGTAAATGTGGTATTTTTTTATGTCTGAGGCGATCTGTTTGTTGAAAGGTAATCAGGTAACCGACAAAGTTTACTGAAGAGATAAGCGTCAGGATTTCGGAACAACGGAATAATATTCCCTAAATCTTAAATATTAAAGTGATTTATCCGAAATTCCCTTCTTAATGAGAAATGCAATTTATTATAAGAAATAACACGAGGTGTTAAGTAGGAGTGTGAGTAGAAAATAAGATGTGAGCAGAATCGTAGCAACCGTCGTTTTGGGAGTTGTTTTAGCGAGAGTCAGCAAAGTAAGAAAAAGTATAAGAAAACATTAATCGAAGATCAAATGAATACATAATATCTGGAAATAGGCAAAGGTTGTCAGACTAATTGTGCTGCGCCACATATTAGCATAGAAATGTTGTATTATTATCCTATTTTGTCTGAATGCTGACTAGAAAATAACTTTACTTTATAATAAAAACAACTTGATATAACTTGTAATTTGTGTAGAGCCATTATTTCTCGGTAGATCTTTTGTATGTAACTTATTATTTACGTCTTTTAGGTGTGGGTAAAGTTTTCCAAATAAATGACCTATGTCATTCATCCAGTTACCGATAATAGATTTTCCAAAATTCCTAATGATCTGTTCATTAATAAGTTTAGGAAAATAGCCTTTACGTAATATATATATATATATATATATATATATATATATATATATATATATATATATACATATGTGTATATATACATATATATATACATATTTATTTAAATATTAAGATATTTAGAATCAAATGTAAACTAAAAGTAAACTTTTAGTAGATAGAACCTATAGTGAAGTCGTTTAAGCTCAATATACGAGATAGAGCAATTATAAATCTAGAAGAAATGCGAGTGATGAACTTGTGCGAATGTTCAGATTTATTTACACTTCGATTGTTCAATGCAAGGTGTAGTCTGTGATTAACTAATGTTTATTATTCTTTCCTTAAACTAAGGCTTTTGAAAAGTCGAAATATTATCATCTGAGGAATTATACAGATAGATAAGTTAGCTGTAAGAAGGCCAAAGTTCAAACATTTAAATATATATATATATATATATATATTTATATATATATATATATATATATATATATGTATACATATATTTATATATGTACATATATTTATACATATATGTATATATATATATGTATTTATATATTTATACATATATATATTTATACATATACACCTCTATATTTATATATATATATGTTTATATATATTTATATATATATATATATGTTTATATATATATTTATATATATATAGATATATATATATATGTGCACATATATATTTGTATTTATATATATATATATATTTATATATTAATATTTATATGTAAATATATATATATATATATATTTATTTATATATGTATATTTATATGTAAATATATATATATATTCATATATTTATATATATACTTATATATATATGTATATATACATATTTACATATCTATTTATCTATATACTTATATACATATATATTTATATATATATATATATATATACATATATATATATACTTTCATATATATATACTTTTATATATATATATTTATATATGTATGTATATATTTATATACATATATACTTATATATATAAATATATATATATAATATATATATATTTATATATATATATATATTTATATACATATCTATATATATATATTTATACATATATATATACATATATTTATATATATATATATGTATATGTATATACATATATATATTTATATATATAAATATATATATTTATATTCATAAATATATATATATATATAAATATATATATAAATATATATATATTGCCGAGCTAATCCAGTAGTGATCTATTTCATTAGAATCCACTGCGGCATTGTTCATGAATCATCAAACAGTGAACTGTTTCATTGGAAGTTCTATACTTTTTTTATTAACATCTCTACATTTTCCCTAAAAGTTATATAACACATTTGTATTTACAACTTTTTAAATTATTACTGGTGGTATATATTTGGCCAACTTATCTTTTTGTACCCGCCTGATCATAAGAATACATTTTTTGAAAAACCAGGGCTTGAAGAAGGAAACATAAACATGCTTTCATTGAATATACATTTTTTTCAATAACTGAAGACGTTATAGATTTATTTTTGCCACATTTGTTATGTTCCTTATTTCAGGCGTTTCTCTCTCTCTTTTTACATATATATATATATATATATATATATATATATATATAATAGATGCATTTCAACTACCAATAGCACTATCAATCTATACATTTCATATGTTTATTCATTTTCTTTGTCTTCATATTACGTCGATTAGACATATCGTTTTAAGTTTGTCACCATTTTTAGGGAGCTTTTCATGTAAAGGTTCATGTGTTTGGACTTGCCGTTCCCTTTGTTGTTAGATCCTTTTGAACACATTTAATCCTCTTTTCCTTTGTATTTTAATTGGAAGTTTTTTTATATCTACTTAATTGAACTTTTTTCCTGTTTTGAGTAGTATAGCTGAGATGAAAGACTCTATTTTCGATTGTCTTTGTTGCGAAACGGGCGTAGAAACTACAACTTGAAAAAATAAAAATATAAATACTCTATAAGCATATTAATAAAATTCTGTTTGACTGTAAGACAAGGATTGAAAAAACAGAAAAAATCTATGATTGTGGTTGTTTTATAAAATGTAAAGACTAATAAAATGAACGAACAGATGAAAGCTATGGATTGGTTGTTCGTTTAGTATTGAAATGTACTTATAGTATATATGTATGCTCTGAAACTTATAATGCAACATCATTGAGCTTGCAATTTAAAACATTTTCGGATGTTATAAGAAATATACAGTTTTTGTAAAACCCACTAATATATATATATCCATATATGTACATATATATATATATATATATATATATATATATATATATATATATATATATATATATATATATATATATATGCATATGCATATGCATATACAATAACGTTAACATTAATTTTACAGAACAGCGGGAAATCAAGAGTGCAGCCGTTTCGTAAAACAAATACTTATTATACGTTCAGATAAGTGTTTATACCTATAAATACTCCTTATTATTTCTTTTAGTGCATAGTTCATCTATAGTTCATCTTATCATAAAGTATGCATTTATACACTTCTTGCCATAATACTTTTCTTTTCATATATATATAAAATCTTGCATTTGTTTTAATGTACGTCCAAACTTTACGCCATAAATATTTATACTCACGATTTAAAACAGGAAGAAATATACATCTTCCTTGTTTTCGACCAAAATATAGGTTGAAGTATTCTTTTATAAATGCATGAAAAGTGAAGACTGTCAGATGTATTTTACTAAACAAATATATACACATTTATCATGATATCATATCTTTATTTGAATATTTTCACATGGCGTCTTTGTTTGCTGTTGACTGTGTCTTTCATTTTGTATCTTTTTCATGTGAAGTTGGTCGTCAATTGGGTCATATAGGTTATTGCTGTTCTCAACTTAGAATAGAAACTAATATTAACCTTTCTATTATGTACAATATACATTGTTTATGTACCTTTCCCGAAAATTCTAACGAGACTGTTTATCGAGGTAGAAGGACTTTACATGGAGTTACACTTTTTAGTCGCTCCTTTCTCCCAATCTGTTTTGTTCTGTCTCTGGGTGAGTCCGTGTGTTTTACTTGCGATGCACCATGCCTTCATACACCTCATTAATTTGGTTCCATGATCGTCTTGTCTCCTGCGGGACTACTTGTCGAACGCTTATACTAAACGCCAAAACAATGAATTTAGTTAATACCGATATACAAATATTATAGTAAAGGAACATTATGCACTATTAATTGAATACAAGTTGGGGTTTGACTGATTCTAATTATACAACGGTCGTAATTTACTCATCGACATCAGTGGGTAATCGAATGCAATAGATCTAAAAAAAGACTTTTGTTTTTAGTCTATGTCAGTAACTATAACAATTACGTCTTCTTTTTTTCACATATTATATACTAGCAAAAACTACCCGCCCTCCGGCAGCCATTTTTGAGACGGTGGTTTTCATTACAGAAATTATAACACTTTAATTTTGATATTTAGGAAATCTGAATGAAAACAACAAAAATATGATTTTCATAGTGTGATTTGATATATTCATATTTTGGAGAAATTTGCTGTGCATGAAGATACTCTAATAAAAGAAATTTGACTAACAAAAACAAAAAAGGTTTAATGATATGGTATTTACGATATTCAAAGTCGAGGTATTTGATTTTGTTTCAGCATAAAAATGAAATGAATTCCCAATTAAAAACTGGTTATATTATGAAATGAACAAATGAATAGAGGCACGTCGATTGATCAAATCAAACAACATTATATTACTGAGTTATTCAAACTGGTTACTTTGTGCTTTTCACCTCAAGAAATGTGATTCTACTTTTAAGCCGATTAAATGTGAATACCCTAAAAACGACCTCCTCTAATCTGTCAAAATTACAACATTTGTATTACAATACATGAAGTCTTTTTTATGTCTGTAATAATCATTACAGACATAACAAAGACTAAATGAATGAATGAATGTAAAAATTGTTGTAATTTCGAAAGATTAGAGGAGGTCTGGTTTATGGTATTCACATGTAATCGGCTACAAAGTAGAATTTCATTTCTTGAGGGGAGGCGGGCTGAGGGGGTAACTCTACAATAACACCCAAACATTTAACATGTTTTACGCCTTAGAAATAAGATATTTAATCAGCCAAGTTTAAAGAAGTAATTTTCTTAATTTTCACTAAAAAAAAATAACTAAACAAATTAATTGCTCAAAATTAAAATTAAAAAAGGATGTATAGTTAATAAATATAAGATTAAAGAAGTAAAGCAGTGGTACATTTCTATATTAACCGCCTCCTCCAAATCCTCCAACCCCCCAAAACAAATTTCTGCTTTTTTAGGCGATTACCCGTGAAGAGTGAACACGCTGGAAAACGGAAAGTTGAAAAAAAATACATCATTTTAGAATGTAGAGTTAGCGATCAGTTTCATATATATTTAACTTAAAATGATCCTTCATCTCCGGGCGATTGTAACTTGTTAGGATGATCAATCAATTTTTTAACCACTAATTCTGAGTCCGAGTGACATGATTTCAAAACCACATGTACAGTTAACACACACACACCAGAAAAACGCTACGGATTTAGCTCCCATAGCAAAAAAGCATATTTATCTGCCTTAGAACGCTAGAATGACCCGGAAATAGGAGGTTCATTTAAAATATATGTATGCACGAATCGTATCCGTACTCTTAATTATAAATTAAGTGTGTTTTTCTTTCCACCCAGTTTTTAAGGGTGTTCATACGTAATCGCCTCAAACAGAAACTTGTTTTGGTTGTTTTCTGGAAGTTAGGGTACTTTAACAGAGAATGTTAATCTTCAACTAAGTATTTATTTTTTTGTAATTTTAACAGAATAGTAAAAAGGTGGTTTGTAAACAAAACATTAAAGAATAAGTTTATTGGTATTTATTTATTTTTCACGGAAAATGTAAAAAAACTACGAAAATAAAATGCTGAAATAAATCAAACAACCTTTTTGAAAGCATTAAGTAATATAAATATGTTTTAAATTCTATATCAGAAATAATGAATGCTGCTTTCTTAGGTTAAAACTATGCTTTACAAATGGTGTGTATAAAACACTTGTTTTGCTTGTTGATTGTTGTGAAAGCGGCAGAGGAGAATTAGAAATAAATAATTGATTCCCCTTGGAAAAGTGAGGAGCATTGCCCCGATTTGTTGTCATTGTTTGTTTCCACTTTAATTATTTTATTACTCGTAATATAAACTAAATTATCGATGAAATATAAGCAAATAAGACTAACTAATTATAATCGAATAACTGTAAACATTTCTTTATTTTAAATTGTTTTAAAATATAATTATGCTAATTAGGTAAACAACATATTTTGTTTGCAAATTTACTTGACTATAAATAGAGTAATTCAAAAGAATTTAGGGTATTAATTATTTAAATATAAGTAACATGTTTTGATTGGAATATAGGAGTGAAACATAAAAACAAAACTCCGTATTTATTCAATCAGATTAAATGCTGAACTGCTTAGACACACTTATATACTAGTCATTCTAAATCTAGTGGAGGATACTAATTGCGAAACTTACGTTTCTATGAAACAAATATGTATTAGAAGTCAAAATATCTGAAGTTATGTTCTCTTTGACTTTAATTTTTTACACTCAAAATAGTTACTAGAATATAGTTCGTTACTAATATAAGACAAATATTGGTCTGCATTCTAGAGAAAGGGATATGCATTCCCGTTCGATTTGAATCTTTAACTTTGATAGCTTTATTATTTTACATTAGTCATAAATAAAGGAGGGAGAAGATTGCACCCTCTAACAGTCTAAGTATTCTTCACACCACACAGAAAATCTGGAAGGCATGTAATAGACTACTTTTAATTTAACAATTTTTAATTCTTCATTAATAAAATAATATCGACCTTTAATCTATCTATATCAGTTTTAGACCAAGATATATGTGTTCAAACAAATTGTGAAACTATGCATTTGTAAAGCCAATTACGATTCTGTTTTAATAAAATAATACAAGCTGATCTTGTGAATCTACTGTGTAAGTCATGATATAATCTTCTGCAATAATAGCTTTCAAACAGACCATATTAATTTTAAGAGGTGCATTCTATTTTATGGTGAGTGTGTTATTATCTATTGATGATATGTTTTGTTTATCTTTAGTCGATGATAAATGATGACATTTGGAATACATGTATTTGTATCAGTATCAAAATACCGTTGGATAATGACAATCAGGCTACGCTTTCATTTTTGTATACATTGTTTGTGTTTGTGTATAATAACATTTTTAAAAAATGAAAAATATTTTAGGCGGAACGAAATAATAAGATAGATTTTATTACTTTGTATATTTCAAACAAATCCAATTGTTTGTTCCTAAAATATTCAGATCGAAAAGCTTACATAATAACGTGTATTGTTATGGATAATTTGGTGGAATTAGAAATGTAAAATTTAGAGTAAAAAGTATAAATAACTATTAAAACAAATTCAAAAATAAACAAACATCGTTAGAAAATAAAATAAACTATCCACAAATTTCGATATACGATTGTTTAAGCAAGCCGCACCCCACGTACGTTCCCATTTATTATATAGATGTAAAATATAATAGGTTGCTTTAATATTAACTGATCATGTAGTATTAAGGTTTCGCGATTGATCACAGTATACGAAACAGTATTACAACATGCGTGTTTAGTACTAAACTTACAATGACATATTGACATTTTATTATGTTATATACCCCCAGAAAACTATGTTTATATTGTTACAAAGTATACAGGCACAAATGTTAATTGTAGTTAATATAGAGTGGTCTTGCTAATTTATAAATAATTGATTCAATTATTACCATCTAGTAATGTATTTGAAACAAGACAAATGTTGGTATCAACTAATATAGCATCCACTATTTGTAATATACAGTAAATATAAATGAGTATACATGAATATAAATGAGTATATCACAAACTTGAGGAGATTCGAGGTTGGATTTGCAATGTAATGCACAGTGCTACCGATACTTTTCGATTAAGTGAAAAATAGATTCCTCTCAATGCAATGCAAACTCTACTAACTGAAGTATTGGATGTCAAGTGCCACCACTGAAGGCGTTCACACACAATACTACGATCCTCACATTGAAAAAAGCTGAAACACGAAGTTACCAGTTTGATGGATGATCTGATAGTCTGTTAAAAAATACATTAAAACCTTAGAAGATAAGAAGCCTCTCCCAAAGGAAAAAAAATGTACAACAGGATATCAGTTTGGCAGTGGGTGGCTAGACAATCCTACCGTATCAGAAGAACCGATACAGACCTTGAGTACGATGAAGTCATGAAAGTCATTAGATCAACTTGGAAATCTGGGGTGAGAATGGTTAGCATTCGGAGATTATCTACGGTGTCAGTGAAACATTGACGATTCATAGTCATTCAGCAAATGAGGATCGAGGAGGAAAGCAAATGATTCATGAACAGAATTCAACAGTTATAGCAGAGGCAATGTACGAAGTCGCTTCAGATGAGCTTCATAATATTCTCAACTTACGACGCCAAATATAAGAAAGAGAATGATCCGACCTGCTCTTTATTTTAGGACAAACTCTAAATAATGCAACATATTCTTAGTTTCGTTAGAGTGGTCCTTGCTATTGGCCAGTATTAGTGGAAGGAATAACGGAATAAGCAGCTATTTGAAGAGCGATGTAGTTAACCTAACGTAGAGGTTTTCGGCAGAAATAGAGATATGTGGATCGGTCGTAGGCATAAAGCTTACGAATTATTAGATATCTGCCACATTATCCTTGGACTAGATGGCTATTTGGTGGTGACCGCAAATATCCTCGGCTGGTGCAATACTTAGCCCAAGAGTATAAGTGAATAAAGGCAATGACCAGGCATCGTTCTATCTTAAAGAGCAAGTACAAGTCTCATTTTGGTTGAATTACCAGCACTTTATATGCCGGATAGAAGAAAAATCTTTACAAGACAGAAAAATACATAATTTTGTCAAATGAGTAATATTCTAACCATAAGTTTTAAATAAGTGTAAATCCCCTCCTCTATATAATAAAATGGAGCGTACATGTTTCCTGTCCGAATCGCAGTATGACAAAAATATTGTTTCATGTGATGAACGAAAAATATAGAGGAAATATGTCAGAAATACTATGGCAGCGGTTGCTGCTGCTTCTTTCAAAGCCTGATACCGCTGAACAAGTCAGAATTCAGTCTTTATCTGTCGCGTCGAATACTAAATATCATGCAATGAATATGTTCCACGTTTGTTTGGCAATACAGAATAAGAGACAGAGGATGAGAGAGGGTGGAAACTGAGTTTGACACAGTAATTTTGTCTTATTTTCCTTATCGCCTAGCTTCGTTTAATTGATTCCAATTAGTAATATGAATTAAATTGCAAAGCGTTAGCGAACATCGAATACATTTAACGTTTAGATTTCGTTTGAATATTTATTGTATTTTATTTCCTCGGTGTTGAGAAGCAAACCCTTACACGTTCCTCCCTACCATAACTCGGCTGTAATTTCATACTCGATTGAACTTGAATTGCGGCCACTCTTACCCACTAATACTTAAAAACGGTGAACAGTTTTAAAAGTTGATGAATTTATTTTTAACTCAATTAATCAAACTATTAATTTCCTAATGTCGGACTTTTGTTACTTTTCGTCCTCCTGTAATCCGTTTCGATATTAACATCAAGCTTCTACATGTACAAGTAACATAAGCTGAAATTCAACATTTTCTTTACATTTGGATCTACCATTGCTGGATAATGTATACGAGGGTGGTTCAATAAGTACAAATATGTATAGACGAGTGTTAGAGCCATGGGAGAAATTTTCGAAATCAAATGGAAGAAAGCACAGGGAAGCGCAGTCATGACATATGTAAAATACCATATGATGCCCAAATACATATCCATAAACATGGTACAGCTACAATAGCTTAGAAAGAGTGGAACAGAAGTTACTCACGGTAATGTCTGAAAACATCAATCAGTGATCGAGATTTTGATACGATAATATGTTCGATAGTTGGCGAGTAAACCAGCTAGTATATGCAATTGTTTGCTGAGAAAAACAAGAAAATTAAAATTTACCCGATTTCAACGTACTAGAACTAGAGTTAGGGATTAGTAAATTTTGGGATAATTAAAAACGGATATGACGTGACATGGTTTAGAAAGGCATGTTCGTTAAGAGCACGGAACGCGTGAACATGAACTGAGAAATTATGATTAAACAGTGAGTATTAATATCTCTATTTTTCTCCGAACTTTACTCGTCAATTATATGGAACGAAGACGAACTTTAAAAAACATCTCTTGTCTTCCATTTGCCCCGGATCGAGTTAATCGTTTGGAATGTGTAAATAAAAAGCTTTAATTTAAGGCGGCAACTCCCCAGTCTGGAATAATCACACCAGGGCCAATACAAAACAACACGCAGTTACAAAAGTTTAAATACAATTTGTAAACTGTGATATAACTTTTTTATGATGACAGAAACTTGATTATGTGAATATATGATACAACAAATGCACATAAAACTATCTAGCTTGATTCCAAATAACGATGCCAATTTGTGTTATTTCCGTTTTCATCGACACTCTTTGTATTGCGGTCTTGACAATTTTCTTATGTATCGTTTATTCTGGGACGAAATCACAACCTGTGAAATGTGGTATTTCCAAAACATTTCTGACTTAATTCCAGGATAAAACTAACACATTCTATCGCAGATTGTTCATTTAACACAGAACGGGTCCATTACTCGAATCCCGGATATTAGATTTGAAGCAAACAGTTTAAAGACTGCTGTTATCCTGCTACAAATAATATCAATCCGTTTGTGTCTTATCGGTGTTAGGATATGGTGCCCAGCTCACAATACACTACGAAAACAATAAATAAAATTATTCATATATGCTATAAAACTCGTGAAATATTTTATAATTATTGACTATGTATATTATTAAAGATATTATTTATTTTATTTATACACACACAATTAATCCGTGAACCCGTTTCATAGTTTCACTAATCGTCAGCACATATATTCGGTGTGGTCGAGCCCTTGTCAAAATAATAAATTAAAAACAAACAAATAATAATGTACGTCTCATTAAAGGCGCGATATGATGCAGTAAAATGCATTTGAATCATAAGCTAACCCTATTACAACGTAAGTAGCGAAATCTAAAAATATAACAATAAAAACACTGCATACATTATATTTTTAAAAATTAATGACAACTTATGAAATGTCCAAATATATATGAAATCATTTTGGAATTGTCAACTATTTATTAAACTCTCGTGGTGGCATACTATACCCTCTTTCTATCTCTTCTTCTGTCTGTCTCTTTCTCTCAATTGTTCACCCCCTCTTGTTCTAATTATGCACCTTTTCCCCTCCTTTTTGTTATAGTTCCCCTCTCTTCCTTTCTCTTTTCCGTTTTCTCTTTTCTTCATCTCTGTAGATTTCTATATTGGTGTCTAGATATATTTGGAAGTTAGAAATATTTGTGAAATATTAATTAAATAAGTTTAGAACTTACTAATATTTATCAGGGAGGTGACGGTGGTTAAGTTGATATCAACACGGACTGAAGACCTGCGTGTTCCAAGTTCGAATCCAGTCGGTTCCACAGTATCACTTTCACTTAGGGATGTTGGCAACAATTCTCGTGGTCCTTCCCGTAAGTACCCGATGTCTTTCCAGAAAGATTTCAAACTAGAAACAAATCAGAGAAACTAATGCCAACACCAGAATCACCTGATTCACACGAAAGAAGAAGAAGAAGAAGAATATTTATCGAAATAATTGTTCACTCTGCTATGTTCACGTTAATTAATTATTTCCCTTTCTTTCATGTCTATTTTTAATTCTATCTCTCTCCCCTCTGCCACTTTATTCTCGAGCTATCTTTAAATGAGTGTCCTCATTCCGTTCATATCACTATTTATCTCATCATCCAATCCTTTATTTCTGAATGTTATTCTTCCTCCAATCATCGAATACATCCATGTACAGCTGTAAAGTGTGCACGGTAACACTCAGCCAAGATAACAGCAACACCAGAATGTTATTAGTATATAGATGAGTATGGATCAGAATTTACACAAGTAAAGTGAAAGAACCGATCATGTCACACGCTAATGGAAGTCGAGTGAATTGATGATCTTGCCCCAGGATAACGCAGCCTTTCACGCTGCCGCGTTTGCATGAGCTGTTACAGCCAGCTGTTCTTTTGAATTGGAAACTCACACCTAACTAAGTTGACTTAGCTCTATAGTATATCTTCCGGTTGCATGAAGTCAAATTCCACCTGCGTGTTCGCCGTGTTGGAAACAATGGTGAGATCTTCTCTGCTGGAGAATATTTTTAGTGCTATAAGTACAATTCTTGAACATAGGATGATCACGTACATTGTCATGAAAAGGATTATATTAAAAACAAAATTAAAACCTTTTTTCTTGTTTTGTCGTCTAATTCAGAATGTGGCGTATTACTATGTAAACTACACTCGTAGATTTTAATGAGAGATTATACAAACTGAAACAAGTCTAATTCACATAAAACTGCCCATTAGTCATCTATAAGTTATATATATATATATATATATATATATATATATATATATATATATATATATATATATATATTTATTTATTTATTTATTTAGACAAACATTATTAAATAACACGGAGTGTTTATGCTTGATAGTACCTTTTCTGTTTTTATTTTCCGAATAGTCTAATTGATATTTCGGTCAGTTTATGTATGTAAGAAACACAAGACTTACATACACCAATTTTACTCAAATGAAAAATAGACTATTCGGAACATTGAAAAATAAAAAAGTTATTATTAAGCAAAAACACTTTGTGCTATTTTATAATGTTTGCATAAATTAGAATATGCGGTATGAATACACAATATATATATATATATATATATATATATATAATTTCTATATAGATATGTACATTTTCTGTGACACTGACATGTCGATGTTATCGATCAGCAGGTTTTAATAACTGAGATCTAATTAGGTATCATAAACATGTGATAATTAAGCTGCGGTCGTATTTGAAAATAATGCAATTGGAAAGAAGAAAAGAATAGTTTACGAACTTCCTACTGTAATGTGTGAAAGTCACGTGAACATATCTCAAATTATGAAAATTAAATATCATATAAACTCATGTTTTGGATGGGAGAAAAGGGGGTGAATGTCAGTGGCACATTTTAACAGTAAATTAATGTATGGATATCAATCGAGGGTCGCTTTCGCGTGACAAATATTGTTCGCGAAATAGGAGTGGGGAGGAAGATGTAGTTTTTTGTCTAGCTTTGGTTTTAGATTGAGTGGCTAGGGGAGGGGTGTTGTTAAGTAATTTAGATCTAATCGTGTTGATTTTTTTCTTTTTGTCTTTAAATTTGTTTTAGTTTTACATTTTAAATCTTATATTTATAATTCTTAGATTATTTTTAATTTTATATTTTATTAATTATTATACGGCAATAAAGTGACAGGGATGAACACTTTAGGACAATCAATATATATATATATATACACACCATATATATATATATATATATATATATATATATATATATATATATATATATATATATTGTTTTATTATTATTTACCACGCACATCATACGGGAGAGAACTCCCAAACGTCAACGCTCACTTTGGTGCAAAGTAGAAACTATGTCGTGTTGAGATGTGTGATGGTAGTACACATAACAGTAGTGAAAGCAAGCATCGATGCGCTGAAAGGTTATAATAAAATGTGTTTCACATTAGAAGGCATTTTTCTAATGAAATACAATTTTGTTTAAGACATCGATAAGTTGCCATAATATGTGTTTTATAACTAATCAAACATTTCGAACGAGACCGTTCTTTTTAAATGAATATCAGAATCCGAAATTTTTATATATTTTTTTTTATTATTTCACACGCCAACGGTACTGGGAGAAAACTCCCCAACGTCGACGCTCACTTTGGTGTAAAGTGGTTACAGTGTCGTGTTGAGATGTGTTATGTTAGTACACACGTCATAATGAAAGCAAACGTTGTTGTGCTGAAAGTTTATAATAAAATGTGATTGTTTTATAGGAAAAAATTCTGGCATCTTATCGATTTCTTAAACCAAAATATATGTATATATATATGTATATATATAAATAATATATATATATATATATATATATATATATACATTAATAAGGTTTTTAACTATAAAGACACTGTAGAGAATTTAAATATTAATGATGATGATGATGAAATGTATATACCATCATGTGAATGTGAATTCTCCCCTTTATGAAATACTGACATAGGGCATATACTTACCGGTAATCTAGCGATAGTTTAAAATTCTAAATTAAGAAAACTCCTAAGTAAAGGCCCAAACTATAGAGAACCTAAATGTTTAAGTTATGCGAAATGTGTTAAGGAAATAAATAAAGCGTTAAATAATTTAACTGCATCCATGGCAAAAAACATAAATAATTACACTCTACATTTGACGCATGGAAAAATAATGTACTTAGATTCGTAAATAAAAGGTAGAACGTTTAAAAGAATTTAAGCACCCTAAAAAACGAATCCCCTCCTTAGAAATCCACAAATAACTACGGAGCTTGAAATGCTTCAAAATAGGTCTGTTATAGTTCCTATTGATAAGGCAACAAATAATATAGCTTTTATCTGTAAAAATAGTATATACAACGCTCATTGCTAGAAGGTGGAATAATAGGTTAAGCTTCAGATACTTATAAATTAAGTAATAGTGAAGGCGATAATATTATTATAAATAATACTGTTATTTGTGAAAAATTAGGATTAAAATTAGAAGAAAAGTACAAAAGACTTTCATGTATGTATTGGATACCTAAAATGCATAAACCACCAGTTGGCGCCCGTTTTATTCTTGCCTAAAAAATGTGCCTCACTAAACCTTTAAGTAAGGCTGTATCTAAAGTCTTAAAATTCATTATAAATCAAATAAATAATTTCCATAAAAAAGTAAATTCTATAGTAATATAAACCTATTTTGGGTGATAAATAATTCAGATCCAGTAAAAGAAAAATTAGAACGTATTACTTCTCCTAAACAGGCTAAATTAATCTCGACATATGATTTTAGTACATTATATACAAAAATCCAACATAAAGAACTTATTAAAGAATTAGGTAATACTATAGATTTAGCTTTTGCAGGAGGAAAAGGTAAATACATAGACTTTGCAAAATCTAAAGCCTTTTGGTGTAAAACTAAAAATAATAAGACGAGCGTGTTCAAAACTAGCCTGACAATGCTTATAAGTCACCTTATAAAAGAGAGTTACTTTCAAATAGTAAATAAAGTACTACTCCAAACAATCGCTATTCCAATGGGTTTGGATCCTTCTCCATTTGGGGCAAATCTATATATACATAGACTTGAATATATGTATATATCATCATTAATAAAAATGATATATCTAGAGCGTATAGTTCTCATGGATGTAGGCGATATATTGACGACCTTGTTTGCATTAATGATAGCGATGAAGTTGCAAATACTAAACATTTAATATATCCTTAAGAGTTAACATTAAACTGTGAACATAAGCGAACACGAGCTACTTTTCTTGATTTGGATCTACTAATTGAAGATAAAATATTTATCTATAAACTGTTTGATAAAAGAAATTTATTCCCTTTTCGTATCGTGCGGATGCCGCATAAAAATATACCTGCCCTGTATATATATTTTACGGGATTATTATGTCCGAATTTCTGAGAATTGCTCGTGTTACCTTAAAATTGGTAGATAAGAATGATTAAACAAGGTGGCGATCAAAATAAAATATTTAGACAATTAAATAAGGCAATTACTCGCCATCCTGATGCTGTTAAGTTTTATCAAATAAATCAAAATAAATTGATAGAGCACATCCAAAGTTATTTAAATGAAAATGAAAATAATGTAGAATATGTATAAACGTATATATAACACATATACTAATTATATAAAAAGTAGAAAGGGATAAAGAAAGAAAGAAATGTTAAAAAAATTAAAAAAGAAGAAAGAGAAAAAAATCGACAGTTAGCTTATAACGCCGATTAAAAACGCTGTTAGTTAAAAAGAAGAAGAAGAAGAAGAAGAAGAAAGAGATAAAAATCGGCAGTTAGCTTATGAACGCTGATTAGAAACGCTGTGAGTTAAAAAAGAAGAAGAAGAAAGAAATAAAGAATAGACGGTTAGCTTATGAACGCCAATTGGAAACGCTGCGAGTTAAAAAAGAAGAATAAAGAGAGAAATTGGCAGTTAAGCTTATAAACGCTGTGAGTGAGCAAGGAATCTTAGTATTTATAAAAAATGACTAAAAGTATATATATATATATATTTAATATTTTGATATGTTGATATTTTCTATATTTAAAAATATTAAAATATAAAACTAAAACTAAAAATACATTACTCCCCTAAAAAGTAGTGGAATGGATTCGTCTAAACACTTTAAAATGCAGCAACATTTTTGTAAGTAACGAATACATTTTATTAAGCAAACGAACAACACAGGTAAGGAGCAATTTTTATAATTTTTTATTTATTTATTTATTTATTTATTTATATATATTTTAATTTTTTTTTTTATTTTATTTATTTATTTATTTATTATTATTTTTTTAATAACTAATATTAGTGAGCAAAATATTTATACGGAACAAAACTTAGATTTAGTATACGGAACGTTTATGTGTTAGCCTTTTAAGGGAAGTGGGGTCTGATAAACTCTGCTGGGAAGCCATGAAATTAAATACTGTCTTGTTTTTAAACAACCGAAACAGTTTAACATTGTAACCGACTGATGCTCCCTTAAATAATGTTAGAAGCAAACTAATATAATAACTGTAAAAACTAAATTTACTTACATGAGTGATTTTCCACTGAACGACCTGGGACTTAAGGGTTTTTTTGTTGTTTTTTTTTAGTTTTAATGGTTGAGAAACTTCCGAGTCTATATATATATATATATATATATATATATATATATATATATATATAATTATGTATGAAATGAATTATTTTCAAATTAACTCATATACACATATGGATCATCCCAAACATGCAATCATCAGTATGGGAGGCGACAATTCCTTCCATAAACGCTTCAAACCCAATACGAGATTCATATTAAACCGATAAACAGAGGCTTACGAGAGTCTGGTAGTGAAACCTATTGTTACGAGTTAAAACTAATCGGTACAGATGTTGTTTAAATATTGTGTAATACATATATAAATGAATATATATATATATATATATATATATATATATATATATATATATATATATGCATTTGTATTCTTATTGTAACTTTACTCTTTAATAGCGAACTAATGAGTAGTTCTCTTCTCTTCATACATGCTGATAAATTATTTCATGAAAAGTTTCAGAAACATATTTGCACCTCATATTGTTTCATGTCGAATTTGTTAAACATGTATACTTAATAATGATTATATAATACAATTTGTATATTACTACGTAAATACATCTTAGGCAAAAATGCAAAACACATTAGAACATTCATATACCTTTAGTTTTGGGGAAATGTTAACAATGAGTATTACACAGTAATTAATAAATATTCTTCAAATAACATTTAATTCGGAGTATTTTAGAAGCTTTTAATAAGCATGATATCCGAACAACCTCTTATTTAAAATTCAAATAGTTCAGATTTGCATGAAATTTGACTCATAGGCATTAGGCACAAATTAATAAACATTTAGTCAATCTCAATAGTTTCTTAAGCCCCTTTAAACTGATGCTTTCTAGAATAAAAAGCATGTTATTGATTTTGTTCCAAACTAGGAAAAGGATTCTTCATTTTAATATTCGTAAGGGGACAGAACTATTGTGAAAAGCTGTGTTATTCGGGGACGTATTTTTACCCATCCAGGGACTGATATTCTACAATTAATGTATTCAATTGGGAGGCATAAATATCATCGAAATGCACGGAGTTTCCCCATAAATACGTGACCTCATCACAAAGAAAAATATAGTAAGCAGAAAAAAATATGTTGAAAAACAAAAACTTGCCACTTGCTGTGAAGATTAATATAGCAGAATTGGAAGTAGGGCAAGTCTAACTTCCTAAAAAGTGAGATGTTTGGGCGATGTTATTTCTACAGTCATCTGAAAAAAAATGAAATGGATATAATGATGTATTACCCATTTATCCAGAGATTCACACCTGAGTATCATTTGGAAAAGTTTGAAAATTATTTGTAAAAGTGTGAAAAGCTAGGAAAGCTTGAAAAGCCACATGGGATTTAAAACCAAATTGAATTTCACAAGTTCAAGGAATAGTACGTTCGATTTAAATGGGCCATGTTTAAGGTATATGGATATATAACTCGTTGTGGTGATCCCATTTTGAGGGAGCTGGAGAGTCCCACCCATAAAAAATGACATTGTGTTTAACTTTGACCCAGTGAGGATCCAAGTTAATAACTTTAATCCTCAATATCCAGCTTCCCAAAATGGGAACTCTGAATGGGATAAAGTAAAATTGCCTCATTCAGGAATATTAACCCCTCTGTCTTATTACAGAACATATACTACATGTTGATAGTCATCTATATACCAAAAGGAGTAACTTTAAAGCTTATGGGATAACATCATTTTTTGGTTTTCTCTATTAAGATGGAAGCGGTATCATATTCGCTCATTGATTGTCTATCGTATTAAGACGTTGCTGAATCGTGTTGTTTAAATATGCCGCTTAGTCATCGATTTTAAAACTAGCAATGCTATTTCAACAAGTATTAATATTTCAAAACCTTGGACTATGGTACAATTATTTGTTGTCAAAGAAAGTCTCCCTTAACAACTATATCTTATTATAGACATTATAATGAATGTTTAATAATCGAAAAAAATGCATTAAATTATTCACGGTGTATCTATCTCATTTATAATTTCTTCGTTCAATGATAAAGTATAGGGAATATCAACATATTTGTTTTTTTTTGTAAACTTGTTATAATAGATAAGTTAAAATTATTCATGAATGGTAGTACTTTATTTGCATTTTATAAATAATTTGGTTGATTAATCTTAAATTGAATTAACAAAGCACCACTTTAATTGCTAGTATTTACTGAATTTTATTAAATAACTAGATTCAGTAAATATATATGATATAAGCATAAGTGAAATACCTATGTCTGTATTTTATTATTTGCAAGTTACCATATTTATCTGAATACCAGCATTTACGAAGCATTTACGGGGTCGGCTACGTTATATGCTATACCTAAACACACAGAAATAAACACACAGTTATTATCGCCATACTAATCTTATTAATAAGTAGTAGAGTTTTTTTAAATAGATTCCTTAAGTAAAATATATTTCCATCACTTAGATTCAATTTATTTAAAAAGAATAGTCTTGTAGTTTAAATGTAAAAAGATACTAATTCAATTACCATGTGTAGAATTAGATGCTGAATGTCTAAACCTTTGGTAACTGATAAATCTTACCTTTCCTACAACTGTGTTTTATTTTTAAATTTCTCCAGCATATCGCGTGCGACCAACCTTCCCTGATCTCAAACTATTTCTTAATGATTGTTTTTGTTTAATTGTTTGTAATATTATTGTTAAGCACAACATTTTAATGTAAAAAACAAATCTATAAAATATTAGTTTTTATAAGTCTGTTCTGTCGTCACATTCATACATAGAAGACCATTACCATGACCAACGATGTCATATACTTTGGGGCAAGCGATATTTCATAAATACGTTTGTAAAAACTTGTAGTAAACTTTAAAAAATAGCGTTTCAACATAAGAAAAGAAATGCTTACGATCAAACTTATATTGAAACTGCCCTTAATTCAATATTAATTTAAAACAAAATCCTTTCATAAATAATAGTTAAGGTGTGTGTTGTTTCTGCGTTAAAGTAAATAAACATTACGCTTTTTGATGTACTTAGAAGACTAAAATTAGTATATTATCTCGATTGTCCACTATTTGAAAACACTGTATTTACATTTTAATGAATAGTCAGGCAATGCTCATTATACTTTTTAAAACTTGCAATATTGACCTATTTGTCAAGATTTCTCTAAATGAGTGTTTCTTCTCAAAAGAGAATTTCACCTGGAAAACAACATGAAATAAAACGTATGCACACTTACAAAAAGGCCTTTTTTAACGATTGTCACGGTTCAGTGTGCTAGTTAATTTGAACGTATGATGATCCCCCCCTATACGTGATATATCACGAGAATGCATTCACTATCACAATAGTTCCTTCCTTTTTAATTAATTAGATAGCACATAGTAAGAGTATCAAAATAGTTAATCTCAGCTTAGTATTCGAAAAGCTACTTTTAAATGTGGATTTAAAATTAAAGGTTAAATAGCGATAATAGAATCTTGAGTTCATTATTTTCTTTTCTTCGTGTTCATTGTTGCAATATAATTTACGCAATCGTTGAGTTCTGTCATATAAGACTATTTAGTCGAATTTCAAGACGTAAGCTAAAGAGGGACGTTTATGGGGTTTTTTTCACGAGGGAAATCATAAGGCTTGCCATGTAGATTCCGGTTTACCGATAACTTTGATATGAATCTCGTTCTTACTCTAGATACTAATTATTTGGGATCGTTGGCCTTATCATCCCTTCCCACGCCTATTATTTTCATCAATAAATAGCTTTCAACTCAACATTTAAGTTTGTCAAATGAACCAAAATCTGACCTTATTCTGACAAGTGAGAACTAAAATAATTAATCGCTCCCATTTTTACGGATCGACATCTTAGATGTATTTCTTTAAGCATGAGGTTTGTTTTATTTGTTTATTCTAATATTTTATTTTTAAAATGTTTTAATTATTAGTTAAAATGTTTTAATTATTAGTAAAAATGTGTTAATTATTAGTTATAATGTTTTAATTATTAGTTAAAATGTTTTAATTATTAGTTATCTCAACATAAAAGTGAGTATGTGCCAACGGTTTGTCACCACGTCGGTTGTAAGATTCGGTAATTATTTAACATATTTATAATTTGTAATTTCTGGCTCAGGCATAGTCTATACGAATAGAATTAATAGCTGCATGTCCTGACCAGCTTAATAGTTGCAGGGCTACTGCCCGCTCTCATTACGAACTCAGCATTTAATATAGTATGACGAATTATGATGTAATAGTTGCGAACATGAAAGGCAGTGAATAAGACAAGAAACCATGTATAAACTTCTATATGTGATTTTACAAATTCTGATTCAAAAAAAAATATCTACTGAGAGGAAGAAAATCTATGTTAGTATTTTGATCGTTCCTTAATTACTAAAGCAAAGTGAATATAAACATAGCTGAAAGCATTTTTATTGAAAGTGGCATACGGAAGTTCCGGACAGGAAAACACTATTATCATGTGATAGGTTGTAATTGGACATTATTATATAAATGCTTGAAGCGAGCTGATATATATTGGAGACAGAAATGATCGCAGTTATATGTACAAGTGTAATTTAAAAATAAATGCGTGTATTATTTCTGTAATATCTTATTCTGTATTTTAATTTATTAAAACTTATAATTACTGTCATAATGTGTGATGTATGTTATAATTGAATGCATGCATTCATTATAATCATTAAGATTTAGTAATAGGGTCGACTTTCGTAAAAATTTTGTAATTGTTATGAAGTGGAAAAATACAAATCTATCGCCAGTTAAAACATGTCAGCCACGCTGATGACGACTGATAGCCAAAACCACGTGTCTATGGATGATATGTTATATGTATGTAAAAAATAAATTAATACACACACACACACACACACATATATATATATATATATATATATATATATATATAGATAGATAGATATATATATAGATAGATAGATAGATAGATAGAGAGACATTATTCCTATTGTTTGACTTTCTAAGTGATTAAGATGCAGAAAATTGCATTATTAGTCGCCCTTACATTTATGAGACGTATTTTTCGTTAATATATCCATTTTGATTGATTTGATACGTTTATGAAAGTAATCCATATACACGTGTGTCTGCCTCACATCCGTATATGAGCATGGCTAACTTAGACAAAGATCGAGCCTTCGATATTGACATGTCTATAGTTCAGCGTATTTACCACTAGACTAAGAAGCTTGTCTCTACATATGTAATGTATTTTTATGTAATTATTTTATTGGTGATTGAATCGTTTTTTTTTTGCTTTCTATTATTCCGATTGTCTCACTTCCCAAGTGATTAAGATGCAGAACATATCGAAAATTAAGTTTTTTCTCTTAGTTAGCTATTCTGCCGTTAGCTGTGAGCCAGAAAAACCGTGTATAAGGATTACTTTTAGGTACGTATGAATTTAATATATGTATATATATATATATATATATATATATATATATATATATATATATATATATATATAGTGTGTATAATTATATATATATATATATGTATATATATGTATATTTATATATATATATAATGTATATATATGCATGTATATTTATATATATATATTTATATATTTATATATATATATGTGTATATATATATATATATGTATATATATATCTATATGTATATTTATATATATATATATATATATATATGTATACCTATATATGGATATTGATATATATACACATATATGTATATGTATATGTATATATATACATATGTATATATGTGTATTTATATATATATATGTATATTTATATATATATATATGTATATTTATATATATATATGTATATTTATATATATATATATATATATGTATATTTATATATATGTATATTTATATATATATATATGTATATTTATATATATGTATATTTATATATATATATGTATATTTATATATATATGTATATTTATATACATATATATGTATATATATGTATATTTATATATATGTATATTTATACATATGTGTATATTTATATACATATATATGTATATATATGTATATTTATATATATGTATTTATATATGTATATATAAATATTTAAATATGTATGTTTATATATACACATATATATATAAATATATATATATGTATATATATATATATATGTATATTTATACATATATATATATATATATATATACATATAAATACATATATTTATATATACATACATATATACATATATATTTATATGTATATATATATATATATATATGTATATATACATATACATCTTTGTATATATACGTATATATATATATATATATATATATATATATATATATAGAGAGAGAGAGAGAGAGAGAAAAATAATCCTTTAAAGATATATACAATACCTTTAGCCAGTCGACTATCAGGATAAAAAACAAAGCTAAATATAGGTGTTAGAGCAATAATTGTAATTGAATAACATAATAAAATGAGAAATTAATCGGAGTTTCTTAAAGTTCAAAAAGAAGGAAAGATACGGCGTCCTTAACACATGAGTATTCAAAGAAAATCATCTCCTCAGGGGACTTATACCGCAATAGCATTACTGCAGGTAATGAAAATTAAGCTTTGAAAATATCTAAAAATATATGACAAAATACATAAAGATACATATAAAACATTAAATATATTTGCTAAAAACCCACTTTTTTTGTTGAACTCATACAGTTCATCCAAGTCATTAAATTTAAAACAATTTCGTGAAGATTTTAAGAGAAGTTGATTTTAAAAAAACAGTGTAGGTGGCGATTGGTAGTTCAAACTGAAAAAAACTTATCTAGGCGGGATGTTTGCTTGCTATCGATCCAGAAGATGCCATTCAGAAGAGGTTATTCAGGGTGTATGTAAATTAATAATACTATTATAGAAAAAACAAACTCACACAAAAAGTTTAGAAGATTTACTCGGTGTTGAATATTATAATGCCCAATTAAGGGTCCTTAGGAGCTGATGGTAGCCGTGTTGCAAACTATACATACAATAATTAAAAAACAATAAGGATGCGAAAATGAGAAATGTAATATTTAATGTTCAGCTATAGATTCGTAGGCTTACCTACACACACGGATATGTGCACACATACTCACGGGCGAATAATAAAAATACACACATATGTACATCCACTCGTAAAAATGCGTGCACACAATCATATATACACATATGAATGCCAAATGTACACACATGTAGACTTATATAACACGCGCGGGCACACACACACACACATATATATATATATATATATATATATATATACGAACATTCACACGCACACACATATACATACATATAAATATATATATACACATACACATATATATGAATATATATGTACATATACACACACACACACATATATATATATATATATATACATACATACATATACCCACATGCATACATATACAGCACCTGATAATTAATATAACACTAAAAGTAGGCATAGATAAATGTAATTATTGTGTGAAAATTAAATGCAAAGTAGTATTAAATAGATACAGTATTGATAGTTGGGGAGGGTTCGCAATCGGGATAGGTAGTGGTAATTCGGGGGTTCGACAATATCAGTCAAAATGCCCACTAAGTTGAGGGTATTTATACGTCTCACCTTATTGATTTTAATTTTGCATATTTATAAATTAAAGATGATATGGAAATAAAAATGTATAGAAAGAAATAAAGATATATAAAATAAAAAATATACAAAACAAATACAAAAAGCAAATAATATAAAATATAATAAATATAAAAAATAAAAAAAAATTAAAAATATATAAAAAAATCAAATAAAAAGTAAAAAAGCAAAGTAAAAGATACGAAATACAAAATAAGAAAACAAGAAATATACTAGTAAATAAATAGTAATAATAATAAAGAATAATACTGATAAAATAAAATAGTAATAAATTAATAGTAATAATTATAATACTAATCGTAATCATAATAATAATAATAATATTGCTACTTAAAATACGAAATACAAAATAAAAAACAAGAAATATACTAGTAAATTAATAGTAGCAATAATAATATATGATAATGATACTAACAAAATACTAATACTAATGAAATAAAATAGTAATAGTTTAATAGTAATAATATCAATACCAATCGTAATCATAATAGAAATAATAATAATAATTATAATGATAATACTAATAATTATATTGCCAGTACTTGTAATACCAATAATAATAATAATAATAATAATAATAATAATAATACCGATAATGTCACTTATGGGAGGCTCAACAGTAATCATGATGATAGTGATAATAATAGTAACAATAATAATAATAATAATAATGATAATAATAATAATGATAATAATAATAATAGTAATAACATTAATTATACCAATAATAATAATCATAATAATAATAATTATAGAATAGTAATTGTACTAAATATAATAATTATCATCTTGATGTCTACTAATTTAAAATATAATATAAATTTACTAAGAATAAGTTACAACTTGAGAGAAAACATTTCTTTAAATAAGCTATATCAAAATATGATATATGATTAATCATAAGAGTAGTTGGTTTAATATAGGTAAAAATAATTAGATTCAAATTAACTTAAGCTGGTATTGAGAGGATCTTACATAGTTAAGGGGGGTTAGGTGGAGTACTAAATCGTACATATTTAAATTTTCTCTTATGTCTACATCTAGACACCAATTCATCAAGTTGATCAGCTGTAATCGTTTAGAGCCGTGGCTATCAAATCTGCTTCAGAGATGTGCAGCTTGCAGGCTTCGGAGCCTGGTGTGTATGATCTTGATTTTTTAAGGATATACCATTTTAAGCAATGTGGGATATGTTTAGATCTAAGATTTTTAACTAGGCAAGTCAAAGATGTCTTATTATTACTGACATAACTATTGAAAGAGTACAACTGAGTAGAGATGCGAGTTTTGATTAAATTGTCGAAGCCGTTATATAAGTGTATATCTAAGGATAAGCAATTCTGATCAAGCTAATGCTGTTCCTATTATCGGGTGTGTTTGGAGGTACTATACTATCATTGTCTAAACTGGCTTGTTCACCTATTTTTGATCAATCAAACGACTGGATATTAGTGTTATCATTAGTGTTAAAAATTAAAGGAGGGGCGTTGTTAACGTATTGGTATGATGGTAGGATACAATAACTATTCTGTGTGGTTTTAGTTATAGTACGTAGGCGTGAAGATTGGTTTGAATTGTCAGTACTGGGAGCTTTAGGGTTCGTTTTAGATTGTTTAATTGTGTATGCAGTTTGTGTTTAGTTGACATTGACGATAGCGCTGGAAGTTGCAAGTCTATGTGGGGTTTGCATGGGTTTCATCAGATTGGATTGATCTAATTTTCTTTTTATTGGCTGCTATAATTCTTTGGCCAATGTTTGGTGTAGTAGAATAAAAGATTTTGATAGAATTTTTATTGAGGATAGAAGTTTTAAATGAGTTTTCTAGAATTTAAAAAGATCCCTGGGGATGCTTGCTTAAAGGAGGCTTAAACCAAATGTTGATTTTTCTCCTAATACGTTTGCGTTGGTAGATGACGAATAGTTAAGCATTTGTTCATTCTAATCACATTTGATGGAATTCCTATGTTTTTTACCGTTATTACTATTACTTTTCCTCCGGTTGTTATTGCTTAGTGTCATATTATGTGTAATAGCACTTACTAGGCTGTGTTCATGTATGTGTGCCTATATGTTATTTTATTAGAATATCCCGAGTTCAAGAGGGCATTTTTGTAAACCTGAGCATTCTGGTAAAAAATAGCCTTGTTAGCAGAGAGCCTAGATATTCTATTTGAGACCGAATGGATTATCTCGTTAATGATTGTTTTCGGGTTGTTTGATATGTGCACGTAGAAAATATACGAGATAGGTTTATCAAACGGCCGTATTATCCGTCATGTAGGTTAAGAGTGACATGGAGGAAATTAGAAGTTTTCCTTTCAGGGTCAATTGTAATAGATAATCCGAAGTTTATGAAGAAAGCATGTAAAGCTACACTGGTGTTGCTGTACCTTCTTGGTCTCGCTTCAGACAAACAGAGCATCATCCCTATGAAGAGTGAATTGTATATTTTAAAAATTATCCCGAATTTTGTTTAAAAGGAATAAGCCAACTCGGTCAGTAATCTGTGCAGAATATTATTTACCCATAGTAATATCAAACTCGCTACGAGTGTCTTTTCTGGTCCACAATTTACCATCAAATTGTAGGATAGATCTTCTTGCCAAAGTAATTATTTTTATTTCAGTATTCATAAGATCAGATTTATTTGTCGCTAGTATAAGGGATTTATTAAAGAGAATAGTTGAGATAGATTGGTAGTAGTTGTTAATATCGAATGTAATAAAGTGTAATCTAGGCTTATCTTTACCGAATAATTATTGTCGTAGTAGTAGTAGTAGTAGTAGTAGTAGTAGTATTACGACCCCCGTCCCACACGCACATATTACTTATTTGGTGAAGTAATATATTTAAATCTAGTTCATGTTTGAAGTTATTCTCATGAGAGTTATACACAAATTGTTCGATTATATTTATACAAATAAACCAATTATTACCGACATTTATTGAGTAAAGTTCCAGACATCATCTAAAATTAACACCGCTGGTATATATAACATTTAATCAGGCGGAATATAAAAGCTAGAGCTAAGTAGCAACGCTATAGAGAAATCTATATTTAATTCTGACTAGTCAGCAATTTATGTAATTTACCAGTTTGTGTTTATTATTCAGTAATACTATGATGTATTCATTTAAATCGAATACTCTTAAATAACGCAGTCGACTTTTATACTTGATATTTAAAATTTAAAAAGAATAGACAGAAATCAAAATATAGGGTCTAGGTCGAAGCATGTGTATATATTGTTCTTATTTTTTATATGGAAATGGCGACTGCCTTTTCCCGCGTATATATATATATACACATACATATAAATATATATATATATATATATATGTATATATGTATATAAGTATATGTATATGTACAAATACATATATATATAATTATATATATATATATGTATATATAATTATATATATATATATACATATATATAAGTATATACATATATACATATAGCATATATATATATATATATACATATATATAAGTATATACATATATACATATATATATATATATATATATATATATACATAGCAAAACTCTTGTAGTAAGAGCAAAAACCATGGATCGCTTTCACTAAATATATATATATATATATATATATATATATATATATATATTAGTTAAATGTATTTGAATATCAACACATTGTGCAATTTAAATAGTTTCTTCATTTAAATTGCACTATGTGTTGATTTCCCAAATATATTTCACTTAAATAGATTTTCATGCGTGCCTCAAAGATGTTGTCAATTTTCATCATACAAAACCGACAATCGCATAACATCGACTGGACTTTCCTTATCCTAACGCATTATCCTAACGCATTTTAAAACTTGACGTGCCATTGTACTTCTATCGTGATTCTACCCGTCGGAGTTAATGCTATCAACATGAAGAAGAATAAGCGCCCACTCGACTTTACGATCATTAATAATTCAGTTGATATGCATGGGTTTAACCGGCCCCCCACACTTTTTAGGAGAAGCCCCCCACTTTTATAACTGTCCCCCGGCCCTAATAATTTGTCCGTATGTTTGTTTGATTTTGAAGGGCCCTAAATTTCTGGAAAGGAGTATGTTAGCTAGTATTAATAGTTGCCGGGATCAGTATAACAACGTGAGTGAAGGTTAGTATGACCCGGTGATAAATTGGCAAGATTTGGCCGACATCCACAATGAGGTCAAAGGGGTTACCTAAAAAGCAAGAGTGAATGCGCTTGCGTGATTGGATGACGAAACAAGGAAGGTATGATGCCACTTGGTGTTGTCGAGACGAGAGTCAAGATCATTTTGTCATAGGAACCGAAGCGAGATGTCCAGACTATCAGTCCGCCATGAGAGTTTGGAGACAGAAGATGTCTAGATTATGAGTTTACTGTGTAAATCGAAGCAAGTGGACGTCACAAGATAATGACTTCGTCTCACAAATGACACGAAAATGAGCGACTCCATCCATGTCTCTTCTGTCTAGTCAGAAATATAGCTAAGTCAAACAAAAACCGAGAGGGAAAATAACTGAAAAGTTTCCCAGGCGTTATCAGGAAGGAATAATAAACTACTTTACAGTTCCCGCTTAACAAGTATTTGCAACTGTTGTTTTTTTGTCATTTCAAAGTATGATTTCCAAAGAACAGATGCACCCAACAAGAGAATCAAGACAAAGAAAATAAAACAATCTATGAAAATCAAAGAAACCTTAACGACCACGAAGAAATACACGGCCATACGAAAAAATGGGGAACGAAGAAAAAAATTAAAAAGATTACCAGGTAAATTATGTACTAAAATAGTACATTATAAAATATTTAAAAAGAGTTTTTACGAAGCTAAGTACACAACCCCTATTTTGTTAATAAATTAGTAAAAAAACGTTGAATTAAGTGTTGATAATGGTGTGATCGATGCGCTGCATTCTAAGAAACCCGCACGCTCGCATAAATGCTCACCCACACATTGAGTCCGCGTTAAAATAGACTCCACAATTTCCGACGCGATAAGACCAAGCGAGTAAAATGCTATGAAAAAAGAACTGTCAGTTTAAAGGATTCAAATAATCATTTTAAATGTAAAACCGATTCGACCCAGCTTTCGATTTCAAAAAACCTTTTAGAGAATTTTGATAACCATATATTTTAATCGACAACGTAACATGTTCAAGTTTCTTAAATAAAAATATAAGCAAATAAACTAACATCTATAAAAAGCGATGAAATCTTTCCAGATCAACTAGATCGGGTTAAGCTCAGTAGTAGAACGTCAGACTACACTCTCTGGACCCCTGTTTCGTAGTTCACTTGATAATGCTAAGCAGACCAGTTGTAAAATAACGTAAATCCTATCCGTAGATAATTACACAAACACACACACATATATATATATATATACATATATATATATATGATAATTTTATTTACACAGACATGTACAAAATCTGCGACACTGGCATGTCGATGTTATCGATCAACAGTTACTATAAACTGAGATCTCATCAGGCAGAGTTAGAATCCTATCTTAACCTCAGATCATATTTAGAGAAAACCTATTATCATATATATATATATATATATATATATATATATATATATATATATATATATATATATGTATATATATATATATATATATATATATATATATATATATTTATACGCTACCATATATGGGGAATCAAATTGTTAAAGGAAATAATATGTCAACTAACATTTAGGTTAAATGCTTTTCCGTACGTTCAATTATCAAAAATACAAATATAAAAAAAATAAAATGACATCTATAACAAGCGACACCTTTTCTCCACGCTTGATGGTAGGCGATCGGACTTAGGTCTCTTTGGCCCACGTTTCGAATAGTGTTAATTAGTCGTCAGGCGACGTTTCAGTCAATAATATATATATATATTACGTTAATTATAACCAAAAAAAAGAGAATGGTATGTTTGTAAGCATTGCTGGGAATTGTAATAAAGGCATTACGAAGGTTAGATACAATGCAAAGAGCTTGATTGATTAGAAGGTGTTTTTTTTCTTTCTTTCCAGCTTCTCATCAATCCACCTCTTTGCATTGACTTAAGCCTTCTCAATACATTATATGTATATATATATATATATATATATATATATATATATATATATATATATATATATATATATATATATATACGTATATATATTTATATATATATATATTTATATATATTTATATATATATATATATTTATATATGTAAATATATTTATATATATATATATATATATATATATATATATGTATATATTTATACACATCTATATATGTAACTTACTCATGTGTATTTGATAATAGCAATATATATATATATATATATATATATATATATATATATATATATATTGGTGTGTAAGTGAACACGTTCGTGTCTTTATTCATTATAGATCAAAACTAGAAATCATAAAATAATAAAAATAATATGCGATTAAATAAATGTTAAAATTTAACATTATTGCACACAGGCAACTACTGATGAATTCTCGTATATACTATATAAGACCATATGAGAGTACACGTAGGAAATTCATACGGCCCAGTAAGACATCAATTACTTGAGAAAGTAACGGATTTGTTTTTAATTTCGGAAGACATTAGAAATCTCATATTAGCGTGTGTTAAATGTACTTGTATGTGATGTGTATATGATACAAATTCAACTAACCGACAAAAGATGAATATTTTCATGACGATGGGATGTGTTACGTCTCCGCTACTGTGTGTGTTGGTAATGGATATAATATTGTGTAGTGCCCAAAACAAAACTATTAAGAAAAATATGCAAACGTTTATGGATGACGTAAAGTTAGTTATAGAATTGAGGTCACCCATGAAACAACTGTTGACCAGCATGCAAGCGTTCTGAGTTCCTGGTAATTACGTTTCGGCCCCGAAAGCATGATTAAACAAAGAATTATCACCTGACGTAGCCTTTGTTGACAGCAATGCTGTCTGTACAGCAGCAGTTATTGGATAGGCATTTACTCTCACTATTTCTCTCTCTTTCTCTCACTCTCTCTCTCACTCTCTCTCTCTATCTCTCTCTCTCTCTCTCTATATATATATATATATATATATACATATATATATATATATATGATAACTATTGAAATAGTAATGCAAAGTAATTGAACATGAAAAAACGGTAACATGCGAAAATTGTTTATATACTCATTAACGTTTCATCTTAATTTGAATACGTTCTCTAGATAACTTATTTAAAGAAACCATACAAGACAACGTTTGGAAAGACTTGGTGCATCTATTACGTTTAAAGAATGTTTTGTATTTTAGTTTCGTAGGAAACAAAATCGTTAAAATTTTAAATAGGTAGTGTGTTTAAGAAGCAGAAGTAATGTGTTTCTGTTTTGATTTGTTTTTTTTTGTTTTGTATTAATGTTGATGCTGTATACAAAGTTGTGTATTAAGTGTGATGTAAAATAGCAAGCCTGGATTTAAATCAAGTTTACATCGATCTGTATTAGTTTTCTGCTCATAGGAATAAGTTGTACGGTGTTTAATTGCGTTATAGTTTATAATGAGTGCTGAATTAAGAAGTTGTTTTTGATATTTTCTTTGAAATTAATTTAGTGAGTCAAGCTGGTTTTAAGTTAAAAGTATGTACATTTTGTAATGAATAAAAAGAATAGAGAATTTCGGGAGTGTGTAAAGTTTGTATCTATTTTAAGTTTACAAACCCTTGTCTTTAGTTCAAGTTCAGTTTAACCAACGTATATCTAATTGTAGTTATTGTATGCCCAGTATATATTCCTGCATTATATGTGCGTGGTTCATAACATGTTGTTGTTTTTGTTCGTGCGTGGTATATCGTTTGTAATTTAGTGTGTATTGTTGGTATTCTTACATATTTATAGTGTTGTTAATTATAGTATTATTTGCGTGGGTAGCTAAGGGCAGTTCTCTGTTTATAAGATAAGTGTTCAGTGTATCGGATTGTTTTTTTATGAAAATGTGTATTAAATATGTGGGGTATTGAAATGGTGTTAGCGAATTTGTTATACATTTGAATTGTTCTACTAGATATTGTTGGCTATAAATTATGAATCCACGAAGGAATACAGCGATTCTACTTTATATATATATATATATATATATATATATATATATATATATATATATATATATATATATATATATATATAGAGAGAGAGAGAGAGAGAGAGAGAGCAAGAGAGAGAAAGAGAGAGAGATAGATGGGAAGATATTATTATGTGTGAGGTTTTAGATAACCTCATTTATTAAGTCTAAAATTAGGGAGACAATGACCAAAGTGTATAATACTACAAGTATATCGTCGATTAGGTTTAGCATTGAGCATATCGCTCTTTCAGGCCGGTTATTAAAGCAATTAAATATTCTACTAAGCTTCAAGCAGTTTTCAAATTATTCAGCTGAAGTCTGAGAGTTGAACTGGAAAATAAAGTGCAAGGTCCCGAGGTTAAATAGTAATGAATTAAAGATGGCGGTTAGGTTTTAGTTTTTCATGAAGTAATAAAACCTGAAATTGTATCGATATACATTGCAAAGAGAACCATAGCTCAAATGCTTTTTCATAACTGATCTAAAGAGGAGATATGTATGGTGATTTAACCGGTCGACAATATGACTTGAATATGATTAGTTGTTGTCATTGTCATCCCACCTTCAATTTAAACTAAATATGACTTAGGATTTGTTTTTTGGTTAAATTTAATTTTTCTTTTTGAAACAGCAAATATTATAACTATGGCTTTTTTCATGATTAAATTCTGTACGAAATAACTTTTGTAGGAATATCTATTCAATTATGTAATTTTCTTAACTGAGAGCAAGATACTTATCATTTCATTGTCGGTATCGGCCAATAGATACTTAGAACATTATATATATATATATATATATATATATATATATATATATATATATATATATATATATATATATATATATATATATATATATTGGTGGTAGGCTGAAGCAAGTGTATGCTGGTAATAAAAATAGATGTGTTAATGAAATTATGTGAAACTGTGTCTCCTTACATTTGATGTGGTTTAAATAACATTGACATGTTTACTTCCATAGGTCTAGATTCCTATTATTCTCCTTGCAACTGTACTCACGTTCAGGACATGTGCAGATGTTGATTGTTCAATCCACGCCTCACCATAGACTCTACGCGAATGCATTTAAAAGAGGGTATCCATTTTCGTTCAAAACTGAAAGAAGGACACAGCAACTTCCAGCAACATGATTACACTTCTGAATGGATGAATATTCGAATCAGATGCCTTTATTCTAATGATTTACTTGTTGCATTCATATAAAATCTAAACTTAAATAAGTCAGAGTTTTGTTTTTAAACATAAAAACATTGTTCCTGCCAAATCCATATTGTAATCTTCAAGAACCAGTAAATTCATATATTTCCAAGTCTGAGTTTTCCATAAACAAAGTTATGCGATTCAGATCCATCTAATCGGTTACATACTCTACTCTGTCAAACATTTATTTCGTTGACACGTTTTTAAATATTTACTATTTTACTATCATTAGACATTTAACAGCAATTGGTATTCAATTAAGTCGCTTATTTTTTTATATTAAATTAAATTAAATAGTGGTTTCATATCTCTGCACTCTGTAAGTAACTTATACTTTTTTTTGCCTTATTATCATATATTTCTTTGATGGTTAGATTTATTTTTCGAGTATTTTCCTACTATATAACTACATTGTATCGAAGTAAATGGTTTTCTTATTAAGAACACCAGTCAATATTCTATTGCAGAGGTTCAAGGTTTCCATCATATTATAATAACATTTTTACAAATTTCATTTTCAACCGTTATCCAAGATTTCTTACCGAGTAAATACAGGCATTTCGAGCTATTCAGTAGTGTTTTTTGCTCATCAATTAAATCCTATTTCGGTAACCTCAATGATGTAAAACATCTTATTTAAGATAACGTAGCAAGAACGCGCGAGGACAACAAGCGACTACAATTATTGTGACGATTAATCGTTAAATAATTGATAGTTTTAATATAGAATTTCGTTTCTTTTACTAAAACCCTAAATATATAACTTCAATTATACTGTTTTTCATTTTAAAACGATAAAAATCAATAAGTAATTATTTAATTTCTTCTGTGTTCTGTTAACATAGTCTTGTAATTGTTTTAAAAAAAACGAACAGTTTTGAGCGCAAGATATGGAGTCCTAACATTCTTTATGGAAAACCAAACTATTTCAATTGTTAATTGTGTGGTGTACGGCTACAAATAAATAAACTTTAAGCAAAAGGTTGTCTACATTTATTTCCATAGTGAAGTAAAAATGAAAAAGGCAATACGGCCTATACTAAACGAAATACATCGAAATATAAGCTATGATATTGTCATGAATTATCCTCTTTAAAATTTGATATTCAATTTGTGCTCATGTTATATGCAGTTATTGTTTTTGATTGCTATAAAAGTGATCCGTATGAAATAACATCGTTTTCATATTAAATGTATCGTATTTCTTTGAATAATTCATTGAAGTATGTTTATTTGGCCTTTACTTTCAAGTGCACGCATAAATGTGCAATAATGTATTCCTCTTATTGTAACATGACAGTAGTTAGTGAATAAATCTGAAACCCAATACCAGGAAGTATCAACATAATACAGAAATAAGAAGTTTAAAAAACGACCAGACTCACGGCCATGTTAGTAATGTAAATCTGTACTAATTTCGAAAAGAAAAAAAAACAAAAAAAACAGAACAGTTTTTAGCGGGAGAACATTTTTAATCGAAAAATAAACGGTCGCGACGGGCAATATTACTGACCTACTATTTCAAATCAATATAATTTGAAAGTAACATAATTTAAATGACAATAATACTAGATGAGGATATTGAAAGCAAAAATGTCGGTTATTACTATCCAAAATGTCACCAAGTTAATGATTTCAATGAAAAAAAGAATTCTACAAAAATGTATAATTTGGATTATTTGGACTATTGTAATCATCTTGACTGTTATTTTCAAAATGTTTCAGCCGATGTAACCTTTCTTCAGGTGTACTTGCCGAACTCGGGAATCTTTCACTTCAACTTGGAAATCTTCACAAAAAAGAGGCTACCATGTTCTCGTTCCGTCAGCCATTATCGGGTAGAATTCTACAGTAATACGCAAGGACCCGTGGCGTAACGGATAACGCAATATATGACCATTCCGTTCTAGTTATAGTTTTTTGAAGGTTCAATCCGCAGTGCGGACGATACTAGGAATTGGGAATTACTGAAGACTTCTACCCGGCTATGTCTAGAGGAACTAAAGTATGCTACCCCCGTGAATTAAATAAAGAGTCTCGTTCCAATTCTGTGCAGATTCCAGAGTCCGACAGAAACATTCCCGAATTCGACAAGATACACCTGGAGAAGTTCAGAGGTTACATCGGTCGACACGTTGTGATGATAACACTGAAGATTAAGACACTATTCCGAATAATCAAAAATATACAAATCATCAATCTCTACCTCAAAAATTCAGAAACATAACAAAAAAAAATTAAAAACAATTTTACATTTTAAATTGTTTTGCATATTCAAACCGCTATAAAATCCAAGAAAAATTATAAACAAGAAAAAACTGCAAACGGTTATCGCAATCGGAAAGGTAAAATAATAAAGATACAGGTACGGAATTAAGAAATTATATACATTTCACACATAAAACAATTTCATTAAATATTTAATTTACTTAATTTATTTTTAGACAACTACTTGACTTCTATAAACACGTATCTGTGTTTATTTCATAAATAAGAAAACCAACCGAACATTGTTCAGGGCGATAGATTATCTTCTAACATTGTTTATCGGAAACAAAACGATCATGACTGGTAATTGTCACTGCGTACACATTTGCATGTATGACTTTTGAAAAGTAATAAGCGACATTCATAATTATTCGATAAAGAAGTAACATATCGTAGGTAAACAATACCGTCTATACAAAGCGAAGATATAAATATCTAAATATAAGTTATCCTAAGCGCAGCAATCGACTTTTATTTTCTAAGGTAATATCAGTTCTGATGCGAAGTGTTATTTGCATGTATAATGGCGGCTCTGAAGATACTCGGTATGAAATAAAATATATTGAAGTTTTTTGCCGTTTTTATATTAATAAATGTGCTACTTTGTTTATTTATTTACTCTTCATTTTGACATTTTTAATTGATGTTATTTTTAGTTATGTATAAAACTATTATAGTCCTTAACTGCTTTCATTAAGAATAACACGTTAATGGTGAGAAATAATATTGTTTGAGGTTGCACAGTACTTCAGCCTTCTCTTTCGTGGATTTGATAATAACGATTTGAAAATAAAATCATGAAAATGAACATGTCAGTTATAAGATCTCCAAATTAATTAAGATGAAGCGTTTTAGTATCAATTACATTTTTAATCATAGAAATATGGTGTGTGTAGGCAGCATCTAGTTAGGTACCAGACCATCTGCTAATAAAGTTATCAAAGTTATCATCCGAATTATCAGGTTGTAGTAAATACATTTCAAATCACTCATCTGGTGTTGTCACTAAAATATCGCGTCGTTTGAAAACAATTTCAATTCTTGGCTATTGATTATCTCTACGACATCGTTTTTAAGTCGCCATCACTATACCTTTGCAATATTTACCGCGTAGTGAGAAGCGGTTATGATTTAGAGAAGAAATACGTATATAAATTAATTGTGTTATAAAGTTTAAAAAAATGAATAACAAACAGTGGAATTTTCAGTACATAAGTTGTAGAGTTTTAAAAATGCCCGGGGATGTAGATGTATCAGTCGGTTTCCGATATTTTTAATCAATTAAAATATACCCTATTGTCTCTACACTGGGCAGAGTTTAAAATAAGGTCGGTTTTTAAATGTAAGAAAATCCAGCTTTCCAAAACGAAGCAATATGGACTGAGACAAAAATAAAAATTGTCAAAACTTAGAACGACGACTGAGCGAGGAGAAAACATATACAACACTCACATCACAGTCAGAAATCAATCTAGTTGACGTGTTGGGTTAAATGAAGATAAACGCCGAAACAACCGAGACATGAAAACTAGAGGAATAGCAGGGATGCTTTTTAATACGATACATATAAACACACGGTGTAACTTATTCTAATAAAAATAGTGTTTATTTATTAATTTCTCTTATAAACGGATATTATTATCCAACAAACAATATAATCGGAAGTGGAATTTATTTAGGTCATCAGTGTTTTACGCTGCAAAATTGCAACGAAAACTTTCCAAAAGTAGTCTGAAAATAAATTGCCTAATTTACTTTTTGGATATCATCACATACTACGTGGCTAGATATAACGAGTCTAAGGGCATGTCTAAAAAATTTCATCAAATGCATTGCGTCTACGAATGATGTAAAATAAAAAGTAAAACCTATGATAAACTGAGTGAATTGAACTGAGCAAAGCTATCGTAGAAATGACTATCTTGGATATAAGTGAATTGTTTCTAGCATTGGTAATAGTTAGTATTTGAATAATACAAACACTGTTAAAACTGGTAATGTAGCCGACAGCAAATCGTAAAGAATTTCAATGGTTGAATTTCATATACATCTTACCGATTTAATTAAAAATATCAAAATGGCTGCTGATGATGAATTTACGATTTGGTAAAGATAAAGTGATAGTTTAAGCTAGTTGAAAAAAACGTATACTAGGCGCCCCCTAAAATAAGAAAAATATTTGTTTGTGTCCAACAAAAAATTAGAGAAAGGAAAATTTGTCATATTGTTTACAACGTAACTGCTATATGTGCGGTAAATATAGTAGATGTAATATACACATATATATATATATATATATATATATATATATATATATATATATATATATATATATGTGAGTGTGTGTGCGTATTGTTTGTTCCACTTGTGCGTTTATTATTTTCCGTTATCTGATTACACCTATATATATATATATATATATATATATATATATTTGTTTGAAAAAAACATAAAAATGGTGGTGTTAAATGAATACAATTTATTTTTATCTTAACTTTCGAGAATATATTTCTCATTTTCAAATAGTGTTTTTCTTTTCTTCTTTTTTTTCATCGTCCGATGGAAATGGACTTTTTGGTCAGAAAATCACGTGATGTCTGTAGGCGAGGTGACGCCGGTTAGAATAAGAAAGGGTATTTAGACATTTTTTTAACCATTTTTTCGTTATAGTATTTATTTTACACCACCATTGTTATGGTTTTTTCACACAAAAAATAATACTATTACGAAACAATGGTTTAAAAAATATGTCTAAATACCCTTTCTTATATATATATATATATATATATATATATATATATATATATATATATATATATATATATATATATATATATATATATATATATATATACAGCAATTACAATAGATGTATGGCAATTAAGCTACACAGAGGCTCCCGCGTTTCATCCGGAATCTTCAGGCTAAAATGCATGGAGTTATTTCTTTCGGGTGTTTTATATACACGGCTAGCCAAGGGTGGTTAATGTAATGTAATCAAGAATTTAGAATTTCACAAACAACATGATAATTTCTAAAAAAATACAAACCATGGTTAAAAACATAAATAACCCTAACAAAATCTTCGTGAAAGCGGACAAAACTAGGAATTTTTACAAAATAGATAAAGAGTATAACAAACTGCTAACAGAAAACATTACGAAAAATTAAAAAAATTAGATACAAGAGAACGTAATTACATAGCTATAATAAATAATGAAAGTACACAAATCACCGAAAAACTAAAAATTAGCGATAAAGTTAGTGAATTAAAACCTAAGACCATAAAAGTAACTTTAAGAATCACTCTAGCACTCTCTTAATTTATCCAACGAAACCAGAAATAGGAAGAATCAGCAAAACAATTCTGTCTAGAATCAACAAACAAATAAAAAAGACCTAGAATAAAACCAATGGGTGAATACTGCCGAAGCAATCGCTTGAGTAAATAATATCGAAAATAATAACAAATGTACTTTCTTACAATTCGGCAACCAATGTCATAGTTCATATTTTCGGCTGCCAATTCATCTACATATATGGATCCAATAAGCAGCTACTAACTAAGTGCTTATTAATATAATCATAAGTTTTAGTTACTGGTTACGTTGTTAGATATATGCTAAACAAATACATATCCAAAGTGCTCTAATTTCTGCTACTGTTTTTTAGCAGAATTGATTCGTAACTTGGCAGCTAGTCACATTTGGATGTGACCGGCCGTTCGAGTTTCGGATCACAGTTTTCGTACACTTGCTGTGACTATCAACACTTACGACAACGAAACAAATGTGTATATATGTATATATATATATATATATATATATATATATATATATATATATATATGCATATATATATATATATATATGCATACATATATATATATATATATAAGCATACATATATATATATATATATATATATATATATATATATATATATATATGTATATATATATATATATATATTGAAAGAAAAAGAGAGATAGACAGAGAGACACACACAAGTAAAATACGAGAATAAATACTGTAAAAATACAAAATCTATAACGTGCTAAGTTGCTAGGTACAAGGAGTTTCAAACAAAATATATTCATGTTTCCTTCTTTAAGGCATGGCTTTTCAAAGAATGAACTCTTATAATTCGAAAAATACAGAGAGTATAGTTAGTAGGGGAATTACGTAAAGTCATAATTTTAAAAGCTATAAATATAATATAAGATATATACAAATATAGAAAATATAGAAAATGATTTAATTTCCATACCAACTTATCTATCTCTATTCCTTTTATGATAAAATGTCATTCTTTGAAATGACATAGCTTAAGGAAGGAAAACATTATTTTATCAGAAACACCTTGTTTTAAGCAACTGAGGGCGTAATAGATGCTGTACGTATACAATCTGTATTCTAATCGTCTACTTGTCTATATAATTCTTCTATCTCGTATATCGGACATCAATGTTTCATGATAGGTTCTTATTTAAAGTCATACATTATACCTTTATTTTTCTATTTTCACTATATATATATATATATATATATATATATATATATATATATATATATATATATATATATTTCAAAGGTTAAATATGAATGAATTTAAAGCGTTAATCTCAATAATTCCTCCATAAATGCAATATTTGGTTATGCGTAAAATATCTGATGACCTCGTTTCAATTTGGGCAGCTCTAAATATCGGCTTTTTGAAACCTAGATATGTCAGCTTACAGAGACGTGCACTGAAAAAGAAAACTACCAGTCGAAGTGTTCCACACATCACTAGGGTGAAATGAAGCCCCTTTTTTCTCTATGTCTCCGTCTTTTCCTCTGTATTGTAGAAGTTCAATTAAAAAACTATACCATTTAAATCTTAAAATGAATAAAAACAAGGACACGTTAATCGAGAAGGAGGTTTAAACAATTCAATTTCTATTTTTTTATAGAATTGATGAGATAAAATCTTTTTTGTATGCGTATACACATTCTTAATAATAGCACTAGAACCACCTGTGATCCAACCACTAACACTAGTTATTCTACTTAATATAAGAGGTGTTAAATAGGGTGGTACATTTAGTGAGTGATGCATTTGCAAACACCATCCGTTTATATGACGATAATAAATAAATATGAAATGTATTTATAGTTCATGATGTATTTACGAACCGAGTATTGCCTCCACATCGATGACTGGAATTGTTTTCTTTCATAAGCTGATGGTAGTAAATCGTGTCTGGCTTATTTAAATTCAGAAGGGTTTGAATTTGTATTTGTTTAAGCTCGCACACTGTAAATGGTAAAGTTTACGGAAGATCCTGTACCCACCTTACTAACCATGTTGCTTATTTAATACCATATAATTATAAGTTCATTAATGTAAAAGTTTACTCTGCACATACATATTATTGATATACACAGGCGAACACGAATAACTTTTGTATTAAATCTTTTGCATCAAACTTTTTTTATAAAAGTGTCCTTGTGTGGAGCCGAGTAGACAAGTATGATGTATTACACACCGTCACTTAACCGAAATGCAATATCGAATAATGATAGTCTAGGCAGTGTTATATTTAGTGTTCTATATAACAACCGTAGCATAACGTACAAAATCTAAATCAGCAATAAATATATAATGGATAAACGACATAAACTGATAAGTATATTAAACTGCCATTATTTAATGCGCATCGAATAGATCAATGAAAACGACTATGATATCCGACTAAGTAATATTGTATGTCGATATTTCCCTAGATTTACTTTCAAAAACTGACGATGTTCTTAAAGATCAACACCATACACAAACAAGATATCAGCTCGACTTTGTTGAAACGTTTTCTGAAAATGTCAACATAATAGTGTACTATCAAATGACAGTTACGAAAATGTTTTTAATAAATGATTTTCCGTCTCGAGAAAAGATTAGAACAAATGTGTATGATTTCGTTTTGAAATATTATATGCGGTTTCATATGAAAAATGTTGGAGATAAAAATAAATCCTGAACAATGAAAAATAAAATTAATAATCCGTATGAAAAAATATGAGATGTGAAATGTGTCTTTTGCTAAAGTATGTAAACTATATAACAAGTTATTAAGAACGTATTATTATCAAGGTGTGTTAAAAATTACTTAGAAACTGAGTAGTTTGTTCAAATATGTTCTTCATGAGTTGAGGTTTTTCGTTTATTCTGTTATTACTAACAGAACAATAGCTATTATTTCACATAGGCAGAGAAGGCACGTGGAGTTGTATAATGTAGGTGTTATGGGCTTCTATAAGTTACTCCATTTAACCACAGGTATTATATTTTCATCTTTTGAGCATTTAATGTAGTTCGATAGTGAGGTTCGTATTTTCTTATTATTTGGGTTGTTAAATGATATTTGTGCTTCGTGTACCTATATATATATATATATATATATATATATATATATATATATATATATATATATATATATATATATACCCACTTGAACTTGAGTTGAGCACGGTTCTGAAGAAGCGAAGAGTTCCCGAAATATCATATCATACGGAGTTTCCACCAGACCATCTTGATACAGGTATTACACAACATTGTAACATTGTGTAGATAGACAGATATATGTGTGTTTGTGAAAAAACATGATAAACAAATGTATATATATATATATATATATGTATATATTTATATATATATATATATATATATATATATATATATATATATATATATATATATATGCATACATTGTATTAAAAGTGAAACTATTTCATTTGTTCCACCGGTATATGTCTTATTTGCTCCAACGTGTGTCTATCCGTCACACCTCTGCATTGTATTGCCTTCTAAGTATCACATTTCTCTCTCTCTTTCTCTCTCTCTCTCTCTCTCTCTATATATATATATATATATATATATATATATATATATATAAAGAAGTGTGGTATCAGAACAGATACAACACTTTTCTCTTAGACAAAAATGGGGATGTGTTTTACCTCCATATCAGGTGGGTAGACAAAAGGTGAAAGTATATTTATTTGTGTTTTCTCCAAGAATCTAGATACAACGTCAGGTCGTGTTAACCAGCACACTAGAGTTAGCGCGCTCTGGTCTACAAATAATACCTTGGCAGCCCCGTCGTCATTCTCCAATAGAGGAGCCTCTGGCGATTAGCAATAAACTAACCCCTTTTCAAAGTGTGAGAAGGCAAAGCATGGGAGAGTGTACTTTCTAGAACTGCACAGGACAATACCTCAGTCCAGCGGAATCAAGGCCCGAAGGAATATATAGTACCGGTCTACAGAGTGTAGCATCCATCGGAACAGATAATACACTCTGATCTTAGCCAAAAAGCCACGTTATTTTTCTCAAGGCGGTAATACACACGGCCAATGTATTTTTATTTACATCTTCTACAGAAGGCTTGACACAAGGTAAGATGTGATTAGTCAACGTACTAGAATTAGCGCGCTCTGACATACAAAAATGCATGAGCAGCCCTATCGGCATTCCTCGTACAAGCGTCTCAGCCGATTAGCAATCAACTTACTCTTTTCTTTAAGAGAAGGTAAGCCTGGGAGGGGTTATCTCCTAGAACTGTACAGGACAATACCTCAAACCGGCTGAATCTATCGGAACAGGTACTACACTCTGATCTTAGCCGAAACATTGTTTTCGTTCTTTCGAAACAAATTATGCTGCATTTCTTTTTTCTCGTTTTCTTTATTCACTTTCCTTCATTGACAGGTGTCCTTTTGTTTTCGTCTTCATTTTCATTGTGTCACGTTTTTTTTTCAAGTATCACCTTCTTTCTTTTTTCTTTTAATGGCTGGGCAATAACGCATCATTTAAACGTAGTCACGAAAAACGTTAGATAATTCGTCATTTTTTAGGTTAAGACTGATACTTATTATTTATGTTATTATCACTTGGTTATTCTTTGTGCTGTTATTGTTCTTAATATTATTAGTATTACTATTATTATGAGTAGTTGTAGTAGTAATATTATGAATATGCGACACGGAGGAAATTGTTAGATAATGATTGATCATTTGGAGGATTTAGACTATTAATTTTATTTTAATCGTTATTTTCACAACGTTTCGGGCGAACTTTCTAACGTATAGATCTTTATTCTTAGTTATTATCGTCTGAAGTAAAGATTGAACCTTCAACTTTTAGAAGACTGCCACTTAGAACTGATTGTTACTCAACGCTTATGTAGTTGCAGCACTAGCCAATATTTTAATGTTGGCAATATTTTATGATCTTACATAATGCTTAAACGCGCCTCCTGCACGTCTATAAAATATAATTATTGACGCGCACGTGTTTCTTTAAATCTACTAGCCATGACAATGGATCGTTATATGAAACTAGATCCCCGGTGATTGATGTCCGACGCTCTAACGCTAACACACACATCCCACTAGTGTGGGGCGAGATAATTAGTATATGTATATTGCCATTTATAGAACAAAATAGACACAGACATAGAGATATCGGGTGAAGCATATGCATGCATATAGGAGTGTGAAGTGTATGAGGTACTGATTATCCATTGAACAAGGAAATCCTATGTCGTATTGCTTATACTAAAACACGCGCGACGGATAGAAAATATGTCAAGTGAAATGAAAGTAGCCAAGATGCCAGGATGAAGTTGTAACGCTGGCGACCGTGAGACGCCAACTAAAACGTATGCAATTTTGAAATTAGATCAATTGTATGCAACCGGATGATGGAGTTACTTTAAAAGCAGTCGTTTTGACCAATAGTACTTTATTGATAATTCGAGAATAGTCTTTTTAGGAAATAAATATAATACAGTAAAAGGATATATATATATATATATATATATATATATATATATATATATATATATATATATATGAAATGCTTAGGTATTTACACAAAAATGTACATCCTACCACTATTAAGCAAAACATCCCAATTAAAAAATACAATGAATTTAATGCACGTAATTTTACAAAACTACTAGTTATAACTTATATTATACAGTAAACTCATGTATTGTGTTTATTTATTTATACTTACGCTAAAATAGGAATTCACAGGACAACACATTTGGGACATCTATGCAATTGTAATTCCGTAATTATGGATAAAAAATGTTCAATCAGGTGTATACAATGTATTACATTATATTATATAGACATTGCGTTTAAACATAAATTTACCTATAAAGGGTTGGTATGGCTTCAAACCTACACACTAAGAAAATATCAATCATTCGGTTTGTAATTTTTGTTAAACCATGTTCACGAAATCTTAAAACTATTCCCTATGCACCAAGAATGTACTCCAAAACATTGTGTAGAATTAATCCTATGCAATCACTTATTTTCAATGGCGTTTCTATTTTTCAATTTAATACAGACAATAGTCCTGACCCCGTGAGAAATTCCACAGTTTTGTCCACGTCTATCTGTATAATTTACTCATAAGAATAGTATGCATTTTGCAATAATAACTGTTTGTCAAGGTCTATTAAGAAAACACTAGCTTGTGTTTTTCTGTGAACAATTAATTGTCATTGTCAGGTTAATATTCTTTAAATGAATAAAACGAATATTTTTTTCTTGAGTGTTTAATTTAAAATATTAACACTCCACTTATTTTACCCACCGGAAAATACGATTGCCCTTTTTTCAATAATAACACATCCTAGTTAACAATATTTATATCATATGACATTGTACAAACATCAAAAGGTTGAAAAATTTTGAAGCCTTCCACATAAAAAAAATCCACAATCGATAAGGTGAATTACGAAACTAGTCATGACATTTTAAAGTGTCTAGCATTATACTTAACATTACCAAATTCTTACCCGTTAAGCAATCGCATTTTTTTAAACTCGCACGCGCTTAGAAGTAATAACGTTTTCATGAAGGGCTTTTTTTAAGTTGTGAAAAACGAGCCATAAAACACTCAACAGAACAGACACCAAACTAAAATCGATTGAAGGTGATTTTACGAATCAAATCGAATCTTAAAACTATTCCATATGCACCAAGAATGTACTCCAAAACATTGTGTAGAATTAATCCTATGCAATCACTTATTTTCAATGGCGTTTCTATTTTTCAATTTAATACAGACAATAGTCCTGACCCCGTGAGAAATTCCACAGTTTTGTCCACGTCTATCTGTATAATTTACTCATAAGAATAGTATGCATTTTGCAATAATAACTGTTTGTCAAGGTCTATTAAGAAAACACTAGCTTGTGTTTTTCTGTGAACAATTAATTGTCATTGTCAGGTTAATATTCTTTAAATGAATAAAACGAATATTTTTTTCTTGAGTGTTTAATTTAAAATATTAACACTCCACTTATTTTACCCACCGGAAAATACGATTGCCCTTTTTTCAATAATAACACATCCTAGTTAACAATATTTATATCATATGACATTGTACAAACATCAAAAGGTTGAAAAATTTTGAAGCCTTCCACATAAAAAAAATCCACAATCGATAAGGTGAATTACGAAACTAGTCATGACATTTTAAAGTGTCTAGCATTATACTTAACATTACCAAATTCTTACCCGTTAAGCAATCGCATTTTTTTAAACTCGCACGCGCTTAGAAGTAATAACGTTTTCATGAAGGGCTTTTTTTAAGTTGTGAAAAACGAGCCATAAAGCACTCAACAGAATAGACACCAAACTAAAATCGATTGAAGGTGATTTTACGAATCAAATCGAATCTTAAAACTATTCCATATGCACCAAGAATGTACTCCAAAACATTGTGTAGAATTAATCCTATGCAATCACTTATTTTCAATGGCGTTTCTATTTTTCAATTTAATACAGACAATAGTCCTGACCCCGTGAGAAATTCCACAGTTTTGTCCACGTCTATCTGTATAATTTACTCATAAGAATAGTATGCATTTTGCAATAATAACTGTTTGTCAAGGTCTATTAAGAAAACACTAGCTTGTGTTTTTCTGTGAACAATTAATTGTCATTGTCAGGTTAATATTCTTTAAATGAATAAAACGAATATTTTTTTCTTGAGTGTTTAATTTAAAATATTAACACTCCACTTATTTTACCCACCGGAAAATACGATTGCCCTTTTTTCAATAATAACACATCCTAGTTAACAATATTTATATCATATGACATTGTACAAACATCAAAAGGTTGAAAAATTTTGAAGCCTTCCACATAAAAAAAATCCACAATCGATAAGGTGAATTACGAAACTAGTCATGACATTTTAAAGTGTCTAGCATTATACTTAACATTACCAAATTCTTACCCGTTAAGCAATCGCATTTTTTTAAACTCGCACGCGCTTAGAAGTAATAACGTTTTCATGAAGGGCTTTTTTTAAGTTGTGAAAAACGAGCCATAAAGCACTCAACAGAATAGACACCAAACTAAAATCGATTGAAGGTGATTTTACGAATCAAATCGAATCTTAAAACTATTCCATATGCACCAAGAATGTACTCCAAAACATTGTGTAGAATTAATCCTATGCAATCACTTATTTTCAATGGCGTTTCTATTTTTCAATTTAATACAGACAATAGTCCTGACCCCGTGAGAAATTCCACAGTTTTGTCCACGTCTATCTGTATAATTTACTCATAAGAATAGTATGCATTTTGCAATAATAATTGTTTGTCACGGTCTATTAAGAAAACACTAGCTTGTGTTTTTCTGTGAACAATTAATTGTCATTGTCAGGTTAATATTCTTTAAATGAATAAAACGAATATTTTTTTCTTGAGTGTTTAATTTAAAATATTAACACTCCACTTATTTTTAACACCGGAAAATACGATTGCCCTTTTTTCAATAATAACACATCCTAGTTAACAATATTTATATCATATGACATTGTACAAACATCAAAAGGTTGAAAAATTTTGAAGCCTTCCACATAAAAAAAATCCACAATCGATAAGGTGAATTACGAAACTAGTCATGACATTTTAAAGTGTCTAGCATTATACTTAACATTACCATATTCTTACCCGTTAAGCAATCGCATTTTTTAAAACTCGCACGCGCTTAGAAGTAATAACGTTTTCATAAAGAGCTTTTTTTTAAGTTGTGAAAAACGAGCCATAAAACACTCAACAGAACAGACACCAAACTAAAATCGACTGAAGGTGATTTTACGAATCAAATCGAAATAACCCGTGAAAAAAGAAAGAGAAAATGGAACAAGAAACTAACGAAATTTACATACAGACATTTGATCTAAATACTAAAGTGGGCATTCTGAAAATAAGTCTCATCAAGCAAAAACACTGTCTAAATGAAAATATGCTGCCTAAATGCACGCTATATATATATATATATATATATATATATATATATATATATATATATATATATATATACATTCATGCATATATGAAGTACTATATGTATACCGTTAGAATTTATTTCGAAAAATAAATTATGTATTTCGCTGCTTATTTGGCTATGTTACTATTTGCGTTGGCGATGTTAAACAGACGAGTCAATGTATTATATCTGAATTGGTTTGGTTTTGTTTGCGGAATATAAACAATATATTAGTTATTTAATGCCGAATAAAGTTGTCAAATCTAATTTTATAGTTAGGATAATTATTTATACTAGCGAGACCCTGTGGAAATTCCACAGTGTTTTCTACATCAATCTGTATAATTTACTTTTAATAATATTATCCGGTGGCTAGAAATATGCACATATTTTACTTACAAAAATTTTGCGTGACTGAATGGAAGTATATATATTTATTTATAATACTCGGTTGCCGGGGCAAAAGTTGTCTCTTCACTAAATCTTCTTAAATAGGAGTGTCAGATCGTGACACACAAAATAAATAACACACACTCTATCGTATTTATATATTGATGATGATGGTGGTGGTGGCGGTGGCGGCGGCAGCCTGAAACCGGCCCATTTGGTAAGCGTTTCTGCTAATGGAACGGGATACCTCGGTTGAGTCATAGAAAAAACAAACATTGCTAAAACTCTCAGTATTATAAGATCAGGATCAATGACAGTAAAGCAGTCCTGGGAAAAGAGTGGCGCCCTCCCCTACATCTCCGGTTAGCCGCTAATGTAAAGAGATCCTCTACTGTAATCGGACAATTTAGCCTTTTATAAAGTCTGAAATTAGTGACCCCCTCACCTAAAATAAGCGAACGCCATTTTTGATTGACGAATTTGACAATATAACTAAATAAATATTTGAAATAAAAAAAATTTAATTTCTCAGTTGTTAACTATACAATATCATTGCCCTTGTCTTATTTTTACGTCTCTATTTGGTACTTTGTTACATTGGGACCCGGGCTAACTTTAACCCTAACTTTAACCCTTACCCCCAATGACCCTGAACTTTATAGGTAACCCCCCCCCACTGACCCTAACCCTAACGACGGGGTCAAAGTTAGCGCGGGTCCCAATCTAATAAAGCACCATCTATTTGTTAGTAAGTTACGCTTGTTTTATTATGAGCACCTCCCGGATAAGAGTGAAATATTTAAAAAAAAATAATAATTTGCATTTAAATAACGCGTGTACGATGGACACTCTACTTTCTCTTTCTTTCGTACGCGCTCTCTGTGCTTCACTGAAAAAAAAAGAAATTCCACAGTGTTTTCTACATCAATATGTATAATTTACTGTTAATAATATTATCCGGTGGCTAGAAATATGCACATATCTTACTCACCAAAATTTTGCGTGACGGGATGGAAGTATATATATTTATTATATTACTCGGTTGTAGGGGTAAAAGCTGTCTCTTCAGCAATCACTATCGGTCGCGACTCCCCTCCCCGTTGTCAGGAGCAAAAGTAAATACTAAATCTTATTAAATGGAAGTGTCAGATCGTGACACAAAATAAGAAACTTAACTTCTCAGATGTTAACTATACAATATCATTGTCATTGTCTTATTTTTACGTCTCTATTTGGTAGTTTGTTACATTGGGACCTGGGCTAACTTTGACCCTGACCCTAACATTAACCCTAACCCCCAATGACCCTGAACTGTATAGCTAACCCTAACCCCTCACTGACCCTAACCCTAACGACGGGGTCAAAGTTAGCGCGGGTCCCAATGTAACAAAGTACCTTCTATTTGTTAGTAAGTTTACTTTTTGCGATTTATTTATTTGTTTTTATTGCGTTTTCACTCTTTCTCTATTCCCCCCTCCCTCTCTTACGAACACACACTCTCTCTTTCTTTCGACCACGCTCTCGGTGTTTCACTGAGAAAAAAAAACAAAACAAACATTGCTTATTGTCCGTTCAAAACATTTAAAAAATAAATACTGGTCCCTTACCATCCAAAAATAATAAATAAATGTTTTAACACTTTAAGAAGTGGTGCAAATAAAAAATAAATACTTAGTTCAAACTATCATTGAAAAAAAAACATTGCTTAACGTCCGTTCAAAAAACAACAACAACAAAAAATGATAGACATGCCCTAAAAACGCCAAAATAAAAACAAATAACAGTTTTAAGTTTTAAGCAACACAAAAAAGTACTTTTTGACCAGGTGATTAAAAAAAATGTATTATTTCTTTACCTTCCGCTCGAAATGTAGAAAAAAGAATATTAGCGGTTGGTTGGGATCGAACTATAAACCAGTCGGGCTAAAGACAAAAATACGACGACGCTTACCGTTGCGCTAAAGGGAAATAACTGAAGTATGATGCAGAAATTAGGCTAATTAAATGTTGTTAATAATCTAGGTGCGGTACGCATGCGCAGAGCGTTTGCCGGAAGCGTGACACACGTACGTACACCTTAGCGTATTAATATATAGATTTCTACAATACATTACTCACTGAATACATACCCCTTTGAAGACATTACTCTCTTAGATTAAATTAAAAAATTGAAATAAATAATTTTTGAACAGTCTAATTAATTTAATGAAATCTTAGATTCGGCTTTGTTGCAGATCTTGATATTCTATTAATATATGTTTTACTATATAATATTCTTGACATAATATACACATCGGATACATTGTTTGTGAGTAATATATGTATGTCATATACGGTGGCTGGCTATAACAACCGATTCTCTTCTTGCCTGTCTATAGCCTTATCACCACACATCAATAGTTGGGCACATCTGGTGTAATTTACAAATGTGGCATTCATCTTATCTTGTTATTTTTCTTTGATTATCCTATTCATAGAAGGTCGAAGATCAGTGTATAGCATCCTAGTATTAGTAGGCATCATGTTCCGTGATTAATTTGCTGTATGATCCGTATTTTTATTCCCACGAATGCTGATATGGGTCGGTATCTAGCATAGTTTTATCTTACACTGCTTCTTGTTATATATAGAGGTGATCCTGGTTAAGAGTTTAGTGATTAAATGGTATACTTAGCTAGGAATACATAGAGTAAACAGAAAATATTCGAACATGATTAATACCGGTGCTTCAGAAGATTGACCATGTAACTTTGGTGATATCTTAAACAATCTGATTAATAAGCCAAAGGGGTCTAGAAAGTCAGAATTGTACAGAAATCTCATCCTCGAAGCTTGGTTTTACTTTTTAACTTGTATAATCTCAACGACCCTTCGACCTTCAATTATTTTCCCGGCAAATGTGTTATAGTAATATATGTATATAGATATAACATATGTGTTAGTATTTTAACATATATAGATATAGAAACTTAGTAGATTTCATATTTTCATATTTTATGATATAATTCATATTTTGTAATCATGGTTTTAAAATCCAACATCCACAAATATTAGTGTGTACATACGTTTCAGAAATGATTTTAAGAATCACATCTACAGAACAAACAAATATATGCATATCTTCGTTGCAGCTCAAGCTTGCACTTGAATTATTTAATGATCACAAACCCATAAAAACTAATCAACACATCGAGAAACAGTATTTGTCTTTTTTTTACTTTATTTCTTTTTATGGCTGGCTATAATAGTTGGATTCCAAGTCCAATGTATATATTTTTCAAAAAAGTAGATCGGCACCCTACTGGGAAATGCCTGTTTCAGTGTTAAATGATACCATTTGTTAAAAAAAGAATCAGTAGCTTAAAATACGAGGAAAAACAGGTGTAGAAGAATATAACCCACCCTCTATCTTTCTCTTAGATAAATGGTGTATTCGTCTTGACAGGGTCATTTGCGAAGTGGGCGGCCTACAAATAATGCTGCCAACACATAGCGCTAATAATCGAATAGATTCACCAAAGTTCAGCTAAGTGTTCATTTGTATGTTTTAAATATGACTGGTATTTTTATTAATTGCTAATGAGAGACGAGAGGAGAACCGATCTTCAGTCCTTTGCTATCTCTAGAAAGCGGCGCATACACTTATGTAATATATATATATATATATATATATATATATATATATATATATATATATATATGTGTGTGTTGATAGTTTTTCACCTGTGGGGGCTCAGAAATACTTGACAAGTGCAATAAGAATTCGCTACTGACCACTTACGTCTTTCAGCACACCATTGTAGAGGGAGACCTCCTTAGTCCTGATCGACAACCTTCTTAGAGCGAGAATATCGAACAAAGTATCCGGTTTGCAAACTGGTCATTGATGAAAGAGGAGATGGGCTCTGCCTATCGGTTGGCGTTCGCTCTCATCTCTATCTATTAGCCACGCGCATAGGTACTAGCTCTGGGGCGTTTTTAAAGATACCCAGTGACTGCCCTTGTTTCCTGAGTTGAGCAATGCACGCCGTCTCTCTTTCTTTATATCTGGGCAACTTGGGGAAAGTATTTGTGTAACTAAGCGCTACATGACTAGTCTGAGTTACTCTTGTTCCGACAGGTTGAGGGTACAAGTTAGACAGCTTGTTTGGCTTCTGTTTCTGAATGTCATTACATGAGCCCAAACTCTTAGGTAGCGCTATGAACGGCTTCCCCATCAACACTTGAATAATATCGTGGGTAACTGTACGTGCAATGTCGCGCATGGAAAGAGACTTACAGTTATGCCCGGTGGGATTTCCCTAGACCACAAATCCCATCGACTTATGGGCAGGTTGTGTGAGGTTATTGGCACCAAGCAAGCAGCCGCATTGCCCAACCAACTCTTTCTTAAATGAAACATAACTTAGACAGTAAACAAATCAAACCTAAACCAGACACCCAACAAAAAAACATATTTCCCTCCGCTTTTGAGGCTCGCATTCACAAATACTCTGGCACTTAGAACCAACATTTACGACGTAGAAACATTTCTCATGACAACCCCCCCCCCAGATATCCTGGCACTAAGTGAAACGAACTGTCCATCCTCAATCTCCTCTCACAACTTTGACATGATTGTTTATCTCCAACTCTACCGTAAAGACTCCGACAAACATATGCATGGTATTGGAGTTTATGTTCGGAACACCTTCTCCTTGACTATAGAACATAGGGTTGAATGAGATGACCAAGACTACATGTGCTTTTTATTGACTTTACATGAAAGAGTTATTTTTTATTTATTTCTTATACCGTTTACGTTCGACCCGGGATGTTACCTTGCTTAACGCTGTTTCTGAACGCATAGATCGCTCTCACTCGACTCGAATGCCCAAATACATTTATTTGGAAGGTGTAATGCACACCACCATGATTGGCTGGACTTGTCCAACCTTACTGATACAGCTGGTAACTCTACGTATAATTTCTCTTTAGCTAAAAACTCTTCAAAAAGTTGATGAGCCGTGGCTAAGAACTACGTGAAACTACGAGAAGGCTGATTTTTAATCACTCAGAGATCAATTCAGCGACGCCACATGGATGGACACCATCTTACTCTCTGCTGATTAATGTGAAATGAGCTAACATAATGGGTCAAAGCTGGCACTGAAGCCTATGTCCCCATGCAGAAAATTATTAAGCAAACCCCATTCTCCTCAATGCTTCACCTCGGAATTTGAAGCTACTATTGCTAGGAAAAAGCAAGCATTCCGAAATGTCGGCCTCCATAAGTCAACTGCAGATAGACAGACATTTTTAGAGTCAAGAAATGATTGTAACGTAGTGATAGGTGAAGCAAAGAAAATGTATACAGAGATGACCAAAACACCTATTCAGTCAAAAAAACTAGGTAATCGTGATTTCTGGAAAGCTTACAATAGTATAGTGAATTATGCACAATAAACAATTCTCCCGCTATCAAACCACAACTATGTTATGTGAACGCCTTAAACACAACTTTGGCCTCAGCAAACAACCCCCTCTCAATATGTCTATTCCAGACTTAAGCCACACTTGAAAATCTAGTCATCATCTTATCTCAGGTAAAGAACATGATCAAAAACTTGACACCGCATAAGATTGTAGGACTGATCTTATAGCAGCAATATCTATAAGGAAATAGTCTGATGAACTGGGACCTGCCCTATCCAAACTCTACAACAAATGCCTTGCTGAATCTTGCTTCCCAGATATCCGAAAAAGTACCTCTGTGGTACCAGTCTTTAACAATTCTGGCGGGCGAACTGATCCCCAGAACTACCGCTTAATCAGTCTACGCCCGATCTTTTCTAAAATCGTTGAATCCTTAATACATCTAGCAATGGCCCGGCACTTAGTTAATGTTTAACTTATATCTGATCATCAGTACGGATTTTGACAAGTAAGATCTACTGCGGATAACCTAACAGTTATCTCTAAATGCATATATCATACACTGGATTAGGACGGTAAGGCTAGTGCGGTAGCACTTGATATATCTAAAGCCTTTGCCAAGCAATGGAATGAAGGGGTTCTCCTAAAAATGCACTCATATGATATTAATTAGCAAATATCTAATATAATTAGATCGTTCCAAACCAAATAAATATACAGGTAGTCCTCGATGGCTTTTCATCGTAACTACATCAGATACATGCTGGTGTAAATAAAATAATTTGAAAGGGTTAACACAGACAAATCAAAGAGAAACTCAGTAAAACTTAAAGAATATGCTATAAGAAAATGTCGATACAGATGATGAACGTAACAAGTAAATCAATCACCACGTTTTCTCGACCGTCCAAGAAAAAATAGTCGAACAAGAAGTTGATGGCAAGAACCAGGTTCACAGAGCATTGTCCAGAGCAGACTTCTGTAGGGCACCAAGCCATGGACTCCTTGTGAAAACTTTCAACCTACACTGTTGTACCCTCAAAATCATTTGGCATAGGTTGCGTACTCTACTGAAGCACAGACTTCGCGCTGGTTTGGATCCGTGGCGATTATGCACGATGTTCGAATGTCAAAAGAACTTGGCTGCATTTCATCAGAAGAGATGTCTGTAGAAAAGATCTAAGGGTGTTAGTTGGTCCCTGATTTCATTGCTCGAAAGCAGGCTGTGCAGTAAGATCTTTTCGGTTCGGAGAACCACTTGCCAAGCAAAATAGGCAAAGAAAGAAGCACATTCAGGAACAAAATAATTAGAGCATGCGTGCCCCATAATCTCCTTCGGATCTCTTTTTAACAGATTGCACATGTCAGCTCTCTTGCAAATGAAAGGACACAAATTATTCTAAAAGATAATTCTAACACACAATATAATATTATTTAAATAAACAAAAATAGAATGGATATCTGGAAAATAAATTCATATAATGTGTGCATTTAACAACGAAAATGTTCTACTTGAGCGTCACAGATCGATTAAATGAATGGACAATGCCTTTTATAAAGATGCCTGGATGCATCTAAAATATGCCCCCAGACATATACATCTACTCATCTTGATTTTCATAACAACCTCTTTAATGTAATTGAGACTGGGATAGGTATATTTGCTGACTACACCACGTACTACTCTCGTTATGTGGGCAAAGCGAATGCGCACACACCCGAGGCATGGGCTGAATCCATAGACAAACACCTCAAAGCTGTAGTGGATTTGGGTGATAAATATAACTTTTAATGCTGCAAATACAAAGCTCCCTTTCTTTCAATAACTACAAGAACCCTCGTCAACCACCGACTGTCATGCCAAATAACACTCTACCTGAGAGTTCAACATCACACTACTCAGCTTATCATTCACATGTAGCATGGATTGGAATAAATACATTGAAGACATGTCCTATGCTGGTTCAAATTAGTTTGGCTACCTCTACCATGATAGTAAACTTCTCACACCTGGCATTGCCATGTATCTCTACAAAGCTACCATCCGCCCATGCATGGCGTATTGGTGTCCGATCTTAGCTGGTGCATCATCGACTTGCCCCTCTCCCTTAGATAAGGTCCAACAAAGAGTCGAAAACTTTATAGGTCTATCACTATCCACCAAGCCCAATCCCCTGTCCCATCGCCGCAATGTTTCATCCTTGTGACTGTTTTAGAAGTACTTCAATGGATTGTGCTCTGATGAACCTGCTTCATTAGTGCCTCCTCGACGTAAATTCACTAGACCAACCCGCCAATCAGCCAAATCCCATCCATTTACTGTGGTGGTCCTCAGATGCCGAAGAATCTTCTACTCTAATAGTTTCTTTCCTCGTTCTATCGGCCTCTGGAACTGGCTCCCTGCTTCGTGTTTTTCAGACTGTACTGACATGACACACATTTAAAACTGATGTAAACACTCATCTCGCTGCTAACTTAAGATGATTACCAAAACCTTCATCCTTATTCTCAGTAGCCCCTATATGTCTATCGTAGCGGCCTGTCTTGTTTAGGGTGACTATGTAAACACACAAAAATGTTTATAAAAGTTCTATCAAATGTTATCATTTAATAAATAATCTTTAATTCATTCTGAAAATGAAATTTAAAAAAACACAACATATTTATAAAATTTAAAATACCGATAGGTGCAGAAATAACAAAGATAACATTTTATCCTATTGTCGGCGATTAATATTCTCCTAATAATTGTCAAAAAATTATATATATATATATATATATATATATATATATATATATATATATATATAACAGGAGATTGTAGTTTGCTTGAAGCTTTGCTGGTAAATATAAGTGTAGGTGTGTAATCCTATGCTGTAGCAATGCGGTGTAGTTGCCGGAAAGTGGAGAGGATGAACAGAAACAAATGAGAAGAGAAAACGAATCTCAAAACGATTTATTAATATTTCACGTAAAAACTGACAGTTCACGTAAAAACTGGTTAATCAGTTTTTACGTAAAATATTAATAAATCGTTTTGAGATTCGTTTTCTCTACTCGTTTGTTTCTGTTCACCCTCTCCACCTTCCGCCAACTACATCGCATTGCTACAGCCTCGGATTACAAACATACACTTATATATATATATATATATATATATATATATATTGTTGGTGTTGCCTAATTGTTAATTCAATGAAACGCCGGTGGGTATACAATAGTGATCAATAACAATAATAGTTGTATTATAGTATACATGTCTTTTATTTATAGACACATGTTCGGCTAGATATTTGTCTACATCATCCTACTGCCAGTTTTTCGAAATAGAGCGTTTTGATGTCACGTAAACATTGCATTTTCAATTTTATGTGGCCTGGGAAAGCTGCATAGCGAATAATATTGTGGCTGAAATATGTATGCCCATATGAAGCTGATGATATATCTATTAATACAATTATTTATACTATATAAATACGTACATATATATATATATATATATATATGGGAAGAGAAGGATGAAGGTAATCCGACGTGATGGTAAAATGAAAAAGGAAAACCAAAAACTGGATGTTTTTTATGTGTACATCAACGTTTCGTCTTTATTTATAAGACTTCATCAGGATGATGATATAGGGAAAAGATATCATGCAAGCACAGATACATGTAGGGTAGACATGTTGGGAAGAAAAATAAAATAAAATGAAAAACAGACGCTGCCATTATTTTTCATTTTATTTTATTTTTCTTCCCAACATGTCTACCCTACATGTATCTGTGCTTGCATGATATCTTTTCCCTTTATCATCATCCTGATGAAGTCTTATAAATAAAGACGAAACGTTGGTGTACACATAAAAAACATCCAGTTTTTGGTTTTCCTTTTTCATTTTACCATATATATATATATATATATATATATATATATATATATATATATATATATATATATATCTTCAACTCGTCACTTTTGCTAATCACAACTGCAGGATATATTTTTTTTAATCTCATGAGAAATTGTGCAATCGTTATCGACAGTATTGTAACGATTTAAACAAATACCATTACCATTATTCTCCGAATTATGTTATACATGACTGCTTATGTTTGTGTGAGCTATAGACAAAAAGTGATAATTCTATATTCTACGTAAGTGTAATTCTAGATGTGTACGACCACAAAATATATTTTAATGTTATGTTTGTTTAAACCTATTTTCTTTAGATGGTCCAACTATTCACTTATAAATGAACGAATAACACCGAATCACTGAAATAAAAAAGTGTAATATTTATGAATTAAAATATTATCCTATTTCTAGAGCTAGAAATTAGTCAAGACAGATCGATCCAGCAGTGCGTTGAAGCGTTGAAGAAGAATAACAGTATCAGTGTAAGGGAAGTATAACGGACTGGACGGGAATTACTTTAATGGGAAACTATTGATTTTCGTTGTTTGAAATTAACATAACTTCTCTGTTAGACGGTCCCGTTCTTTGCAGCTACGCATCTCGCTTATTACACAACACATTCCTCGTTACTGGAATATAATTTTGGCCATACATTATGAAACTGTTATCTGCAAATTTTATGTTCTTGTCCATAAACAAAAAGCAATTTCATATATGCATCCTAATAATGAACAGTTTATAATGATATCCGTTGTAAGGACGAGCTTGTTAAATATTACCTGATAGAAACTAAGCAACTATTTTTGATTTAATGCGTCGGAATGGAAAACACTTTCTGAGAAAAATGATCTAAATACTGATTATATGTGAATTGATTTTTCTCCTGTTTACCTGAACGTAGAATGTGGAATCAATTTAATGGAAGAGTGAGAATATATATATATATATATATATATATATATATACATATATAATATTATATCGGCATTCACAATTTAATGAGAAATTATTGTTTTTTCTACTAAAAGTCTACACTTTCTTCGCATGGACACTGCTACTCTAAACCTTTCTTAATATTGAGTCATCCATGTTTTTATGTTTTAAAATGTTTCTAATATTATTAGTACGGCTTCGAATCATTTCTATCATGATTTTTTTCTAAAATTGTAAGATAACACCCACTGATCTAAGTCCTAAGTAATGAGAGTACAACGAAATAAGAAAGTGCACATTGCGTTTACATTCAGCAGCCTCGTAACTCTTACTTCCATTGTTTTATCCTTTTGTCCTCACAATCCTTGAGCGATGTTTTCGGCAAAGAGGAAACATTGCTGTTTTAGGGTTGGAATCTCTTCATCTAACGCTTATTGCTGGCTATTTTTTTTAACTGAAAGTAATACGTTTAACTCCTTTAATTAAGTGACTTCATGACTTGTCTGGGGGCATTTCTATAAAAAAAGAAACAAGTTCAAGGGTTAATTTGAAGTACGGGAGATACTAATAATACGATTACAAATTAGTAGGGAACGAAAGCAATCTATTACCCCTGGTGATTTAATAAAAGTGGTTCTGTTTCAAATCCCGTTCAGATTCTTCAGTTTGATATAAGGATTCGCGGGTTTTACAAGACGTGTTTGAAGAAGGTACGAGCTAGCATCGGCCAGAACGTTGTGAGTATACCATTCAAAATACTAACACTTATCAGAATAATCAAAATCATACAAATACACAATTGTGAGGTAGTAGCACAACCAAATGCGAACAAAATTAAAAGACAAAAATTATTTTTTTAAATATTAATCAGATACGTAAATATTATTTGAAAGTATTTCAATATGTCCGTCTTTAATTTCATTAGAATACAGCCACCCGTTCCCGGCTGTTCATACTCGCGGATTTGGCTCCTAAACTAATTTTGCATAATTTTTACAATTTCGGCAATTGCTAAGGACATTTGTAGCAGCAAAACGCTCACATTTACTCTAACTAGGAAACCATTTTAAGTTAACAATGCCATATATATATATATATATATATATATATATATATATATATATATATATATATATATATATATATATATATATATATATATATATATATAGTCTTGGAAGTTTCTCAACCATTAAAACTATATTAAAATAAAAAAAATGTTAAAAAACTTATAGTCCCAAGTCTTTCAGTGGAAAATCACTCATGTAAGTCAATTTATTGTTTACAGTTATTATATTAGTTTGTTTCTAACACTATTTTAAGAGATCATCAGTTGTTTACCATGAAAAACTGTTTCGGGAATTTTAAAACAAGACAGTATTTAATTTCATTGCTTCCTAGCAGAGTTGATCGGACCCCACTTCCCTTAAAAGACAAAAACATAAACGTTCCTATACTAAATCTACGTTTTGTTCCATATAAATGTTTTGCTAACTTATATTAGTTATTTAAAAGAAAAAAAAATTATTTACCTTTGCTGTTTGTCTGTCTAATAAAATTTATCCGTTACTTACAAAAACGTTGCTGCATTTTAACGTGTTTGCACGAATCCACTACACTATTATTTAGGTGATTAACGTATTATTTTAAGTTTTATATTATAAATATAAAAAATATCAACACATCAAAAAATAAAAAATAGATAAATAAATAAGTAAATATGTATATATATACATACATATATATATATATATATATATATATATATATATATATGCCCACATACACATACATACATATATATACCTTTAGTCCCTCCTTCTCTCCCTCTTCCTCTTGGTTGTCCATCTCCCCGTTGTCGTCAACCTCAAATAAATATTAATCTTCATTGTTCACTTATAGTTTTTATAATCTGCGTTCACAACTGTCGATTTTTTTCCTTTATATATATATATATATATATATATATATATATATATATATATACAAAAGTAAACTAAGTTTCGCTTGTAACATAGACTACATTAGAAAAATAACCCACTGCAACACAAGCTACGAAACACACTTCTTCAATCGCATAATTCACTCGAGCGTGTTTTCAAATATTGTTACCCAATTGTATCTTCCAACATTAAATACCATAAATAGACCGCTATGTCTGAATTTCCAAAATACGTCATCTAAACTTAGGGTAGAAAAAACTGTTCCCTCTAACATTTTACTACAACCCATCTTCCAAGTAACACCGGGAAAATATAGAACGGATACTTAAAGAAAATATAACCGTATTTTTTAAATTGATTCTACTACTAATTTCATCCATATTACACTACAACTATTTACTAATTAATGAACGCTCCCTTATATTCGTTTGAATTTCGACAATATTGAAGCGCATAGATTCATTCACCGTCGTTATTTTTAACGATTATGCATAGACTTTACCCTATTCTGGAATTAACGGATTACAAATACCGAACTGAATCACTACCATTGCACATTGATTGTAATGGCGTATACAATATATTTTTACCAATACTTCCATTGATTCAGGTAATATGCCTTTATTCATCTAATATATTTAAGTCCTTAACATTTACGAATTTCTACACATGATAATATTAAGGTTTGAAATACTTTTCGAAATACTAACAGCGTAATACGCACAACAGACTTCGGTAAAAATATCCACCTGCTTATAAATATGCCATAGTAGTCAGTAATACCATAGGCTTTACGACGGTGACACTACTTATTCAGACACAGTATCAGTACATAGTTTCAATTTGGACCATCTATACATACATGCATAACACTTTCTAAACAATCGTAAAACCTCAAACTATTATTGTTAAAGTAAACACCTTCCCTCTCTCTCTCTCTCTCTCTCTCTCTCTCTCTCTCTCTCTCTCTCTTTCTCTCTTCCCTAACGATCGCTTCTTTTATATTGTTACATTCCCATTTTTTTACATTTATTTCATGTCGACTCCAGTCATGGGTCATTGTGTTAAAAGGTCTCTATGCTTTTCGGAATAGTTAATGCCGACAGAAAGTGTTGTTTTTAGTTTTTACTTTGCAAAACAAGATTGAGAAACGGGAAAAACAATCTCCTCGGTCAATGACAGAAACCCTTCTAGACTGCCGTAAGATACATTTTTTCTCAAAAGATTCATTTTTAATGAAATACCTCATATATGAGTGGCAATAAGCTTCCCCAGGGTCACAGCACCTCCCGCACTCTTTGTTTGGTCAGCATGGGACAGGGAGGGACGAATAATGTTTCTCGTGATCCTGGACGTAACGCGAATAGTCGTGTGGACGTTGCGCCTTAGAGAAGAGCAAGGAGATGAAACGTTTGCTGATCAGGATCTGATCGTGTTCTTCAAGCACCAGTTGAATGTCAACATCGGATATGATAGAACAGATTACATTCGTCGATGTTTGAAAAAAGGTGGATACAAAAAGCGAACGTGTGTACGAAAAGGACCAAGTATGAGTACGCGTTAGCTACCTGGGAATGACGCACAGTTGTTGGTCCTATCGGACCACAGCTCTACGGGTACATAAAATGTATTTGCTAGTCGAGTGAATGTGTTTCCTCCACCCCAGGTAGTAGAACACCTCCAAGATCCCCATTCCCCACTTTAAATTGTTTGTCCTCGCCTTCCCCCAGTTGTAATTATCTTAGTAAGACACTACCCACCCCACTACTTATACCCCGTTTTCTTTTTTCTCCCGTTTATATTCCACTCCTATTTAGAGAACGACCTGCTTGTTTTCTGTTCCGAAAAACGGAAAGAGAGTGTGCGGGCTATTATTTACAAAGTGTTAAGGAGGTCTTACTAACTAAACTTTTTAGAATTTGTTTTGCCCCCACTCCCCGTTTTTTATCACTTAAATATTTGTATGTACATACATGTATCGAAACATAAAATTCCGAACAAATTTGGGGTCATCTTAAGTTGAACGGCTACTAGTGTAAATGTGGTAGTGCGGTTACTGAGATGAGTCTAATTTAATATAAACTAAAACATAGAAAATAGAGAAAATAAAGAATAACTGGTAAATAATTTTAAAATGAAAATGTTACTTACGAGCTTTCGTTTCTCGATCTTGCTGATTAGCTGAAAACCACATGACGTCACAAGAATTTGCATGCGCGAGAGGCTAAACGGATCTCTCTCTCTCTCTCTCTCTCTCTCTCTCTCTCTCCCTCTCTGTCGTACGCGTGTCAACGTAGTTGTTTGAATTAAAGTGTGTGGTGTCTTATATAATTACTACTGTACCTCGTTATTATTGGCGCCCTATATGCCACCAACACGTTCTGCTTCTTCTCGAGCTTCTGGCAAAAAGACTCAGCGCTTCCCCCCCCCCCCCAAAATAAAATAAAACTGCTTTATATGGTAAGGGAAGTAGGAAGTTATGCTACGGAGTGAATCAAAGCACCGTGTGTAACATAAAGAAGAATGGGAAGGCAATCAGAGCTAATGTAGCATCGAGTTAATGTGGATATACTCTGATTGTGAATGTTGTACGAAACAAGACAATACTCAGGATGACATCTTCCTGACCATTCCGGATACAAAAGTTAAAGAGGAAAAGTATACAGTAAGCCACAATTATGATTCGTAAAACAGCACTGATTTTATATTCTAAATTCAGTGGAGGTAATGACGGAAAAACTCAACCAGGTTAATTGACAGCATCAGATGCAGAAGAATTTAAAGCCAGCAAGAGTTGGTTTGGTCAGTTTGTGAAACGTTACCAACTCATAATTGAAAAATTTCACGGTTAAGTTGCATCTTTCTCATGAGGCATGAAATGAAAGTCCCGCGATTCAAACCACTAAAAGACATAGTTACAATTATTATAGGTGGTAATGATGATAGCTAGATGACTACACTTGGTTTCATTTATAAAGCTCTAAATTACAGTGCTCTCACGAACAAAAATAAAAACACTTTGTGGGTCTTCTTGGTGCATAATTCCAAAGCCTAGATTACGAAGGCCATGATATCAAACTGGTTTCATCAGTGCTCCATCTCTCAAGTTGAAAATGTCTCCGTAGAAATATAATAGAATTTCACTTATTGCTGCCCTGTAGATTAGTATCATAAGAGTCCGGACCGAGTTTATCCCTCCAAACAGCAAATAACTCCTTCAGCCTATGGCTCAAACAGGGCGTTATGCATTAAGGCACTTTACACCTAGAACTGTCTCTAGCAATTAGATGAGGACGATAACTTCCAGTTAACAGTGTACTGGCGTAATTCCACTATTGTATAGTGGCTTGCAGTCATATACATGGTATTAATATATTAAAAAAGAACTCTAAATGCACGTTGGAAAGAAACTTTGGCCACAATGTATACATTACTACAACGGCTTATCACCCGTCTACAAGTAAGGGAAACGCGTACAGTTTACCGGGAGTGATGGTTTTGATGATGTGACTCGCGGGGACTTCAATGAACTCATTGATACTTACTTTCAGCCTCTGTCAGAATAGAGACAGGACAGAGCTGACGAAGTCTGAAACAAGAAATACAACCCATCCCAAGAGGAGAAGGATAAGTGTCTTACTACAAGAGAAAGCTAAATCATGGGGCCCTTACCTGGTTCGTTTATTACAATTCTCAAATGCAATTGATTTATCCATGCCAACATACAAACTTATTTTCACTACTATAAAAAAACAATGATGTCAGCTGCGAACCACTATGTTCCTTACGAAGGTCAAGAAAAGTAACCCATCCACATCTGGAGAAAATTCTATAAAACATACCGATTCTCCTGAAGAAAATACACCTCCTCCTGAAGTACCTAAAAGACAGGAATTGACTGAACTTCAGTTAAGCAACATTTAATCTGTCCAAAACATCAGTGTAACATTACTCATCTTCATATGATACAGAACACATCATCATCATCATCATCATCATCATCATCATCATCATCATCATCATCATCATCATCATCATCATCGGCATCGTCATCATCGTCACCATCAGCATCATCATCATCATCATCATCATCATCATTCATACATGAATACAATACAATTAAAATATTTGAAATACATGAATACAATACAATACAATACAATGAATACATGCATACAATACAATTAAAATACATGAATACAATACAATTACAATATGTTTCAATTTATTATGTTGATATTATACTACATTATTACTATTGTAATTCATCATTACTACATAGTATTAGTGGGCTGCCTTTGAAATCGGTTTGGGAAGCATATGTTAGCGTATATAATGCCATACATAAACGTTAAATAAGAATATGTACACACTCGTGTAGATTATATTTAAATATCAAACAACAATGTTTATTAATTATTTGTAATAACTCTTCTATTTTCTTTCAAAACAATTGCCTATCAGGTGATATTAAATGTTAAAGGAACAACAGACGCGAAATGTATATAGAAATAGTATCATTGTAATCACACATTATTATTTGACGTTGTGATCTATAACGACGTCATTCAACGTATTAAACACGTATTTATCGAAAAGTTTCATAAATACTAGTAAAATATCCGACTTAGGATGAGTAAAATAAATTCCCTGACCAGAACAGTCTTGGTCAATTTCATGTCCCGTTATTAAGATTTAAATCAAGATATAACTGCACTAAATCTTATGTCTGGAATATTTATTCGAATTTTGATCAAAATGCTTTAAAGGATTTTTATTCTATAAAAAGTTCTAAAAGTTAAAACTTAAAAGCTCTTCAGAAGAAAGTGACATTAGGAAATGTTTCTTATGCGTATTTATCAAATTCATTGCACATCTGATATATTTCAGGTTTCTTACATGAGGGGGTTTGCTCTAATTATGATCCACTGAAAATCTTTTTAAAATATCGCAGATAAACTGATATTTAGGGGATATTTATTAATGGGTGTATGATATCTATTGTTCTAATTCCACAAACATCAAAGGAATCTAAATTTTCACGAGGGTTTTCTATCACCTTTTTACTCTATTCCCAGTAAATTAAATAAAACCAAACATAGCTCATATTTCAAACCTTTACGCAGGTGTGTTCTTGAATTCATAATCATCAATTAATTAGTTTAGGCATTTATATTGTACATAGAAATATATGAAAAGATATATATATGGTTAACTTTATATAGATAAATGTAAAAGAATTGAGAAATATAACTTTCCAATAGAAACAATCAAACTTATACAATATGCATACACTCCTTTTACGAGAAGTTTAAAATGAATGGATCCTTCTACTGTCAACATTTCTATATAATAAAACAGCAAGGTAATTTTATTTTTGAAAGTACGTTTTCACCCGTCACTTCTATTATAAAGATGTTATTGCCCGATCGCTTTAGATACATTTACTTTAAAAAATATTTAGCTGATAATTATTTGTACGGTAATAAAGAATGGATTGTTTATTTCGAAACAATAACTTAAATATAACGGTTACAACTTTTTTTTATTTATTTAAAAGAAAATAATTGGCTGGCACTTATTGGTAAGAATTCTCAATAAATAAAAAATACACATTTCTTTTATTTATTTGAATAATTTGAGCTAACAATGTCAATAGATTTTACGGGTCAGAAAGAGCTATTTTCGAAATATTAGTGAACCGTACACACATATATTATTTCAGAGCGACTCTCATTAAGAGTAAATTATGTCGCAAGCATTGGGAGTACCATTATGATGTGCAATAGTTTAACTTTTATAATTCAAAATAAAGAAAGCATTTTTGTATTGAAACTATTATTGTTTTAATTTAATACAAAAGTATTTCTTTATTACAATTGATCGACACTTGTATTATATTTAATAGGTCTTATATTAAATTTTTAAGGGCATTAGGCAAAGGCTACACAGAATATGCATATTATCAAGTTTAGAGTTAACACCAAAAACTGTCATACTACAAACATTGTAATTATAATAATTATACTTGCACAAAATAGTGTTTAATTGTTATTAATTTTATTTTGGGGCGGGCTACAGTGCCCGTTTCGAAAACATAGATTAATATAATTTATATTTAAGGATAAAATAAATAATAATTAAATGTCTGAAAAGGGGAAGTTTCCATTTTATCTGATTAAATAAACTATGTAGTATAGTATGTGTCTAAACAATATTCGTAAGAAAAAAAAACCGTTTAAACAAAAGACACAGACGACCGCGTTACTATAGTTGCTGACCTACTTTCTTGCACCATGCTAAGCTGATCGCTGAGATCGTTTTTTAACTGACGTGTGAGAAATGTTAGTATGCACGTAACTCAACTAATACTACAATGTATATGCCCCATTTTACATTAAGAAAGTATACCATTAGGCCTTATTGTTCGCTATATAACTCGCTATACACTCGTGTTCTTTTCGTTGTAAAACGCACGCGGGCTGATGCTCCCGCTGTGCTAATTTAGTTGTGGTTGTGACTATCATCATCGTTGCAGCAATGTCATTGATAAACACCACGTGGACAATTGCGGATTGGTTGTAAAAGTTTTAATTCAAAAGAACACTTCGTGTGCATAAAAGAGAGAGAGAGAGATAGAGAGAGAGAGCGGTAAACAGAATGATAGACAAATGAATCGCAAGCCTAATTACACTTAACTATATGGTACGCACACGCCACTACGCGATGGGTGACGTTTCGTGTCTCATCACTTATGGTGTCCGTGGGAAAAGAGAATGAGACCCACTCTACGTGAAGTCACGGTGTTTTCTCGACTTTCGCTTTTAGGTCATGTCTTTTTACGACGCCATTAAAACTCCTCCATCCGGACACCACCTTTGCTATCTAACAAAATTAAACAAACGCTAAGCACGCATACAGGGAAAAGTTAAGCCAAAATTAAATAGACACTAAATGTGTAAGGAAACAAATAATAACACTGGGGGAAGGTAGTATTTCATATGATAAAATATCTTTTTTCTTAAGGTTATTTGCCTACACATTGTTTATATGAAAAAGGCGTAAAACCAATGATACTGGTAGACATGTAACTATGGGAACTAACATCCGTTATTGCACCACGCGGTGAGAATTGTTTCTTGGGCGTGAGAAATGTTTGAGTGCAAGTGAAAAAACTGGTACTATTATTAATGTGGTTTAGCCGTTTTATTTCTGCCGCATACACGTCCACCGATTCCCCGGTCCAGGTTATTCTTCTGAGCTTGTTATAAACCTTAAAAACACTCTCCTAACTGACCCGTGCTGGACTGCCGTTGGCACGGAAACATTCTCCACTTTAATTAATACCAACCCCCCCTTTCATATGTACAATAAAACACCTAAACACGCATACACAGAAAAATAAAACTATAAATAAAAAGAAATAAAGTATGTAAAATAAGATGTAAAAACCACTAGAAAAAAAAGGTAATATTGCATATGATTATCTCTAAGAAAATATAGCTTAGCGGATAAAATATAAAGGTCGTCGTATTTGAACAGACTATCTTTCTAGAAGCACGTGCTAATAAGCCACAATAGCGTATACGACGGATTATTAATTTCTTTCACAGGCTCAATTTGTCGTAAAACAAGCTATTATGAAGGGATCAGTTCGTAATGTCTTTATTATATTCGAATTTTCTAATCTCTTTCTCTAGTAAGCCTGCATTTACAGGGCTATACCAGTCATCAAAATAGCGTAGCATTTTTATTTATTTATATATCAGATATATTTTATCAGTAGTAATTCTGGAACTTTTAACGGCTACTTATTTAAACAAGAGTACGTACGTGTTTCCTCTGTCTACGTACGATTGTTCACATTTCAGCGGTGGACTGTTTTAATGTTCGCACTCTTTATCAAACCAAATAGAACTACTGATTCATCATCATTTTACACGCTTAATCGTCGATGAATATCTGATAAAAATGCATTTTTTTTCTGAATAATATTGAAATGTGTACAATTTTATGCAATTTGCTTGTAGTTTGAATTTCAATAAATAAATAGATGAAACTATTTTCTATGGAGCACTAACTCGTCTCTCGGGGCCCGTATTTATAATAAAAATGATGAATATATTTCGCATAGATTCCGGTGCGATAAATAAATTCGTTGTTTTCAATCACTTTAGAATTGTTTAATAGGTTTGAGAGTTGTATCGTAATATACCTATCACATTTATATTCTACGTATCATGTAAGTGAAGTGCATAATCTTCAATAATTCACCTGCTTTTTTCTCGGAGTTATATATTTTCCCTAGATATATTTATTTGTGAAAAACAACATCTCATAAAAACGAATTATCAAGATAACCTAGATTTAACATGAACAGTTATCCAATCTATTGAATATTTGTCCTAGTCTTTTCGTCTGTTGCTACTCTTTTCGACTAACCGTGCCACTCTTGGAATAGCGTTCGCTACATGAGGACGAGGAGTTTAGGTTTAGGGTTTTCCATTTATGTTCATCTTGTCGGATTTATTTATTTGATCATGATATCTATTCACACACACAGACACACACACAATATATATATATATATATATATATATATATATATATATATATATATATATATATATATATATATATGAATGGAAATTGAAAATGAAAACCAAAAAATATTAGTTATGTCTTCATCCACGTATCGTCTTTATTCTTAGACGTCCTAAGGGTAGTTTGTCTGGAGAAACGCATCACAAAAGTACAAAAGGTTTGGCAGTCGGCTAAAAACCTCTGACTGCTTGTTCAAAAATCAAAATATGAGATAGAAATAGATGGGGGCAGTGGACAGTAGCGGTTTGAGTATAAACTAATTTAGATAGGGGAAAGGTGTAATAATAAATACAGAGGAAGTGGGAGGTGAAACGTGGCTGCGGCTGAGATATATTTAAATTATGGCGAGAAGAGAGGATACGAGATATGTTTATTGGAATCATTTTTTTTTAATTTAGCCTTGAGAAGAAAGAGACAGGATGTAAACGATTGTCTGGGTCGTGTGATAGGAATGTGTTAGAGTTGATTGGGGCGGGGCCGGGGGGGGGAGGAGAGCGAGAATACAAAGTCAGGTGTAGAGAGGGTGTTCATATTTTACATCAATATATATATATATATATATATATATATATATATATATATATATATATATATATAAGTACTTAATGTATCCACATAAAATGTTATAAGGAGATATAATTTTTATGATCAGTTTTCAGTATTACTTCAACAGTGCTCGATACGTAAGTAGAGCTAGGTAGTAAGCAATGAAAATATATATGTCAATTAATTGCAATATATATTTTCATTGCTTACTATATATATACATATATATATATATATATATGTATATATATATGTCAGCATGCAAACATATACTCACTTTGACACACAGATATATATACACATACACACACATTACTTGTTACGCTAAAAAAGAAAAAAAAAGAAAAAAAAAGAAACAATAAATATTATTTTTGTTTTGACATTATCGTGTAAATGTTTAAAACAACAGTTTTGTTTTGAGCCAGCGACAAAACTGGTTGTAGTTGTGTGATGTTTTTCATAAAACAAATAATCATGATGAAGTCTTATAATATCGACGGAACTTTGATGAATACATAGATATTATTGTTTTGTTTTCTTTTTTCAATTTCCATTACATTGGAAAACTATTTTCCTTTCTTAATAATATATACATATTCACGCCCACACGCGCACCCACACATTAATATTTACCTGATGATTGTCAAAAAATAATATATATATATATATATATATATATATATATATATATATATATATATATATATATATATTAGTCATATCAGCTATTTATAGGGTAGTGCAATACTAAGGACCCTGCCTATGAAGTTATGTTTGACAGCTGGTTGATATGCACACTGAATTGACATTTAGATATAAATCTAGTTTCGCGTCTCCACTACAATGCGTGTTGGCTGCAATTGTTAGCGCTCTGACTACTGAGTCAAAAAGGTATTTCGTATCAGTGTTCGACTCGGGCCACCGATAGGGGTTGCCTCATCCCATACTGATGAATTGCAGTGCAGGTTTGGCATAAAACACATGTTAATGTGGGTCAGTTTGATAATTATATTTGTTTATAAATAATTGTTATATATATATATATATATATATATTATATATATATATATATATATTATTTATAAATAATTATTTTAAGTTTAGTGTAGATGAACAAGTTGACAACAGGCCGTCATTTACAGCATAATGCAACACTCTAAACCCCGAATATTGAGTGCTCTCGACTATTTGCTGATGCCCACCGAATTTTCCATTAAAACGTTAATTCACTCATCCATTTCCAGAAAATGACTGTTGGCCACTTGAGTATGCGCTTCGAATACTGAGTCAAATATGACTTTCGTGTTGGGGTTCGAACCGCGTGACCGATAGGAATACTCTTCTTGCAGTTTTGTCATGAAACACATGTGTATTTGGCTTAATTTAAAGAATTAATTCATGAAAATTATATATATATATATATATATATATATATATATATATATATAAATATATGAACATTCTCGGTTTATTACAGGGTAAGGAGTCGGTATATATATATATTCCGAATGTGTTTTAGCTTTATTTTTTTAATATAGCTTAAGTATATATATATATTCCTTTTTTTTCATAGGAATTAATTCTGTAATATTTATGCTATATACAAAGTAGAACTATATTTTACTACATGCTTTATATTTTGAAATACTTTAGCCGTATATGTGCGTACATGATTTTGCTGAAGCGTTTCACAAGATAAAGCATATATCTATATATGTATACGTTTCATAGATGTATATGTATATATATGCATATATATATATATATATATATATATATATATATATATATATATATATATACATGCGTGGGTGGGAGGGTGTGTGTATTTGTATAGGTTTTCTATAGAGGGATTTAAAGTGCGTAACTATGTACACGTGTATGTCTACAAATATGAGGTAAAAGCTTGAACTGATAGACCCACACTGAATACTGTTCCCCTCAAGCACGTGCGATAACACTCATAGTTTCCATACAAAGGTGTTTATTCATAATAAAACTTATTCTAGTAATAATCATTATCATCATCACCATCAGGTGTTTTATCATTCTTGGAGAAGGAAGACCTCTTTGGTTTCCATCCACCTTATTGGTAACTGTCATTCATGTTTTTTTTTAGATATTCGCTACGCTAGGCACTGCGAATTGGCGACGCCATTCGGCTATTGATATGTCTCCACATACAGCGCCTTGTATTCTCAAACGGTCACCTATCAAGTACTGACCAGACCAAACATCACTGAACTTCGGTGATCTAGCGGGAACCGGTGTGTCGACAACGGGATTATGCTGCAAGTAATGATATTCCATCACAAATAAATATGTTTTCATTATTTATTTTTCTATCTATTATTTTTTTAATATAACCTGGCCACATGACAAATTTAATTATTATTCTCAATTTTCCTCTATATCCGTAGCTTTTAAACTTTCATCAGTTAAGTCTAAATTGTCTCTACTTATGTAACAACAGTATTTTTTTATATAAACGTATACTAGATTTTATTATATATGTAAGTGTATGATTATATCTCATAATTACTATTTCTTTGATGTAATCAAATATGTAGATATAAATTTATATATATAAGTATATATATATATATATATATATATATATATATATATATATATATATATTTATGTTTGAATACAGCATAACAACATTATATGCTTGAACGTTTTTCGTACATAATATAATTACATGTTCTAAGTTAATGAAAGTATGTTTCATTAATTTATTTTAAATGTTCAATTCAAATAACTTTCTAAAATCATTACTAGTTTTTAAAAACCCATTTGCTTAAATTATGTGCATGTATATTTTCACTGCAGAAAATTTGGATTCCAACTCTTTTAGTAGTATGTTCTTTATATTATTGCATATCATTAAAACATGAGATGCATTCATTTTAATCGAAATACATATTTACCGCCAATGGATAATAGTGTTTGCCTTAATGTGCTTGGCATATTGCCAAGAATGTGAGATAATTAAAAAAAAGTAATTCCGTATGTTTCTTTTCGGTATTTAAATATATTTATATTTACATTTAATATGCATCTGGAAATAATTGCTCAAAATGGAGGGCTGATGTTCAAACATATTACACTCAACTTTATTTTTATGGAAACTTTTTTCTGTTGAGTAGTTTGGGATATGTATATATGAACATTAATAAATACTACTGGAACTCTGGCAAAATCCCACAGTACTTTCCATATCAATTCGTATAATTTACTGTTCATTCTTTAATATAGGTTTCATAAACAAATGTCTTTCACGAGCAATACTATTAAGAACAAATGTTCTAAAAATCGTTGTCAGAAATAAAAACAATATATGTTTTTTATTTATTTATTTATATATTAATAAACCAAACTGTATATATTTATTTCCGTCGTAAAATAATTGTAGGTAAGCTATTGCATAATCAATAGAACGAATGTAACTATTTAAAATATATTTATTTAAAATTGTACTGTATAAATCTAAGTGCCTACATAATTTGATCAGAAACTATTCATTGAAAAATGTTCAAAGTCGTGTTTTTTTACCTGATCGATATGAAATTTGTAAAAATCACCATCATTGCTGCACATTTGTAATGCATATTAAGGGGTGATAAGGTAGTATGTTTTACTTCCACTACAGTAGGTTAGCCACAAGATAGAGTGCGGGTTTTGATCACAGTTTTTTTTTCTGTGGAACAAACTGTATTCGACCCGGCACACCAAAACCCTCAGTCTGCGTCGGTAATCACTTGTCATTGTATATACTTCAGCAAATTCTTATCTCCCTAACTAATATTTAGAAAATAATCAGACGAACAAATGTCTTCTTGTCAACAAAAAACAAATCATAGAAAGTCGCTGTATCATTACTTTTCAATTTGTTATAATAAATACATATTGCATTCTCATGAAATCTCTAGCATATATATATATATATATATATACTTATATATATATATATATGTATATATAACATATTTTTATTGATCTTTAACTAAAAATAATAATTATGTATATATATATATATATATATATGTGGGTGTGTGTAAAATGTAAAATAGAATGAAATAAACTATGGGATTTATGTATTCATCAACGTTTCGTCTTTATTGAAAGACTACGTCAGGATGAAGAAACCCATGTAAAAAATAATATAGAATATTAATTTTGATCCGTCAGAAAGTGTCAAGATTTTGGCAGAGAGTGAAAAACATGATTTTGGTAGTGGCGTTATCAGCAGTAGTTTGTTTTTTTCAAAGGACGCGAGATAAATGGGATTGATTGCCTCGACTTGTTAGTATATGGATTTTTTTAGCTAGGAAGATTTTCGAGATCAAAATATGTCACAGCCAAGCTTGGCTAGTAGTAGATAAGTGTCGAGAGATGCAAGTATGACTCAGAGTATGATTGAAACCAAATGTGTTGGCATAAAGAGAGAAGTGGGTATCATATTTATTAGTTCAAACATTCGAAATGGATGTATTACTTTAATCTAATTTATTCGATAATTTTATTTGTGTTTCATTAATTAATTAATACGTTGCTTGTAATATGTGGGCATATGGATTAACGCATTTAGGTATAAAGACACATGGGTATCATAATTATTAGTTTTAATATTCAAAAGTGGGTGTATTAATTTATTTCTATTTATTTTATTACTTTATTTGTGTTTCATTACTTAATTTATAAATGTATTGTAATGTGTGGGAGTATGTATAAAAGTGGGTGTGCAATAATATAGCTATTTCGATTATTTGTGTATGAATGTATTTATTTACATTCATTTAGTTCGGGATGTGTGTGTTATTAATTGATGCGTAATTATTCAGAAGTTATTACGAGTGTACAAGTGTGTGTATATGTAATATGGGAATGTAAGTACAAGCGTAATGATATAATATCCACAGTGTTTTGAATTATGTGTTAATGTTTTAATTTATTCCCATTTGCTTTATTGTAAGTGTCTCACTAATCAACCAAATACGATTAATATAATTATGAACATATTTTTTATTTGAGTGTAAAGGTGTGGATATTTTTACTATTTTTAAATACACATTTTGATTAAAAATAAGAGGTTTGGCATTAGGAGAACACGGTGGTACCATATATAGTAGTGAGTGTATTACTTTATTTCTATTGATTTTATTATTTTATTATTTTACATGTGTCTCATTACTTAATTTATAAGTTTTTTGCACTATTTGGAAAAGTATGTACAAAAGTGGGTTGAAAATAATGCAACTCGATAAATTATTGATGTACAAATGTGTTGATTTTAATTAATTTATTTTTTATTTGTGTATTATTAATTTATCAGTAATTATTAAAAGTGTTTATGGGTATACACATGTATGTATATGTAATATGTGAATGTAAGTAGAAAGTGAGGTTATAACATTTATAGTGTTCAATATTATGTGTGAAAGTGTTTATTAATTCCCATTTATAAAATTATTAGCGTGTTATTAATGCACAAACTACCATTAATATAATTATGAGCAGATAAAATATTTGCATGGGTTGTATGTATAAAAAGTGTTAGAAGAGATGGGAATGAGATTAAATTGGTTTATTATATTTTGTGTGATTGTTTTTTTTTATTTATTCCGGTTTTTTAGTTACTTGTGTATATTAATTAATAGTGAGTGTAGTATGGGATGCCTATCCCGGTGCCTAATGATAACTGATCAATTAATAGCACACAAACAGTGAACTAAATAAGTATAAAGAAACACATGTATACATATATAAACAAAAGAGCAATATAATTTCCAACCGACTTTTATTCACACCACTACACATTACAAGAAATGTATTAATTTATGAAACACAGATGGAGTAATACAATAAATAGAAATACATTAATACACCCAGTTTTGAATATTTAAACTAATAGGCATGATACCCCCTCTCTCTCTATGTATACCTAAATGTGTTTATCCATATTCCCGCATATAACAGGAAACGTATTAATTAATAAATGAAACAAAAATAAAATAATCAAATGAATACGATTAAAGTTATGCACCCATTTTGAATATTTAAACTTATAAATATGATGCAAACGCTTTTATTTTCAATCATATTCTGCATTCAGCTACAAAAATCTCCAGGTCTCGACTTTCTTACTATATTTCTTATATTTTTTTCCTCTTTTCTCTGTTCTTTTACCACTTTTCCCCTGGTTTAGAATAAACGACATATTCATTATTGCCAAACCTCACCCCCTATCTACTGCCAGCCAAGCTTGGCTGTGACATATTTTGAACCCTCAAAATTTCCTAGCTAAAAAGGCCATAAACTAACAAGTCGTAAGCATCAATCTCATTCATGCGTGTCTTTGAAGGTGACAGATCACTACTGATTACGCTACTACAAATATCATTTTTCACTCACTGATTGACACTTTCTGACAAATCAAAATTAAGATTGTGTATGATGGTTGTACGTAGCGTTCTTCATCCTGAGTAAGTCATTCAATAAAGACAGAACTTTGATGAATACATAAATCACATAGTTTTTGGCTTTTCTTTGTTCATTTTACATTACGTCGGATCATTTTATCATCACTTTTCTTCATATATATATATATATATATATATATATATATAAATATATATTTATATATATATATATATATTTATAAATATATATTTGTATATATATATATATGTATATATATATATATAAATATATATTTATATATATATATATATTTATAAATATATATTTGTATATATATATATATATATATATATATATATATATATATATGTATACTTATGAATTGTTATCGTAAATATTAAGTACAAGGATTTAGTACTGGTAGCTGCTTCGCAGCTAGAAAGACTTGACAATAGAGAAAATGTCCACATAATAATTCACATTTTTTAATAGTATTTTCACGGTAGCTTTTGATGATTAAATTGTTATATGAAATGACACACTAATTATCAAAACCTATGTTAATGATTTGTTTTCTGAATGATAATGTGATTATTTTAGCACAGTCCGTAATATGCAGAAATATTTTTTGTAGAAATAATCAACTGAATCGGAAATGTATTCTTGTTTACAAATATTTTTTTACAAACGCAATTTATAATTAAGTATATTAAAGAAGATTCAGACATGTCATCATGTCTTCACATCATCTGAGAAGAAAATAATCAGAAGAGATATTGTCTGCATTTACACTGATTTTCCGTCTTCGAAGCAGAAATCGGAACTGAATACAGCACCTTATCTTTACCATAACTATATATATATATACACATATATACATATATATATATATATATATATATATATATATATATATATATATATATATGTATATATAAACAGAGAGAGAGAGAGAGAGAGAGAGGAGAGAGAGAAAGTGAGAGATATGAGAATAAAATACACCTAATATCATAAAATTAAATGCCGTGGAGAGAGCATGTATAGAACGAGATGAGAGGAAAACAAATAAAGTAGTGGGAGAACCCATCAAAACAAGTTATTCACCGGTTTCGTTCGAATCAACGAACTTTTTCTTTTTCAAAAGTTGTATGATGATCCGAACCAAATCGTAAAAACTTTAGTTACTATGATTATTTCTTCCTATGTTTAATTTGTTTTCCATTTGGTCAACTCTCTTACTCTCTCTCTCTCTCTCTCTCTCTCTCTCTCTCTCTCTATATATATATATATATATATATATATATATATATATATATATATATATATATATATATATATATATTCAGAAGGTGGAAAATAAAAATAAACATTGTATAGACAAACTAGTTAGTAAGACATCATAAGTTCAAAACAAGGAGTGTCATTACCTTTAACCCATGGATTTTGAAAGACAAATTATTTTCCTCAGATGGTAAACCTCTCTCTATATATATTCATGCGATAATTATAGTTATAATTAGTGTTTCAATAATATCAGAAGAGAGAGTATCTCAGATATATATGGAACACAGTCCTAATACAATAGGGGGTGATCAATACTAATATATATATATATATATATTAATGTATATATATATATATATATATATATATATATATATATATATATATGTATATATATATTTCTATGCATAATGTCACATACATCCTGTCTAACGATTTCTGGAAACTAGACGCCATCTTCAGTGAGTTTACGCTCTCCGATACACAAAAAGTGAAGACGAACGCAGAGCTGTGGTTACCGAACCCATGCACGGATGGAGAAAGCGTAGAGCAGGTCAGCTGAAAACCTGAATCGTGACGGTCATAGCAGACAGAGAAACAATGTATCGCCGTTGAAACTACAGTCACTTACGTTGAACAAGATATTGCTCGAAATTATCAACTATATGTTCGCGGACCGGAGATGTGCTGGCCACCTTGAATGCTAGTTAAGCCTACATCTGGCAAACACCGATTCAAATTAAAGTACTAGTAAAAATGTGTATTATATTTAGAATTTATCCGGGTAATAACAACACATAGATTTGGTTCTTTATTCAGCATATCAGATTCGTAAGCAAATAATTACTTATTTTTAACTGTAATTATATTAAGTAAGGTTATTAAGTGAATCTAATTAGTTATTAATAAACACAGAAACCCTAACAGGTGTAAATCGCATTCGATTTATACAAAACTAAACATGTTCAATAAGTTATTTAATATATTTATAATCTCTAATAATCCCATTAAAAAACTGTCTATACTATAAATAATAAATAAAGTAACACAAAATGAAACATAACATTTATTAATTTAAGGATCAGACGATTCTCTGTATTAATATCGTTGCCACTTAGAAGATGGATTCGTTTTTTCTACTCATTTGACACGGAAACAACACTACTTTCAGGAAAGCAATATTAACTTTTTCATGTAGTTCTTTTTTTACTGACTATTGTTTCTTGATGTTTATGTATTATTATCAGGTTTGAGTTAGGAGCGCTTATCAGGAATTGGCAGGTGATAACGAGAGTGGTTCGATGTGTATACATTCTGAAAGATCCGTAACCCATGCTCCTCTGAGCAGATAGGCTTTTGAAGACACTGGCTGCTGTACAGTTTATACATTGTTCTTGGTTTAGCATGGTAATCTTCTATTTTTGACCATTTAAGTATGCTAAATCTGTACGTTTTCACTGGCATGACAAGTTGATTAAAGGCAGTTATTTTGTTTTTGTTCGTATACTGTTTTACAGATTTTTCTTACACGTCGTACACATTGCACTTTTACTCTCTCCTTATGGCGTGTTGAATAATATTCTTCAATGCAAAGATAGGGTATCTTGCTTTTCGAGGTATTCGATATCTTTTTTAAGCTTTATATTGTGTGTGTGTGAGAGAGAGTTCGGCACGTTTGCCTATCCGAAACTTAATTCCAGTATCTTTGGAGAAGGGATGCATTACTTGTAAAAGTCGATTTAAGTATGTGGTTGAGTTGGCATACAGTTCGAGGTCAGCCATGATGAGCAATGAGTTGATTTTTTGTTTGGTTCTTGTCAGAGGCTTTGACTTAGGTTATAGACACACCGGTATTAATTCGGTGGCTTGGTTAGCGAATCTATAGCAAGGAACACGTATAAATAAGATAAGTAGTTTCTTTGCAACATTCAGTTTTGGAGCATGATATCATATATGTTTACTGTTGCTATATGTGTTGCTTAATTATGTTGTGAGAAAACAACGCAGACAACTGAGAATCAAGGTTAGGTTTTATTATAGTAGAAATCCTCACCATAACACTGCAATAAAAACAAATATCTGCATCTGTGTACAATTACACTAATGTATAGAGACAATAGAACTCGAGAGTTTTACCACTGAGCACACATAATAATAAAATAATAGTTTTTATTGATATTTTCATAACAAATGGCATGGTGGTTTTCTACATATTGACAGCGATGGGTTTCTTTATTACCGGATGGAGCTTATATAATTCAAGGCACCGTTGTAGCCACTATTGAGACACAATCATACGGTTGTTTGGTAATCTACCAATACTATGCTTAAGTTTCTCTGTCACTTCATACAGTCTCCAAAGATGGTCTTCTTAAATAACCACTTGTATTTGATACCAAGTCCTGATTGTTTTTTTAGGTATGCTACAGACTAGATGTGTGTATAGCTTGTAGGTTGTAGTGAGACATTATATTTTTGTGTATTAATTAGGGCGATGTGTCTTACTCGTAGTGAGTATTAGGGTATTATAACATTTAGTAGCTATGCTAGTCTGAAATCCTCATTTTTCAACAGTCTGGTGAAGCAGCCACTATAATGACTCTGAAGTGGTGTTACCCTTTTCAGCGAGAAATTGAGTGGATTGTTTATGTACGATTCTACTACGCCCAAACTATCTCTTTGTCATTTCAGTCATTATTGATAGCTATGGTATTTTTCCACTTGATTACATCGTCCCTAATTTTTTAACAGAGGCCCCAGTAGTCTTCTCGCACTTGTTTTTCGGGTGGCTCTATTCATCTTAGTAATATATTGGTAAACATGTGCACGTGTTTGTAAAAACTTCCCAGACAAATGTAATCATTGTTTCAATTATCCTGGCAGTACTGTTGATTACATTTATTTCCCAATGCGTCAGTAAATTAGACATAGTTATATCTTATTTAACCTAATAGCATTCTATCTGAGAACATATCTTTTGGTAAACAGAAGAACTACAACAATGGTGAGAAAATGACAACGCGATAAAAAGACTATTATGTATTTAAAACTAAACACATTTCAAAGAAATGTAAAATTAAATGGTTTAATAGGCCTGCTAACAAAATAATTGAATCATATACATATATATATATATATATATATATATATTTATATATATTAAATATATATATATTAAATATATATATATATATATATACATATTAAATATATGTATATATATATATATATATATATATATATATATATATATATATATATATATATATATATTAAAGCTTATAGGCAAAATCTTTGAAAAGGAAAACAGCTAAGTTCTTAATTACTTATTTCTGAACTGTTTCTATCTTAAATAATTGCATGTATTTACGTCTCTATGACAAATTAAAGCATTTTTTTTTCGCAGGTTTTTTCGTTTTTTTTTGTTTGTCCACGACTCTTTATGTGTATTTCTTTCTCTTTTACGTTCTTGCTAATATTCTGCGAGATTTTTCTTTGGAGGGGTCAACGCGTTCGAGGTTAAAAGGGGGAAGGAACCCACTATCAATGTAGTTTAAAAAAGGGGAAGTCCCACCGACACCTTCTAGCCGAAGTTTAGTAAAGGGCCACGGCCACGTGTTGATACATTTATATCGACCACCAACAAGAAATAGAGACCTAAATTTCAACTAAAGCTTATAGACGATTTTTTAGAAGAAAAACAGCTTAGTTCTTAATTTATTTATTATACTGTCTATATCTTAAAGAAGGCTATGTCCAGTTTAAACAATATTTATCCACGTAGCGGAACCACAACATTGCCTTTCATAATGTAACGTCATAGCTAAAATGCGTCTTCGTTGGACTTACTCAATAGTAGATTAAACCCTCCCACACACCACAATAGCGGGTGAAATGTACCCACAACAACCTCTGCTGATAATAGAGTTTGAAGGAAATGTATCTTTAGTCTTAAATTATATTTAGAAGACGGTGACTAGACTTATTTACATCTATACATGTATATATATATATATATATATATATATATATATATTCATAGATATGTAAATACCCGACTAGTAGACGGGTGCAGGCTATCCTTTCTCGGAGTGTTGAACTCGTAGACCTTGTCAGGTCATCCATCTAAGAGATGGAAAACTCTGACAATAACACCTTGCTACTAACCATTTACGTCTTGGCAGAAAACTGTTAGGGAGGGAGGCCTCCTTAGTCTTGATCGGCAACCTTCCTAGATTTGGAATCTCGAACAAAGTATCCTGTTTGCAAACCTATAATAGCAAAAGGAGTAGATGGGTTCTGCCTATCGCCCGACCTTCGCACTCCCTCCTTGTCTATTTGACAGGCGTAGAATGAACAAGGACTGGGACGACTCTAAAGACGCCTGGTACTTGGCTTTTTTTCCTGACTAGGGCAATGAACACAGTCTTGCTTTCCCTCTATCCGGGCAACTTGGGGAAAGTGTTTTGTCACTAAGTCTAACATGGTTAGTCTGGGTCGCTCTTGTTCCGACAGGTTAAGGGTACACATTAGACAGCTTGTCTGGCTGCTGTTTCCGACTAGTAGTTAAGGGCCCAAAATCTTAGGTAGCGCTAAGAACGGCTGCTTCGTCAACAGTTGCATAATATCGTGGGTTACTCTACGTGCGATATGGTGAATGGAAAGGGGCCATACAGTTATCTCCGGTGGACTATCTCGAAACCAAAACCCCATGGACCAAGTCACGACAATGCGCCGGTTGTGTGAGCTTATTGGCACCAAACCAGCATCCACTTAGCGCTTCCCTTCTCTATCTCAAAACCAAAATGTAATTACAAAATAAGAAAACCAAACCTAAACTAGACACACAACAAAAACATCTTCGCCTCCGCCCTTGAGGATCGCATTAACAAATATCCCTGGAATTATAACCAACATTAACAACGTAGACACTTTTCTCCTGACAAACTTCCCGGATATCCTAGCACTAAGTGAAACGAACCTTCAATCCTCAATCTACAATCACGACTTTGACATGACTGATTAACTTCAACTGTACCATAAGGACTCTGCCACACATATGCATGGGCTAGGAGTTTATTTTCGGAACACCACCCCCAAAATAGGTTAAAATCAGATGGCAAAGCCTTCATGTGCTATAGATTGACTTTGCATCACATAGTTAGTTACTTATATGTCTTGTATATTTCTCATTCGAACCAGGACTGTACACTGCTTGACTCTGTCTCTCAAAGCTTTGATAGAGCACTCCCACTCGACCCGAATGACCAGATACATATATTTGCGGATTTTAATGCACATCACAGTGACTGGTTGGGAGTCTCCAACGTTACTGATGGAGCTGGTAACTTAATGTTAATTACTCATCAGCGCACGACCTCTCACTGTCACTTTTCCGACCTGCCTTCCTGATCGCGCGGACCAGCAAGCCTCACTTTTCAACCTGTTCTTGACCTTTCTACCTGGGGATTGTGTGGCGAATTCTCATAGCCCGCTCGGAAACTCTGATCACGTTGTGGTAATGATACTTATCACATTAAAAACTCGTCCAACAGCTGAAGAACCGTTGCTTAAAACGACGATAAAATATGAGCAGGCTGATTTTGAATCCTTCAAGGATCACATCAGCGACGCCTCATGGGGTGTAACGTTTTCACTTCCTGCTGATCAGTGTGTAAATCGTCTAACCGAATTGGCAAAAGCAGGAATTTCTGCTTATGTCCCTCACGCGAAAATTCTTCAGCAAACCCCACTCTTCTCAATAGTCCACCTGTAAATGTGCAGCTGCTATTGCTGAGAGGCAAAAGGCATCCTGAGAGTTCGGCCGCCATAAGTCCACTGTGAACAGACACAACTTTGTAGAGGCAAGAAATGATTGCAAAGTAGTGATAGATGAAGCAATGGGAAGGTATAGAGAGATAACCAAAAAACGTATTCAGCCACAGAAATTAGGTACTCGTGATTACTGGAAAATATACTTTAGTGTGATGAACAATGGACAATCGACAATTCCCCCGCTCTCAAATAACAACGATGTTATTTGCAAGGCAACTGATAAGACAACTACTTGCCCAGTGTTTCGCCTTAAACTCCATTCTGGACTCAGCAAACAACTCTCTCCCTAAATTCCCATTGAGGACTAATGTGGGCAAAACCGACGGTCACATATCTGAGGCAATGGCTGAATCCTTGGAAAATGACCTCCAGTCAGTAGTAAAATGGGGTCCAAAATGGATGGTAACTTTTAATGCCGCAAAAATAAAGCTACTTTCCTTCAATAACTACAAAAAACCTCTTCACCCACTGATTGTCATGGCAAATGGCACCCTGCCTGAGAGTTCATCATTCAAATTCGTCGGCCTAACTTTCACAGATAATATAAATTGAATAAATACATTGAAAACATTGCCAGGGCTGCTGCAAAGAAAATGGGGGCTTTCTACCGTGCCAGTAAACTTCTCACGCCTGACATTATCCTATATCTCTACAAAGCCACCATCCGCCAATGCATGGAGTATTGTTGCCACATCTGGGCTGGTGCATCATTCGCTAGTATCTCCCTCTTAGACAAGGCCTAACAAAGAGTCGCAAACTTGATAGGTCCTTGACTATCAACCAAGCTCCAGCCCCTGCCTCATCGCCGGGATGTTGCTTCCTTGTGCCTGTTTTACAAGTACTTCAACGGGTTGTGCTCTGATGAGCTTGCTGCTCTGGTACCCCCACGACGGTAATTCACTACACCCACCCGACAATCTGGCAAATCTTATCCATGCACTGTGAAGGTCTCCAGATGCAGAAGAGCTTTCTACTCCAAAAAGTTATTCCTAGTGATGCTAGACTTAGGAACTCCCTCCCTGCTCCTTGTTTTCTTGACATTACCGACATGCAGAAATTTAAAACTAATGTAAACAGACATCTCGCTGCGCAGCTCTGTATTTAGTTTGACCCCCCCCCAAACCTTCACATTTTTTCTCAGTAGCCTCTTACGTCTACAGTGGCGGCATGCCAAGTTTGGGGTGAACTATGTTTAAATATATATATATAACATTTTATAAATGAACATTAATTATGTATTACTCACAGACATCGATGTTTCATGCTTACGAAATCTTCAGTGCAGAAAGGTTATTCCTGACGGTGTGCGTGCGCGAACTCCGATCACAAATCGCCACCGATTCGCAGTCAAGAGCGTTACCCGTTTGCCACCACAAATTAGTTTTGAAGTTAAGAGAAATTAAACAATGTAACTGCAAAGTCAGCGGGTATTTACAACAAGCAGGGAAGAGTGATCAACAAAAACACATCGTGTTCGAACTCGCAATGAAGCTAGTGGTACTGCTTGTTATTAAACTCTCTCAGAGTGATAAAGATGCCTATATTATATTATTTCATGAATAAATATTAATTATTTATTACCTACAGACATCGCTGTTTCATGCTTACACAATCTTCAGTGCAGAAATTTAATTCCTGATATATATATATATATATATATATATATATATATATATATATATATATGTGTGTGTGTGGGGGGGGGGTGTATCAGTTAATGTTTCTTAAATGTCTAACTATGAGACGTAATAAATAATGAACACAGCTGCAGTCTACGTTTTTAGTTTTTGTTTTTTATGTATTTAAAATACATTAATAATGTGGATGTGATATCCTTCTCTCTGAAGTTGGAAATATACCATGTTATACTATTGTATTATTAGACAATAGTCTGAAAGACTACAAGCAATGTAGTGTACTATTTTTTTCTTTTGACACGATAACATATTCGCAGCCATTATATCCTCTCTGTAGTTGATCCTCAAGGGAATTACTTACTGCATTAGGTGTAGTATAATAGTTGGTCTGCTTTCACTGGATACATTTTCAATGAATTACCTGTTCTTTGGGGTGGCCTCGTATACGATTGTCCGCCATGATACGATGCTCGCATTAATTACCTCTCCATTTGGGGAGAGGCTGTGTTGTATATGTTCGTTCATCATAGTTCCTTCCTTCAAAGCAATGCTCTCTCATTTTATTCGTCATGATATTACAATCGTCTGTTTTACTTTTACGAGACAATCCTCCAACGTATTACCTTCTCTTTTGGGGATAGGAAATACTATCCGTTTTTTTTTCATGAGATCATTTATAAATATTATCTCCTCTATGCTTAAGGATTGTGAAGTATATATTGTTTCATCATGATAATATCCTCTCAGGCATTACGTTAACATTATATATACTAGCAAACATATGCTATCAAATGGAGCATGTATTTGCTAGTATATATATATATATGTATATATATATATATATATATATATATATATATATATATATATATATATATGTATGTAAAAATGGATTTTATAATAAAAGTCAACGTATGTTATAATTGTCAGGGGTTTGCAGCGGAAGTAAATAGCAAACCAAAATTATTTTAGAGTTAGAGTTTTTTTTAGTTTTAAGATTTTTAAGAAACATAGTTTTTTACATTGATAAATACATAGTTTTTATTAAACGTGTGTACATTCAATTACACGGTCAATAAGCCTACATGTAAATGTGTGAATGTATTTTAGGGTTTCGTGAAAAGTCAAACATTTCCTGTCTGGTCAACCCCTGATGCAAGAAAGAAATCAAAATCACAGTTTTGTCCACGCCTATGGGGTGGTGCGCGAGTACAAACAGTCCCTTATAGTAAGATGTCTAACTGTTCACTTTTTAGTTGTGACATTCTATAGAAAATGTATTACAAAAAATAATGACTAAAAATTAAAATAATAACTACAGATGTTTTAATTGGTTTTGATTTCTGTGTAGTACCAATTTTCGATTTACCCTCACCCACTTACGCACAAGCGCATATATATATATATGGGTGTGTGGAGTAAATATAAAGTAATATATAAAAGCATGAGTTTGTGTATATCGTGTGTGTTTTTCTAGCGTGATTTCTGCGGTCTCTGCATTGGTTAACATTACAACTGTAAAGAAAACTCGGTGTGAAGTTTGATTTGAACATCTTAGAGTATCTATGCGAAAACACCCACGGGCGTCTGTTCGTCGCAGTTTTAAGTTTGCATATATGTGAAATGATAGAAAACTAACTTTCTAAAGATATAAGGGAGATTGAGGGAAATAAAGTCAAAGAAATATAATAAAAATGATTGTTGTTTAGTAATGTTTTTGAAACAATTTTGCAGTTTAATTGATATATTTTCAATCGTTTTAGACTATGTGAATACAGTGAACCTATGCCTACATAAACATGTACGTGTATATGTATATGTTAAATGAATGCATGTAGTGTATGAATTACAATTGAATGAATAATGTGCTTACATATAGAGTGTTGTCTTGTATTTTAACCAATATTTAATGTAATGTAAAGGTGTTAATTGTTTGCTTTGTAAGATATATGAGAACTAATAAGTATTATAATTATTATTGTCATTATTATTATTACTACTACTATTAGTATCATTATTATCATGATTTTTATTATTGTTATTATTATTAATACAATTCTTATTATTGTATTTTTGTAGATTAACACACTCAGCATAATCAGTCGAACAAAACAAAATGAGATTTTATTTTTTGGGCCGATTACGTGTGCGGGAAAAATAAATTACAACTCAATTATTTCATAATTGCGAGTTGGGGAAAAGTTTCCCTTGTAAATTTTACGTTAAATTAGCCCTTTACTTCAAGGACATTCTAGCATTGTACAGCAGTAAATCAAAGTGCTACGTGATATAAATGTTGTGTCAGTTTCTTTGTAAAGAGGAATAATTTCACAAGCATGCATATATATATATATATATATATATATATATATATATATATATATATATATATATATATATATATATCAATGTGTGTAGAAACTGTTTCGGATTTCTACATTTTAAATCATGTTTTAATTGTACACACGTATATATGTATAAATATATATTATGTGTGTGCAATAAAAACATGATTTAAAATGTAGAAATCTGAAACAGTTTCTACACACATTGATATATATATATATATATATATATATATTTACACTTTTGAATGAGAGAAAATTAAAACGTAAACAATATGATATCAAATTTCTAAATTTCTTATGGTAAAAATATATATATATATGCATATATCTATCTATCTATCTCTCTCTCTCTCTCTCTCTCTATATATATATATATATATATATATGTGTGTGTGTGTGTGTGTATGTGGGTGGGTGTTATTATACATATATGCACAATCACACATACCATTTACACACAAATATACTTATATTTGCAGGTCCATGTATTGTTGTCTTCTCATATCACGATATTACACACACGTCTCTTATATATATATATATATATATATATATATATATATATATATATATATATGTATATACACGTGCGTCTTTTACTATGAAAGCCACATATACTTATTCATATACATATTCATATTCCTATCGTTTATATAACACTGACAGATATTCAAAATAATGTACAGTTTACATCCTTTTGCAATGTTTATAAATACATTACAGTCAATGAAAAATAAACTTAAAATGAACTGAAACATGAATCTATTCGTATGGAATGAACTTTAAAGAGGAGATGGGCAATAAATCAGTATACTTTTGCGTTTTATATATTATTTAATGTAAGTTAAAAAACTTACATCTAATAATATATAACTCTTAACTTCAGATTACTATATTGTACATAGAAAATAGTAACCCAATTATGAGTTAATACATTATGTATTTATAACACTTATTTTAGACAGTATGTATTATTATAAAATAAACAAACCGTCGTACTGCCGCATGTTTAGATAATAACAGCAGTCATACCCATAGTTTCAATACACTAACAAATGTGCAATATAAGACGAGTTGTATTATCCATACTTTTTATCATTATCTATGATCAATGAACGTATTCCGTAAATATTTTAATAGCACTTTACATAAACAATTAGATTTGTAATTAGAAAAGGAAATAACCACATCACTAAATAATTCCCGGGTCAGCCACAAAGATCTACCATTCAGATGATGTTCATAAAGTACTAACGTTTAAATCGCACATCTGAAAATGTGAATTCTATTGGAGTATTAGTTTACAAATTGCAATTTATTCTATTCAATTTAATATTACAATTTTTTAAAACAATGGAAAAATTGAATTTCGTGTGTTGATGAAGCCTTGCATTCTGATCGGAGAAATACGAGTTTAGCAAATCAATTTTCTGACTCTGTTAACCTAACTAATCAATTATAATATTGCGATACCGCATACTACAAAAGAGATTACACATCTCACATAAAACATAAAGTGGAACACATGTACCACAAACGTATCTCTTTTTAAGTATATGGTGTATGATGTATCACCCAACATATCCTGGACTTAATACCAGTATTTTCGCGTCTATTTACAATTTTACAGAAGCATTTGGATCAGAGACGGCTTACTATAAGAGAAACAACTGTGAATAAGTTAGTTATCTTGTATAAAACACATGAACCTTATAATAACATTAATTATTATTTATGTCTCGTATAGTGTGTTTTTTAAATGTTATGTTGGCTGAACCAACTTTCTGACGTTCGCTTTCGGCGACTATATATGTTAATATAACCATATTAACATGTATGTAAAGGAAAAAAATGTTAGTGCAACAATTGAGTTCAAATATATATATATATATATATATATATATATATATATTCATATAAATTGTTATGTATGCATATGTTAACATATATATATATATGCATAGGAAGAAACTCTTATACTAATTAACCGACAATCACGCATTTTAGAGAACAGCTGATTGGCATGAGGTTAAGCAATATTGTTTTTATTTAGTTTAATTTAGTTCCATGCAAAGGGTAAAATAGGAGTTTGAATGCATTCGTAAAAATGTGGATACCTCTGTCTTTGTGAAATGTTAATAGAAATTAGTATGTACAAACAAATAAATATACCCGAAATTGTATTCTTTTAAAAAACGGGTTATAGGCGGAGTAATATGGGCAAAACGTCCTTTCTTAGAATTTAAATATTTCAGAGGTGTATTACTTTTGATTCAGAGCAACAAGACAACAAGTGAGCCAAGATAACCCAGATAGAGATTCTTTAATCATTAACCGCTACTTTGCGTTATTTTGCAGAAAAAAAAATAATTTGATGAATCTTAATCTAAATTTGAATAAAGAATATATATATATATATATATATATATATATATATATATATAAATATATATATATATATATATATATATATATATATATATAAGGAGACATAGAAATGGTGCAAAAAAGCTGGAGAAAGAAAATAATTTTATTAAGACGGTGGAGAAACGCGCATATAACGTGTTTTCGCATTGTTCCAGGAAGTCGTTGGCGATTTAAATTCAGCAACGTCGCATTACTTTAAGCATTTGAAAACCTTACTACTTGCTTCATATGTGATGTTGTTAATTTTACGTGGTTGTGCGTTTATGTAGATAGCTTGCTATATTTTTAATTTTTTAAATATTGGTTTTCGAATGTCTAATGTTTATTGTATTAACAAGAATTCGCGTAAAATCAAAGGAAAGACAGTTATGTGTCTGTAGATGTTGGTATATTGAGCTCTATATCAGTAGAAAGGGTATATATATATATATATATATATATATATATATATATATATAAGGAGACATAGAAATGGTGCAAAACTGTTTTGTCTTAGGAATTAATTTTACCCGTGCAAGGGCGGGGTATTTGTATAGTTAAATTTCCGCGAATTGAATTTTCTGATTGCACCTTAAATATCATCTTACGCTTTTGCCGTGCGTGGTGAATTAAGAAATACACAAGTGATTTTCGAATGAGTAATTATCACGCTTACTATGCGAATTGTGCAGGAGACTATACCATTAAGATGCAGTAGGAAAAAGATAGGCGGGCTAAAAATATAGCATAAGATCGAAGTATTTACAACATGATGCAACGACGGCTAGCTGTTGTTATACTCATAGTACGCTCGTTCTCTGTAACTATTTTCACTAATATCCGTGCTGACAATCTCGACATATATTATTTAAGTAAACACTATATTAATATTAAAATTCAACATCGTTGCTAACTTTAATGAAAAGAGAAACACAAGAAACAAACGTCGAACGAATAAACTGACAGAACTAAACAACCGATGGGTTTGATAAACAGAGTAAAACACACAACAGAGAAGGATAGATCGCAAATATTATCATCAATAAACTCCAACTCTATAGCATACTGTTGAAGTGAACATACACTTAATCATTTGTGGCAATATTTTGTTTTTATCTGTTTTAGTTGTCGGTAATTGAAGACGTCAAGCTGTCACTTCTCTCAACAGAGACATTTTTAATTTACTAATTAGTCATCATTATCAAGGGCAAAAGTCACTCATGGACAGCAGTTCATGAAATTAATCAATTGTCAGGTATACGATGAGGAATTTTGAGGGACTTGAGAATAATGAACGGAGTAAATACAATTGTATTACATTTGAGGACGCTTGATGACAAGTATTTATTCACATTGGGTTTTGAAATAACTATTATGTAGCCGACATGGAAGAATAATGTGGTAACGTGTTTGACTGATAAGGAATTATTGAAAATAAGCACTGTTCATCGAGATTCTGTTTGATGTGAGAAACACGTAGAAATAAATGAGATTACTGTGCGATTTTTGCAGTAGTAGTACGAGTTCTTTTTGTGAATGTTTAAGAAATAGAAACTAGAAGAGACACAACGTAATTCCGAAGACGATATTCATAATGTTTATTTGCAATCGAAGCAGTGTCTAACGGATGTCGATGTTGTCTAAATAGTAAACCCCAAACAATATTAACGATGATGCATAAGGGTTTCTTCATTCACAGTAGGCATTTTGAAAGTTGTAGTGACATTGGTGTCAATCAATTATTTAACTTCTTACCCTCCATATTTTATTATAAAAATTATAAAAGACAAAGGGTGACCGTTTGTAGGTAATATATTAATTGCGGCGTTATAATGTTCATTTTTCAAGGACCGGTTATTTAGTGTTGAGTAAAATATTTCCTAGGAACGTGGGTCTTTTTCATTTGATATATACAATTGTAGGAAATGCCATCAGATTTAAGTTATTGTAAGGGTTTAATTTTTGGATACGGTAGAGAAACATTGTCTCGACGTAGCCCGTGAATTGTTGATCATTACAAAAAATAGTGGAATTCGACACAGTTACACTTGTCATAACAGAAAAAGGCATTGAGCCATTCTACGAACAGTTTAATTCATGCATTGGTATTACAGCTACTATTTGACTGATATAATAAGAAAAACGATTACTAGGGAGTTCGGAAAATATTCGCCCATTTTTTTAAACAATAAAAAATGTGCTTCGATTAATATTTATTTGTTTTTCATTAAAAAATTAATTTATGCCTACTTTTCTATATATTCGCAATATTTTTCACGCCAATCATACCAGTCGAGGAGACGTCCTAAACAATGAGTTCAACATAGTCCGAGTCATTATGACAGCGATGCTTTTGTTCTGTGCAGCTCTAGTAGGCCCACCTTACTAGCACTGCCGTCTTCCCTTTGGGAATGGGGTTATTTATAGTAAACTGCCTGAGACGCTCTGACCTAGGAATACAAACAACGGCTGCCGAAGCAATTTCATGAAGCCAAAGTATTCATTCTCTTTTGCTTTGGCCTTGCCCTCCACCCACACACGTTCTGGTATTTTGTATCATTTTCCTATGTAGTACGGCAGTAAATACACACCATTATATATTTGAGATATCACATTTTAAGCACACAAGCCCTTAATAAACAAGGGAATAAAAGTATGATGTTTTCTCTACTTTTCTATCAATTAAGATCTGGTCATATTACTTCCCAAATAATCGCCAATCTCAACACAGTATGAGCAGTAAGAAGAATACGTGATCAGATAATTTCGAAATTGTTTAGGAATTATGAGAGCCTTGACGATATAGAATGTATGGAACAATAGCCAATCAACTTTCGAAAGCAATTATTGAACAAAAGCAAACTTGAAGTGGCACAGATATGCGTAAAACACACGATATAATAATATTTCAACGTTTTATAAACTTCTGCAACAAACAAGTAAAATACAAAAACAGCTCTCCACCAAATTCTGCATCAGCTCAATGTATCAATTCCCTTTATAAAATCGGTAATTATTTGCAGAACAAAACTGTATTTTTATATATGTTTCACATATATAATTTACCTGTTTTGGGTTGGGGCATTGTTATATTGAATTAAAATGCTGCAGCTCAATATGGCTCATCCTGCATTTAAAAAATAATTCAAAGGTTTTGCATGAGAAAATGTGTGTATTACGAAAAGGAAAGCTTAACATCAATTTAAAAGCATACGTGCACAACACAAATAGTAAATAAAAACATTAAACTATCGAAATTTGTTTCTATCAATAAACGTGACCACCAACACATGCCAGATGAATAATTTGCAGACAGAAATATAATTAGAAAAGAGTGTATCAGCAACAAATTTACAATGATTATAACTAAATTGAATTCCCATATAGTCAGTTATGTCAATCTAATATTAAACATGACAATGAGTTATGTGAAGTTATATATATATATATATATATATATATATATATATATATATATACATATATATATATATATATATATATATATATATATATATATATATATATTAATTTCGAGTCGTAATCTGTTTGGTAATGTTCAATCGGGATCAGCACCAAGAGAGTGTCGACATTTTGCAAGGGTCCCCACTCGCTCTCTCTCTCTCTCTCTCTCTCTCTCTCTATCTCTCTATCTCTCTCTTTCTATTAGCACATTTGTCTACCTATCTATATCTCCCTCTCTCTATCTCTCTATACATCTCTTTCGCGCGCTCTCTGTCTCTTTATATATATATTCTCTATACACATTCTTGCACCATGTTGTGTCCTCTTACGAATAATCAAAGTTAGGAAATCATATGCAAAAAATCCCTATGCTAATTTTGATCAAAGCGCATTACATATCTGCATTTTTACGAAATGCCTCCATCCTGTGTTTTAACTATTTATATAAAACTAAAACTACTAACCTTTGCACATGGCAGCTGTGTCAAAATTTCATTATGATCAGTTTATTAGTGTTGGTGTTAATTTGAACATGCAAATATATAAACATATGAACATACAAAAGTTAGTTTCTATTCAGGTGATCTGTTGAAGACAGCTAACTATATGGTCCGCTTTATATGACATAAAGAAAGTTAATTGTCGGCAGTTCGCATAGTTGTTGAAGTTGGCTTCTTGATTAAATCGCTGAATTTGAGTAAAAAAGTTATTCGTGTCCGGAGTTCGAATCGTGTAATTGGCTGCACAGCTATCTCCCACTCTGATGATACCATAAGCGTGAAACGTATAAGTATGTGGGCAATAGTTACAACATATGTATAATTATATATATATATATATATATATATATATATATATATATATATAGTCTAAAGAAGTTGTAAGTCATTTTAACAAAAAAAGTTTAAATTCAGTTTAAATTCCCAGAGAAACTAACTAAATCCAAGATATTGCAGACTTAACATTCGTTGGAAAATTCATTAAAAAAAAATATAAGTTAATAACATTTTTAAAAAGGGGGGGGGTAAGTATCTAACAGTGAAACAAAAGCAGGAGTCCTTAATCGTCTAATATTAACACGAGGATCATCAGCTGTTTACCATGTAACTGTTTCGGAGATTTAAACACAAGACAGTTATAATATTCATGGCTCTCCAATGGTACTGATTAAACTACCATTTCCCCAATAATCAAGTGTCGAAATAATTCTGCTTAAAATGTCACTAATATATACATAAATAAATAATAATAATTAAATAATAATAATAATAATAATAATAATAATAATAATAATAATAATATATTACCCTTTAGACTACCGTATGATATGGTAATTTGCATATCAAATAACATTAACTATACCATTAATAATAATAATTTAAAAAAAAATATGTATATCTAAACACTACACCCAAGAACCATTCTGCAATATGGAAGCTAACAATAAAATTATATAGGAACTAAAGTTGCATTAAAAAATAAATAAATAAGAAATAAAAAATAAAGCTTAAGTACCTCAGGTACCAGACAGGTAAGTAGATAAGAGGAAGGAAACCTAGCCATGAATATCTAAATACCCAATATATATATATATATATATATATATATATATATGATTATTTATATTTGCGCAGGCATGTACAAAATCTTGGAAACTGGAGTGTCGATGGTATCGATCAACAGCTGTCGATCTACCATTAATGATGTTGCCATTATTTTTTATTAGAAGTATTATTATTATTATTATTATTATTATTATTATTATTATTATTATTATTATTATTATTATTATTATTATTATTATTATTATTATTATTATTATTATTATTATCATCATCATTATAATAATTATTAGGATTATTATGGTTACCATGCTATCATTATTCTTATTTTAGCTATCATTATTATTATTAAAATTATCAATATCATTAGTATTATTGCAACCACTAATTTTACTATTATATAGTAAATTATTCTTGTTATCATATTTACAACCACTATGATAATTATTATTGCTATCTTCTTTATTATTATTATCATTACGATTATTTTTATTATTATTATCTTCTAATAGTTCCTGATTATTATATTTGTTATTTAACTATCGCGTATTATTGATTATTATCGATTATTATTATTATTATTATTATTATTATTGTAATTATTATTATTATTATTATTATTATTATTATTATTATTATTATTATTATTATTATTATTATCATTATTATTATTATTAATATTCATCAGTATAATTACTTGACATTTCTGCACTATTACCGATATTATTATTTTTTCACTATTATTATCATACGTATTATTGTCTGTAGCAGTAGTAATGACAATATAATGATTGTTATTATTAGTATTATCATTATTACTATAACCATTGTAATCGTCATCTAGTTTTTACTACTATTGTTATTATTAGTTTAAGGTTACAATGTCAGTATTACCATTAGTAATGTTTCCATTGCTGTTATTATTATTATTATTATTATTATTATTATTATTATTTCATCATTTAATAAATTAAATTTAGTGTTGTCTCATTTACTGCTGTGGTACGAAATCAGACTATAATTACTCGTTCATTAGTAAAGACAATGGAGAACAAAATGACATAAATATAGTAAACATAAAATAGAGTATATAAAAACTAATTGAATAACGCTCTTATTATATAGATTAACTATTATCCCTCATATAATATATATATATATATATATATATAACACTCCGACGTCTTTCATGCTTTGATTTCTTAATATTAACATTCTAAACACCCCCGATTTACGTTCAGTCGTACCTTTCTTATCAACAATAGCCGATTAATTTTTCTATTTTTATTCCTATTACTTCAGACAGCATAATTCATCTGCATCCCTTCCGAGAAAGTAGCACACCCTCAAGAACGTACACATCTGCCATATGTTAAGGCCAGAACTTAACGATCACTTTGGCACCTTACTTCATTGGTAATTTTGATATTCTATTTCTTCTTTTCAAAATAAAGCAATGAATAGACTGAATTTATTCCAGTCCGTTATTGCTCGAGGGACAAGTCCCTCTAATTATGTGGTATTGACATGTAAAACATAGAAGGAAACTTCCCAGCGATCAATTCGTTGCAGAGAGTATTTATAAAGTATTACAATACGCCCAGATACGAGATAAGATCACAGGTTTTCTCATTCTTACAAACAGTTGAATAGGGAGTGTATTCATACTGAAATAGATTTGTGAAAATGAGAGTGTTACTGCGACTAATGACGCAAATCATATACAATGACTCCCTATATATTTTCAACAATATACCAATATAATAACACTTCACCCTGAGTAACATCGCAAATTTAAGCGTTTATTATATAAATAGAGCATCTCTGTATGTATTGATGTGTCCAGCTTAAAGTTAGGAATTACTTAAGACACACACACACAAAGCTTATACATTTTTTTCGCATTACTTCCGACAGACTATAAGCACAGTGTTTTCTTTGTGATGTCTACTATTTTGCTGGTCAGAAAGAAAATATTCAGTGAGTATCGACCTTTAGTGTGATTTCTTCCCAACAAGCTGTGGTGTTTAATTCAAACTAAAATACACGTGGGGGTGGGGGCTTTAATCTTGTGACAATGAGTGGTCTCTGTTAAGCCCTAAGTCAAAGGAGGGGTATTATTCTTGACTATAGACGGAAAGGCGAGAAAAATGTAAAGACCAGACCGATCCCACTCGGTTTGAGCGACTTGATTTACGTAACCAGAAGGTAATATATATATATATATATATATATATATATATATATATATATATATATATATATATATATATATATTTATAACATTTTTTGTGTAAACATTTTCTCACAAGAGCAGCCATAAATGTTGAAGTTATAAGTAAATAGTATGCTTTTTTTTGCTTGATTACCCACTTGGTCGCATTCAAAATCAGGTAAAAACGATCCACTCTCTCATAGGTGCTAAATGAAAAACAGCTTCAGGAACAGGTCCCGCGACCACATGAGAGTGAAGGCGACGAATTGTCTCCCTTACACTTGAAAATAATTTCTTTTAAAGTAAGTTTTTTAGTATAAATGTAATAGCGAATATGATAGATGTTTCTACCACATTTTACCGCAGTCTCATTGTTGATTTCCGTGTTTCGTTTTCGCCCTTGACATTCTGGTTATCGTCTTTGTTTGTATTTTTCATTTTCATGAACTAATAAATAAATAATAGTAATAATAGCAATACTATGATTAAATGATGATAACTAATTAAATAATAGTAATAATAAAAATTAATTAAATAAATAAATAAACAATAAAACCAAATACAAATAAAATCAACTACACCCCACACACACTTTTCTGCTTGCATTAGCCCTTAAAGATACCTAAAAACATTAACTGAAGTCTTCTCATAAAAAACATACTCGTAAAGACGATTGGGAAAGTTGAAAGCGCTCGAAAAAAATGGCCGAATAAAGATCAATCTGTGAAATGCTCTACAAACCTGAAACCAGAATAATAGCTCGACAGTGTGAGAACCTCACGAAGTAGATTTACAAGCAAGTGCGTTCCGTGACTTGAACAACGCTTGCTTGAATATATATATATATATATTCCGGGTAAGATGCAAGTTGAAAGAAAAGGAACAAAAACAATAACAATAAATCGAATACGATATAAGACTTACTATTTATTTTTCCTTTTTTTTCCTTTTTTTTTTTTCTTACATAACAGCAAGAGTGTTTTAGCTGTTCGTGTGTTGTCCGGGTGATTAAAAATCACTATTTGATATTTCGGGAAAAGACATCCCTTTTTCAAAAATAATTAGACCAGAAGAAGAATAATATTTTATTCTTCTCCGACTGTGTAGAGAATAATACAAAACAAAATGGCTGCCAGATATAGACCGCAGCAAAAAAGCAGTTTCACAGGGAATATAAATTAAGTTAAGTTTTATTTTAATATTATGTTAAATATATGATTGGTGT